>CM036093.1:1194991-1915129 GCA_020631695.1 Trichoderma cornu-damae
AAAACAAATTAAAAATAAATAAAAATTAAAATAAAATAAGAAAGAAAAACAAAAACAAAATAAAAATGTAAACAAATAAATTATAATAATAATTATAATAATAATAATAATAATAATAATAATTATAATAATAATAATAATAATAATAATAATAATAATAATAATAATAATAATAATAATAATAATAATAATAATAATAATAATAATAACACACACACACAATAATAAATAAATAAAATTAAATAATTTATATATAAAATTTATATAAAAAATAATAAAAATATAAGATTTATGATAGATTAATAGAGAAAAATTAACTAAATTAGTCACTAATTTAGTTAATTTTAAAACCTTGATTAATGACTAAAATAAATTAATCTAATTAAATTAATTAATAAATAATTTAGTCTAGTCAACCTACTGATTAAGACTAGCCTAGTCTAGTCAATAAGTTAATTAATGACTATTAGTCTAGTCATTAGTCACAAGTTAACTAATAACTAATGACTAATTTTATAAACTTTTTATAAAGCTTTTATAAAAAGTCTATATGTTTATTAAATATATTATATAGCCTTAAGGGTAGTAATACCTTTATTATATATATAAGCAGCTATAATAGCTTTTTAATATATAAAGATAGTAAAGACTCTTTAATCTTATCTTTAAACTATAGTAATACTATATTATTATTAAATTTATAATATTATAGCTACTTACAAGTTACACCATTATCTAAAGCCTTTACTATATCTAGTGCATTAAATAAAAGAAGGTATAAATCTTAATAAAGTTTAGTACTATAAAACAGCTTTAATAATAAATAATAAACAGGGGATCCTTGCTTAACAAAGAATCTATTAATAATATAAAATTTTATAATATTAAAAGCAAGGCTAAAGGGCAAGGCTAATATTATAAGACTTATAAGGTTTTATATAGTATTATAAAGTATATAGTTAACATTAGGGCGTTATATTATAATTAGGTATAGATTAATAAGGCTAGGTGGTATATATATATTAATCCTTTAGTATAGGTACAGGCTACTATAGTGAAAATAGGAATATTCTATAGTAAAAATAAGAAGACTTATCTTTATTATTAAAAAGGCAGGATTAAATAAAGTAAGTATTTACTAAAGGTAGTTATTATTTTATATTATAGCTTATTATTAATAATTATTAATATATAGTAATTATAATAAAGTATTAAAAAGAATATTTAATTAATTAAAGATATAAAGGATAAGCAAGTAGTATTATAAAAAATATATATATAAAGTGCTCTTATTTATACTATAGTATATTCCTATTTAAACTATAATAGCCTATGCCTATAATAAAGTTAATATATATATCTATCAGTCTTATTAACTGCCACATACTTAATTATAATATAATGCCTTAATGCGCTATATACTTTATAATATTACCTTACCTTTTTAAAAGCTATAGTTATAGCTATACCCAGGCAGCTTTATTATAGTTAATAAAAAGCTCTTAGTTATATATAAATTCATAGGCTATAAGAACTATAAAAGGATAATTAAGAATATTAGCTATAGCCTTTTTTATAGTAAAGCTAGCTATAATAGTTACTACTGTATTAAACTAACTTATAATATATAATTTTATAATATCCTTTCTTAGTATTTACACTATATTTTTATATATTAGTGTAGTAATTACAATTTAAGGGTAAACCTAGCTAGTAATATAGAGCACTATAGTTTAAATAGGAATTTACTATACTGTAAATATAAACACTCTATATATATTAATGATATATAGATTTATCTTAATAATATTTAATATTAAGAGTGATTTTTATTAAATAATAAGCTTAAGGGTAATATAATTAATAAAGATAATTATAGGTTAAAGTATATTATAGAATAAAGGTTTATTCTTTACTATAGTCTATATTAAATAAGCTAATTTTAATTTAATAAGCTAGTAATTATACTTAATAAGCCTTAAAAGCTTACTTTAAAAGTTAATATAGTTAATAAAGGATTTATTTAAGGTTATTAATAGTTAAGTAAGGTTAAAGGTACTATAGTAATAAAATAAAATAATATTAAAACTATATTCTTTAAAGGCATTAATCTTTATGAATAATAATTATTATTTATTATAGTAAACTAGTTTTAATATTAAATAATAAAGTAAATTATTTTATAATAAGTAAAAGGCCTGCTTAACTAACTACTTATTTAGTATTAAAGTTTTAATAATATAATAATAATATTTAACCTTAGTAAATAACTAGCTAGTTTTAAAAGTATTAATAAATAAAGATATCTTTTAAGCTAGTAAAGGCACTATTTTTTAAGTATATATAGGTATATGGTTATAAATCTAGTTTATAGTAATATAGTATTTTTTAAGTTATTTAAAGGTATATAAAAAGGACTATTTATAAAGAGCATTAACTTAGTTAATAAAAAAAAAGCCTTTATTATTAACCTTATATCTTAAAAAGATTACTAACCTATACTTAATAAAAAACTTTTTTTAAAAAAAGTAAAGGCCTTTATTATTAAATAAAAAAAAAGTTAATATAAATAAAAAAGTACTCTTTAACTATAAATTAAAAAAATAAGTATATTATTAATATATACTTTTATAAAATAATAAACAATATATAATTTAATATTAATCTATTATTATATATAAGGCAGTAAGTTATAAAAGCTTATTAAAATAATATTAAGCTATTTAAGGCTATAATAACTTATAAAGGTTAGCTTATTATAATAATTAAAGTAAATTAAAAATTATTAAAAAAAAAAGCAAGCATTAATAATTAAAATATATTAAGCCCTATAAAATATATTAATAAAATCTTCTTAATATAATAAAGGGTAGGCATTAAAGATAATAATACTATTAAAATAATAAAGGTTAATAACCACTTAGCCTTTATTAATGTTATTAATATATTTTTATACTATAAAAATAAATATAATAAATAGCATTAATTAATAATTCTAAGATATATATCTAGTTTAATATAGTAGGTTAGAAGTATCTTTTACTACCTTTTTATTAATTACTCTTAATAAATATAGCTTAATGTAAAGCTTAATAAATTACTAATTATTACTAAATAAGACATTTATTTATTTATTAATAAAAATTAATAAAGTGCCTTGATCTTATTAAATATTATAATAAGTAACTAGCTTAATAAAATAATTAATAAATATTAAGTTATTAATAATAATATATATACCCTTTAAGGTAATAATCTCTTTAATAATAATATATTATATATTAAAAAATATATTATTAATGAAATTGATTAATTTTTTATATACATTAAATTTATAAAAAATTAAAATATAATTATAAATTCAATTTTAATAGCCTTATTTATTTATTTAATTAAAAAGCCTTTAAAAAGAAGTAATTATAACTGCTTTTTTTATATTATATTTTATATAGTAAGGTTAAGGTATTTTTTTAAATAAGCTTATAGGCTTTATATTTTATTAATAATTAATTTATAATATTATTAATCTTTTTTTAAAAATAGCTTTTTAAAGTATTTATTATATAAAGGCTACTTAAAGGTATTATTTTTAAATAAGTTAAAAGGTTATTTTAAAATAAGCTAAAATAATTATTAAGTAATAAAAAAATCTTACTTAAGGTAAATATTATAATAATTAAAGCTTTAAAGGCTTAAGTTATTTAAAAATAATATTAATAAAGTAACTCTTTAATATACCTTTAATAAAAAGGATTATTATTAATAATCTTTAATATAATAAGATTTTTAATAACTTAATAAGTTTTAAAAAAAAAGTATTAAAAAAGGCTTAATATAGCAGGCTAGCTAGGTTTTAATAATATTCTTAAAGATAGTTTATTATAAAGTAGTATTTTTTTTAAAAACTTTAAGAAAATAATACTTTTTTTAAGGCTTAATAAATAATTAATAATAAAGATAAACTTTTTTAAAACTTAAAAAAAGAAAGGTTTATTTTTAATATATATAAATATATAATTAAAGTTTAAAGGCTTATTATAATAATAAGTAATCTTAATTTTATAGTTTAAGTAATTATAATAATTTTAAAAGTCTTTATAGTTAAACCTGCTTATAAAGAGGTAGTATAATAAAGGGTAAAGGAGTTAAAGTTTAAAAAAAGCCTTTAATTATTAAAGATCTTAATTTTAATAAAAAGTTAAGGAATTTAATTATTATTAATCTTTAGTTATTTTTTATTATAATAGTTTACTTTTTTATAAAAAAAGTTAAAGTAAGGCTTTATAATATAAAGGGTTTATATAATACTATATTTAATAAAAATATTAACTTTTTTATTTTTAATAATATTTATATACCTAAAAGCTTAAAAAATATAAATATAGTAGCCTTTAATAATAATAGCCTTTATTAAGCTTTAAAAAGTAAAGAACTTATACTATAAATAATTAAAGATAGTTTTTAATAAGTTTATAATAATAGCTTAATTATTTAAAAAGTAATAAGTAATAAAGGGTATATTATTAGTTTAAATAAGTTAAGTAATAGTTTAAGCTATAGCTAAAGTATTAATAATCTTAATATTAAAGACCTTAGTTTAAGAGATTGCTTTATAGACTTTATAAAGGCAGCTTTATAAATAAGTAATTACTCTTTAGTTTATATTATTATTAAGTTAAAACTTATTTAAGTAAGAAATAATATAAAAAAAAGGATAAAAGCTTTATAGCTTATATATAGGTTAATAGCCTTAACTTTATTATATAGTAAAAAAGCAAGGTTAATAAAAATATAATTAAGTTTATAAAGGATAATTTAAAAATAAAAATAATAAAAAGATAAAAAAGCTAATAATTAAAATTAAAAATAAAAATAATTTTATTTTTTAAATAAATAATAATTAAGTATTAAAGATTAAGTTTTATAATATAGTTTATAGCCTTTAGCTTAAGCTATAAAAAGAATACTTTAGCTAAAGAAATGCTTAATTCTTTATATAATATAAAAAAAAGGTAGTTTTTTAAATTAAAAAAATAATATAAATAGCTGCCTTTATAATAAAGTTAATTTAATTTATTAAGTAGTTTATATTAGTTTATATTAATATAAATAAATAAACCTAGTATAATTATATAAAGCTAAAGTATTAAATCTTTACTTTATAGTAAAAAGTAAAAAGAATTATTACTTTAATAACTTAAGCTATAGTATTTAAAAATATATTTTTATAAATTTTATTAAATAACTTTATAAAGTTAATAATATAAAAAGCCTTTTTAACCTATACCTTAATATACTTTTTAAAGCTTAGCTTAAAGTTAAAAAGTATATTAAGTTATTAAATATTAAGTTTAAAGTTAAGGTAAGAGTTATTTAAGGTAATAAAAAAAGTAGGTAAAGGTATTTTTTTTAATAAAAGAAGATAAGGTTTGCTTTAGATAGGTTAAATAAAACTTTATTATTATAGCCTTAATTAAGTAATAAATTAAGTTTAGTTTATAAATAATAGATGATATTTTTAAAGGAGTTTTTAATTATTAAGATAGCTATATTATTAATATATTTAAAATAATATTAAGCCTTTTTTAAAGAAAAAAAAAAGGTAAAATATAAAAAAGATTAAATTTATAAATAAGCCTTAAAGGGTATTATAAATAAAAAGGGTAAAAAAAGGTTTTTATTTTTTAAAGTATATACTATAGTAAAGTAATTAATAAAGAAAAAAGCTATTTATTTTATAAATACTTTTAACTAGCCTTATTATTAAATATAAAAAATTAAGTAATTATATAAAATAATATTAAATATTTTTAATATATTAAAGATTATTAATACTATATAGTAATTCTTAATAAAGGTTTATTTAATATTATATATTAAGTATAATATTAAGTTAATAATATATTTTTTATAATAAAGCTTTAAAGTATTAAAATAAAATAATAAAATAAGTAATTATAGCTTAAGCTATTTAATAAAAAAAAGCCTTTTAAAGCCTTTATTATATAAAAAGGCAAGGAGATTAATTACTACTTACTAACTATATTATAAAGCTACTTACCTAGCTTAAGGATTATTATAACCTTAATTATTTAAAAGTATTAAAGGTAATAATTAAGTTTTAAAAAAGCTTAAAAAAGTAAGTAAATAATATTCTTTATAAAAGACTATATAGTATAAAAAAAGGCAATAATAATATTATTAATATTAAGTAAGGTATTATTAACCTTAAGAAATATATATTAAGCTTTATTTATAATTATATTTAAGTAAAAAAGGATATTCTTTTTTAATTAGATTAAGGTTTATAGGTTTAGTATATCCTTTTTTATAGTTTAATAATTAAAAAGGCAGTTTTATAGGTATTAAGCTTATTCTTTTAAAGTAAAGTAGCTTTAATCTCTATCTTAAAAAAGGGGGGTTTAAAAGCTATTAATCTTATTTCTTTATTTAATAACCTTATAAATAAATTTATTAAAGTTAATAAATATAATATATCCTTTTTAAAAAGTATACTTCTTTAATTATATAGTATAATAAAGTTACTTTTTATTTTTAAAAAATAAGTTAAATACTATAGCTTTTTATACTTAATAATAATTAATATTTTATTAACTAGCTTTATACTTAATATAGTATAGTTTCTTACTTATACCTTAAATTATAAGCTTAAAGATATCTTAGATTTAAGTAGTAAGCTTTTTATAATTATTAATATTAAGGTTTATAAATAAAAAAAGAGTATAATAATATACTAGGTTAATAAACTAAATAAAGGTATTTAAAGGGATAATATAAGGCTATATTAATAATAAAGGTATAAGGTTAAGGTTATAAACTTAGATCTTAATTATTTTATAGTTAAAGGTAGTATAAAGAGTATTATTAACCTTATATTTAGCCTATAGGTTATTAAAGACTAGGTTAATAATATTTTTATAGTTTTATATTAAGGTATTATAGATATAAAGGGAGAGTTAATACTTTTTAACTTATTAAGTAAGTTTATTATTAATAATATTACTTTAATAACTTAGTTACTAGATTTAGTAATAAATATTAAAATTATTAATAATAAAAAAGTATTTAAAAAGCAAGAGTTAGCTTAAAAAGGTAGTTATATTATTAATAATAATAATTTATTTATAATAGTTAATAATAATAATTTTATTAACCTTAACTTAAAAAAAGTATAAATTAAGGTTAAAAAAAGTAATTTAAATAAAAATAAGTATAAAGAATATATAATTATATATAATTATATTTAGCTATATAGTCTAATTATTAATTAAATTACAGGTAGTATAGCTAAAATATAACTTTATTTAATATACTTTATTTATAATTTTAATTTAAAGTTTTTAAAAAAGTATAATATTATATTTATATTCTTAAATAAAGTTTAAGGCTATATTATAATAAGTATTAACTTTAACTATATTAACTTAAAAGATTATAAGCTTTTTTATTATTAAAAAAGTTT
Source organism: Trichoderma cornu-damae (assembly GCA_020631695.1). Lineage (NCBI taxonomy): Eukaryota > Fungi > Ascomycota > Sordariomycetes > Hypocreales > Hypocreaceae > Trichoderma > Trichoderma cornu-damae. The sequence continues at coordinate 1,202,475 of CM036093.1, forward strand.
TATTTAATTAAGTTTAAAGGAGTTTAGCTAGGCTAGGTTTATATTAATAATAAGCTTTAAGGTAAGATTTAAAAAGTTAATAATTAAAAAAGTATTTAAGGTATAAATATAATAAATAAAGGCAGAGGATTTAATAATAATAAAGATAAAAGGCTATCTTACCCTCTTCCTAGCTCTTTATAAAAATAAAGAGAGAATAGGGCTGCTTAAGGCTAAAGTACTTAAAAAAAGGGTTAAAAAGATTTTTAAAGGTAAGATTAAAAAAAGCTTAAGCTTTATAATATTAAGCTAAACTAAAGGTATAAAAAGCTTTATAATTAGCCTTAATTAAAAAAATAGTAAATACTATATAATTTAATTAAGTAAGCTAGATATATTTAAAAAGAAGATTTATAAAGTTTAAAGTAGTTTATATACTTCTTAAAGGCTTTATAGTCTTTAATTATATATTTAAACTTTTTATATTAATAATATTTTAAAAATTAATAATATAATTATTATAAATAATAATTTAAATATTATTTATAAAAAAATAAAAAGTTAAGGATAATAAAAAAGTAAAAAGGCTAAAAATTAAAAATAAATATTAGGTAAAAAACCTTAGTTATAATAATTACTTAATCTTAAGTAAGTAAATTAAATTTATAAATTAAAAAATAATATTAGAAATTAATACTTTTATAATAATATAAGTTTTAATTATAATAACTTTAAGAATTATTATTAATAAGTTAATTAAAGTTTAAAATGTTTAAAGGATAATATAGAAAAGATTTTTATATATTAATTTAATAAAGGTTTAATAAAAAGTAATAAATAAAATTTTAAAATATAAATTAAGTCTTTAAATTAAAAAAGGTAATTATAATATTAAATAAAATAATATTAATAATAGTATACCTTAACTATATCTTAACTAAGGCTATTGTAAAGGTGTTATTATAAGAGAGTAAGCTATAGTTAAAGGGATAAGCAATATAAATAAACAAGCCCTATATTAATAATTAGGTTTAAAAAGCTATAAAGGATTTATTAATATATAAATAGATCTATTTAAAAAAAAAACTAGGTTTAGCAGTATAGTTAAATAAAGGATTAATAAATATTATTATTAACAACCTTAAGAAGTTAGTCTTAATAAATAACTTGTTAATAATAGTTATTTAATAATAGATATATATTATATTTAACTAACTTTATATATATACATGCTATATAAATACTTAATAATATTGTTAAATAATAAGAAAATTTAATAATATAGTATAGTTAGTAAATAAGGGCATGTTAGTAATTATAGATTAATTAATAAGTATAGAGGATATAGTAAATAAACTAAAATAGCTATATACTATAGCCTTTAAAGATATAGGATTAGATAATGCTATACTATAAGTATAGATAATTAAGATAATTGTTTTTTTTTAAAAGGGGGCATTTATTAACTCCTTAATAAATTAATAGACTAGACAGACCCTATATAGTATAGCATAGTGTAATACTATACTCTTATATAGTATTATAAATACTACTAGCTTTAGATATATATTTAAAAGGAATTAAGCTTTTTATATTCACTGAATTTAGTGCCTGACAGTAGGTTTAATATAGTAATAAAAGATAATATTTAAGGTTAATTAATTAAAAAAAGCTTAATTAATAATATAAAAGTTATTAATATTATAGTTATTTAAGTAAATATTATTATTAATTAAATTATAATTAAGGTTATTATTATAATACTACACTGCCTTATTATTATTAATTAAAATAAAAATATATTTATTAATAAAATTAACTTAATTAAAGTAACACTAGTATTAATAAAATTAAAAATAATTACCTTAAAGTAGGCGCTAATTATTAAAAGTAATTAAAGTATTAAGTTATTTATTAAAAAAGTATATAAGTACTAGTGGTTTATTAACTTTAAGTTAATAAAAAGGTAGATAGTTTTATAAAGGGTAATTATATTATCTTTACTAAAGGTTTACTATATTATAATAAAAAGGCTTATAAAGCTAGGTATTAAGTTTATTAAAGTAAAAAGTAATAATTTACTTTTATTAAGTAAAGGCCTTATTATAAAGATTATTAAATTATTAATAAAGTTAAATATTAAGAATAAGCTTAAGTACTATAAGGTAAAGCTAGGTATTTAAATAGTTTTAAATTTAAAAAAGGATAACTAGATTAAACTTAAACTTATAATTATAAGCTAGCTATATGACCTTTATAATAAAGGTATAAATATTATTATCTTTATAATAAGTAGTATAATTAAAATATAAAAATTCAAGGTTATATTATATATATAGTATATTTATTTTAAATTAATAAAGTAAAGCTTTAATCTAGTAATATAAAAATAAACTATATTTATATTTATAAATAATATTTTATAATAGCTATAATTAATATTAATTTAAGGCCTTATTATAAAGTATAAAGACTATATTTTTATAAATATTATAATAAAATCCTATAGTAATATAATCTTTAAATACTTTAATAAAAAGGTAGATATTTTTATAGTAATAAGTATAGCCTTAATAAAAAATATTATTATATTTATTAATATTAAGCTAAAAGTAATTAATATTCTTTAGCTTAAATTTATTAACTTTAAAAGCTAGTTAATTAATATTATTATTAAAAAATTTAATAAAATAAATAATAAGTAAGATTAATAATAAATATTTATATATTTTAATAATAATATTATTATTAATAATGTTAATATCTTTTTTATATTAAAGAATTTATTAAAGTAAAAAAAGTAAAAGTAAAAAAAAACAATAAGTTATTATAAAATAAAGTAAAATAATATTAAGTATATTAAAAGTAATAATTATAGTATAGCTTATATAATAAATCTATAACTAAAGGAGGCAGGGCAGTAATATTTATTAATAAGGTTATGACAAGCAGCGGGCCGAAGGTCTATTGCAGGCTTGAAAAGTAATAAAATAAAGAAGAGTTATTAATTAGAAACTAGATAATAACCTAGATGGCTAGGGCTATTGTGTTTTATTATGCTAAATAACTCTTTAGTAAGCTAATATATTCCTTTATATACCCACTATTAATGCATTTTATGCATTATAACTATAAAACAGTATTAGTAAACTGTTTTAGTTTAATTAAGATTTTTTTTTTTTTAGGTTTTATTTTTATTTTTTTATACTTATATAAACTAACTATAATAATAATAATAATAAGATTTCTCTTTTTATTATTATAAAGGATTAATATATTATATTTTATAATATATTAATTTATTAAAGGTATAAAGCAATATAAATATTATTATAGTGCAGGGTAGCTCTACCTACACTAGTATAAATAAAGCATGCTACTATACTATATAAATCTTTAAGCCTTATACTACCTTTTTAAAGTTCTGCTTTAAAATTCTATAATAGCTTTAAGCTATAGTAAAGTCTTAAAGGGCCCCTTTAAAAAAGAGGGGAGCGATATAAAAAAAAAAGCTTTTATTTAAAAAAAGAGTAAGCTACAAGTAGTCTATTAATATAAAAAAAAGAGGAGATTATCTTACTATAAAGAATTTTCAAAGGCGCTACTATTATTATTTAAATATAGTGCTTGCTTAAAAATCTTAAGGGGTTTTTAAGTATAACTATATAGGTCTTAGGGTTTTAATATTATTAATAATATCTTAATATAAATTACTTAATTATAATCTAGAGAACTATTAGTATTTTATAAATAAAGTATTAAAGATATAAAGTAAGTCTTTAAGATTCTTTATTCTCTTTTTTAAAAAGATTATTTTATTAGTATTTTTAAGAGCTATTAGTATAAAAGATTCTCCTTTTATAGTCTAGCAGTCTTATATATTTTTAAATACTTTCTTTATATTTATTAAATCTTATACTATATTTAGCTTAGTCTTAAGAATTAAAAAAAAAGTATTAAACTATTATTCTTTATACTATACTTTTTCTCTTATTTTTTAAAAGTATAATTCTTAATCTAGTTTTTTATTAATTTAACTAAATAGTCTTATATAATATAAATCCTTTTTAGATCTTTTATAGCTATAGAATAGTATATTATATTTAATAATAGACTAGCAATCTAGCTAAGTTCCTTAATAAAGATACCCCTTTTTATTTATAAAGGGTGTATTAAAGACTATAAGATTTATTTAAAATAGTTAAGTGGTTTATAGTATAGTTTAAACTTAAAGTAGTTATTAATTATAAAAATTTTAATATTTAAAAATATAATTTAATATAAACTATATTTTTATTTATATATTAACCTTAGAGGGGGTTTGATTATTTTTTTAGTTATTTTAAAAGCCTTTATTTTAAAGGAAGTAAGAATAATAGAAAATATATTATTAATAAATTATTTAAAGTAAAGGATTTTAAAGTGATTTTTAATATATTGTTTATATTTATTAATATAAAGATTTACAATATCTAGGGAGTATACTACTCTTATTATAAAGCCCTTTTTTTAATAAAAATTTTTTATTTACTATTTTTATTAATATATTTAAATACTAGAAATTTATTTATAATTTTATATAGTTTTTTAGTAAGTTTAACTCTACTAAGGCTATATCCTGGCTTTAAGTGTTTAAAAATACTATAAGAGTATACTATTAATAATGGTTCTAATAATATATTTATATAGCAGGAGATAATGTTAGCTATATATAAATAAGCAGTTTTTCTATATTAAATTTATAAGGATAAAAGCGTTTTATAGACTTGTTTATTAAAAATAAGGATTTATAAAGAGGCCTTAATAACAGGCTTTAATAGTTTTAATAGCATTTTAATAGTAGGTTTATATATTATAGAATAATAAGGTATAATAAGTCTAAATATATAGGGTTTTTTATAAATCTTTAAAAGGCTAGTGAATATTAAAAAGGTTTTTTTATATGTTTTAAATAACTGCAAGAACTATATTTCTTATTTAAATAAGCTGTAGGGATTATATAAAAAGTTAAGCTTATTTTACAAGAGTGCCTTTATACTATACTATACTTAAGAGTTAATAGCAAGCATATCTACCTATAAAATATTATTATATATATTTAGGTTTTATATAAAATACTCTTTTACTTTTAAATAATACTAAGACAAAGATATAACTATTATTCTTAAGTTTTTATTAGATATTATAGCTAGTAGTTTATTGCTAGTTAGAAATCTTTAAATATATTATACTATAGCTTTATCTTTTAAAACTTCTAGTAAGTCTTTAGTAGGTTTTAATTAACTTAAAAGGTTGAATTTCTTTTATTATAGACCTTATTTAATATAATATTTAGCTTTAAGGGGCTTTTTATTAAAGGGCATTCTTAGGTTGTAATCTAGATTATAAAGCTTGTTTTTTATATTACTAAAATAATATTTTTAATAAATATATTTTTTAAAGTTATCTTAAGCTTTAAAAAAAAGAATAGTATTAAATTTAATATATAATAAATAATATATACTTAATGCAAGATTATTCTTAATTTCCTTAAGAATAAAAACTCTTTTTAAGATATAAATTTTCTTCTTTAAGCTCTTAGTAGTTAAAACTTTTTATAGTATATTAAAGAGAATTATTACTTTTATATCTTAGGTAGTTATTTATAATATACTATCTAGATATATTAATAGATTGTTTTATTAAAACTTTTTCTATAGCTAGACTTTTATTAAGTCTTTAGCTTTTTTTAAATATATTTATTTATAGCTTAAGAGCTGGCTTTCTTTTTAAAGCTAGTTTTCTCCTTTCTTTAACTTTTAGGTTTACTTGAATTTCTTTAAGAGACCTGCTTTTTAACTAGACTTAAACTTTAGGTTAGTTTAGCAAGTATATTAATATTATAATCTAGCTATATTTAAGGTCTTACCTTTAGTTAAGGCTTATAAAACTAACTCTTTAACTTACTTATTAATATTATTATTAAGCATTTTTAAAGACTTTATTGCTTTATTTATAAAGAGAGTTGCTTAATTTTTAACTTTAAGTTTAACTAAGGCTTTTTAAAGGCTGGCTATATTATATAATTAAATAATCTTAATAACTTTTATAGTAAGTTTAATTATATCTTTATAAATAAGATTATAATCTATTTATATTTAAGAAAGGCTAACTTTTTTAAAGTTAGTTTTTTCTTTTATAAAAGTACTAAATATTTTAGTATCTTAGCTTCTTTATAAAAAGTTTTCACCTTAATAAAAGTAAATCTATTATTTAAAGATATCTTTAATATCTTTAAGTATTTTTTTAATATAGGTCTTAGGTTTAAAATACTCTTTAAAGAATAATAATTTAATAGACTTTATATTTATTATATAGGCTAGAGCTTGTATTCTTACTTTAAAGAATATAGCCTGCAATCTTCTATTAAGCGCCTTATTATTTTCTTTCTTAGCTTTAAGGTATTCTTTTAAGTATTAAAATAATAATATAGTAATATATTAAATTTAAAGTAGAAAAGTATATAACTTTTTATATATTTATAATGTTTAAAGGCTTTTATATACTTATCTATATTTATTAATAATATTAATAAGTGTATAAAACTAGGGTTTAAAATAATCCTAATATATAATAAAGATTGCATTAATATAATTTTTTATTAATATAAGGGAGCTATAAGCAGCTAAATACTGCTGTTTATTAATAATAAAGGTAATTAATAAGGTGATTAAGGGAAGGGCAGTAGATAGTTTAGCTATTATTGTAGTTATAAAGAAAATAATAGTTATTTTTATAGGATAAAAGGTTATAATAAGCAGCAGGCTGAAGGTTTATTGCAGGCTTAAAAAGTAATAAAATAAGGAAGAGTTATTAGCTAGAAACTAGATAATAACCTAGATGGCTAGGGCTGTTATATTTTATTATATTAAATAACTCTTTAGTAGGCTAATGTATTCCCTTATATACCTACTATTAATGTGTTTTATGCATTATAATGTAATAACAATAATAATAATAATAATAATAATAATAATAATAATAATAATAATAATAATAATAATAATAATAATAATAATAATAATAATAATAATAATAATAATAATAATAATAATAATAATAATAATAATAATAATAATAATAATAATAATAATAATAATAATAATAATAATAATAATAATAAAGATAATAATAAAGATAAAAATAATAAAGATAATAATAAAGATAATAAAGATAATAAGGATAATAAAGACTATAATAATAATAATAATAATAATAATATTAATAATAATAGTAATAGTAATAGTAATAATAGTAATAGTAATAAAGATAATAATAAAGATAATAATAAAGATAGTAATAGTAATAAAGATAGTAGTAATAATAATAATAATAATAATAATAATAATAATAATAATAATAATAATCCTGCCTTTATAGCACTAGCTACTTTATACTTACTTTACTATCCTTATTACTTAAAATACTTAAAGAGTATTATTATTAATAAAGGTAACTTTTTTTAATATATCCTTACTATAAGCTAGTTTTATTAATATTAAAATTACTTTACCTATAGGTATTAATACTTATTAATATAAGCTTAATTCTTTTTATTTAATCTTTTTTTTATTTAATTATAAGCTTTTAAACCTATATAATTAATAAGCTTAGCTTAAGTTTTTTAAAGTATTATAAAAAAAAGGGATACTATAGTAAATTACTTTATTTATACTAGATAAAAGCTTAAAAAATAATTATTAAATAAAAGATATAGTATTATTATTTAGCCTTAAGGTTTATAATAAGCTTTATTTAAGTAAATAATAAAGACTATTTATTAAATAGTTTAGTAAAGCAAGCCTTACTCTTTAATACTATAATAATATATATTAAAATATATACTTTATAAATAAGGCTAAAAGAGTTTTTATTAATTAATAATAGCTTATAAAGCGCTGGTTTACTAGGTTTTTTTTTTTTTAATTTTCTATATAATTTCTAGTTAAAAAGGTTAAAGCACCTTAAATTAATATTCCTATACTTCTTTCTACTATTCTAAGCTTTTTTTTAATAATTTCTTTACTTTTTTCTTATTTTTTAAAATCTTTAAGTTTAATAAAGCCTTAAAGTATTTAAATTTTTAATATAAAAAAGCTTTTATAAACTTATTAAAGGGCATCTTCTATAAGGTTAAGTATAAAACCTTAAAAGCCTTATATTAATACTCTTAATATAGCTATATATTCTATATATTAATATAATAAAAGTAAATATTAATCTTTTTATTATTTTTAAGTATAAGATATATTATTTATTAATTATTATAATTAATATTTTAATTTTTTTTTAAATTAAAGTATATTTTATTAAAAAAGCACTATAGACTTATTATTTCTTTTATTATTATTAATAAAGTAAGTAGTTTAGCCTTAGTTATTAATATACTAACTATACTTTAATAAATAACACTTTATATAATTAGTTTACTAAATAATATTATAAAATATCTTTATAAAGATCTTTTAATCTTAATATTATTAATAAATAATGCATTACTTAAAGCAGTTAAGACTTATATTTTATTAATCTCTTTATATTAAAAAGCTAAGTACTTTTATATAAATAAATAATAAATAAGCTAATTAATAACTTTATAATACTTAAGTCTTAGATTAATAATATATTTTATTAATATAGCTATTATAAAAGCTATATTAAGTCTTATTAAGATTACTATATAAAGCATTAATTTAACCTTTTTTTAATAGTTTTTAATCTTAAAGGTAATAGCTTAAAAGCTATTTTTTTTAAAAAAAAGTATAAAAAAAAGAATTATAAAATACTAATTCTTTTTATTTAAATTAAACTTTTAAATAACTTTTTATATATATACTTTATATAATAAATATATCTTATACTTAAAATATTTATAAATAATATTAATTCTTAAGAACCACTTTATATCACCCCCTTTATAAAGCTTATATTTCCTTTTTAATATACTTACAAGCTTATTAAATAAAGTATAGTTATACTTATAATATATAATAAAAATATTATTTATAAAAAAATAAAAAAATAACTTTTAATTTTTTAAATAATATAAATAAAGCTTCTTTATATTAAAGATTAGCTTTAATAAATATAAGGTTATTATAAACTCTTTAAATTATAATTATAGTAAATCTTAAAGTTTATAAAAAGCTTTTTTAAGCTTAATAAGCTTATTAAGCAGCTTAAAACCTAATAATATTTTATATATAATTAGTATACCTTACTTATCTTTTATTATATTTAAAAATATATTTTTAATATTAAACTATTTAAGCTTTGGGTTAAATCTTATAGCTAAGGCTATAAATACTTAAAATAAGTATATAGTAAGTATTATAATATAAGTTCTTTAAATAATTAAGCTTTCTTAAAGGTCCTCTTTAATTATAAGTTAAGCTTTATACTTTATTAATATTCTAGCTTAATTAAATTTATATATAAATACTTATTTTAATAATAAAAGTATTAACTTAACTTTTAATTTCTTAATTTTTTTTTAAGTTTTTTTATAATATAAAGCTTTAATTTCTTTATATATAGCTTTAATAAACTAATCTTTTAATAAGTACTTTATAAACTCTTTTTATCTTTTTAATAACTTAATTAAATCTTTTAACTTAATAAAAGGCTTATTTAATACTATTACTAGCCTTAAGGTATATTTTTAATATATTATTACTTTAAGTATAGTAAATATTATTTATAAATTTATTAAATTATTTTTTTTAATATTTATTAATTAAGTAAAAGATTATAGATATTTTTATTTAAAAGCTTATTAAGTATAGTATATATATTATTAAGCTTATTTTTTTTTATCTTTTTTTTAAAAAAAAAAGCCTATTTACTTAAGCTTTCTCTCTTTATAGCCTTGCACTCTTATATAAAGTTAAAGAAAATACTTTAATTAAGATAATATACTTTAATTACTATATTGCTAAGCTTTATTTATATAAAATAATAATTTTATAAAGTAAATTACTTACTTTTTAAACTATACTTTTTTATTATTTTTAAAGTAATAAAAAATCCTTTTCCTTATCTTTATTAATCTATAGTCTAGTTAAAGGCAGTAGGTAATTTATTTTAAGTACTATTTATAATATTAATATACTTGCTTAAGCCCCTTATAACCAGTATTATACATTAAAATAATCCCATTCTAGTATTTTATAAAGTATCCTTAATCTTAAAGTTTTATAATATTTAAAGGGTTTTAAGCTTTTAAAAAGCTTTCTTAAGCTTTTAAAAGCTACTACCCTTAAGATTATTTACTTTAAACTTTCTTAAGTAAGGTTATCTTAATATAAATAAATACCTTCTTTAAGTTTTATAAATTTTACTTTATTATCTTTTACTTTTTAAAATAGCTTATTTTATTTTATAATTATTTATATATTTAAGCTTTTTAACTTAAGTTAATAAAAGTAAGACTTATTAAAGATTATATTTTTAATTATTAAGATCTTTTTAAAGTAAGGGATTTAAATTTAATAAATATTAATAGCTTAATAATTAATTAAATACTTAATAATCTTTTTAAAGCTAACTTTATATAACCTTTTCTTCCTTTTTACTTTATAGTTATATTATAGTATATATATATAGTAATTATAAATATATAGACTGCTTTAATTAAGCCTTAAGTTAGTAATATATTTTTAAATTTATAAAAAAGCATGCCTTTAAAAATATTCCTTTAGCTTATTAATTAATAAAATTATTTTATTTACTTTTAAAAAGCTTATATTAATTAAATATATAGTAGCTTTTAAGCTTTTTAACTATAGCTTTATAAAAAGCCTTATATTATTAAGTATCTTAATAAACTTATTAATTATTTCTTAACCTACTTATTTAAAGCTATTATTTAGTTTATATATAAAAAAAGGCATAAACTTTAGGATTATACCTTTAATATTTAATTAATATTAAAATTACATTTTATTTATAATTATAATAATAACTTGCTTATTATCTTGCCTTACTTTATAAATATATATATAAAATTATCTTTTAATTATATATTTATAATAAAATAATATATTAAAAATAGTTTTTAATTCTTTATTTAGTAATAATATAATATATAATTATTTATTATATTTATCTTTTATAATAAATAACTAGTTTACTTTACTTAACCTTAATAAATAATCTTATAGATCTTAATATATATATTAAAAAGGCCTTAGTATATAATATTTAAACTATCTATATAAGATATACTTTATTATAAATAATATTAAGTATACTTTATATTTAATTTTTTTTATACCCTTAATTTAAATATTTTTAATATTATATATAAGGCTTTTAAGTATATAAAAGTTTAAGTAGCCTGCTTTAAAATACTATAATTCCTTTATATTATAGTAAGAAATTAATAAATCTTTAATTAATCTCTTGCTTTATACTTTTTACTTTATTTAATTATTTACTATAATAAGTATAAAAGTATAGTCTATATATAATATTATTTCTTTATTAAGGTTTAAAGTATAAAGAGATAATAGTTTATATTTAAAAAATATTAAGCCTTACTTTTTAATTAAAAATACTAACTTTATATTTTAATTAAAGGTTTTAAAGTAAAGTAAGTAATTAAATCTTATATACTATATATTTACTTTTTTAAGCTTAATCTTAAAGATAATATTAATATAAAATCCTTTAATTATTACTATATTATTAAATATAAAATCCTTTATCTTTAATCTATAAGCTTTATTAAAAATATTTTTAAACTTATAAATACCTTTTTTAAATACCTTAATCTAATTAATACTTACTTTAACTTAATCTTTATTATTATATAGTATAAAGTTTTTTAATTTAAAAAAGTCTTAATTAATAATAAAGTATATAGCTTTATAAATATTAAAGACTATATTTATATTAAGTTTATAATTATTATTTATAAATATACTATAAACTCTTAAGGTATTTATAATATTTATAATCTTAAGGTTTATAACTATAGTAATAATAACTTTAAAAAAGTTATTTTTTAATTAAACCCTTTTTTATTAATTAAGGTCTTAATTAGGTTTTAATTAAGTTTTTTTTTAATTTTAAGTAAAGGTTATTTTACTTAAGGTTATTAAATACTTAATAAATAATATTATATTATATATTTAAAAGGTTTTTATTATTTATAAAGCACAATTTATCTTTTATAAATATATATTTAAAAATCCTATAGTCTTTAAAAAGCTATAAATACCTTACTTTATTAATATAATAAAGGTAAGTATAAATCTTTTTTTTTTATTTTCTCTTACTTAACCTTTTTTATTTAAGCATTTACTTAATATAGTATATACTTTTATATACTTTTTTTAATAATTATTAATAATAATTAAAAAAAAGTTTAATTTATACTTCTTTAATATAAAAATAGCTAGTTAATTATTATTTTCTAGCTTAAAAAGCTTATTATACTTTATTTTTATTTAAGTAAGTATAAAATATACTTTAATTATATTTAAAAAGTTATTAATTATAATATTTTCTTTAATATTAAAAATTTTATAAACTATAGCCTTTATATAAGCTTAAGACTATATAGTATATTATATTTTTAATTTAAAGTTTATATACTTAATATCCCTTAATATTAAATAATACTTTTATTAAATAATCTTTTTTAAGCTTAATTTACTTAAAGTAAGCTTTTTTTTTAATTATATTATAATTTAGTATATAATAAATATTATATAGTTTAGATATTTAATTATAAATATAGCTATAGTACCTTTATAAATATTATTATTAATTATTTAATTAATTTAATTTTAGATTACTATATTTACTTTTTTAATATTTATAAAGCATGCTTATTTTAACTATATATAGTTATATAGATCTTTTATAACTTAAAAGATTTATTTTAATTTAATATTTTCTACTTTAATATTAAAGATATATACTGCTTAAATATATATATCTTTAGTTATTAAAAGTTTTTTAAGCTTAAGATTATTATTTACTTACTTAAGTTTATTTAAGTTAATTTATTCTTAAATTCCTTAAGTAATTATAAAATTATAAAGCATTATAAACTACTTAATCTATTTTATAGATAAGTCTAGCTTAATTTAAGTAAAAGAATTATTAATTTTTATATTATTTATATTAATTACTTTATTATAATTATTTTTAAAAGTTTTTAATATTTTATAATATTACTTAAGTTTATAATTATTAAAAAAAGTAAATTAATTAAAAAGAGCTTAAGAAAATAAGTTTAAAAAAGCCTTAAGTAAAATAAAGGAAATAAGTACTATAGGGCCTATAAATAATTATAAAGGAGTCCTTTTATTTAAGAGACTAAGCTTTATCTTAATAAGGCCTAGCACCTTAAGTATATATTATATAAGAGATATACTTCTTTAGTATATAATAAGCACTATTTTTTATAATTTACTATAAAGTAATATTAATATTTACTATCTTTATACCTTTATATAAAATAATATATATCTTTATTAAGTATACCTAGCTTTTTAATAACTATACCTTTATATTTATACTTAAATATTTAAATATTTTATATACTTTAATAAATATTAATACTGCTTATATTATTTATATTAACTTTAATAATTTTATAATTAAACTTAAATAAAATACTTAATTAAAGATTATCTTTAAGTATAAATATAATATAGCTTATATTTATTTTATAAGCTTTAACTATATTATTCTTAATTAAGCTATCCTTTTTAAATTTATTATTATTAATAACCTATACTATTATTATTATTACTATAGCAATAGCTTTACTATATTTACTATTAATAAAGCTATATCTAGCCTAGTTATTATATTATTAATTACCTTTATTTTTAATAAAGACTATACACTTAAACCTTTATTATATATAAATACCCTATATCCTTACCCCCTTTTTAATAATATACCCTTTAGTATTTAATAAGTTACTTTTAAAAAGATTATTATACTTAAAGGTATATATATTATTATTAATAATTTTATTATTACTATTTATTTTACTTAATTAATTACTTACTATAATATTTAGCAAGATAAAGGAACCTTACTTATTTTTATTAATAAATAAATAAAAGTATTATTATATAATAATTAAGTAATTATTAAGCTTTATATTAAACCTTACTTTTTAAGTATTAAAGATAGGCAGGTAGTAAAAAATACTTTTAACTTATTATATTATATAGGCTATATATTATAGAATTATTAATTAATGCCTTTTACTGCCTTTATTTTTATAATCTAGAAATAAGTAAATAAAGTAAATAAAAGATAAGTAGTTATTAACCTTTAATATCTTAATAATATTACTATACTTAATACCTATTTATTACTATATTAAAAAGACTTAATTAATACACTTTATAAAGCTTAATATATTTTTATTATTAATACTTAATCTTTTTTTTATTAATTTTTAATCTACCTTAATTATAATAATAAGTTAATACTTATTATATATTATAGCCTTAAGCAGCTTAATATTATTTTTATAGGTTTTTATAACTCTTTACCTTATATATAATACTAGATTAATATTAAATTATACTATTTTTACTACTTTATTAAAGCCTATATTAATAATATTATTATCTTTTTTTAAATTATTAAGAAATAATTTTTTTATTTAAAATAGCTTTTTTTATTATTTAATTATAAAGGGCTTTACCTCTTTTTATTAAAATCCTTTATTAATTATAAATCTATAGTACTTTTAGGTTATAAGGTTAATAGTATTAATTTATTGCTTACTATAAGCTATATTAATACCCTTTATAAATAATCTTTTTTATATAACCTTAAGTAACTTAAGAAATATTATATTATTATAAAGTAGATTTATAATTATATTCCTTTATATATTTAAAAAGTAGTGTTATTATTTATAAAGAAGATATTACTATTTATTAATATATATAAATTTAAGCAGCCTTTTATTAAAGTAAAATATTATTATTATATAGTATATATTTTTATCCTTAATAACTAACTAGCTAGAGATACTTTTTCCTTACTATAGGATAATCTATTTTATTATTTATTATTAAAACTAGTTTATTATAATAAGTATTAATAATTATTTATTAAGATTAATACCTTTAAAAAGCATAGCTTTAAAGCTGCCTTATTTTATTATAAAGGCTTATTTAACCTAGCAGCGCTAACTTTAATAAATATATTAAATAAATCCTTTATTAACTATATTAATTTCTAAAGTAAACTCTTAAAGCTTATTAAGTATAACTATTAGCTTATTAAACTAGAGTTAGCCTATCTTATCTAAACTATTATAAAAATAAATCTTTATTTTATAATACTATTTACTTAATTATTATCTTTATTAATTATACTACCCTTAAACTTATTATATACTAAAAATTATTATCTATATTTAATATTATTAAAATAAATCTTTATATTATTAATATAAATATCTTCCTTTTTTAATATTACTTATTAATACTATATATTTTTAATTAACTAAATATCCTGCTTAATACTCTTTTATAACTCCTATATATTAATAATAACCTATAGTAAATATAAATATAAGATAATAACTATCTTTAATAAATACTTACTTTATTTAATTATATTTTCTTAATAATAAAAGTAATTACTTAGCTTAAATTATATTAATAATTTATTAATAGCTATACTAGTAATACTAAATATATTAAGCTAATTAACTAGATCTAAGCTTAAGATTTACTAATTAATAATAATAATCTTTATTCTTAATAAAGCCTTACCTTTAAGCTTTAACTAAATAAAATACTGCTATATATTACTTACAATAATATATATTATTTATATATACTAAATAATATAGTTTAATTAATTATTAATATAGCTTATAATCCTTAATACTTTAATAAAGCCTGCACTTACTATAAGCTAAATGCCTTTACCTTCTTTAATATATAGTAGTAGATATAAACCTATATTTAATATTATTTATATACTATATTTTATTAAATATAATAACTAAAATTAAATAATCTTTAACCTATTTTACTACTTATTATTCTTTATAAAATATAGTGCTTTAACTTTATTTCTTTACTACCTTTAATATTTATTATTAACTATATATTTAAGCAGGCTGGTTTTAATAAATTTAATATTATCTTTAATATTACCTATAAATCCTTTAAAAAATACAATATCTTATCTAGTTATTCTATATATCTAGCACTTATTTAAGCTAAGGTTATAGTATTTTTTTAACTTATTATTAATTAAAGCCTCTTTTTTATTATTATCTTTAATAAAGATTAATAATAGACTAGTGATTTTTAAATAAAGATTTTTTACTTATTAAAGATATATCTTATTATAATAATAGCCTAGTACTTAATAAGTAATAGCTAATCTAAATTAATAAATATAATTATTAAAGCTATTATTTATTATTATTTCTTAATTAACTTAATAGGTTATTAATTATTTATACTACTTATTATTTAATTATCCTTTAATAATGCCTTTATTAACTTTATTAATTACTTATTAAATAAATTAATAATTAGTTTTAAGCTATAGACCTTATTTATAGTCTTAAGGAATATACTATTACCTTTTATATTAATTAATAATAAGCCTACCCTTAACTTTTTATATTCTTTATAATAATATAAAGCCTAGCTTATAATTAATTTTATTAATATAAGGTATAAGTATTAATTTAATTATTATTATTATTAATATAAGTTTAATAAAAGCTATTATATTTACTTATACCTTTATTATAAATATAAATTACTTAATTAATTTTATAAATTTAGCTAGTAAAAGGTTAGCTTTTTAATTATTTATTAAAAGGTAAACCTATATATTTATAAACTTAACCTACCTCTTTACTAAAAGATTTACTTAATTATTTTTATTATATAACTAGAGCTAGTGCTAAATAAAGATAATTTATTTAAATATCCTTAATATAATATAATTTAAGTATTAATATTAAAAGGTAATAATAATAAATAATAATTTTTTAAAATTAAATATCTACTTGCTAAATAATTTTTTAATAATTATTTATAATACTTAATGCATTAGCTAAGATAAGATATTAAGTATAATAAATAATATAATAAAGATTTATTAACTTTTAATACTTAAAAGTTAGTTTATAAATTTAATACTTAACTACTTATTTATTAATAAGGTATTTAGTGCCTGTATATTTATTAATACTAACTTATAGATACTAGTACTGCTAGCTGCTAGCTATATGTAGTAACTGCTACTTAATAGTTCTAGTTATATACTAGGTGTATAATGTATATATATTACTTCTTTATTTATTTTTAAAACTTTACCCCTTTATTTCTCTTTTTTTTTATTCTTTTTTTTTAACCTTACTAGCCTTATATAATCTTTATTCTTTATAACCTCTTATCTAGCTACTATAGTTATTATTAACTATACTACTATAACTTATATATAGTATAATAACCTATACTTAATATTAAGGCTGTTATTATTACCCCTTAAGCTCTTTAATATTAATATTATAGTTAGCTATAAATAATACTTATATACTATAAAAGCTATTTAAGTATATTAATATTAAATAATTAATATAATAACTTAAGGTTAATAAAAATATAAAAATCTTTTTATTAATTATTAATTTATTATAAAAAGGGCTGCTTTAAAAGCCTTTAATAATTACTATCTTTATAAATTATATTATATATACCTATCTTAGCTAAAATTTATTTTTTTATATATACTATATATAAAAACCTTTAAGCTAGATAAATATATATAGCCTTTATTTTATTTATTATAAATAAATAACTTTAAGGCTATTTATTAATAATATAACCCTTAGCCTTTTTATTATTATATATATATTATTAAAAATTAACTTAAAATATTAACTTATTTATAACTATTTCTAGCATTATTAACTATTACTCTTTAATTAGCCTTATTTTAATTTTTATTAATAATAACTATAATGCCTAGCTTTAACTCCTTTATATTAACTCTTAGCAGCTTATCCCTAGTTATTAACTATAGTATTATTATTTATTAATACTATACTTAATAAAATAATATTAATACTTATATTTATACTATAATATTAATAAAGTATATTAAGATTTACTATATTATTAATAAAAACTATAATAAAGTATTATTATTGCTATAAAACCTTAATAATAAAATAACTTTAGTTATAATAATATAAAATAAGGCTTATAAAGAGATTTTAAGTATTATTAAAGATTGCTTTATTAATTAATTACTTGCTAATTAATAGCTATAATTACTAAAGATAGTGATTTTTTTTTTAAAAAGGGTAATTATTATAATAAAGTAACTAGATGCATTAGTTAGCTAGTAATATTAATTAGCTAGTAATATTAATTAGTTAATAAAGGATTCTCCCTGGTAGATAGTAAATCCAAGCCTTTTTATCCTTATTTTATATCATGCTGTAATACTTAAGATTAAGGGCTTAAGGCTAAGGCTCTCTTTATTAAGGTATAGGGCTTGCGCTGCTATCTAGCTATAGTCTTGATTATCTCTTAATATAACTTAAGCTTTATAAAGGCCTAGCCCTTTTTTAAGGTATACTTAATCTATAGGTATATAATTAATTATAAAGAAGTATAAAGATATATAGACTTTTTTTCTTTAAGTATATAAATTTATATATAAATACTTATTTATAATCACTATAAGGCTAGTTTATTATAGTCTTGCTTATTAAGTAAAAATCCAAGCTCTTTTATCTATATTTTATATATTATTATACTAAAATCCAAGCTTATTTATCCCTATTTTATGCCATATTATACCATTAATTAATTAATCTTTTATAAATATATTTCCTCCTCTAGCTAAAGGCTAAAGGCTAAAGGCTAGGGTTCCCCTTTATTAAGGTCTAGGTTCTATATAGCTATCTCACTGCAGTCTTAATTATCCTTTAATAAAGGCATAGCTTTATAATATGTTAACTATTTATATAAATAATAGGCTATAATATATATCTCTTCTTTACTTTAATTAAGGTAATTTATATACTTTTTAATTACTTTATTAGCATAGTGCGCATTCTTATAGTTTATATAAATGATAAGTAAATATTAATAATTTCTTTAGTACTTATAATAAGCTAGCTAATTAAAACAAATTAAAAAAATATTTATTTTATAATTAATCTTATATAAAATTATTTATAATTAAGTTTATTTTATTTATATATATAGTATATAATTATATATAGACTTTTAAAGTATTTAAGTTTATGTGAAAAGGGTGGTTGGAAAAGGGGGGGTGTCTGTGTAGGGGATACCTTGACTTATAAGGTACTCTATACCTAATGTAGGTAGTAAAATTGCTAAAGTCAGTCTTTCTTAATTTGGCTAGCTAGATCCTGAATGCCCTTTTTTTTTTTTAAGACATCACAACTTTCCTATAGAATTGCCCATCCTAGAATTATCAAGTTTCTCTCACATGACATCTAGCCTTCGCATATCTAGGCAATGTCGTCCCCCGATCGTCGCACTGGCATGAAACGGCCTAGTAATTATCACTCCTACTACTCGTTGTGACTTGTGTGGGTGAATGGCTAATCATGGCATTTCTTCTACTATAGGAACACAATCGCTCCCGCCTCCATCTCTACCCCAACTGGTCGCTGAGCAGAAGACTCCTATCCCGCTCACTGATAAAGATTCTCAGCGACTCATTGTCGTTCTCTCAAATGCTAGCCTTGAAACATATAAAGCTGTTCAAGGGGGCATCAACCGCGCTGGCATTCATCGAGAGGAGAAGTATTCGCTCCTCAACAGTGATGAGCATATAGGCGTTATGCGAAAAATGAACCGCGACATCAGCGATGCACGACCAGACATCGCGCATCAGGTTGCGTATATGATCCATAAAGTTGAGTATATCATGCTAATAGCTACAGTGCCTACTGACTCTCTTGGATTCACCTATCAACAAGGCCGGCAGACTCCAAATTTACATCCACACAGCTAAAGGTGTGCTTATCGAGGTATCCCCCTCTGTCCGTATCCCCCGGACGTTTAAGCGGTTTGCAGGCCTCATGGTGCAGCTTTTACACCGGCTTTCGATTCGCTCGACGACTTCCAATGAGAAGCTTTTACGCGTGATTCAGAATCCGATTACCGATCACTTGCCGTCAAATTGTCGAAAAGTAACACTGAGTTTTGATGCTCCAGTAGTTCGCGTACGTGAGTACATGGAGACCTTGAATCCCAAGGAGAGCATTTGCGTTTTTGTTGGAGCTATGGCAAAGGGTGCCGACAGTTTTGCCGACTCAATAGTTGATGAGAAAATTTCTATCAGCAACTATTCACTATCAGCAAGTGTAGCATGCAGCAAGTTCTGCCATGCAGCTGAAGATGCATGGGATATCCTATAAATTTGACAAGGAAAAATAGATTAGCTTGCTGATCGAATACAATCCGGCTCGACGTTGATACAACATCCCGTTCTGCCCGACAGCTCAAAGTCAAACTTGGGATCCTAGCATTGGCGCCATCAACCTGTTTTTACAACCAAAACATAAAAAATGGCGCCAAAAGGCAGCTGAGACACTATAGAAAAGCCAGCAATTGTTTATAGTTTAGTAATTCTTAGTTATTAAAAACTAGCTATAATATGGTATATAAATATATAAATATATAAATATAAATTATTTATTAACTTTATATATATTAATGTATTTATAAAAATATTATATAATTTATAATTAATATTAATAGCGTTTTATTTTATATAATATATAAAATCTATAAAAAATTTAGTTTATAATATATACTTAATTATTAATTTAATTTTAAATTTAGCTTAATAAAAAGTTTTTTATATTTAAAGTATATATTTTTCTTATTTATACTATTAAAGTTCATAATATAAATTATATTTCCTTTTTTATTAAAATACTTTATGTATTTATATTAAAGTATAATTCATTTCTTATCTTAAAGTATTATATTAATTAAATAATATTATAGTAAACAGGTACCTTTTATTATTTAAAAAGTTATAACTATAGCTTATAATTTTTTAAGAGAAAATGAGATATATTATATTTTAGATTTAATATTGTTAAAATCGGCTAGGGTTGTTATACTATAATTAGGTATGGATTAATGGGGGCGGGGGTGTAAATGTAGAAATTTTAATATAGGCATAGGGGCTAATATAGTTTAGATAGGAATTTTCTACTGTAACAATATAAAGACTATATAAAAATGGGTGTCGCAAATAAACGTACGCGCACAAAGACAAGGCGCAAGACGCGGTAAGAGGAGAGCCCTTGCTCTATATATTGCTTGCTTATATATAGCTGATTCTATTTAGGGATGTCGATCAGATCATATCTGATCTTCGATCTCTGAAACACCTAACACAATTCAAGAATTCTAAATCCCCCCATGATCTTCCAGGGCTTGGAAAAAACTACTGTGCGGCCTGTGCCAGGTGGTTTGACTCTGCTGCAACTCTGATTGCCCACGAGCGAGGAAAGCCACACAAGCGAAGGCAAGTCCTCGTGTGAAATATCCCCCATTATCGCTTTATAGTTTTGCTGACGAAGTTGCAAGGCTAAAACAACTGCGAGATGAAACTATGATCGATTTGAAATGCGGACAATCAAATAGTCTCAGTAAGAACCAGCCCGGCATGGTTCATGATCCTACATTTGAGGCTGGCATTGAGATGGCTCTTTGAGTTATATAGTTCAGTAGACGATCATTGGTGTGATGGTATATGGAAAGGGAAGGCTCTATGAATTAGCACTAGAATTTACTCCAAAGTCTTCCTCTACCTTATCGCCCCTCCACGCGGTCTCCCAAGACTACTAGGCCGGTTAGAGTTGTGACTGTTGGCTCTGCCTCTTGTTGAGCTACCTCGTACTGATGGTAGACGTGACTGGCGTTGTTCCGGTGCGCCATGCTTCAGACTAGGTCCTATCGACTCTGGAGGACTTTCCACAAAAGAGATATCGGTCGTCCTGCACTGCTGTTAGCAGGAAGATACATTGCTTCAATTTTCTTACATTGGGATAATTTGAAAAACGACTGACATATAAGTTGTTTCCCCATCATGCGCTGGTCGTGGATCGTCGTTGGGTTGTGTAAGCTGCTGGCGGTCTTGGCGAAATGACTGGGGGATAGGACACTAGACAAGAGGGGGAAGATGAATCAGACCAGTCACATTCAACGTGATGGGCATTCTACTGGCAGCACCTCGGGAAAGTCAACGCAAAAGGCGTTCATATTAAGACCGTAGAGAAAGCTAGCAAACGACTCTCCAAATCTAGCCAAACTTTCGTCTATGAGTTGAAAATGCATCAAGTTCGCCTCAAGATCAGCCATGGCATCTGAAAGCTCGGAAAATGCCGGCTCCAGTTTCTTTAGGGGAAATGCATTATCTCCATCGTTTGCGGCGTGAAAGGATCCACGAAACGATGTCTGAGAGGGCGGGCGGAGCGGGGTGGTAGGTCGCGAGGTCCATGTTCGTGAAGTTTGGCGTTTAACACTGCTCTGGTATACGTCCGGAAGGATTGGGGGTCCCATGATTATTAAGACGTTGGCAAATATTACTAACACAAGCAATAAAGATATATTGACATTTATTAAAAGCAATAAGTAGTAAAATTGAAGCTATAATAAAGCTTGGTGAGACTTATAGTATGTGTCTAAAAGTCTTGTAAGAATGCACATTGGGTTAATAAAGTAATTAAAGAGTATATAAATTGCCTTAATTAAAATAAAAGAAAATATATATTATAGCTCATTATTTATATAAATAATTAATATATTATAAACCTATGTCCTTAAGTATTTAATTTATTATATTAATTTTTAATAAAGTAGTCTTACTATTGCTTTATTTTATTATATTTTTTAATATACCCCTTATTTAATAAAGCTATTTAAAATGCTTCTTTAAATATTATTTTACTTTATTAATAATATTAAGCTTTTTATAAACTTAATAATTATTATTATCTTTTTTATAAATAAATATTATATTTCTATATAGCTTTAATTTTATTTTTTACTCTTTTAATATTATATAATATTATAGAGGAGTAATATTATTATATAAAGGGTATATTAAAATTAATACTTATTATATATTAAAAATCAGGGTTATAAAATTCATTTATAGTTAACCATTTTTATTAATAAATAATAAACCTATTTATTATTTATTAATTAATAATAAATTTAATTTATTTTTATTATTATACTATTATAGGCTCAGGCTTTGCCTAAGCCTTATATAACCCAGATATTATAAAGGCCTAGCCCTTACTTAAGGTATTACTAACCTAGGCTTTATAAAGGCCTAGCCCTTTTTTAAAATATACTTAAACTATAAGTATATAATTAATAAAAAAAGGATATAAAGATATATAGACTTTTTTCCCTTTAAATATATAAATTTATATATAAATACTTATATATAATTATTATAAAGCTAGTTTTTAATAATTTATATACTTTAAAAATAATAAATAAATATAATCTAGTATTAATATTAATAAATAAAGTAATTACCTTTATAATAAAAAAAACTACTTTAAATAATAATAATAATAATATATTAAAAAGTAGTATTATTATAATAAATAATAATATAATAATAATATATAGCTAACTAATTATAAAAACTATATTTACTTAACTTATTTTATAACCTATTTATACCTTACTTAAATAATATATAAAAACTAATTTAATATAAATTATTCTTAATTAAAGACTATTATAATAATAACCTAATTATATTTTTTACTTAAAGATATATTATAGTATATAAGCTAGTTATTAATAAAGAGTTTATTAATATTAATAAAGACTTATTTATCTTTTTATAATAAAACTCTATTAAGGATATTTATTTTTTAATTATAGTATATTATAAATCTACCTTAAAATCCAAAAACTATATCTTAGAGGAATTCTTAAAATACCTTATACTTAAGGTTATAAAAATCATTTATAGTTAATTATTTTTTATTAATAAATAATAAAACTACTTATTATTTATTAATTAATAATAAATTTAATTTATTTTTATTATTATAGTAATAAAATAAACTTTAATTTATTATTAATTAATAAAAGTAAAATTAGTTTTATTAATAAATAATAAAATTTAATAATAAAAATAATTAATTTAATTAATTTAATAATTTTTTTAATTAATATATATATTACTTAAATAAATAAATTAAGAATTTATATATATTATTTTTATAAATATATCTTTATTTAATAATTATAAATATATATTTATATATATTATAAATTTATATGTTTATATTATAATTATATTATAATTATATAATAATATTATATAATAATATTTAATAAAATAATTATAATATAAATTAAAAAAATTAAGAATAACTTATTATTTATTAATAAGTATTAAATTCTTATATTATATAATAGTTATATAAAAGTTAAATAAGAATTATATAATTATTATATAATAATATTTAATAAAATATTTATAATTTAAATTAAAAAAATTAAAAATGACTTATTATTTATTAATAAATATCAAATTCTTAATTATATAATAATTATATAATAATTATAAATTAAGAAATATAATTTATTTATAAGTATTAAGATATATCTTTTAATTTTTTTCTTTATTATTATTATTATTATTATTACTTTTTATTTATTAATTATTATTATTTATTAAGAGCCAGGGAGCTTAAACTACCAGCGACCTTATTAATAACTAAAAGCTTTAATACTAAATAAAAATATTTAACTTAAAGTATTAATATTAAATAAAAGTATATAAAAGCTTTAATACTAGATAAAAGTATATAGCTAAAAGCTTTAATACTTAATAAAAGTATTTAATTACTATAAGTATTTTAAGTATAAAAAAAGAAAACCTTATCTTTATTTATAAAAAAAAATAAAGATAAATAAAGTTATATATATAAACTTAATTATAATATTGCTTTTATCTTTTTTTATAATATTTATAACCTTACTTTATTTTAAGACTTATTTAAGATTTATTACTTTTCTTTAATTACTTATCTTTAATAAATTTATTTTTTTATTTTAAAAAAAAATTATTAAGATCTTAAATATAGACTTATAGCTTATTTATATTTTTATACCTTTACTTAATATTAAGCTTACTATATAAGTCTTATTTAAAGATAGCTTAAGAATTTAAAAAAAAAATCTTTATATATTAAAAAAAAGTTATTAAAAAAATATAAAAAAGTAGTAAAGTAATAATAAAAAAGAAAAATAATTTAATATTTATTTATAAAAAAGTAAAGGGAGAACCCTTTTTTTATATATAAAGAATTTAAAAATATACTTAACTTAAAGTAACTTTATAGCTTTACTTAAAGTAAGGTTTAACTACTTACTTTAAAATATAAAGCTAAAACTTAAGTTAAGTTTTAAATATATTATATAGTTTTTTTTATATATTTTACTTTTAAGCTTATTAAATTTAACTTAAATAATTAAAAAGTTTTATATATAGCTAATTACCTTTATATTAATATACCTTTATAATAAAAAACCTTCTTTATAATAAATTATTAAAGTAACTTTAATAATCTTATATATTTAAAATATTTAAAGTTTTATAAATCTTAACTTTAAAATATCTTTATTAAGACCCTTGATATTATTAAATAAATAAAATACTTAAGATAAATACTTATTAAAAGGATTTATTTTTTTATTTTTTATTTTAATAACCTTAAAGAAAAAATAATAAAATAATTATTAAAGAGCTTTAAAATCTTTTTATTTTTATAAAAATATTATTTAAAAATTTAAAAGAATATTATTAATTAAAGGCTCTTTAATAATTAAAAAAGACTATATATTATTATTACTTAAGTAAAAGTAATAATATATATAGAAAAAAAAGGAAGATATTTTAACCTTAAGGGACTATATTAATAAAACCTTAATAAGCTAAAAGACTTAAATAAAACTACATTACTTTTTTTTACTTAATAAAGAGGTAATAAGTATTAATATAAAATACTAGTTTATTAAAAGTATAAAAGGCTATATTATAAAAATATTTATAATTGTTAAAGCTTATAAAAGTCTAACTAAAAAAGCTTATAACTATTGGATAAAAGTTTAGCCGCCAGATAGATGAATTAGCCCGACGGAGGAATAATTAGGCCGAATGATCGAGATTGAAAAATTTTTCAATCTCGATCCCTTATAAATTAGGCCTAGTTTTAAACTCTAAATCCAAGTGGCGAAACTCTATTATAACTTTTTACATAATAAAAATATTATTAAGAAAAAATAACCAATTAAAAGCATAAGAAAAGAGCTTTTAAATAATATAGATTATATAATATTAGCTTATGTAATCAAGGTGTAAAAAACTATATAAAGAAGCGATGCCCCTGATGGAAAACAGGATAGTTATATTAGACCTAAGTGCTTATATAAGTATAATGGTTATACCTATTGCTTATATAATACAATTCCTCTTGCTTATATAATATTTATATAGGCTTAGGTAATCAAGCCCCACTTTTATTACTAAGCAATCTTCAATAATAATTAACTTAATTATATAATATATTAAAGTAATAACTATATTATTAATAAATATAATTAATTTATTAATTTAAGTACTAGCTTTAATATAAACTTTATTTTTTATTTTAAAAAGATTTAAGAATTTAAGAATTATTTATATCTAGACTATAACTTATTTATAAAAAGGCTAGCTAAGGTTTAAGTAAGTAAAAGGTAATAAATAATAATTATATTATTTAACTTAAAAAGTAATTAATATTTTATTAATATTAAATATATTAAAGATAGCTTTATATTATTTATAAATATAAAGATAAGTATTACTTTTTTTAAAGTTATAAAGAAGATTTATAAATAGCTTAATATTATTTTTAAGTTTTTAAATAATTAAAAAGTAATAAAAAAGTATTACCTTAACTTTTATATAATTAATATATATAAAGATATATTATTAATATAATTATAGTTTTAAAAACTTAATTTTATTATATTTTAAAAATAAGATTATTAATATTATTTTATATTATTATAAACCTTTAAATTACTTTATTTATATAATAAGTTAAAAAGTAAGAGTATAAAGCTAAAATATAAATAATTATTATAATAAAAAGAGGACTCTTTTAAAATTAAGATTAAAGTTTAAAGTTAATTTATAATAAACTTATTATTATATTACTTTTAAAATACTTAAAGTATAAAAAAGTCTTTTTATAAAAAGAAATATTAAAACTAACCTTTTTTAATAATTTTAATTATATTATTAAATTAAAAAATAATAAAGTATTTATATAAAGACTTATTTATTACTTTATAAAAAAAAAGCTAGAAATACTTTATAAATATATCTAGATAGCTTTATAATATAAATAAATATAATAATCCTATAGCCTTTTTAATGCTTTAGTCTTATTTATTTTTTTTTAAAAAAAAAGCTATAATTATATATTAATTATTATATACTTAATAAAATAATTTAAAAAAATAAAGTGCCTTTACCCTTAATCTATAAAATTATAGATTATCTTAAAGAAGCTAAAATCTTTATAAAATTAAACCTTAAAGATATATATTATTAAATATATATTTATAAAGGTAATAAGTATAAAATAGTATTTTATTATTAATATAAGTATTTTAAGTATTAAGTTTTACTTTTTAACTTAATTAATATACTTATTACTTTTTAAAGTTATATTAATCTAGTTTTTTATAAACTTTTTAACTATATTTATATTATATACCTTAATAATATCTTAATATATAGCTATAACCTTATAGACTATTATAAATATATCTTTAAACTCTTTAAAAGGTTATAAATATATAGCTTATATATTAATTTAAATAAATATAACTTTTATATT
Source organism: Trichoderma cornu-damae (assembly GCA_020631695.1). Taxonomy (NCBI): domain Eukaryota; kingdom Fungi; phylum Ascomycota; class Sordariomycetes; order Hypocreales; family Hypocreaceae; genus Trichoderma; species Trichoderma cornu-damae. The sequence goes on from CM036093.1 coordinate 1,230,451, forward strand.
AATATAGTATTATATCTTAAATTTATTATTTACTTAAATAAAGTTTATATAAAAGTTAATTATATTAAAGCAGTAACTACCTAGCTAAAGCTTAATAATATTAATATAATATTTTTATTTTTAAAGTTTATTAATTTTTATTAATATTTTATAAGAAGGTATAATAAAATTATAGCTTTTTTTATAAACTTAATAAAAAAAAGATTAAAAGAATGTTCTAGCTAGCCTTTAATAAATAATAAGTATTTAAATAACTTATTAAAGAGTTTTATAAAAAACCTATATTAACTTACTTTAATCCTTAAGTATTAATATATATTAAGATAAATACTTTAAAATATATTATTAATATTATACTAATATAATAATAAAGAAGTGCCTAGTACTTTATAATAAATTTATTTTATAAATTATAAAGGCTTAAATTAAATTATATAATTCTAGATATTAAAATACTTATTATTATAAATATATTTTAAATATAGTATTATTACTTTATATATTTAAAATATAAAATTTATATTATTATTAAGTATTTTAATTATAATTACTTTATAATAAAAAAAAACTATTAAATAAATAAATATTATCTTTATAAAAACTTATAGTTTATAATTTTAAGATTAAATATAGATTAAGTAAATTAAATCTTATAAATACTTTATTTTATAAAGTAGATTTTATTAATAAAGAAAAAACTATAAAGTTAAGTAAAAGCTACCTAGCCCTTTTTTTTAAATACTTTTATAATACTTTATATACTTTTAAGTTTATATTTTAAAAGGTTAGAATAAATTTAGTAATATAAAGATATAATTACTTAAATAAAGAGTTATTACTTTTATTAACTTTTTAAATTAAAAATATTTTAATTATAAAAAAGTAAATAGCTTATCTTTAGTATATATTAAAGAGAATTTTAATTATAATTAAATAAGTAGTTTAAAGGTATATTATTATAATATTATTAAAGACTTATTAAATACTTATTAAAGCCTTACTTAAAGTATAATAATAAAATGCCTTTATTATTAAAATAATATAGTAATAAATTAATAATAAGCTTATTATAAATAGCTATAAATAATACAGCTAGGTTATAAAAAATAATAAGCTACTATATTATTATAATTATATATTTATTCTTTATATTATAAAAAAAGAAATATTATTATTACTATATAATAACTTAATAATAAGGTATTAAAGAGTTATTAAAATATTAAAATATACTTTAGAAAATTATTTTTAATAAAGTATAAAAAAGATATTATTTAATATATTAATACTTATTTAATATATTAAATTATTAAGTTAAGATATTATTAACTTTATAATAAGCTTGCTTTATTATTAATATTAAGATAGCTTTTTAAAGAAATATTTATATATTTTATAATAAATATTATTAAAATTATATATTAAAAATAATTATATAATGCTATCTTGGTTATAATTAATAAGTATACTAAATATACTTTATATATACTTTATTTTAAGTAAATAATTAATAATAAATTAATAATAAAGTTTTTTTACTATATCTTTAAACTATATAGCTTACTAAATAGTATTATTATTAATAAAGGCAGTATCTTTATTAATACTTAATAATAAAGCCTTTACTATTTATTAAAGTATAAAAGGCGCTTTAGTATAGCATTCTACTTATAGATTAATAATTAAATAAAATATTAAAATTAAAATTTAAAATACTATTTATAATCCTTTTATAATAAAGACTAACTAGATTAAATTTATTATTTACTATTTATTAAGTTTTTTAATAATATAGTAATATACTTAAGCTATAGATATATATTAATATACCTCTTTTTAAGCTATTATTCTTTAATACTAAAGATTACTTAAGCTTAACTTTATTATATAAATAATAGTATTATTAAATATATTTAAAACCTATATAATATTAAGAAGTTAATTATAAATATACTATAGGCTTTTAATAAAGCTTATTAAAAATAATATAATAATAAATATATAAATAAATAATTTAAAGTAAGGGATTAAGTATTAATTTCTATAAAATACCTTAACCTATAGTAACCTACCTATAAGTTAATAAAGAAATATATAAGATTATACTAGATTAAGGGTGTTATAATAAAATAACAGGATGCATTAGTCAGCCAGTGATATTAATCAGCTAGTGATATTAGTTAATAAGGGATTCTCCCTTTAAGATAGTCAATCTAAGCTTTTATATCTTTATTTTTATAATATATTATATTAATTAATAATAATTTATATATATACTTTTAATAATTAACCAGCCCTTAGCGCTATATATTATTAAATAACTACCACCTAGCAGCCTTTAGGCACTAGTGTATCTTAGTAATATCTTCCCTTTACATCCTATTAATATTTTTCCTTTAACTACTTTTATTTTAATAATACTCTTTTCCCTACTTTTATACTATTATTATATCTTAATAATACCCTATATTAATAAATCTTAACCCCCCCTTTTTTAACCTCCTTTTTTTTTAAATACTATTAGCCTTAACTATCTAGTTTAAAAGCAGCTTATATTAATTAAATAATACTGCCTTTATAAATATTATTATTAATATATTAATATATTATCCTTATCCTTTATTTTAATAATAATACTAAATTACTATATATACTCTAAAAGACTTATTTACTTATATTATTTATTTAATTAAGCTATTAATCTCTTTATCTTTATTTACTTAATTTAATATCTTTTACTTTATTTATTAATTATTATATTAATATTATTATTAATTAATAAACTCTTAGCTAATAGCTTTATACCTTTTATTTAAATTAATTATTTACTTTATATTAATTATATTAATCTTTTTTTTAAAGCTTAAGCTTACTTTTTATTATTTAGTAATAAGCTAGCTACTCTTAATAATAATATTACCTTTTTAAATCTTTAAGCTAATTACTTATTTTCTTTTTTTATAATTATACTATAACTATACTTTCTTTAATTTTTAAATAATTACTTAACTATAATAAATAAAGTTATTATTTTTATTAATATATTTAAAGTACTTTTTTTTTTACTTTTTTTATTACTTTTTTTACCCTTTTCCTTTTTATACTATTTATATTACTTAATATTTAACCTCCTGCCTTTTTATTAATACTTTTTAAATTATTATTAATAATACCTTTATTTATATTACCTTCTATATTAATTATTATAAACTCCTTGCTTTTTTATATTTTAATATTTATAATTATATTACTTTATAATAACTTTTTAAAGTAGTATTTATAGCCCTTTAATTAACCTAGCTTTACCTTTTATAATATCCCTTTAATAATACTTACCTTACTTTATATAAATAGCTTTAATAATATTAATAATTATTAATAATTATTATAATTCTTTAATACTTATTAATTAACCTTACTTAATCTTAAATACTTAATAACCTTTTAACTATTTATTAATAATAAAGGTAAAGCCCTTAAGTACCTTTATAATTTATTTATATTATTAATAAATACCCTTACTTTATTATTATTATTAATTAAAGTATTACTTAAGGTTAACTATAAGTAATAATTTTATTATAGTTATTATTATTTTATATTATTTAATAATAACTTTTTTTTTAAAACTTTACCTTTTTTAATTTAATTAACTTTTTAATATAAAAAAAATATTAATATTATTAATATTATTATTAATATTAATAATATATTAATATTATTATTATTATTAATAATATATTAATATATATTATTATTCTCTTTCTTTATTTATATCTTTATCTTTTTTAAATAATAATAATTTATAACTTATTTTTAAGCTTAATAAATTTAAATTAAAAAATATTAACTACTTTTAGCTTAATATTAATAAATATAATAATATTTTTTATTAAAGCTATATATATTATTATAAAGATATTTATTTATTTATAAAAGTATTAAAAAACTATATTACTAAAAGCTTTTAATATAATATTTATAAATATATAGTCTTTATACTTTAAGGTAAAGATTTAAAATAATACTATTTTTAGTTATTATAAAATATTATTTATAAATATAAATATAGCTTTTTTTTTATTATTAAATAAAAGTCTTTTTTAATTACTTTAAGATAAATATACTATATACTTAATATAAACTTAAGTTATTATACTTTAATTATATTATTTATTATAAAGGTAATAATATTTATACCTTTATTATAAAAGTTATATAGCTAGCTTATAACTATAGCTTTAAGTTTAACTTAATTATTTTATCTTAAGTTTAAAACTACTTAAATACTTACCTTTAGCTTAAAGTATTAAAGCCTACCTTTAAAGTTTATTTATATTACTAGCTTAATAATCTTTATAATAAGGCTTTTATTTAGTAAAAATAAATCCTAGCTTTATAACTTAATAAGCCTAGCTTTTAACTTAAAGATATACTATATTATAATATTTTAAATAACTTTTATTAAGGCTTGTAAAGAACTAGCCTTATAGTAACTATAAATAAGCATTTTAATATAAATTTATATACTTAAAGAGAAAAGGAGTCTATATATCTTTATATTCTTTTATAATTAATTATATATTTATAAAATAAGTATACCTTAAAAAAGGGCTAGGCCTTTATAAAGCTTAGGCTAGTAATACTTTAGGTAAGGGCTAGGCTTTTATAAAGCTTAGGTTATATAAGGCTTAAGTAAAGCTTAAGCTTATAATATACTCTCTTTCTCTTTATATTATTTTTAAAAAGCCTTTAAATAAATTTATTATTTATATATAATATAAAAAAGATTATATAATTAATAAATAATATTTTTATTAATAAATAGGTTCTTAAGGTTAAGCAGGCTTTATAATTTATATTCTTTATAATATTATAATATATATAAAGGCATAAGTATATACTTTAATTAGTTTAAGTAAAAGCTGCTTTATCTTTTTATTATATAAAGTAGCTTTATTTACTTTTTTATAACCTTATTATCTTAAAGTTTAAATTTTTTAAAAAAGCTTATTATTTTACTTTTTTACCTTTATAAAAATAATTAATTAATAATTATAATCTTTATTTTTAATATAATAATATATTTTTTATTCTTTATATAGTAATTAATATTAATTAATATAATAATTAATAATAAACTTATTATAAATATAATATCCTTAAGTATTAATTTAATATTAATATATAATAAAGATATTAAAAAGCTATTAGCCCTTACTTAATAAAAAGGAATTTTAATAATAAAGATATATAGCCTTTAATATAAACTAACTATCTTTATTATTTATATATTAAGTAATTAATAAATAATAATAAAATAAATAAATATATCTTTAACTATAGCTATAGCTATAAAATATATTTTAATAAATATTAATCTTATTTTTAAGTTAAAAGTTAATTAATAATAAATTTAATATTATAATAAATATTATATAACCTATAGTATATTATTAATTAAGGTAGGTATATTTTAATATTTATTATAATAAAGATTAAAGATATAAAAAATATTAAAGTAAAACTATTTATTAAGTTTATAATACTTAATTAAATATAAATAAAAATACTTATTATTATTTAATTAAGCTTTATCTAGCCTTAATCTACTTATACTTTTAATATTTTTATTATTTTAGCTAGTAATACTTTATTTATAGTTAAAAAAAGTAATATAATAATCTTAATTAAAGGTAATATTAAAATACTTAAATAAAAATAATAAATAATATAAGTTATTAATACCTTTAATATTATACTTAATATATATTTATAACTTATTAACTTTATAATAAGTATTATTAACTTTTTATAATATTATTTTAAAAAGCTTAATAAAACCTTTTAAAAAAAATACTATAGAGTTTTATATTAATAACCAAGAGATATTCTATACCTTACTAAGCCTAGGTAAGCATTATAGTAATTATAAATAATAATTAAGGTAAGAGTATAATAAGCCTGCCCTAGCCCTTCTTTAATAATAACTTCCCCTTTTATTATTATTAAATAATAAAAATAAAAAAAAATAAGTTTTATATATTAAAAAAAAAGGCTTAATATTAATAAGCTAAAGTAATACAGCTTTATAGTAATTAATGCTTATTAATATTAATATTAAGATAATATAAGTCTTTATTAATACTTAATATATTATAGCTATTTCTTTATATAATTAAGCAGGCGCTAGTGCTTATTATATTAATACTGCCCTTACTTATTAAAGATAATAATAATAACCTACCTGCCTTTAATTTACTTTTTATTTAATAATAAAAGTGCTTTTAGCACTAGCTAGCTATTATTATTATTATTAATATATTATTAAAAAAGTAATATTAATATATATAGTATTATTTATAGTATAGTTTTATTATAGTTAGTTTAGGTTAAAAGTATAGTACTTAAGGAAAATAAATTTATTAATTTATATTATATTACTTTAAGCTACTTTAAATTAATTTAATACTATAGTATTTTAAAATTATTTTAATAGCTTTTATATAAATATATTATAGCCTGCTTATTTAACTAGCACCTAGTGTTTTTAATTATAGCTATAGTAATTCTTAGCTATTAATATATATTCTACTATATATTCTTTTATTAACTTTATTTAACCCTTTAAGTATACTTAAACTAAGCCTAGCTTAAAGTTTAATAAAACTTAAAATAATAATAAATTATAAGCAGCTCTCTTTATAAAGCTTATATAAAAGGTAAGGTAAATATTATTAAGGATATTTAGCTTTATAATAAAAAAAAAGGATTACTATAATAATATATTTTATATATAGCTAATTAAGTTTTTTATTAAAATAATTTATTTTTATATATTATAATAATAACTATACTTTATTATTAACTTAATAATATTTTATTAAATATTAACTATAGTTAGCATCCCTTTATTAATATTATTAAAGGCTAGTATAGCTTAAGTAAGCTTTATACCTTTTTTAAGTTAATAAATAAATACTATTACCCTACCCTTTAAAAAGGTAATGCTTACTATAAATATATTTACTTATTAAATAAGGTTAATATTAAACTTATTAAAAAGGTTATTTAAGCTTATATTTAATATTAATAAATTTTATTTATTAAAGGCAAGCTAGTAGGCTAGTAAGTATTTAAGCTAGTTATATTATATAAAAGAGATTATAGTATATAAAATAACTTAAACTTTTTAATTAACTTACTTTATATTATTATTAATTTAAGGGTAGTAAGTTATAAAAAAGAGTTACTTAACTTTAATTAATTTATAAAGTATTATTTAAAAATATCTTACTTAATCTAATCCTTTATTATTAATAATTTAAAAAAAAACCTATAAAAATATTATTAATAATCTTTAAAATACTATATATAAGCCTTTATTAATATTAAGTATATTACCTTTAGCTAGATATATTTTAATAACTTATTTATAATAATTATAAAAAATTTTAAGTTATTATTAATCTATATTAAAAGATTTATTATAAAGTTTATAAAGATTTACTTTTAAAATCTATTTATAATAAAAAGTAATTATAAAAGGCCTTAGTATTATTTATATAATATATAATTATTATAGTAATAATAATTATAAATAAATTATACTATAGACTATAATATACTATTTTAATAATAAAAATATTAAAGTAAGTAAAAAGTAATATTCTTTTTTAAGTATTTTATTATAAAAGAGTTATATATATATTAAATAATAATAATAATAAAAGGTTTTTAATTTAAGAGTTAAAAACAGCCTTAATATATAAGTATACCTTAAGCATTAATACTATAATCCTTTATTTACTTTTTAATTATTACTTTTTTAAAGAACTTTTATAAATTACTATATATAACTACTAGCTACTAGCTATAAAATATATTTTTAATTATACCTTAATCTTAAAGCTCTTAAAGATAAGTATTTTAAAATAAAGTAATATTAATTAAAAAAAAAGTATTATCTTTAATAAAAATAAGTAAAAATAAAGTTAGCTTATCTTTAATTAAGTCTTATATTATAATAATAAAAATACTTAAAGAAAAAAAGACTTAACTTACTTAAAGCTCTTTAACTTTATTTAATTATTAATATAATAAAATATTAAGCTACTTTATTTATAATTTAAAATAAAATTAAAAATAGTAATTAAATTAAAAAAGAAGTTTAGCCTAGTATACTTATTACTTAAAGATTAATTAAAGGTAAAGAAAGTACTTTAAGTTTTTATAGTTAATATATATATAAAAAAGGCAAGCTATACTTTATAATTTAGCCTCTTAAGTATTTAAATAAGAAATAATAATAAAAAGCTTTTTATTATAAATAATATAATTTTATTTTATTAAAAAAAAAAGGTAGAATAATATATAATTAAGTATAAAATACTATTTTTATTAAATTAAAAAAAGCACCCCCTTAAGGCTTATTTAAATAAATCTACTTTAAGAACTATATTTTTTTTAAAGTTTTATTAAGCTAAAACTAGGTATAAAATAAAGATAATCTTAAGTATATTAAAGGCTATATTAACCTTATTATTTTAAGTAAATAAAATATTCTTTTAAATAAGCTATATAAAAGGCTTAATAATCTATATAAAGTTAAAAATAAATTTATAATAAAAGTTAATAAAGTTTAAAAAACTTTAAATACCTTTAACCTATATAAAGGGTTCTTAGTCCTTAATTATAATAATCTTCTTAAAGTTAAAGTAAATAGACTTACTTACTTAAATAATATAACTTAAGTATTTAACTTTTTTTATTATAAAGGTATATTTATTAATATTAATATTTAAGCTAGATTTTATAAGCTTATATAAAATAGCCTTAACCTTATATATATAGTTTTTATAGCTTTTGCTAGAATATATTAAAATATTATTAAAATAAGCTATAATAAAGTTATTAAAGGTATTGTTTAATATTTTATTAATATATAATTAAAAAGTAAGAAATATATTAACTAGATTAAAAAGAATAATTAGTTATTTAAATAGTTTAAATTAAGTTTAAAATATAATAAGGTATTCCTTTTTTTTTATAATTTATAACTAATAAAAAGCTAACTTAATATCTAGCTTTATAAACTAGCAAGCCTTTAAAAAAGAGTAAAGGGTTTTCTTTATTAAAGGCAAGGGATAGTAATCTTATACTATAACTTTATTTAAGGTATAGTAATTAATATAAAATCTTTAATTACCTTTAGCCTTCTTAATAAATAAAATAAAAATAGTTATTAAAGAGGAGCTAGTATAGATCTAACTTTTATTTATTAACTTAATAATTTAGTATTAAATCTTAAAGAGATAGTTTTATAGTATATTATATAATAAGCCTTAAGGGAGGTTTAAGTTATACTTATTTATATCCTTAATTAACTAAATATAATAATTAAGCTAGCTTTAGTAAAGAAATAGCTTAAAGGCTTTTTTTTATTAAAAAGGTTAATAAATTTATATAGCTTAATTAAAAAATATTAATAAAGCTCTTGCTAAAGGTTAGTTAAGACCTATAGTAAAAAAGACCTAAAGGTAATATTAAGGATTTATATAATTTTCTATAAATTAATAATTAATAAGGTAACCTTTATATTATAGTAGTATATTTTATAATAAATTAATATTATATATATAAATCTTAAGATATATATAATTAAAAGATTATTTTATTATTAAGTAGTTTTTAATATTATAAAGCTAGTTATTAATTTAATAATAATTATATATTAATTAAGGTTTATTTAAATATTATAGTATTTTATCTATAGTAAGCTTAAGATAGTATTTTTAAAAAGGCTTAAAATAATATAAAGTAATATTAAGTATTATTATTTATTTATATTTATTATACCTTTAGTAATTTATAAAATCTTAAAACCTATATATTTATTAATAATAATAATTAAGGTTTATATAATAAATATTTATATTACTTTTATACTTAATTTTTAAATAGCTTTTTTATTAATAGCCTTATAATAATTATACTTATTATTAATTTATATATTTAAGAATTTTTAATTATTAAAGAGTATTAATATAAAGAAAAAAGGCTTATTTATATATTATAATATTTTTTATATTTTTTTTATTATAATTAAAAAAGTAATCTATATTATAGCTATAATAAGGTTAATAAGCCTTTAAGGAGGACTTAACTTAAGGGCAGGGTATTTCTTTCCTTACTCTTTTTCTTTCTTTATTCTTTTATTTACTACCTTTTAAAGTATAGATAGCTATTAGCCTAGTTATTAGCTATATAAAGCAGGCTATAATAAAATATATCTTAACCTTATAGTAAATATATTTACCTTTTTAATAATATTTAGTAAAGATATTAAGTAATATTTATTAAGCTTATAAATAATTATTTAAAGGGTTAAACCACTATCCTTTATAGCTTTATAATTTTTATTTTAAGTATTTTTTAAATATAAAGTATAAGTTAATAAAATTTATATTAATTATAAATAAGTTTTTTTTTATATTTATAGCTTTTTTAGCTTAAGGGTAGTAGTTTTTATTATAAAAATAAAACTATTCTTTAAGATAATAAGTTTTAAGCTTTATAATAATAGCTTAATAAGTATTAATTACTATATAATAATTATTTTATAGAATGCTATATCTTAAGCTATAGTCTTATATTTTTAAAGAAAGTATTTAATAAAGGCAGGCTAGCTTAATAATATTATTTTATAATAATCTACTAGCTAAAGTTAATTTTTATTTAAAATAAATAAAGAATATAATAAAAGATTTATTATTATATTATATAATATATTTAAGTTTTATTTAAGTAATTTTTTAATAATAAAGGTTAATAAATATAAATATAAAGTATTTTAAGAATTCTTTTAAAATATAGTTTTTAAACTTTAAGGTAGATTTATAATATATTATAATTAAAAAATATATACCTTTAATAAAGTTTTATTATAAAAAGATAAATAAATTTTTATTAATATTAATAAACTTTTTATTAATAATTAGCTTATATACTATAATATATCTTTAAGTAAAGAATATAGCTAGGTTATTATTATAAAAGTCTTTAACTAAAAGTAGCTTATATTAAACTAGTTTTTATATATTATTTATATAAAGTATAGGCAGGTTATAAAATAAGTTAAGTAAAGGCACTTTAAGTTATTAATTAACTATATTTTATTATTAAGCTATTATTTATTATAATAATATTACTTTATAATATATTATTATAATTATATATAGTAGTTTTTTTATTATAAAGGTAGTTACTTTATTTATTAATATTAATATAAGATTATTTTTATTTATTATTTTTAAAGTATATAAATTATAAAGAACTAGCTTTATAATAATTATAAATAAATATTTTAATATAAATTTATATACTTAAAGAGAAAAAGAGTCTATATATTTTTATATTTTTTTATAGCTAGTTATATATTTATAAAATAACTATATTTTAAAAAAGGGCTAGGCTTTTATAAAGCCTAGGTTAGTAATACTTTAGGTAAGGGCTAGGCCTTTATAAAGCCTAGGCTAGTAATACCTTAAGTAAGGGCCAGGCTTTTATAAGGCTTAGGTTATATAAGGCTTAGGCAAAGCCCAAGCCTATAATAAGGCTTATAATATTAATTATTATAAAATTACCTTTTACCTTACTTTTTTAATTATAATAAACCACTAACTTTTACTTATTTTTTAAAAAAGCTTTTTAATACTTTAATTATTTTTAATAATTAATATCTTTTATTAAGTAATTATTTTTAATTTTATAAATATTAATATTAACTTAATTAAGTTAATATAATTATTAAATAATTCTTTATCTTAATAAATAATAATAATATAGTCTAGTATTATAATAATAACCTTAATTATAATCTAGTTAATAACTATATCTAGCTAGATAATTATAATCTTAATAAATTTTATATTATAAATTAAGCTTTTTTTAAACCCTTTTTTAATATTATTCTTTAATACTTTATTAAGCTTTAATATTATTATTACTTATTATACTTTAATAATAATAATATTTTTTAATAATATTTTAAATAGCTAAGGGTTTATAAAAGTATTATTTTAAACCTTAAATAATTAAAATATTAAGCTTACTATACTTAATTTATAATATAGTAAGCCTTTTTTAATTACCTTAATATTAATTAATATTATTTTATTAATATTATTTTATTACTAAATAATATTTTTATTATTAAGGTATAGTTTATAATTAAAGGTATAGGTTTATATAACTTTATTACTTATTTTTATACTTTATTTAATATTTACTTTTACTTTAATATATAGAGCATTATTATTTATATTATAGTTAATATTAATTACTTTATATTAATTATTAATATTTAATAACTTTAATAATAACTTAATATTATTTATAAATTTATATTATTAATATTAATTAAAAGACTTAATAATATTATTACCTTTAATTATTAAGTAATTTTTATTATCTTTTTATATAATAATACTTTATTTAATTATAAATATTAATAAGTTATTATTAAGGTTTAAGTATAAGTAATTATTAACCTTAGTTTATCTTTTTTATTAAGGATATAATAGCTTTATATTTATAATATTTAAATTAATTTTTATTATAAAATATTATTAATTACTTTATATTAAAACTTAACTTTACTTATTTAAATATATTACTATATATTAATTAAGATTTATTATAAAGTAATATTATTATTTATTATTTTTATACCTTTATATAAGATATATATCTTTATTAAGTATACCTAGCTTTTTAATAATTATACCTGTATATTTACTTTAAAATACTTAAATATTCTTTATACTTTAATAAATATAAATACTATTTATATTATTTATATTAACTTTAATAACTTTATAGTTATACTTAAATAAAATACTTAATTAAAAACTATCTTTAAGTATAAATATAATATAGCCTATATTTATTTTATAAGCCTTAATTATATTATTCTTAATTAAGCTATCCTTTTTAAATTTATTATTATTAATAACCTTTATTATTATTATTATTATTATAATAATACTTTTACTATATTTATTATTAATAAAGTAATATTTAGCTTAATTATTATATTATTAATCACTCTTTTTTTTAATAAAGACTATATACCTAGCCTTTTATTATATTTATATCTTTACTAACCTTTTATTAATATATTTCTTAGTATTTAATAAGTTATTACTAAAGAAATTATTATATTTAAAAGTATATATATTATTATTAATAACCTTATAGTTATTATATATTTTACTTAATTAATTACTTATTATAATATTTAGTAAGATAAAAGAACCTTGTTTATTTTTATTAATAAGTAAATAAAAGTATTATTATATAATAATTAAGCAATAGTTAAACTTTATATTAAACCCTACCTTTTAAGCATTAAAGATAGGCAGGTAGTAAAAAATACCTTTAACTTATTATATTATATAGGCTATATATTATAAAATTATTAATTAATGCTTTTTATTGCCTTTATTTTTATAATTTAAAAATAAGTAAATAGTATAAATAAAGGTTAAGTAATTATTAACCTTTAATATTTTAATAATATTATTATTCTTAATACTTATTTATTACTATATTAAGAGGACCTAGTTAATATACTTTATAAAGCTTAATATATCTTTATTATTAATACTTACTTTTTTTTTAATTTTTAATTTACTTTAATTACTATAATAAGTTAATACTTATTATATATTACAGCCTTAAGCAGCTTAATATTATTTTTATAGGTTTTTATAACTCTTTACTATATATATAATACTAGATTAATATAAAATTATACCCTTTTTACTACTTTATTAAAGCTTATATTAATAATATTATTATCTTCTCTTAAATTATTAAAGAATATTTTTCTTATTTAGAATAGCTTTTTTTATTATTTAATTATAAAGGGCTATACCTTTTTTTATTAAAATCCTTTATTAGCTATAAATCTATAGTTCTTCTAGGCTATAAAGTCAATAGTATTAACTTATTACTTACTACTAGCTATATTAATACCCTTTATAAATAATCTTTTTTATATAACCTTAAGTAACTTAAAATAATTAAGACCTGTATTTTATTAATCCCTTTATATTAAAGAGCTAAGTACTTTTATATAAATAAATAATAAATAAGTTAATTAATAACTTTATAGTACTTTAATCTTAAGTTAATAATATATTTTATTAATATAGCTACTATAAAAGCTATATTAAGTCTTATTAAGATTACTATATAAAGCACTAATCTAACCTTTTCTTAATAGCTTTTAATCTTAAAAACAATAGCTTAAAAGTTATTTTTTTAAAAAAAAAGTATAAAAAAAAAGAATTATAAAATATTAATTTCCTTTATTTAAGTTAAATTTTTAAGTAACCTTTTATATATATACTTTATATAATAAATATATCTTATACTTAAAATATTTATAAATAATATTAATTCTTAAGAAATACTTTATATTACCCTTTTTATAAAGCTTATATTTCCTCTTTAATATATTTACAAGCTTATTAAATAAAGTATAGTTATATTTATAATATATAATAAAGATATTATTAATAAAAAAATAAAGAAATAACTTTTAATCTTTTAAATAATATAAATAAGGCTTTTTTATACTAAAGATTAACTTTAATAAGTATAAGGTTATTATAAACTCTTTAAATTATAATTATAGTAAATCTTAAAGTTTATAAAAAGCTTTTTTAAGCTTAATAAGCTTATTAAGCAGCTTAAAACCTAATAGTATTTTATATATAACTAGTATACTTTACTTATTTTTTATTATATTTAAAAATATATTTTTAATATTAAACTATTTAAGCTTTAGGTTAAATATTATAGTTAAGGCTATAAATACTTAAAATAAGTATATAATAAGTATTATAATATAAGTTCTTTAAATAATTAAGCTTTTTTAAAGATTCTCTTTAATTATAAATTAAGCTTTATACTTTATTAATATTCTAGCTTAATTAAATTTATATATAAATACTTATTTTAATAATAAAAGCATTAAGTTAGCTTTTAATTTTTTAATTTCTTTTTAAGTTTTTTATAATATAAAGCTTTAATTTCTTTATATATAGCTTTAATAAATTAATCTTTTAATAAATACTTTATAAACTCTTTTTACCTTTTTAATAATTTAGCTAAATTTTTTAACTTAATAAAAAGCTTACTTAATATTATTATTAACTTTAAAATATATTTTTAATATATTATTACTTTAAGTATAATAAGTATTATTTATAAGCTTATTAAATTAATATTTTTTAATATTTATTAATTAAATAAAAGATTATAAATATTTTTATTTAAAAGCTTATTAACTATAGTATATATATTATTAAGCTTATTTTTTTTATTATTTTTTTTTTAAAAAAAAAGCTTACTTACTTAAGCTCTATCTTTTTATAGCTTTATACTTTTATATAAAGTTAAAGAAAATACTTTAATTAAGATAATATACTTTAATTACTATATTATTAAGCTTTATTTATATAAAATAATAATTTTATAAAGTAAATTATTTACTTTTTAAGCTATACTTTTTTATTATTTTTAAAATAATAAAAAATCCTTTTCTTTATTTTTATTAATCTATAATCTAGTTAAAGGCAGTAAGTAATTTATTTTAAATACTATTTATAATATTAATATACTTACTTAAGCCTTTTATAACTAGTATTATATATTAAAATAATCTTATTTTAATATTTTATAAAGTATTTTTAATATTAAAGTTTTATAATATTTAAAAAGTTTTAAGTTTTTAAAAGGCTTTTTTAAGCTTTTAAATATTATTATCTTTAAGATTATTTACTTTAAACTTTTTTAAATAAGGTTTTTTTAATATAAATAAGTATTTTCTTTAAGTTTTATAAATTTTACTTTATTATCTTTTACTTTATAAAATAGTTTATTTTATTTTATAATTATCTATATATTTAAGCTTTTTAACTTAAGTTAATAAAAGCAAGACTTATTAAAGATTATATTCTTAATTATTAAGATCTTTTTAAAGTAAAAGATTTAAATTTAATAAATATTAATAACTTAATAATTAATTAAATACTTAATAATCTTTTTAAAGCTAACTTTATATAACCTTTTCTTCTTTTTTATTTTATAATTATATTATAGTATATATATATAGTAATTATAAATATATAGACTACTTTAATTAAGCCTTAAGTTAATAATATACTTTTAAATTTATAAAAAAGCATGCTTTTAAAAATATTCTTTTAGCTTATTAATTAATAAAATTATTTTATTTACTTTTAAAAAGTTAATATTAATTAAATATATAATAGTTTTTAAGCTTTTTAATTATAGCTTTATAAAAAGCTTTATATTATTAAGTATTATAATAAATTTATTAATTACTTCTTAATTTACTTATTTAAAGCTATTATTTAGCTTATATATAAAAAAAGGTATAAGCTTTAAGATTATACCTTTAATATTTAATTAATATTAAAATTATATTTTATTTATAATTATAATAATAATTTACTTATTATTTTACTTTACTTTATAAATATATATATATAATTATTTTTTAATTATATATTTATAATAAAATAATATATTAAAAATAGTTTTTAATTCTTTATTTAATAATAATATAATATATAATTATTTATTATATTTATTTTTTATAATAAATAATTAATTTACTTTATTAAACTTTAAAAAGTAATTTTATAAATCTTAATATATATATTAAAAAAGCTTTAATATATAATATTTAAATTATTTATATAAAATATACTTTATTATAAATAATATTAAGTATACTTTATATTTAATTTTCTTTATATCTTTAATTTAAATATTTTTAATATTATATATAAGGTTTTTAAGTATATAAAAGTTTAAATAGCTTATTTTAAAATACTATAATTCCTTTATATTATAATAAAAAATTAATAAATCTTTAATTAATCTCTTGCTTTATACTTTTTACTTTATTTAATTATTTATTATAATAAGTATAAAAGTATAGTTTATATATAGTATTATTTCTTTATTAAGGTTTAAAGTATAAAGAAATAATAATTTATATTTAAAAAATATTAAGCCTTACTTTTTAATTAAAGATATTAACTTTATATTTTAATTAAAGATTTTAAAATAAAGTAAGTAATTAAATCTTATATACTATATATTTATTTTTTTAATCTTAATCTTAAAGATAATATTAATATAAAATCCTTTAATTATTATTATATTATTAAGTATAAAATCCTTTATCTTTAGTCTATAAGCTTTATTAAAAATATTTTTAAATTTATAAATACCTTTTTTAAATACTTTAATTTAATTAATATTTACTTTAACTTAATCTTTATTATTATATAGTATAAAGCTTTTTAACTTAAAAAGGTCTTAATTAGTAATAAGGTATATAGCTTTATAAATATTAAAGACTATATTTATATTAAGTTTATAATTATTATTTATAAATATATTATAAACTTTTAAAATATTTATAATATTTATAATCTTAAGGTTTATAACTATAATAATAATAACTTTAAAGAAGTTATTTTTTTAATTAAACTTTTTTTTATTAATTAAAGTTTTAGCTAGGTTTTAATTAAGTTTTTTTAATTTTAAGTAAAAGCTATATTACTTAAGGTTATTAAATACTTAATAAATAATATTATATTATATATCTAAAGGGTTTTTATTATCTATAGAGTATAATTTTTCTTTTATAAATATATATTTAAAAATTTTATAATCTTTAAAAAGCTAAAAATACCTTGCCTTTTTAATATAATAAAGATAAATATAAGTTTTTTTTTTCTTACTTAACCTTCTTTATTTAAGTATTTACTTAATATAGTATATACTTTTATATACTTTTTTAATAATTATTAATAATAATTAAAAAAAAGTTTAATTTATATTTCTTTAGCTTAAAAATAGCTAATTAATTATTATTTTTTAACTTAAAAAACTTATTATATTTTATTTTTATTTAAATAAGTATAAAATATACTTTAATTATATTTAAAAAGTTATTAATTATAATATTTCCTTTAATATTAAAAATTTTATAAACTATAGCCTTTATATAAACTTAAGATTATATAATATATTATATTTTTTATTTAAAGTTTATATACTTAATATTCTTTAATATTAGGTAATACTTTTATTAAATAATCTTTTTTAAACTTAATTTACTTAAAGTAAAGCCTTTTTTTAATTATATTATAATTTAATATATAGTAAATATTATATAGTCTATATATTTAATTATAAATATAACTATAGTGCCTTTATAAAGATTATTATTAATTATTTAATTAATCTAATTCTAGATTATTATATTTACTTTTTTAGTATTTATAAATTATACTTATTTAGCTATATTTAATTATATAGATCTTTTTTAATTTAAAAAAGTTATTTTAGTTTAATATTCTTTAATTTAATATTAAAGATATATATTACTTTAATATATATATTTTTAATTATTAAAAGCTTTTTAAGCTTAAGATTATTATTTATTTATTTAAGTTTATTTAAATTAATTTATTCTTAAACTCTTTAAATAATTATAAAATTATAAAGCATTATAAACTACTTAACCTATTTTATAAACAAGTCTAGCTTAATTTAAGCAAGAGAATTATTAATATTTATATTATTTATATTAATTACTTTATTATAATTATTTTTAAAAGTTTATAGTATTTTATAAAATTACTTAAGCTTGTAATTATTAAAAAGAGTAGATTAATTAAAAAAAGCTTAAGAAAATAAGTTTAAAAAAGCCTTAAATAAAATAAAAGAAATAAGTACTATAAAGCCTATAAATAATTATAAAAGAGTTTTTTTATTTAAGAGATTAAGCTTTATTTTAATAAGGCCTAGCGCCTTAAGTATATATTATATAAAAGATATACTTTTTTAGTATATAATAAGCACTGTTTTTTATATATATTATATACTTAATATAAACTTAAGTTATTATACTTTAATTATATTATTTATTATAAAGGTAATAATATTTATATCTTTATTATAAAGATTATATAGCTAGATTATAATTATAGCTTTAAATTTAACTTAATTATTCTTTTTTAAATTTAAAACTATTAAAATATTTATTTTTAACTTAAAGTATTAAAGCTTACCTTTAAGATTTATTTATATTACTAGCTTAATAATCTTTATAATAAGGTTTTTATTTAATAAAAGTAAATTCTAGCTTAATAGCTTAATAAGCCTAGTTTTTAACTTAAAGATATATAATATTATAATATTATAAATAACTTTTAATATAGTTAATAATATTAATTATTATAAAATTACCTTTTACCTTACCTTTTTAATTATAATAAACTACTAGCTTTTACTTATTTTTAAAAAAAGCTTTTTAATACTTTAATTATCTTTAATAATTAATATCCTTTATTAAGTAATTATTTTTAATTTATAAATATTAATATTAACTTAATTAAGTTAATATAATTATTAAATAATTCTTTATTTTAATAAATAATAATAATATAATTTAATATTATAGTAATAACTTTAATTATAATCTAGTTAATAACTATATCTAACTAAATAATTATAATCTTAATAAATTTTATATATAAATTAAGCTTTTTTATTAATCTTTTTTTAAAAAATTATTCTTTAATACTTTATTAAGCCTTATTATTATTATTATTTATTATACTTTAATAATAATAATATCTTTTAATAATACTTTAAATAGCTTAAGGTTTATAAAGGTATTATTTTAAACTTTAAGTAATTAAAATATTAAGCTTATTATATTTAATTTATAATATAATAAGCCTTTTTTAATTACTTTAATATTAATTAATATTATTTTATTAATTTTACTTTATTATTAAATAATGTTTTTATTATTAAAGTATAGTTTATAATTAAAAATATAAATTTATATAACTTTATTACTTATTTTTATACTTTATTTAATATTTACTTTTATTTTAATATATAAAGCACCACTACCTATACTATAGTTAATATTAATTACTTTATATTAATTATTAATACTTAATAATTTTAATAATAACTTAATATTATATATAAATTTATATTATTAATATTAATTAAAGGCTTTAATAATATTAATACCTTTAATTATTAAATAACTTTTATTATTTTTTTATATAGTAATACTTTATTTAATTATAAATATTAATAAATTATTATTAAAGTTTAAGTAAAAGTAATTATTAATTTTAAATTATTTTTTTATTAAAAATATAATAACTTTATTTTTATAATATTAAAATTAATTTTTACTATAAAATATTATTAATTACTTTATATTAAAACCTAACTTTTTTTATTTAAATATATTATAATATATTAATTAAGATTTATTATAAAGTAATATTATTATTTATTATTTTTATACTTTTATATAAAATAATATATATTTATATTAAATATACTTAGCTTTTTAATAATTATACTTTTATATTTATTTTTAAATACTTAAATATTCTTTATACTTTAATAAATATTAATATTACTTATATTATTTATATTAACTTTAATAATTTTATAATTAAACTTAAATAAAATACTTAATTAAATATTATCTTTAAGTATAAATATAATATAGCCTATATTTATTTTATAAGCTTTAATTATATTATTCTTAATTAAGCTATTTTTTTTAAATTTATTATTATTAATAATCTTTATTATTATTATTATTCTTATAGTAATAACTTTATTATATTTATTATTAATAAACAAGTATTTAACTTAATTACTATATTATTAATTACCTTTTTTTAATAAAGAATATACCTAGCCTTTTATTATATTTAAATATACTATATCTTTACCATCCTTTTAATTATATATTTCTTAATATTTAATAAATTATTATTAAAGAAATTATTATACTTAAATATATATATATTATTAATAACCTTATAATTACTATATATTTTATTTAATTAATTACTTATTATAATATTTAATAAAATAAAAAAACCTTATTTATTTTTATTAATTAATAAATAAAAGTATTATTATATAATAATTAAGTAATAGCTAAACTTTATATTAAGCCTTACCCTTTAAGCATTAAAGATAAATAAATAATAAAGAATACCTTTAATTTATTATATTATATAAGCTATATATTATAAAACTATTAACTAATACTTTTTACTACCTTTATCTTTATAATCTAAAAATAAATAAATAATATAAATAAAGATTAAGTAATTATTAATCTTTAATATCTTAATAATATTACTATTTTTAATATATATTTATTACTATATTAAAAAGACTTAATTAATATACTTTATAAAGCTTAATATATCTTTATTATTACTATTTACTTTTTTCTTATTAATTTTTAATCTACTTTAATTACTATAATAAGTTAATATTTATTATATATTATAGCCTTAAGTAGCTTAATATTATTTTTATAAGGTTTTATAACTCTTTACTTTATATATAATACTAGATTAATATAAAATTATACCCTTTTTATTACTTTATTAAAGCTTATATTAATAATATTATTATTTTTTTAAATTATTAAATAAATTTTTTTTATTTAAAATAACTTTTTATTATTATTTAATTATAAAAGGCTTTACCTTTTTTTATTAAAATCTTTTATTAATTATAAATCTATAGTTTTTTTAAATTATAAAGTTAATAATATTAACTTATTATTTATTATAAACTATATTAATATACTTTATAAATAATCTTTTTATATAACCTTAAGTAATTTAAAAAGTATTATATTATTATAAATTAGATTTATAATTATATTTTTTTTATATTTTTGAAAAGTAGTATT
The DNA here is from genome assembly GCA_020631695.1 of Trichoderma cornu-damae. Taxonomy (NCBI): domain Eukaryota; kingdom Fungi; phylum Ascomycota; class Sordariomycetes; order Hypocreales; family Hypocreaceae; genus Trichoderma; species Trichoderma cornu-damae. The sequence goes on from CM036093.1 coordinate 1,252,325, forward strand.
ATTATTTATAAAAGATATATTACTATTTATTAATATATATAAATTTAAATAGTATAGAAAACAGTGCTTATTATATACTAAAGGAGCATATCTCTTATATAATATATACTTAAGGCGCTAGGCCTTATTAAGATAAAGCTTAGTCTCTTAAATAAAAAGACTTCTTTATAATTATTTATAAGCCCTATAGTACTTATTTTCTTTATTTTATTTAAGGCTTTTTAAAACCTATCTTCTTAAGCTCTTTTTAACTAATCTACTCTTTTTAATAATTATAAGCTTAAGTAGTATTATAAAATACTAAAAACTTTTAAAAATAACTATAATAAAGTAATTAATATAAATAGTATAAAAATTAATAATTCCCTTACTTAAATTAAGCTAGACTTATCTATAAGATAGGTTAAGTAGCTTGTAATACTTTATAATTTTATAATTACTTAAGGAGTTTAAGAATATATTAACTTAAATAAACTTAAGTAAGTAAATAATAATCTTAAGCTTAAAAAGCTTTTAATAATTAAAAAAGTATATATTTAAGTAGTATATATCTTTAATATTAAAGTAAAAAATATTAAACTAGAATAAATCTTTTAAGTTATAAAAGATCTATATAATTATATATAGTTAAAATAGGTATGCTTTATAAATATTAAAAAAGTAAATATAGTAATTTAAAATTCAATTAATTAAATAGTTAATAATAATATTTATAAAAGCACTATAGCTATATTTATAATTAAATATCTAGACTATATAATATTTATTATATACTAAATTATAATATAATTAAAAAAAAAGCTTATTTTAAGTAAATTAAACTTAAAAAAGATTATTTAATAAAAGTATTACTTAGTATTAAGGGATATTAAATATATAAACTTTAAATTAAAAATATAATATATTATATAGTCTTAAGCTTATATAAGGGCTATAGTTTATAAAATTTCTAATATTAAAGGAAATTTTATAATTAATAACTTCTTAAATATAATTAAAGTATATTTTATACCTACCTAAGTAGAAATAAAGTGTAATAAGCTTTTTAAGCTAAAAAATAGTAATTAGCCAGCTATTTTTATACTAAAATAGTATAAATTAAACTTTCTTTTAATTATTATTAATAATTATTAAAGAAAGTGCGCAAGAGTATATACTATATTAAGTAAATGCTTAAATAAAAAAGGTTAAGTAAGAAAAAATAAAAAGAAAAAGACTTATACTTGCCTTTATTATATTAATAAAGTAAAGCATTTTTAGCCCCTTAAAGACTATAGGATCTTTAAATATATACTTATAGGAGATAAATTGCGCTCTATAGGTAATAAGAACCCCTTAAATATATAGTATAATATAGCTTGCTAAGTATTTAATAACCTTAAGTAAAATAGCCTTTATTTAAAATTAAAAAAACTTAATTAAAACCTAGCTAAGACCTTAGTTAATAAAAAAGGGTTTAATTAAAAAGATAACTTTTTTAAAGTTATTATTACTATAGTTATAAACCTTAAGATTATAAATATTATAAATACCTTAAGAGTCTATAGTATATTTATAAATAATAATTATAAACTTAATATAAGTATAGTCTTTAATATTTATAAAGCTATATACCTTATTACTAGCTAAGACTTCCTTAAATTAAAAAGCTTTATACTATATAATAATAAAGACTAGGTTAAAGCAAGCATTAACTAGATTAAGGTATTTAAAAAGGGCATTTATAAGCTTAAAAATATTTTTAATAAAGCTTATAGATTAAAGATAAAGGATCTTATACTTAATAATATAATAATAGTTAAAAAATTTTATATTAATATTATCTTTAAGATTAAGGTTAAGAAGATAAATATATAGTATATAAGATTTAACTACTTACTTTACTTTAAAATCCTTAATTAAAATATAAAGTTAGTATTTTTAATTAAAAAGCAAGGCTTAGTATTCTTTAAATATAAACTATTATCTTGTTATACTTTAAACCTTAATAAAGAAATAATACTATATATAGACTATATTTTTATACTTACTATAGTAAATAATTAAGTAAAGTAAAGAGTATAAAGCAAGAGATTAACTAAAGATTTATTAATTCTTTATTATAATATAAAGAAATTATAATATCTTAAAGCAGGCTACCTAAACTTTTATATACTTAAAAGCCTTATATATAATATTAAAAATATTTAAATTAAAGGTATAAAGAAAATTAAATATAAAGTATACTTAATATTACTTATAATAAAGTATATCTTATATAGATAGTTTAAATATTATATACTAAAGCCCTTTTAGTATATATATTAAGATCTATAAGATTACCTACTAAGGTTTAATAAAGCAAACTAGTTATTTATTATAAAAAATAAATATAGTAAATAGTTATATACTATACTATTGCTAAATAAAGAATTAAAAACTATTTTTAATATATTATTTTATTATAAATATATAGTTAAAAAATAATTTTATATATATATTTATAAAGTAAGGCAAGATAATAAGTAAGTTATTATTATAATTATAAATAAAATGCAATTTTAATATTAATTAAATATTAAAGGTATAATCCTAAAGCTTGCGCCTTTTTTTATATATAAACTAAATAATAGCTTTAAACAGGCAGGTTAAAAAGTAATTAATAAATCTATTAAAATACTTAATAATACAGGGCTTTTTATAAAGCTATAGCTAGAAAGCTTAAAAGCTGCTATATATTTAATTAATATAAGCCCTTTAAGAGTAAATAAAATAATCTTATTAATTAATAAGCTAAAGGAATATTTTTAAAGGCATACTCTTTTATAAATTTAAAAACATACTACTAACCTAAGGCTTAATTAAAGCAGTCTATATACCTATAGTTACTATATATATATACTATAATATAATTATAAGGCAGGAAGGAAGAAAAGGTTATATAAAGTTAGCCTTAAAGAGATTATTAAGTATTTAGTTAGTTATTAAGCTATTAATATTTATTAAATTTAAATCCTTTACTTTAAAAAGATCTTAATAATTAAAAATATAACCTTTAATAAGTCTTGCTTTTACTAACTTAAGCTAGAAAGCTTAAATATATAAATAATTATAAAATAAAATAAGCTATTTTATAAAATAAAAGATAATAAAGTAGAATTTATAAGACTTAAAGAAAGCACTTATTTATATTAAAACAACCTTACTTAAAAGAGTTTAAAGTAATTAATCTTAAAGGTAGTAGCTTTTAAAAGCTTAAGAAAGCTTTTTAAAAGCTTAAAACCTTTTAAATATTATAAAACTTTAAGATTAAAGATACTTTATAAAATACTAAAATAAGATTATTTTAATATATAATACTAGTTATAAAGGGCTTAAGTAAGTATATTAATACTATAAATAGTACTTAAAATAAATTACTTACTGCCTTTAACTAGACTATAGATTAATAAAGATAAAGAAAAAGATCTTTTATTACTTTAAGAATAATAAAAAAGCATGGCTTAAAAAGTAAATAATTTACTTTATAAAATTATTATTCTATATAAATAAAGCTTAATAATATAGTAATTAAAGTGCATTATCTTAATTAAAGTATTTTCTTTAGCCTTATATAAAAGCATAAGGCTATAAAAAGAGAGAGCTTAAGTAAGCAGGCTTTCCTTTCTTAAAAAAAAAAGGTAAAAGAAAAAAAATAAGCTTAGCAGTATATATACTATACTTAATAAGCTTTTAAATAAAAATATTTATAATCTTTTACTTAATTAATAAATATTAAAAAATAATAATTTAATAAGCTTATAAATAATACTTACTATACTTAAAGCAGTAATATATTAAAAATATACCTTAAGGCTAGTAATAGTATTAAGCAAGCCTTTTATTAAGTTAAAAGATTTAGCCAAGCTGTTAAAAAGGTAAAGGGAGCTTATAAAGCACTTATTAAAAGATTAGTTTATTAAAGCTATATATAAAGAAATTAAAGCCCTACATTATAAAGGAACTTAAAAAAAATTAAGAAATTAAAAGCCAAGTTAATGCCTTTATTATTAAAATAAGTATTTATATATAAATTTAATTAAGCTAGAATATTAATAAAGTATAAAGCTTAACTTATAGTTAAAGAAGACCTTTAAGAAAGCTTAACTATTTAAAGAACTTATACTATAACACTTGCTATATATTTATTCTAGGTATTTATAGCCTTAGCTATAAGATTTAACCTAAAGCTTAAATAGTTTAATATTAAAAATGCATTTTTAAATATAATAAAAAACAAGCAAGGCATACTAATTATATATAAAATACTACTAGGTTTTAAGCTACTTAATAAGCTTATTAAGCTTAAAAAAGCTTTTTATAGACTTTAAGATTTATTATAGTTATAGTTTAAAGAGTTTATAATAACCTTATATTTACTAAAGCTAATCTTTAGTATAAAAAAGCCCTGCCTATATTATTTAAAAAATTAAAAGTTATTTCTTTATTTCTTTATAGATAATATCTTTATTATATATTATAAATATAACTATACTTTATTTAATAGGCTTGTAAGTGTATTAAAGAGGAAATACAAGCTTTATAAAGGGGGTGATATAAAGTAGTTTTTAAGAATTAATATTATTTATAAGTATTTTAAGTATAAGATATATTTATTATATAAAGTATATATATAAAAGGTTGCTTAAAAGTTTAATTTAAATAAAAAGAATTAATATTTTATAATTCCCTTTTTTATACTTTTTTTTAAAAAAAATAGCTTTTAAGCCACTACTTTTAAGATTAAAAGCTATTAAGAAAAGATTAAATTAGTGCTTTATACAGCAATCTTAATAAGACCTAATATAGCTTTTATAATAGCTATATTAATAAAATATACTACTAATCTAAGACTTAAGTACTATAAGGCTATTAATTAGCTTATTTACTATTTATTTATATAAAAGCACTTAGCTCTTTAATATAAAGAGATTAATAAAATATAGGTCTTAATTACTTTAAGCAATATATTATTTATTAATAATATTAAGACTAGAAGATCTTTATAAAGATATTTTATAATATTATTTAGTAGACTAATTATATAAAGTACTACTTATTAAAGTATAGTTAATATATTAATAATTAAGGCTAAATTACTTACTTTATTAATAATAGTAAAAGAAATAATAAGTCTATAGTGCTTTTTTAATAAAATATACTTTAACCTAAAGGAAAATTAAAATATAAACTATAATAATTAATAAATAATATATCTTATGCTTAAAGATAATAAAAAGATTAATACTTGCCTTTACTATATTAATATATAGAATATATAGCTATATTAAGAGTATTAATAAAGGGCTTTTAAGGTTTTATACTTAACCTTGCAGGAGATGCCCTTTAATAAGCTTATAAAAGCTTTTTTATATTAATAATTTAAATACTTTAAGGCTTTATTAAACTTAAAGGTTTTAAAAAATAAAAAAAAAGTAGAGAAATTATTAAAGAAAAGCTTAGAATAATAAAAAGAAGTATAAAAATATTAATTTAAGGTGCTTTAACCCTTTTAGCTAGAAATTATATAAAAAATTAAAAAAAAAGAAAACCTAGTGAACTAGCGCCTTACAGGCTATTATTAGCTAATAAGAACTCTTTTAGCCTTGCCTATAAGGTATATGCCTTAATATATATTATTATAGTATTAAAAAGCAAGGCCTGCTTTACTAAACTATTTAATAAATAATCTTTATTATTTACTTAAATAAAGCTTATTATAAACCTTAAGGCTAAATAATAATATTATATCTTTTACTTAATAATTATTTTCTAAGCTTTTATCTAGTATAAATAAAGTAATTTACTATAATGTCCCTCTTTTTTATAGCACTTTAAAGAACCTAGGCTAGGCTTATTAATTATATTAATTTAAAAGCTTATAATTAAATAAAAAAAAGATTAAATAAAAAGAATTAAGCTTATATTAATAAGCATTAATACCTATAGGTAAAGTAATTTTAATATTAATAAAACTAGCCTATAGTAAGAATATATTAAAAAAAATTACTTTTATTAATAATAATACTCTTTAAGTATTTTAAGTAGTAAAGATAGTAAGGTAAGTATAAAGCAGCTAGCGCTATAAAGGCAAGATTATTATTATTATTATTATTATTATTATTATTATTATTATTATTATTACTATTACTACTATCTTTATTATTATTACTATCTTTATTACTATCTTTATTACTATCTTTATTACTATTACTATTACTACTATTACTATTACTATTATTATTATTATTATTGCTATTATTATTATTATTATTATTATTATTACTATTACTATTTACTATATTATTATTATTATTATTATTATAGTTTTTATTATCTTTATTATCTTTATTATCCTTATTATTATCTTTATTATCTTTATCTTTATTACTATCTTTAATATTATTATTATTATTATTATCTTTATTATTATTATTATTATTATTATTATTATTAAAAAGGGTATTTATAAATATAAGAATAAAAGTAAGAGTAAGAGTAAGAATAAAAGCAGGAGCAGGAGGGGCTAAGGGGATTATAAAAATTAATATAATAATAACTAAGAAGACTAAAGCTAGGGCTAGGGCAACTAAGGCAAGAATAAGTGCTAAAGGCATTATAAAAGGAATAATAACTACTAGGGCTACTATAATAAAAGCAGGCGCTAAAGGTATAACTAAAATAAAGGCTATAAAGGCTAGAGGAGGAGGGGGAGCTGTAATTAATATAAAAAGAAGTAAAGCTTTATATTATATATAGTATTAATTACAAGCAGTATTAAAAGCAGCTTTTTAAGTAATTTAAAGAGTAAATAAGCTTATAAATACTAGATAAAAAGCATTAAATTAAATAAAGCTATTTTAAAAAGATTTTTTACTCTTTAAGCTTAAGTTTAAGCTATTTTTATTATTATTATTATTATTAATAATAAAGATAATAATAATAAAGATTATAAAATTAAAAAAGGCTATAAAAAGGTAAGGAAAGCTTTTATATATAGCCTTAAGTATTTTACTTTATTATTAAAGCTTTAAACTTATAAATCTTTATTTTTATTATTATTAATTATTAAATAAGGTATAAAGTTACTTTATAATTAATTCTTTATTAAAAAAACAGGCCTTTACTTTAAGGTAATAAAGAAAGTAATGCAAGTTAATTTATATATATAAAAAAGCTTAAGAAAAAGGATATAAAAAAGAAAGATAAAATATTAAGGAATTTAAAAAATAATATATAATACTATATATAAATAGTATTATTATATAAAAGGTATATAGAAAATAGTGCTTATTATATACTAAAGGAGTATATCTTTTATATAATATATACTTAAGGCGCTAGGCCTTATTAAGATAAAGCTTAGTCTCCTAGATAGAAAGACTCCTTTATAATTATTTATAAGCCCTATAGCACCTATTTCCTTTATTTTATTTAAGGCTCTTTAAAACCTATCTTCCTAAGCTCCTTTTAACCAATCCGCTCTTTCTAATAAATAGCTTTTTATTAAGGCTAAATATTATTATTATATAGTATATACTTTTATCCTTAATAATTATTTAATTAAAAATACCTTTTCTTTATTATAAAATAACTTACTTTATTATTAATTATTAAAACTAGTTTATTATAATAAGTAATAATAATTATTTATTAAGATTAATACTTTTAAAAAGTATAGCTTTAAAGCTATTTTATCTTATTATAAAGGCTTATTTAGCCTTATAGTATTAATATTAATAAATATATTAAATAAATCCTTTATTAACTATATTAATTTTTAAAGTAAACTCTTTATGCTTATTAAATATAATTATTAACTTATTAAATTAAAATTAATTTATTTTATCTAGATTATTATAAAAAATAAATCTTTATTTTATAATATTATTTACTTAATTATTATTTTTATTAATTATACTGCCTTTAAACTTATTATATATTAAAAATTATTATCAATATTTAATATTATTAAGGTAAATCTTTATATTATTAATATAAATATTTTCTTTTTTTAATATTATTTTTTAATATTATATATTCTTAATTAATTAAATATCTTACTTTATACTTTTTTATAGCTTTTATATATTAATAATGATTTATAATAAACTTAAGTATAAAATAATAATTACCTTTAATAAATACTTACTTTATTTAACTATATCTTTTTAATAATAAAAATAATTATTTAGTTTAAATTTTATTAATAATTTATTAATTATTATATTAATAATATTAAATATATTAAATTAATTAATTAAATTTAAGCTTAAGATTTATTAATTAATAATAATAATATTTACTTTTATAAAAACTATAATAAGTATTATTATTATTATAAAACCTTAATAATAAAGTTACTTTAGCTATAATAATGTAAAATAAGGCTTATAAAAAGATCTTAAGTATTATTAAAGATAGATTAATTAATTAACTACTTATTAATTAATAATAATAATTACTAAAGATAGTGATTTTTTTAAAAAGGGGGTAATTATTATAATAAAGTAACTAAATATATTAATTAGCTAGTAATATTAATTAATAAAGGATTCTCCCTTTAAGATAGTTAATCTAAGCTTCTTAATCTTTATCTTTATAATATATTGTGCTAATTAAAAATATTCAAGCTATTTAGTTTAAAAGCTTTTTCTATATAAAAAATCAAAAAAAAAGTAAGTTATTATTTATTTATTTATTCTTAATTTAATTATTAATTAAATAATTATTTATTTTAAATTTATAAAAAAATAAATAAAATTACTTGAATAATTAATTAAGTTAATTAAATAATTTAAATAACTTATATTATTTTACTTAGTTATAATTTTTTTTTACAAAGCTAATATTATTCTTTTAAATTAAAACTTATTTAATTAAATACATAAAATAAAACGTTTAAGGTTAATAACATTATTAAATCTAATAATAATAATTAATATTTTTAAATAGTTATATATGATATATTTATTTTAATATATTTAAATAATTATTAACTATAAAAAATTAGTATATATTATATATTTAATGAATTATTCTTACCTCGATTAATCTCTCTGTTAAGTCAAAACACTCTTGTCGTGTTTCTTCACCAAGATCTTGAGAGGAGAATCGCCAAAGGCCTGTAAAACCCACTTCACGCAACGCATCAATTAGTGGGCGCATCGAGTTAATTTTATCTCGAAAATTTGCATCTGATGATATTGTTCGCAGTAAAGTGTTGGCAGCTTTCAGGGCACCACTATCCTGGCTTCGTAGTAACACTTCCTCAATTAATGAGGGTGTTGCGCCACATCTATACAACATTAGTCAAAGACACGTCTAGTAAAGCAACATTGGGCCCTTACAATTGCTCAAAGACCAAAGGCCGCTGCAAGGCTAGATCATTCAGCCACTGCAAATTCCGGACTTGTACTCGCTCCTCAAGATACTGGAAGTCAACTAATTCGATAGCAGAGATGAGCAATAAATCTTTATCTCTTACATTATCCATTATTTGGCGGTCGTTAAATGCGATCGAATTACTGACGCCTTCCGAGCTGATCCCAGCTATCCAGTGGCCATCTCTGTAGTCTTCATGCAACACACCTCGTGCCGATATAAGAGCAAGGTAAGGTAGAGAATCTGTCGTGGGATCATGCTTAGCTCCTGGGGGTGGTGTGCAATTAGCCATTTCAGAAAATGAGGATAGGACGCGAATTGCTGTTGGACGTGTTGATGTGTCAGTGAGTCCACGGACTAAGCAAGCACAAACTGCGAAGTGGAAGTTCTCGTGATCGAAACGAATTCCATATGCATCATCGAGCGGTAATGCAGCTTCCTCTAGTTGACTGCGACTTTGTAGAAGAAGCGGAACGATCTTCTCTCCTGCGGCATTACCCACAGCGCTAATGTTGGTCAAGACTGCTTCAAGGAATTGAGCCGTGCAGTTGAAGAGACCGACAGGTACAAGTCGAACAAGAGACATGGCTAACCAGAACAGCTGGAGACCATAGCGAGAGGCAGAAGGAAGTTTAATCATCATTTTGGATAGTGATGTTACGACGGATATTAGCATTTCGCTGTTCCCATCTTCCCCAAACTGGCCGATGCTATTGCGTAAGGCAACAAGGACTTGGTAGAGTAAATCATCGTCGACCTCTTCATGGGCTAAGTATCCCATTACCGCAAAGGCCCTTGTTTGCACAGCCGGATCGTTTTGAAAAGCAGTGCTTGCGACCAGACTCATCCAACGTGACCTCCAACTATTCGCTAAATCAACCGAAGGCGCTGCGGTAGAGCAAATATCGAATAAAATGACGGTCAAAGTTTCAGTTGCTGCTAGTGTCGAGCTTGAATCGTGTGCCGTGGAGACGGAGGCACCATCGCGCACAGTCGAAGTCGTCAAAGAAAACGCCTCTCCTCGAGGCTCACAAAGAAGGTCAAGGTTTGCTTTCAGCTTGGTAAGTTTGGCGTCGTCCAAGTTGAAGGCCGTACACACTGAATGGACTGAATTGACCAGTAGCTTATACACGAGGGACCGGACACTGTTATCGCCTGTGTTTGCTAGCATCGTCACAATGTGGAAAATTTCGGGCAAAAATAGCCGGGACTGGACGCCGCAATCAAATGATAATGCAACGCAAAACTGCAAAAGAACGCAAATCTCCGCCCAAACTGGGCTATCTTGCAGATGCCTTGTTGGTCTCGGTGACGAACGGTTAAGAGTTTTGCGAAGCCGGGAGAATATTTTCCCTCGGATAGTAACGGTACCAATGCCAATAATGACAGGCGAGATGATATCCAATGATTCCTCGTGAGCTCCGTAGCTCAACGCGGTTTTTATGAGCTCATCGAGGAAAATGTCAAGCAGCAGCTCGTCATTGGTAATTGATGGCAAGACGAAGTGTTGAAGAGCATAGGAAAGGTGTTGATCTAGAACGATAAGATCGATCAGCTTCCTTAAAAGGGTCGCGACTTTTTCTCTTCCCTTTTCACTGTCTTGTTCACTCGTCAAAACATTAGTTCGAAGGCCGGCTAGCCATGGTGACATGTATGCTAAGCTGAGCGGCTTTTGTTCATCTGGAAAGCTCTCCCACCCTACGAAGAATTCAGTCAAGAAATCAGACGTGAGTTGCGGCTGCGTTGCCGCCAAAATATTGCTGATTTCAACTACGAATCTCGTAGGGTCCATAGGGATAGAAATATCTAGTGAAGGCCATTAGTATAAGTGAGCTAACCTGGCGTATGGGTTGCAAAGGAGTGCCTAACACCTACCCTTTGCACATGATAATCTCGAGTCTGCGCTATACTTGAATGCCCTGCATAAGGCTCCCAGCAAATTATATGATGCTAATCTTAGGGAGCGATCCGAGCTCAAGAGGTTGGTAAGAGCTAGATTGAGCAATGTCCCGGGCACGTCTTGAGGGCGCATGAGCCTTTCGAATGGCTTGTACGTACGGTTCTCTTTCCCATGCTTGTTCTTGGCACTGCGAATGGTCTGAAGCACGTCTGCTTTCTTCGGGCTGGTAAAGTACATCACAGTTTTCCCTCCATCTGTTCGGAGTCCGAAAGACGAGTCGTCCTCCGACTGCAGCGTTGTCGTCACTTCTTCCACGTCGCCAAGCCGGAAAATGTCATTGACAGTAGAGCTGAGACGGAAGCCATATAAAACCTCCTGCTTCGTGGTTGTTGTCACTTGAACAAACTGACTTCCCACTTTAATCACGACTTCTCCCTTGCCTTTCGATTTAGAGAGCCTCGTGATGGGCTGGAACATGTAGCGAGTATCCGTAACAACGCTGATCGTTTCCTTGGGAAGATGAAGTTGGCTGAGATGGAAATGGGTTTGAAGGTCTTGAAGGCTTCCTATAAGGTGATACTCTACATTTCTTGGATGGAAAGCACTGCTATCTGTTCTTGTGGATATTCGCAAAAGGTGTCGAAAGCATTTCCTGCGCAGACGCTATCAGCGATAATGCCAAGCTCGCAGAGACCGGATGTAACTCACCTAAAGGCGCTGTTCATGTTGTAAACATAAATTCTTGTTAGGTTAAGCGTTAACTCTGAGGGAGTAAGAAGATCTAGCATTTTGAAAAACTCGTCCTGGGGATCGTTCCGCCCATTATAACAGGTGGCATCTATGAAAAGACCGAAGGGTTCATGCCAAAGTCTGCTGGCAATCTACTAAACTGATTAGCTTCTCTTGCTTTACCCCCCCCCCCCCCCCCCTTTTTTTTTTTTTTTTTCAAAACCGTAGACTGTTGTAACTGCCTCGATTCTTGCAACCTTCGCCAGCTAGACTATCGACAGTAATGTTAACCGGGGTTAGAGAACTAACCTTGAGATAACAATAGAGCATTGTGTCGTAATCGATGTTGTCTGCTTCAATATGTCGCAGTATAATGCAAATAATTGAGAGCCCACTCTAGGAAATGGATCAACATATGCTTCAACACTTTGGGTGGTAATGGTTCGAAAGCATATTAAATCGCATCACTTACCTTACTCTCGCCTCCGTCATACACCGCACGTGATGTCAAATAAGACTCCGTACCACGAAAGGCGTTGCGAAGCATGAAATTTTGGAACCGTGAATACAGGGGTGGGCTGTTCGTTGATATCTGCGGACGGTTCCAAGATATCGCCAGTGGGGGCGGCCCGAGGTTTGCGACGAGATTGCGTAGTGGTTCCATGGCCGGTGACCGAGAGCGAGAATGCTCCCCGGGAGACATAACAAATTCTCTCTTGTTCTTGGAAACGAGAATTTGCTGGAGATGGTCCCAGTGATCATAGAGGAACCTGTGTAAGGCCACACACGACCCAAAATCGATTGCCTTTTTGTTAACATTGATCTCCATTTGGCTGGGTGGGATCTTTTCAGGAAATTAGCTTACTCTCACCAAAAAACAAATTTCTACTTACCGATATTTCACGCAGAAAGACCATGACAACATGGATGTTTTTGACTAGGAAGAAGTTGAGCGGAAACATGTAGGGCTCCTTTGTTCCAAAAAGGACATTATTAGCCAGGTTTTGAATGATCTTTGCAATGAGAAGTAGCCCTCGGCGCATTTCCTTTGACGGCGGCGTTGACACAAGTCCTTCTACTTCTGGAGCGACAATTGCAGGGCAGAAAAATCGGAGAAAGATAAATGCACCGACTGCGGTGTATTTAGCATTGGGAAAACGGAGCAAAACCGCATCGGAAATCTACTGATAGTGTGAGAGCTATTAACTAACAATCAACAGTCTTTTTTGTTTTTTTTGGACTCACTATGCTGCATATCTTTCTGAACGAAGGAGGTATGTTGGAAGCAGAGGCACAAATATCGTCCATGAAAACTTTGGCAACTATCTGAAGCTGGAGGGCATTTTTTTGCAATTCTTCCTGAGTGCCAACTCTGGCTGGATCAAGCTCCAAGTCTAAATCTTGGGAGGTAAGCATGAGCCGTTCTAGGACCTTGTGGAGGGTTCCTTGTAGATAAGCAAAGCCTTTCCACCTGGCATAGACAGAGAGCATTTTGGTTGCCACACAGCTTCGTCGCAGAATTTCAGTCTCATTTTCTACAGGCATGTTAGCTGGTTATCTATTCAGTGCTCACCAAGGATAACAAAGAGCGGGGCTATACCTGTTTGCTCTATCTCGGCTCTGATAAGTGCTTCGAAGAGCTCGAATATAAGACCTCGCTGCTCAAACACCGTTAAAAGGCAAATTGTAAGCTCATCGACTTCTGTGCTTGGACATATCGCACTCATTGAGGAGGGAAGCGACAAATCTTTTGTAAGTAGCTTCATCCGGTGCGTTAGCGTTGCAAGAGAGCGAAGTCAAAAGTTTGAGATTACTAACCTCCAAAAGTTCCTCATATTTTTTACTAACAGCTGAATCTGTTAGATTACTGAACTCGGTTCCCTGGACTAGTATGTTGAAGAGAACTTTGACAAATGCTGTTCGTATCTCAACATTGTCGTGATATCCAATATTGATGGAATGCTTGAGACCGACGTCGATATTCGCGCTGAGGAGGTTAGACAGTATAGTGATGGCCAAGTCTGAATTAGAGATCACTTCATCTCGGCCAGCTAAGGTTGCAGAGAGCTCCGATCTATTTATTTCAGTCGATTCATGATTTAACAGGGAAAGAAATCGATTGAAGTAAGTGTGAAACATCTGAGACTTCATCTCGCTCATCCCAACGTCCGATTGACTATCGGCTGGCTGCAGTGGAAGACGAAAAGTGAGGTCTGCTAGAGATCGCAAACAAGCTTTATCAAGGTCTTTTTGAACCCTGTTCAAATCGTCTTGCCGTCCACCTGAACCAGACTGATCAATGTGCGGTGACCGTGGTCGATCTATCCAGCCAATGATATACTCAAGCAGCTGGTTCCGTATATGTACGTCATCGCGAAGATTTAAATGCTCCTTCCTCTTTGTCACGACTTCGCACAATTGACAGACCCTTATTTTGACACGTAAAGTATTTGCAGTATCCGCAATCCCGTCGATGAACTTGGCAAAGTTCAATGTCATAAGACCCAAGTGAACCGACGAGGCAGCGCCCAAGTCTGCGGGTATTTCTAGTCTCTCCACTAAAGTTTTCAATAAAGAAGCGGCCTGCTCCGCAAAGATTATGTCGGTTTCTTGAGCTTTATCTGCCGGGGCGAGAACGCCCGCAAACAGTACTTCTAATTCTGACTCAAGAGCTTTGAATAGGGCAGGATAGAGAACCGGTGATACTTCGCTCGATAGGATTTCTCGCATAGCTTCACGGACCCTGACGTTTGCACACGCTAGAAGTTGAATAGCTAATTTGAGATAACGTTTAAGAGAGGGCTCCTCAGGCTGTTCAGAGGAGGATCGATCGATCCACCTCAGATTATGGAGCGATGGCTCTTCTAGAATAATAGCCTGCTCCGCGATACAGGCCCCCCCGAGAGATGCAAGGAACCCCGAAAGGTTTCGCCACTCAGACAATAATCGGTCGTCGACAGAGTTGGGATGCAATGTGGAGACTTTCTGGACTAGATAGATCCAACGATCGAACGCCATTTCCCAAGCATTCAGTATGCCTTGTGTTGGAAACTGTATGCGACGTAAGAGGTTTCGAATTCTTTTTTGAAAGGCGACTAGTCCTGTGAAGCGAAAAGCGGGAGAGGCAATCTCACGGAATATATCGCCATTTCGAAGGACCGAGGCTGAGGACTTGACAGATTCAGCGAATTCACTGGTACAGGAGCACTCTGCCAAAAATAGGCCAATGCAAGACGTCACAAGCTGACAGACGTCGATATCAGCAGAACAAAGAGATACTAGAAGAACAGTCTCTAATCTGGATGACGCGGCTACCATATTAGCCAATTCGTCGGAAACCCGAGTTAACTCCTGTAGAAATCGAGATACAAAGTTAGTGGGCTCACAACATTCTACACTGATAAATCTTACCGGTAAACTTCTTAATAAAGTGAGACGAGCTTTAAGGTAATCATGCATGGTCGTGACTTCGGAGAGCCTAGGGTGGGCCATCCGTTCACACAGCTCCAATATGACTTTGCAGCTTGAGAAATGTCAGTCGATGTTGAGAATAGCATCTGCTTCATCTTACCTTCGAGTCCAGAATGTCTCACGCAATTCGATTACCCCGGGATGACTCTGCTCGTTGAATGAATTGACAGCCTCTGGGTGCTCTGTAAATAGTCGCTCAGCAACTTTGGTTGCAGTCTGGCAAATTGCTTTGTTGGATGATATTACGGTGAATATAAATGGTCCCAATGTGTCAATTGTCGGCGTTTGACGAGTGAGCTCATTTAATAAAAATGTTGGCAAGGCACCTAGAAACTGGAGGATGCTACGCGCCATGCTTATGATCTCATTACTGAGATTCGCTGCTGAATCCCACGAGGCAGCAACGAAAGCCTACCAAGCTGTTAGAATCATCGTGAGGAGAGGTAGTGGGGGATGCCGACCTTGAGCTGTGACTGAATGAAGGGAAGGGCCTCATTGAAGAGTTCGTTATATTTGGAGGAGTCTGGTTGATTCGCAAGATGACAACAAGCTTGGATAACGGCGACCTTGAAACTGTGCGGCGACGAAGGCGAGATACATATATCGAGGACGGTATCAATACACGCATCTAAGTTGAGATGCGCTAAAGTAATAAAGGCAGCAGTAATCATATTCTGATCAAACTGGGCGGATGGCGAATTTGCGGCAGAATGGCGAAACACGGCATCCCGTACTTCATCCTGCACGTCCATGGCATAGCTGACAAGGGCAGAGTCACTCTCTGCATCGAAATGTCGAGCAGCGCGGAGTAGAGAGATAACACAATACCCTGCTTGCTCATTTCCATTTTTCATGGCTTTACGCAATCCATCTAGAAATGACACCTTCTTCATGATATTGTTGCTCCTGGCCTCCCTCAAGTTACTAGCAACCTCGAAAACGTCAGGCATGAGGAAAAGCAGAGTTGTTTGAAGAGGAAACAGCAGTGTTTTGCGTCTACCATTGTCAGTCACGGTCTGAGTCATGTCAAAAAGTGTATCTGGGCCTCCATCAAGCCGCTTATGGAGACGGTGGAGGTGGACAAATTCTTGCGGATACCGATCAATCCATCGGGCTATTAGTAACGGCATGGTGGCAGCGACAGTGTTTTGATATGATTTTCGAAAATGAAGATAGCTCGAACAAATCTCCTGTATGATGAGGCCAAGCTTGGAGCCATCGACCCAGAAAGACGAAACAAGTCTCACAATGAGAAGCGAGCCTCTCGCTGACTCTTGAGAGCCCCAGCTTTCTGTTGTGGCATCCAATGCTGCAGAAACGCGCACATTATATATGACATCTCTAAGGTAGTTAAATGAATATGACCAGCTGGATGCTGTGACATATCCCACGAGTATCTTGACAGGGGTTTCAATCAGATCGAAATACGAAGCAAGCTGATTCTCGGTACCGGAGGCGTGATGGCGAGCATCTTGTGGAGCCACATTGGATGGAAATGTCACACTGGCACCGTGTTCAGCACTTTGATCCAGAAGTGCTTGCGCCGATAGCATATAGTTGTCGGATATTGGCTCCAGCAAATCCTTTAGCGCATCAAATATTCGACCAACAAGTCTCTCGCCCAGGGTAGTAGTCGGCAAGGCTGTGGCCCCGTCTTGGGAATTGGGTTGCGCAGTCCAATTGGCAGAGCAGCAATCCGCAACCAAGCTCAGAACAAAGAGCTCCGATGACAACACATGACTTGGGTGATCCGAGATGGTGCTATATGGACGCGCGAGGTCTTCGAGCAATCCCACAAGTGCTTCTAGAATGGTGTCGATAAACGTCTTGCTTAGATCGACAAGGGTTGATCTCGTTATGTGTAACACTTCATCATCAAGGGCATCTTGACTGAGGTGCGGTAGCTGCAACGCAATAGTGTTTATACATTAGCTGAGCGCTCGCAAAAAGTTCAAATACGCATGGTTTGACAGGTTTAGTGCTCACCCTGGTAGACAATCGTTCAACCAAGCAGGCAACCAGGCTTGAATCTCCAGACATGACGGCGATCTGGAGATGTCGGAACGAGCTGGTTGGGGATGGATGAGGCCATGACCGATCCCCGGGGGACTGCAAGTTGCAGCGCGGGGTACATTCTAGTATCTTATGTGCAACCCCCTACGGAGTACCTATAGGCTATACCTACTAGGTACTACTAGGTAGATGCGGCTAATCAAGCGCTGGTGGCGGTGACATAAGGTAATACTAAGGTACTAACCTTAGGTAATGCTGGGGCAGTGATGATGTTGAGGTACCTGGAACGTGAACCTCAAAACAGGAGAGACGGCACGCTGGTGAATCCATGATTATTGCACAGAGCAATGCGTGTCTGGAGGGTTACTGATACTAACTCTAAAATAGAGCCCATTGCACAGAAAGAGAATCCAAGATGGATTTAAACTTCAATTTGCCAAGGGGCAACAAGATCAGCCAGCCCTGCGAGTAGCTCCAGTACCACCTAAGGTATAGTACGTAGGTACCTATTAGGCACCAGGCAAGCCAGCGATGGGAGGTACGGACGGAAGTAGTCGTAGGTACCGGTATCTCTAAGCCGGTACGCACTTGATCAAGCTTTGTCTGTCACTGAGCCAACAAACACATCTATCTGGGAGGCAATCAAGTAGTGCGCAGAGCATTCAGACCTCCCATCATCAACAGCTGATCTTGTTCATCTCTGCCTGGTTATTTCGCAACTCAAGGAGGACCAAGAGCGTTTCTACCTGGAGTCACTATGCCACAATGCCTCGTAGGCATGGTGCTCTAGACGACTACGCGTCTGCTGTGCCTCAGGTTCGTCATTCCATCAAATGCAACCCCCCCCCTCTTCTCATAGTCTGCCGCCTAACCAATTGTTAGATCATTTTGTCCATCTCCGATTCCGATTATCTTGACCATCTCATACCCGTGCTTAAAGATGCAACCAACTCACGACGGACGCCGGCACTCTTACAATCTCTGTCTCGCTATTCCGAGGATCGCGAAGCAGACATTGAACGAATCGGGTTGACGAAACACGAGGAGTTTCTCGATTCGGTCCACAGACTACAAGAAGTTCGTGAAGGGACTGTTACCCTCACCACTGAGATCCTCAAGCTGAACCAGTCGATTCAAGCAAGCACCGAGAAGCTTGCTGACCAAAAAGGCGCCCTTGTCAACACCAAGGCTGTGCGCCAGAATATTGCTGATGCAGGAGACGCTCTACGCGAATCTCTGACGGTGCTGCACGCCGTCAATCACTCCCACGAACTTGTGCGCCGTAAGAAATACTATTCTGCCCTGAAATCGCTAGAAGATTTGCAGAATGAGCATCTTGTTCCCATTCTCCAGAATCGCTATGCCACCCAGCATCGCCTAGCAGATGCCATTCAGAAGTCCCTCCCTGCTTCTCGAAGAGCAATTTCCGAAGCGGTCATGTCTGATTTAAACACCTGGCTGTTTCGAATTCGCGAGACTTCCCAATTTCTCGGCGAAGTTGCATTCTATCATACCGAAATGCGTAGATCGAGGCAGCGGGCGCGAATTGAGAACGAGAAATTCTTGGAAAATTTCAAGTTGAACTCATCTATTGAGCTTATTTCGGATGAAAACGAAGAATTCGATGTTCTCGACAACGAAGAACTACAAGTTGATTTTACGCCACTATTCGAAGCTCTGCATATCCACGACGCCCTTGGACATAGCGACAGGTTTCGATCAGAATACGCCTCTACCCGACGTCAGCAGAAGGATCTCCTTGTTCCAACATCAATCGACTTGCTGGCCGAAGATGAATCATCTCTCAGTAGTTTGCTCGAGGGGATTGCAGGTTTCGCCATCATAGAAAAGGCAACAATGAGACGTGTTCCCTATTTACGCTCCGTGGTCGACGTAAGTACACGTTTTTCTCGCAACTTTCTAGGCCGTAGGTTCGTTCTAACAATCTACCGCAGGTAGAGGAGCTATGGGACTCCATGTGCAGCGCTGCGATAGCCCTTACAGCGAAGGCTCTGACCAATGTTGATAATGCCGAAGTTCTCCTCAAGATCAAAAGCTTCATTGCCTTGTTCATCCAGACTATGGAAGTAAGCTCGTGATTTTGTAAAGTTTTCCGTCACCTATCTCCGGAAAACGCTGATTGTATCTAGGGCTGGGGGTATTCTGTATCTGCTCTCGACAACTTCCTCCTGCAGCTCTTCGATAAATACGCCCAGCTTCTGAAGCGTCGATTTAGTGAAGACTTTCAAGAGGTTGGCAGTCCCATCTGCACCTTCTTGACTCATTTGCTTACGAGTAATGCTTGATAGATTGTTTCCACTGATGATTACATGCCAATGGCCATCAACTCACTCAGCGACTATGAGAAAGTGATAAACGTCAGCTGGTTCACGCCGGATCGGCCTACAGAAGAGCTTACGTGGGCCTTGTCTTATTTTCTTTGGGGTGCGCAGCAGCCCGCTAATTATGATGATAGGTTTCCATGCGTTTTGCCATTTTCTCAGATGTATCCGCTCTGCTGTATCGACATTCGGAATTTTCTGAATCAGTTCTATTTCTTTCTAGATGATCACTTTCAGCATTCGGACATCATCGACGAGACACTGCGCAAGGTCTTTGCTTCCCCCCTCCCCATGCTTCTCTGGTGGCATAGCTAGCTAAGTCATAAAACAGTCTCTAGACCAGCTCCTGAGCGAAAAAGTCTGCAAATCTCTCGTCGAGCGTCTTAGTTCTCAATATTTGGGCCAAATCGTGCAGATTCTTATAAATTTAGAGCACTTTGAGATTGCCTGTCGAGAGCTAGAACAGTTATTGATCAGAGCAAGGTCATCTACTTCAGCAGGCGGTCCCTTGAGATTGAAAGCAACTGAAGAATTTCGCAATAACAAGAAGACTGCCGAAAAAAGAATATTTGAACTAGTCAACTCAAAGATTGACGACCTTGTCGATACGGCAGAATATGACTGGTAAGGCTTTCTTGTCTACGAAATCATCACGGATGGCTAACCCAACTGCTTATAGGTTGGCAAGTGCCGTGCCGATTGAGCCAAGTAATTACATGCAAACCCTCACTCGCTATCTGTCCAATATCATGAACTCGACGCTTCTGGGGTTGCCAAGGGAAATCAAGGAATTAATTTACTTCGATGCTTTAAGCCATGCTGCCAATAAAATCCTGGTGAGCTGCTTGCCATGCCCGAATCGTCCAATTCTACCAACGCATATTGACTGATCAACCAGGCCCTCCCTCTCTCACCGGAAGTTCGACACATCAATGGGCACGGGGTCTTGGCCTTGGCACAAGATGTGAATTACCTTACAGAGTTTGTTGGGAGCCTCGAAAACGGACAGATGCTACGTGAAAATCTTGACGAACTTCAGCAGACTGTAAATCTGATGCAGTGCGATAATCATGAAGAATTTTTTGACATTTCAATCCGCAACAAGAAATATGGCCGAGTTGATGTCCTCAATGGGCCAATGCTACTCGAAAAGTACGTCATCACCAATACACCTGAAAACCCGAAAAAAAAATGCTAACATGGTGTAGGCTTACTCCTACAGCACAGCCTTCGGCGAGAGCTGCGCCGCTTTCCAACTTGTCCTCTCGCTTCGCCATCATGAAATGAAGCAAAGCGTATTCTTCTAATATGCCTCCCTCCCCGAATTACAAGATATGCTTGATATTTTGCATATCTGGAGACTCCTCGCCTTGGCAGGTACTAGGTATACGCAGGGTGACTTTAAGGTAGCGAGTGGTTTTGTGCCTAGCCGAAGTTGATAACGCCGATCGTCATGTTGGCTTTGGTCGTAGGTCAACTGCGTTTTCATTCCAAAAGGCCAAATCCTTATTCAAATTCTTCAGACGGCATAGGTGGCTATCGACAATTAGCGGAGCTATGCTGTGATGGAAATTCCTTACCTGTTGCTGTTGCATTGTTGAGTATGGATATATGCCTTCGATCTCACCATATATAGCCGCCTGTGTTTGGGCTTGTCCGTAAGCGGCGGAAGGGCCCTGAGGAACCTGGCCAGGATACATATTAGGGGTCTGTCTGTAATCCTGTTCAGAAGCAAGCGCATGCCCGCCCATATAATCTGCAGTAGCCATTGGGTGCGACGATGGATGGCCAGCTGACTGGGCCATGCCTGCGTGCTGTCCCGGCATTGGTGCTTGGGCCGGCCCAGGAACTTGCTGCGCGGCGGATGGTTGGGTAGTGGTTCTTTTAGCATGTGCTGTGGCTTCTTCCCTAGGGACAATGTCGATCAAGAAATCAAACATGTCGGATTTAGCAAGCGCGGAGGCAATGTCGGAGCGTTGTAGCGTGCGCCTCTTGTTCTCTTCTGCATGGATCCAGGCTCGCATAGTGAGCTCCGTGATAAATATGTCACAGCCTTTAGCGAATAGAATTGGTGCTTCCGCAGATATCATTTTAACTTCCGGATCGGCCTTCATGACTTTCTTGATGCGCGCAAGGGGCAGTTGGTGGATTTTGTAGTCATGTGTGTCGCTTTCCAGATGACTGATTGTTTGCTGCCAATAAGTTGTCAAAATATCCTTGTACTGTCCTGTGAGTCCCTGGTGAACCTGAAAAGCGCCAACTAGTTAGCTGTTAGAATCGCAAAAAGTGGTAATAGAGGACTAACGTTAGCCCAGGGACCGGTGTACAGCTCCGCCGGCGCGAATCCTTGCGATGCAAGCTGTATCTTTTGTTAACAAGAATAGCACCGCCAAATAGTCGTCAAGACTACACGAACTGCAGCACAGGCACCTAAATAAGCGGGCGCATTAGTATTCCCACGGCGGGAGACCAAGGCCAGACAAGAGAAACCAACCATAATGTCCGCCTTGTGTGGGATCATAGACAGGCGTCGACCGGTTGTGTGACGGGTGTGTTGGCGCCGATTGATTTTGTGATTCCATTGTCTAAAGCTGGGATGGTCGATGAGCAGCGACGACGACTGACGGTGGTATAGTGCCGGTGGTGGCGATGCAAAGGCACGCTATTAACAAAAGAACAGCGTCAATCCTCTTGATCATATGAGCACTACAGACTAATGAACGTGTATATATACCTATATATATATATATGTGTGTGTGTATACAATTCGCACCTGTGATTACCAGAGGGATTCGATCGCATACGTTCAAAGAGAGAGAGAGAGAGAGAGAGAGAGAGAGAGAGGATAGGCAAGTTATAGTTAGCGCGCGCCAGTTAATCGCGTTGTTGATTTTGGGGTGATGTTGCTTCACATCTTGCATGTCTGGGCAACCTATCATTAACCCAAACTAGCAAGCTAGCTTTTTAAGCCCCATTAATTGCATAATTCCAATATTGCATCTTATGTTACATCATGTTGATAGTGGGGGCAGAAAAAAAAACCTTATAATGGAATATCCACTTCTTTGCATACGACCCCAAGTTCCTGCACAAAAGACCCATTTTCCTGAAAATTTTACAAACGGTGCTTCTCTCAAGGCGGCATTGATCTTCTCTCCCAAGGTCATACACATGATGGCTGCTTTTGCCGACAATGGCATTCAGGAGCTTCTACAGCAAGCTGAGCAACGCCTCAGTGGCGGCGCTATAGTATCTAAGCGAACCTCGACAGCCTTGACGACGTCCGAGCCAGCAGGCGGAGATGCGAACTCTCTAGCTCCAAAGCAGGAGAAGGCAGAAGAAGTCCGCGTGCCACGAGCTCAAATAGCATCGGAGCGGAAGGGTAAGGTAAGGATTTACAATCGTTTCCCCCCCCCCCCTTCTTCCCCTGACAAAAGATGGCTGGTATAAAGATGAAAGTTAGCCGCAAGGCGCAATGACACAGGGCAAACGTCCGTCTTGGACCATTGCCCTGTGGCTCCTGATTGCTATTTACCATCATAGTTACTCTGAATACCAAAGCGACTTTGGTCGACCTTTTCACCCACTACCGATGGCTCATATCAGCCGCCCCATGTATAAGGGTTGACTCATCGCTAACTTGCAACAGAACACAGCGGGACCTGAGTGGTTTGACCTCCCCAAAACCAATATGACGCCAGAGTTCAAGAGAGACTGGCAACTGCTGCGCATGCGAAATGTTCTAGACCCTAAGCACCAGAGAAAAGCACTACGATCTAGCGTCCCCGAGTATTCCCAGGTGGGCAGAGTCGTCGCCAGTCCAACCGACCCATATAGTGCCAGACTCGGAAGTCGCGACAAGAAGAAGACGTTGCTAGAAAGTATCATGTCCGTACATAACGACGCAAAGCTCGAGTCCAAGTATTTTTCCATCCAGGATAAGAAGAGAGAGGGGCGAAGGGCATTTTATAAATCAGTAGTTGCCAAACGACGAAGAAAAAACTAAGGGCCAGGACTTTATCCCGAAAACGATACCCAGACCACTATTCAATACCTGAGATAGTAAAATGCTATGTCTCGAACAATCCAGAAGCACCACTAATATATCTCCCCTGCCTCATATCTACAAGCAGCACAAAAAAAAAAGTCTATTTAAGAATATATTATTTAATTTTTCATAATAAATTTATATTAAATGTAAGCTTGTTGATGAATCAACACAAGTTTTGATTATAGCTTAATATGAAATTACATAGCCAGCGCTTATACTGTTATACTGTTCTACATCAAAACTGGCTTTACCCTAACCTGCCTTCTGCTTTGGCATCTAGCATTGCTGTTAGAATCATCCCGTAGCAATCGGAGTACGGACGCGAGGGAGCCGCGCCGGCCTGTTCATTTGGTAGCAAGAAGACAATCGGCACTCACCTTTGACTTGCTCGAAGACTTTCAGCATCTTTCGTCTTGCTCCGAGAGCATTTACACCTCGGTCCTCCAAGGCTTTATCGTCTAATTCAATAAGCTCCGTCCATTTCATATCTTTCAGATTGTCTGTGTACTTGTGTAGTCGCAAACTACGAAGCCAGCTAGGTATGTCCTGAAGGAGAGTAGGATCTGTTGGATCTTCAGGTGGCTTTGAGCTTCCCCGCCTTCCTCTCGGTGAACGTCCTCGAACCATGTCGGAGTGATCTGAGAGGTATCCTTCATGAGCACTGATTCCTAGCTGGCCCAAGCCAACAGGTGGTAGGCCACCGCTCATCAATGCAGAGCCGTCATATGCGCTAAGAAAGCCGTTATGCTGAGGTGAAGTAAAATGTGGCATGGGTCCCATGCTAGACTGCAAAGGTAAGCCTGGAGAGCTTGGACGAGATCGCTGCCCTCCGAGGCCGAGGCCTTGTTGTGCTTGGAGGGCCATAAGCTGATCGCGATTCAGAATTTGCCCGTGTTCATTGATCATCACGACATTGGCGTTGGGAATATTAATATGCGAGGGAGTGGGCATCTGGTTGTGTCCGCTCCCCGGAGCATCATTGGATCTGGCTCTTCGATATTTGCGAACGTCATCTAAAGCGAAGCGGTTGTTGACGGTAGAGAGGGCTGCGAGCTTCATTGCCGTCGCGTTGGCCACCATATCAGCTTGTGTGCCACTGGAACCGCCAGCATTAAACGTTGGTGCCATTGGTGTATTGACCATGGATGCCCAGTTGCCACTGCTATGAGCGTACGGGGATAAGAGGGGCAAATCGGGCGCGCTTTTATCACGAGTCGTCAAGGTGGTTGTTTGAAGAGTGGAATTACTAGTTAGCTGTGGCCTCGGTGACCTTAACCCTCCGGATGCTGGGGGCTGTACAAATTGACCCATTGGAGCTTGAGACGAGCCCGCCTTGGAGGATGCTGTTGGATCTCCGCTGCTGCCCCATGGCGATGCTGACGGGGCAACATTGCCGTCCCTGGATTCCGGAGGGGCAGCCGCAATAGTAGATGCCGTCATCGCGGCTCTTGGGTCGATGGCAACGCTGTTACGATTCGACGAAGGTGGATTCCCCGTTTGCTGGGTAAATTTGGCCTTTTCCGTTGCAATAGCGGCTGCGGCATCTGGGAACATGGCATTGATCGTGGAAGCGTCGAGGCCAGAGTGTCGCTTAGACGATGAAATGACCGAGTTGCGAGTAAATGAGTTTCGAGCAGAGTCGACATTAGGCTTGTTCATAGCATCGCTTAGCCGACTAGACATTGGATCTTTGCCAAAAAAAAAAAAGGGTTAGCTGCCGAATTTGTGAGTCAATTGTGTATGCGACATCTACTACCTTTGTCAAAAGTCGCAGGGGATAGAACACCGGACATAGGATGGTTCTTGCCCATTTGCTGGAGGACCTGGATGAAGAAGCGGATTTGCACCTGGGTGGTCTGCTGTAACAATGCGTACAAGGCAGCCGTGCGCTCAGCCTCGCTCAGCACGCGGAACCACTGCTCAATAGCGCTGAGTTCATCTTTGAAATCCTGATCCAGCGTGGCGGCAGCCATTTCTTCCAACGTCGTCTCATATTGGTCGATGTCTGCAATCCACTGCTGGGCGATCTTGTCCTGAGAATCGATATCTAAGCCGGCAGGACCAAGGCCACCTTGCAGGGGTTGACCATAGAAATCGGATGACGGCCTGATGCGGCTGGAGGGTGAGGACCCAGAGATTGCCGCCATGTCGGCGGAGGCGCGCAGCGAGCTGCCAGAGCCAACGGCTCGAGAAGAAGGTGGTCTTAGGGAGGGAGTGGCATTGACTTCGGGGGTGCTATTGCGATTGCCGGCGACGTGGCTCCCAGACATGTTGAGCATTCTTCGGCTGTGTCAAATGGGGTGAAGGGTAGTAAGAAACGAGAAGAGGGGCTTAGGGCGGAAGAACAGTTGGCGGAATTTCTGCAGTATCCAGCTGAGCAGAGGGTTTGCAAGATATGCAAACCGCAACGATGCAAGTTTATGACACGAGTTACCACATATTCCCCTCCTAGCGAACTTTGTCGCGCGTTAGCATACGGACCGCTCTTTTTGTTTTGGAAAAAAAAAATTTAAATAAATAAAAAAAAAATAAAAAAATAAAACCGCAGCAGACGGCACAGAAGCCTTCGCGGCCCGCCGCAGGGCAAACTGAAAGGCGGCAGGTGAGGCTCACAAGAGGAAACGCACTAATCGTTAACCAAAATAGGGTGTCTGCTTCCAGGCAGGCAACGAAATCCAGCTGTCTGGTCTGGGAAGAGATCGTATCAAACACACAAGCCGAGGAAGAAATAAGGAGCTATCGGAAGTGAAACACAGGCGGTCGACCGGCTATGGATGCTAGGAGTAGAGATCGAATCGCAGCGGCTTTGGCTTCGCTATCGAGTAAGACTGACTGACTACCTCTAACGCCGGGCCAGCGCGCTACTCAGGATTTTGGATGCCAGTAATTAAGCCGTCCGCATTCCTAGTAGCCTTTTTTTTTTTTTTTTTTTTTAATAAGGACGGACGATGATGCGATATATCGATAAAGGGTACTACATAAGTACATAGGACATGGCACGAATTATCATTACTACTAGGTATTAGAAAGATTGTTATAATGCTGCTTTATATAGGATATATATTATATTTCAAGTTTAAATTTAATCTTTAGATAATTCATATCCATCTGTAAAAACGATAAAAAGATGAATAATTTCATCTATAGCGACGTAATTAAATATATACCATTTTTTTTAACAAAAAAATATCTCTAGATAAAAAAAAAATGGTAGCGTATGTCTTTGCGCCAAAGTATGCAGTAAGTACCTACTAGGTAGATTGTACCTTAGTACCCTAGTACCTGGTAGGCACTGTAGGTACCAAGGTACCTAGTAGTACCTAGTAGTAGTAGTTTCTTGGCCTAATAATAGCAGGTTCGGTACGTCTCGCTTACAACG
This sequence comes from Trichoderma cornu-damae, assembly GCA_020631695.1. Taxonomy (NCBI): domain Eukaryota; kingdom Fungi; phylum Ascomycota; class Sordariomycetes; order Hypocreales; family Hypocreaceae; genus Trichoderma; species Trichoderma cornu-damae. Next base: position 1,279,612 of record CM036093.1, read on the forward strand.
CGTAATTCCCCCTCCACGCACACACTAGGGCTGTACCACTCACAATTTTCCGCACGATCTGAATCTTGACTTTGCAAATCTCATTCGGACAGCGCAGTTCAACCACAACAGCAATGGCCAGTGAGTTTTTTGCCCCATGAATTCGGTCCACCATACGGCCGTTGCTAATATGCGAATATTTAGAATCAAAGAACTCGTCCCAGCACAACCAGTCGCGCAAGGCGCACCGCAACGGGTTGGTCACGTCTTTGAAAATTCACACAGGTTCTATTCGCTTACTCCGCCTAGTATCAAGAAGCCCAAGACTTCGAGATACCCTTCCCTGAAGGGAACCGACCCCAAGTTCCGACGAAACCACAGACATGCTCTCCACGGCACCATGAAGGCACTGGTATGATACTTCTTCATGCCTACGAGAGAGAGAGAGAGAAAAACCCCCCAGGCAATGAACTAACTTGTTGAAATAGAAGGAGCTCAAGGAGGGCAAGCGGGAAACGGCATGAGTGTACTCCAATTTAGCAGGCAGTGAGGGGAGTAAAAAAAAAAAAAAGATCTTTTGCAAACTTTCAGGACCCACGGCCGCGGCTTAAACCATTAGACGCGATTGCGCAGGAATTGATGCCTCATCCTCTAGTAGGAAATGCATCACTATAATGCTGAGATATCGATTGGGTTTCCTCTCAATATGAGCTTCAGGTAGACAATTGGCCGTCGTCAATGTTGCAAAAAGCTGCGTGCGCCCTTGCTGGCCCGTCAACCTCTGATGCTAAATAGTGAATTCCCATAAATGGCAGTGCTCTCATAACCCCAAGAGGCGCTACCGATGAACGAGAAAATCTTTTCTCTCTCTCTCTCTTGTTTTTCTTTTTTTAGGGGGGGGGGGGGGGGGGGGATACATTATTGACGAAGACGAAATGATACTTTCGTAACTGCTATATTTTATTTTCGGCTACAACTATTACAGTCTTAGATTTCTCACTAGTAGTTGATGTGCTAGATTCTTGTGGTTGGTTGATAGCAAGGATATAATTTCGTTGATAAGAATGATATCTTTCAAGAGTTTCGGTCCACCTGCTTGCGTATTTGCTTCCAAAGCTTTCGTGTAGTACTGCAGGCTCAAGTATCCGATACCAAGCAACTGAAAGAGCCTTCCCACATTGTAGTATCGCTCCGCTTGACGTTGCGGCTCGTTTTCTCCGGACTGCACGTATTGGCTGATGAAAGCTTGGCCCTGTAAGAGCAGATATTGCCGGTTGGTCGATTGTCGCTTAAGGCCATAGTGAACATACGCAAGGCCCAGGCTCAAGTTGACCATGGCATTCTCATGGTCAAGTGACCAGGCACGTAGAAAATATCCTGTGTGATTATCTGTTGTTAATTTCGCTACGATAGGTTTTGATTAGCTCTTCGACAACTCACCTATCGCGTATGTGTAGCTTGTAGAGGTGAAAAGAATATGGCCGTAGAGCATCAAGAGACAAATGTCCATGCTCAGCTTTGCGGCAGCCGTTGCATTCTGGTCGAGATCGTCCTTCCCTGTGGCATTGTTCCCTGCGGCTTCGTAGCTCATGTCTATAGCCTTTATCTGCCTCAAGATGAATTTTTGGGCTGGCCCAGAGGTATACCATGAAACGGGCGATTGGCATAACTTGGAGAGCAATGCAAACATCCGAGAAGAATCAGATATTCCGCCATCTCTCATCAGGTGGCGAGCTATTGTAATGCATTTCTCCTCATCGTTTGTGTTGATAGCGCACACTAATTCGGTTAATAGAGCCTCAACACTCAAGCTCGAAACCTGTACATACCACTCCAAGCCATGTGGATGATGAAATTATGTTGAGGTGACTGAAATACAGTCGAGTCCCTTGCAGACTCACATACTTGATAAGCTTCTTCGCGCCGATGCGCAAGCGATAGACCAATGGCATAATCGAGAAATAAATCAAGCCAATCATCGAACGATATTCCTTGATGGTTATCGAATCCTGGCCCTGGAAGCGAGTCTCCTTGAGGCGCAAGAGCTATCAAGAGCACACGATTGTCAGAAATAGATAGCAAAAAGAAAAGAAAAGAAAAGAAAAGAACCTGCCAGTAGTTCTAGTAGAACACCGGGGGGGGGGACACATACATCGCGTGAGACGTTCAAACATCTGTGATAGTTCCGTGCTTGCTTCTTCGCTCGCGAATTGTTCCAGCAACTGCTTCCTCCCAAGGAAATGGAGATATTTATCCCACGTGTAGAATCTTTTGAGAGATCGAAAATCGTCAACCAGCTCCTTGCAAGATTCCAGCCAGACTGGGATGAGATCGTTATAACCAGACTTAATCTGCTGCTTGAGGCCGCGAACAAGTTCGTACTGTCGAGAGAGCTTGATTGCGCGTGACCGTTCGTCTTGGCGGCGCTTGTCAGGGTTTGCAAACCGTTTTGCACGATATCTCCTGGGAAGAATGCGGGCTGTTTGGGTAGACTTTGCCTTAGCCTGCCGAGGTCCTGCCCGTGTTTGAGAGGCTGTCATGCATCGTACACCATGATCTGGCTTCATTGAAAACTTGTGAAGTTGCTCTTTTGTAAGAGGCTCGCTGGAGGTGGGGTGCCCTTGAGCCTCCTTCAGCGCCATGGCCTCTGCGGCAAGAATGAGAGCTTCTTCATCTTCTTTGGCCTTCTCGTACATATTCGCCAGTTCGATCCGCGCATCGATGTTATACTCCTCGGCATCAATGGCCGCGTGAAAGCACTCCTCCGCGGTGGATTGCTGCCCGGTGGCCAAATAGCACCTGCCTAACTGAACAAGGAGGACTGCATCGGGATCCTCGGCAGTAGCTCGAAGTAATTCGAGATACCTGATGGCTATCTGCGCCTGGCCATACTTGGCGAGCTCGCCCGCAAGATCATACGAGATGAAGGGAAATTCAGTTGTAAAATCGAGAGTGCGCGGGCTGTCTGGATCCAGCCAGGTCAGATGCCTCTGCCAATGCTACGCGTTAGTCCAGCGTCGCTAGGCTCAAGACGCTTTGTTTTAGGGAAGCTATTGCTTACGAAAGCCTCGTCTTCTTCCCCTAGCCTTAGCCTATAGATTGCCAGCCGGACCCTAAGATCCAGTGGCAGAGAAGGGCCATACAGTTCGGGGCTAAATAGCGAGTCGTGGAAATGGGGTACATGGCTTCTACGCTCGTCAGTCTCATCCCATTCGCAGTCGTCAATCTGCCAATGATCCCAGTATTGCTCTTGGAGACGGCCCACGAGCCATCTGGATAATGCCTTGAGTTCGTGAATAGCCTCGGCATATGCACCGGTTGATGCGATGAGCTCGACATAAATCCCAATATCATGCCATGGAGCATCTGCGCCGTACGACGGTGTATTCTCAATCTCATAGTCAAAATAACGCCGATATGCCATGATGGCGGAGGGAACAGCGGACTCGGTATTTTTATTGTCGATGCAAGCTTCCGCTAGCTTCCGCACGATGTCAAGATCATAGGGGTGGTATTTGAGGACAATGCTGTACTCGGAGATTGCAGCAGCTAGATGGCCTTGTCGGTGGCAAACGGTAGCCTTGCCAAGCCTGGCGTCTAGGTTCGTGGGATCTGCCCTGAGGGCAGCAGAATAGCACAACCGTGCAGTGTGAAGGTTGCTCGCCTCGTCTTCAGAGATGGCATCCAGCGCGAAAGATGCACATTCAAGCCATGCGGCAACATCTTTGGGTCGAAGATGGGCAGCATAGACCATGGCAGATAACGCCCTGGCGTTCTCGCCCTGCTCGCGGAAGATGGATGACAGTGCCGTCCATGCTTGGTGGGTTTCAGCGTTGATTCTAATCACTTCGGAGACCAGGTCTAAGGCTTTGGAATAATCTCCGCTGAGGAATGCTTGGTTGACTTTGGCCAGTCGAGCCGTGATGTCTCCTCGAGGTTTGGCAGCTTTACGAGGGCCCCGAGCTCCTCGTCCTCTGGTCACTCCGCGCACTGGGAAGGGCGATTCTAGCCGTCCTTGGTGAGAATGCAAGAATTCCCTGACCGACTGATCGAATTTGGCAATATCATCTTGGAGGTCCTCTAAATCGGAGTCGGAATCGGATGGGCTGCCCCTAGAACAAACCGTAGAGCTAAAATTTAGCGGCTTCGCCTTGCACGACACGCCCCGGGCACTAACTTACAACGCAACCGATTCGCTCAAGTCATGATTGACCGACATGGTTATTGAGTTTCAAGATCTGCCATGTTTCGTGGCGGAGATGATTTGCAGGAATGCGTTGGCAGGCCAAGAAGCTTTGGCCTCGGTAGGCATATTTAATTCAAACGAAATTAAGTTTAGTACCAGCTTTAAAACCCTCACTGGCGTCAAGCGAGGTACATTTTCAATTTTCAGCATCATCTTTTCATGGCTGGGCCATTGCATGCTGCTTGTTAGATACGATAGGTACGGGTGTATTTATGTGGCTTACCTATTCAACACAGCTTTTAACCCATGAATGGAGATTGCACTCTCATGGGTCTTAATTATCGCCTTGCTGGCTTGCTGCGCCCATGTGGCATTTAATTTGTTGTGTCTGTTTTTACGGAGTACGGAGTAAATCCAGAATTAGCGCCCCGCCCCTCCCCTCGGTTGGTTGCACGGATTTAGTAAAGAACCGTCGTCGCAGCAGATTCTTTCGGTTGATTCGACCGGTCAGTCAACGGCCAAAAACCTGAAATCAGCAGCCGACAACAACAACGACAACAACAACAACAACAAGAAGAACAAGAACAACAAGAACAACAAGAGGATATGTTACGACAGAGCCCGCAACTCCTGCCACACCTCCAGGTATGAATAAATAAATAATGCCACCCTCACGGCGGAAAAAAAGATATATATAACTTACTCAAGCATTATATAGGCCGCTGCGCCGCTGGCTGCCAGGAAGACCCCAATAGTAGGGTATCTATTTGAGCCAACCTGCGAAGTGACGTGACGATGTTGACAAATGACAAATGCAGGCGTGTGATCAACAAACCTCACTTGAGAAATTATGCTGCCCAAGCCAGGAAAGATCGTGACAGCGAGCCGAACCTACGAAACCCACGCGCCTTGCAAGCAATTCACCTCAAGCCATTGAAGCGCGAGGCTCAGTTCGGCATTCCCTCATGCGACCTACAACTTCGATCGTTCAGCCTACAGCCGCTCCAGTTCTTTTCCGATTTCGCATTGCGAGCGGCATACTTCCTAGGATTACCGGCTTCCGGCCCGATAGCACTCCCACGAATCACAGAACGGTGGACGGTGCCTAGGAGTCACTTCATATTCAAAAAATCACAAGAGAATTTCGAACGTGTAACGCTGAGGCGCATGATTCAAATAAAAGATGGAAATCCTGAAACAATACAGCTCTGGCTCGCCTACTTACGCAAACACCAATTCTATGGCATTGGTATGAAGGCAAACGTGTGGGAGTTTGGCCCAACAGAAATGTCCAAGTCGCTGGAAGAAACTGAAGCACAGCCAATGGGACAAGAGGCTCCTTGGTCCCATCTGGGACAGACAAGAAGTATCGGTGCCGCCGATAAGGTGGCTGACGTTTTGAATGCCCGGCGGGTTAAGAAATCTGCTGACAGTAACTATCCGATTCACGAGATATCATAGAGTAAAAATATACCCATGTAGAATTCGAATCTACTCCATACGCAAGTTCATTTCAGGAGAGAGAGAATTGGTTCAAAGTTTCATGTATCATGTAGTCAGTACCTAGTATATAATAAAGAATGGAGAAAATTCAAATGAAATATAGATATACACATGCATTATATCATATATATATATATATATATATATATATATAATATAGTTTAAAAGTTATCTTACAAGAAGATATAATATAAAAGAATTATTTTGATTCAAAAATTCCAATGGATTCAGTATGAGTTCCAGAAACGTACTAGTCTCGTTTTGTTGGTGGGGTAATGTTATGCAATCAATGGTGAAGAGCTGCTTATCGATATCCTGTCACCGCATCCTATGTAACCCGGCTACGCAATAATTTCAACTCGGCCCATGAAATGGCCCAAATAATTATACACGCAACCAGCGAGTCAATGCAGTCATGATTTTCGTCATGCTCCCCCCTCGCATATCACGACCAGTGCCGCTGCACTCACGGCTTATGTCAAGGCCATTGGTATTATGTAGGCGATGCATCTGGTCATCAGCGACATCAGCAAGTTCTGGAAGCCATCAGGCGGGAAGGGACATGTAAGGCACTCCAACTTGTTATATATATATCACATCAAACAGCAGAATCAATGCTGCCGCGCCGAGACACCTAGCCTCCTCCAACTGTTGGGATTGTATGTAGCGTCCATCGTATTGACACATCTCTCGTAGTTCCTCTGTGCGGGTCACCTCTCTAGTTGCCAGGCAATTTAATCACCAAGCGAGTAAGGCGAGCAACCACACAGATAAACATGTAGCGAAGCCTAGCACCAGTCCGGCCATTCACGAGGACATCTATACGATACCGAATTTCCTTACCTTGACCCGACTTGTCGCGAGCCCAGTTATCGGATACCTCATACTGCAAGACGCACACACCTGGGCCGTGGGACTGTTGGCCTATGCTGGTTTAACGGATTTGGTGGACGGCTGGATAGCGCGGCGATGGAACCGCAGAACAGTTGTGGGGACAATAATTGACCCAATGGCGGATAAAGTCCTCATGACTGTATTGACGGTATGTTTGGCCGTTAAAGGAGCATTGCCAGGTATGTGGATGGCCATGGTCAAACCCAAGTAGCCCGGGGAGAGGGCAGATGACAGTCAAAAACGGAACTGACTGGCTGGCACTTGGTTTGACCAGTGTGGGTTGCCAGCATTATCCTTGGTAGGGATTTCGGATTGGCTATTGCAGCCATTTACTACCGCTGGATCTCATTGCCGGCTCCCAAAACGTTTGCACGATACTGGGACTTTTCACTGCCATCAGCCGAGGTTCGACCTACAACAATCAGCAAATACAACACGTTTCTTCAGCTAGCCCTGGTCGGCTTAACAACAGCGGCGCCGCTTTTAAGCGTTGACTTGGCGCCGACGCTGGTAACTCTGCAGTAAGTCCTTGTATATATATTGATATGGCTCTACTCTCCCGTCTTTTTTTTTTTCTGTTATTTGTTTTTTTTTTGGCTCACTGCTTGCCATAGATATGTAGTAGCTACTACTACTATATGGAGTGGAGCGAGCTATGTTTTCTCAAAAAACGCCATCAAGATTTTAAACAAGCCTTGATTTGTTTTGGTATACACGCACTTGCGAAATGAAAAGTTAAGTACTGTACGATGAGCAACGTAGAACAATGTAGAAGTATCCTAGGCCACCCACCTAGTACCTACCTATAGTACCTAGTAGGTAGTAGGTAAGCACCTAAGTTATTAGGTAGTATATACTATATATAAGGCTTGGGAAAGCATAAAATAATGAAGCCGAGAGAACGAGGGTTTTTATATGTACCTACCTGTATGTTACAAAGTTCACCTTATCCGGGGTTACGGTGTATCACGTGTTAAGCAACCCCGTAAGCGGGTCCATTTATTCCCGCCTTTGTTTTTTACTCATTCCAGCTTTAGGTACCGAACATGTGGCTCTGACTCGGCTTTGTGAAGCTATACCGACTGATTGGGCAGAAGGTAAGCGTGAAAGCTCTCCCACACCGAGCAATCATCCGCCAACCTTTTTTCTCGTTCTACCAACTGTAAAAGAAGCCTGCTTCGCGCAGCATTTCGGTGCAGAATGAGGTTTAAAATAGAGTATGGTTCCTTTATGATGACGTGCGATGCGTTCACTCAAGCTTACCAGTCATCAGCGATCTTCCTGTGTTATTTCCTTACCCAAGGATATATCCAGGTATGCACCAGCTGTTTGTTTCCAACGCACGCTTATTTCTTTGTAGCTAACACACCCAATGAGCAATATGCGTGAGTATACCTGCGAGGCTCCCATGGTACGAGCTGACAGTCGGGAAACTCCATCAGCTACATGTGTGATCTGAAAAGTATGGCGCTAAGCCCCGGAAAAGCATTGTCAATTACTCACGGATAGTAGAAACCCTCGATGCGGGCGGTCATTGTGTCCTGGAGATGCCGTCAGGAACCGGAAAGACAGTGTCACTGCTGTCTCTCATTGTTGCGTACCAGCAGCATATGCCTGAGAAGCGAAAGCTCATCTACTGTTCTCGTTCGTAGTCATCACGCGGTCTTATCGATCGCGATCGTGTGACGCTAACCCAGCCTCTATAGGAACAATGTCTGAGATCGAGAAGGCTTTGGTTGAACTGCAATCACTGATGAAGTATCGCACCGAGCAGCTAGGCTACGAGGAGGAGTTTCGCGGCCTTGGTTTAACAAGCCGGAAAAACTTGTGTCTTCATCCCTCTGTCAAAAGAGAAAAGAGCGGCTCCGTTGTTGATGCCCGCTGCAGAAGTTTGACTGCAGGCTTCGTTAAGGAAAAAAAGGAGCGAGGTGAAAACGTCGATGTCTGTGTCTATCACGATGTACGTCCCGCCAACTTTGTCTGCCTCCTTGCTTGCTTGATATCCAAAAATATTGACGTAGTTTTAGAATCTCGATCTCCTCGAGCCGCACAACTTGATACCAAATGGCGTGTGGTCCTTTGATGCGCTCTTACGGTATGGGGAAGAGCAAAAACAATGTCCCTATTTTACTGCACGACGCATGGTAAGATCATCCTCAACACCCTCTTCCGAAGAGTCGCATCTGATGTCAGCAAGTAGATGCAATATTGCAATGTTGTCATCTTCTCATATCACTATCTCCTTGATCCAAAGATTGCCGAGCGCGTTACAAAAGATTTCTCCAAGGATTGCATTGTGGTTTTTGACGAAGCTCACAACATCGACAACGTCTGCATCGAGTCACTCAGCACCGACATCACCGAGGACTCGATACGCAAAGCGACTCGCAGTGCTCAACACCTTGAGCGAAGAATTGCTGAAATGCGAGAGACGGATCAGGAGCAGCTTCAAAACGAATACGAAAAGCTTGTTCAAGGGCTTCGCGAAGCCGATGAGTCGAGGCAGGAGGATGCATTCATGGCCAATCCAGGTAAATGATGCCGTTTCCAATCTGGATCGATCATGATAACTGAACAAAATGTCATAGCTCTACCAGATGACCTTCTGAAAGAGGCGGTTCCTGGAAATATCAGGAGGGCGGAACACTTTGTAGCCTTCTTGAAAAGGTTCCTCGAATACCTCAAGGTCGGTGTGATATTCTCTCGCTGCCGTCGCTTTTTTTTTTTTTTTTGCCCTCCCCTTCTCCCCATATTTATACTGATCTGCTTCGCCTCAGACGCGAATGAAAGTTCGCCAAGTCATTTCAGAGACGCCGCCGTCGTTTTTGGCTCATTTGAAAGAACACACATTCATCGAGAGAAAGCCGTTGCGGTTTTGTGCCGAAAGGCTAACGTCGCTTGTCCGGACATTGGAACTCATGAATATCGAGGACTATCATGCGCTCCAGGAAGTGGCAACATTTGCAACTCTTGTTGCAACATATGAGAAGGGCTTCCTGCTGATTTTGGAGCCGTACGAATCCGACACCGCTGAAGTTCCTAACCCCACCCTTCATTTTACTTGCCTCGACGCGGCCATCGCCATCCGGCCCGTGTTCGAAAGGTTCTATTCGGTCATCATAACTTCCGGCACTATCTCCCCCCTTGAGATGTATCCCAAGATGCTGGATTTTGCCACGGTCATACAAGAGTCCTATAGCATGACCCTGGCACGAAGATCTTTCCTTCCCATGATCGTGACCCGTGGAAGTGACCAAGCTTCAGTTTCATCAAGCTTCCAAGTTCGAAACGAGCCGAGCGTCGTTAGAAACTATGGGAGCCTCCTAACAGAATTTGCTAGAATCACGCCCGACGGCATGGTCGTGTTTTTTCCGTCATATCTTTACATGGAATCTATTATTAGTATGTGGCAGGGCATGGGCATTCTCGATGAGGTCTGGAAATACAAGCTCATACTGGTGGAGACGCCCGACGCGCAAGAAACGTCCCTGGCCCTGGAGACTTATCGGACCGCCTGCTGCAATGGAAGGGGAGCAATTTTGCTTTGCGTCGCGCGAGGGAAAGTATCGGAGGGCATCGATTTTGACCATCAATATGGCCGGACCGTGCTCTGCATCGGCGTCCCGTTCCAGTACACGGAATCACGAATCCTAAAAGCAAGGCTCGAGTTCTTGCGAGAGACGTATCGCATCAAAGAAAACGATTTCTTGTCCTTCGACGCCATGCGCCACGCCGCCCAATGTCTGGGCCGTGTGTTGAGAGGGAAAGACGACTATGGAGTCATGGTGCTGGCCGATAGGCGTTTTCAGAAGAAGAGAACTCAGCTGCCCAAATGGATCAACCAGGGCCTGCTGGACGCCGATACAAATCTTAGCACAGATATGGCCGCCAGCAGCGCTCGGCGATTTTTGAAAACAATGGCGCAGCCATTCCGGAGTAAGGACCAGGAGGGTATCAGCACTTGGGGGTACCAAGACCTTTTACAGCACCAGAGAAAAATGGAAGAGGAGAGAGGAGAGGAAGCCCCCCCAGCTATCTTGAATACACGGGCGCCAGCTCACGGAGGCATAGCCGCGACATATGAGTCCGACTTCGAAGAGCTAGATCAGGAAATGATGGAATTGGAAGGCTTTTGAGGAGTTTTTGGAACACACGGGGGGGGCAGGGCCCAATATAGTCGAGGATGCGGACACGTGCACACCAATTCTAGTAGACTATTATTCCTTTTTTGTTTTCTAGGAGTTTGGGGTATTAAAGGTCTATATATATATAATATTCGTCGTCATTCACTCATTCTTCGTTCCGTCAATCTTTTCCGCCATGCTGTATCTTGTCCCAACCAACCAACCAAATATTTACAACAGTAAAATTTCCCATTCCTTACCGTTAAAATTTCATTGGTGGGAGCAGCTACCTCGGCCAACAAGGACTCTCCCGGAATCAACGGCACTTGAAATTCAACACTGAGACAGCATTAAGCAGGGTAAGGGGGTATCAAAGTACAAATACAGTGTGTCAAGCTTTGTTTTTGTTTATTTCATGGCGGACGAATGGCGCCTGGAAGCCTTGACAGCCCTCATGGCAGGCAACGTATTCGCCCGGCCAGGCTTCCTGCCAATCTCAATGCATAGCATTCGAATAAAGTCCGTATTGCTCCAGTAACTGCTATGAGCGCTGAGCATGTTGAGGTATTGAATCTCCAACGGACCGCCGCCAGATCTGAGAAACCAGTCGATCTGGCCGTTGTCGTTTAGGAGGAAAGCCTTCTTCTCGGCGATTTCCTCCCTCGTAAAATCGTGGACCTCGAGCTCTAGTTGGGAGGGGAGGCGAATTGTGGACGGGCGACCGTCATGGGCCAACGATGTGCCGGGATTGCCGCCCATGCCTTTGACAACGGTTCGCATGGCGTCGCCGACAGACTTGAGCAACGAAGCCGAAGCAGCAGGGACGTATGCTGTTTTGAGACTGGCCGCATAAGCTGGGTCTATCGCTCCGTTGAGCAGGTAGGCAATCGGATCTTCTTTGGCAAGAATGTTGTAGATGTTATCAACGGCCAAACACCCGAACATGCCCACCTCACCACCGATATTCTCGGCAGCAGTATCGCTTGCGTCTACGCCGGGCTTGGCGCGTCCCCGTCGTGGCGTGAGAGCTCCTCTTTCAAGCAGCAAGAAGAATCCGGTGGGGCTCCCCATCAGGAAGAGATTCCTCGTATCGAACTCGAAGAACCTGGTTTGCGGTTCGGGCCGCGACAGATCAATGGGCGGTGCGTTTGTCGGCTGCCGTGACAAAACTTCAACGGCCATAACACTGCCAAGAGAATGCGCCACCAGGTGGACGCGTCCGTTCTCGGCAAATCCGGGGTTGTTCCTGCACCAAAGGCGGTAGACCCGATTGGCCTCCGATACCAGAGCCGCAATCATCTTTCCCTTGTGGTGAGACATGTAGAAGGGTATATCGAACATGACATCCGATATCATGCTCCTGATGGCGGGAATCGTGGTGGGCTCAATGTCCTTCAGGCCGAAAGGCTGGGCTGCGCTCGAGTCATTCGCCTCCGCCATTCCGGCTGTAAGAGGCCCCCCATCTTCAAACGACAGCCCAATTCTCCAGTTTAGCGGCAAGACCATGAGCCTGCTCTGGTTGTTGTTGTTGCTGTTGTTGTTGTGTAGAACTTCCTGCACTGCAGGACTCTGAAACTCGCTGTCGACAATTCTCCGAAACCCATTGATGGCGTGTGTAAAGTGGTAGCTTTCAACTCTTTCGGCTATCTTTTGGCCAATTCCGTGAGCTACCAGCACCAAGTCTGTCACTTTGCTGTGATCTCTATCCGCCTCGCAGGCGGGGCAAGTTCCCGACGCGCCGCTGCCAGATGCTCCTTGAGACGCAGATTTGGCATGCTGAGGCTGTTTCCCACGGTGCATGCGCTCCCAGCTCAGCCTGTCGAACCCCCGAACGACCGGAAGGCCAACTACCGCTCCCCTCGCAATCTTCAGAAGGGGGCGCCTGCCGTAGTAGGCGGATGGCTGTAGGCTCGGCTTTAACAAAAAGGCATTTGTCCGATCTTTATATATGACACTGTAGCTGGAGTAGGCGCGGTGCGGCGCATGTTTGGAAGCCCCGTCGCCTTCTTGACGCAGCTCCGCGTGGCCTTCTGTAGCGGCCTCGCCTTGGAAGCAATGGGCGGAACAAAACGGATGCGCGGAAATGACAGGCTCTATGGGTACAGGAGTATTTCGGTATAGTCCATCACCTTCTACTGGCCAAAGTCGATGAGATACTTTTTCCTCTCCCGACGCCCCAACCTCGATAGCACATCGTATCTCATCGCGCCATGTTTCAGTCCACGGACGCAATTCCTGGTATCCGGCTTCCAGCTGATTGGCTACCGCTGGCGAGATCGGTAGCATCGTATCTCTGTGAGTCGTGTTAGAAACTGAAGGAGCGGAATACTGCCGCCAAAAAAAAAACGTACTTGTAAAACCACGTGCCCCTGGTTACAATGGCGATGTCGTTGACTGGGGACCAATATATGGGCTTCATTTGCAGCGTGTGCAATGATACCTTGTGCAATCTGGCCAGTCCAACTACGACATCCCTATCTTCCGCCTCAGAATTCGGGAAATTGTCCTCGATTCGAGTCGACGGCTCTGTTGATGCTTCATTGTTCACGTCGGAAAGCTCATCATCGATCTGCGGTGGTTCTACAGCCGCACCATCACTACGTCGCCCTTGTGTCGTTGCCATCTGCCGTGGTTGTTCAGCACTCGAGACCCGCACAAAGGGTCTGCCAGAAATGCCATCATCACTTATAGGAGCGGACCCAGTGGCTTTATGCCCTCTCGACTTCCGAACCCGAGGTGTCTGGGTGGTGTGAGACGCATCAGGCAAGACGAGTTCCTGTGGATAAGCTGCTCCTTTGTGGGAGTTACTACGAGCTTTCGGATTCATGCGCTCCCCGCAGAGCGACGGCATGGCACTATCAGAGGGAGTGGCCCGATCGGACGAGATGCCGGCCTGCCTATCGCGGGTCAACAGGGGATGGCGGATTGGGACATGCCGGCGGTCGTTTGGGATGTTTCTAGGCTCGTGGGGCTCGCTCATGACGGAAACAACATCCTTTATCACCTCGTCGACGTCGAAGAGCCGGTTTGTCCTCCTCACTAACGTACAAAAATTGGCCTCCAGCTCTTCCAGCGCGTCGATGGCCAGCTTCGGGCAACAGGCCGTAGGCAGCAAAGTCTCTGGCAGCGCATCGGTGGCTTGAGTCGCGGGTGTTCGCGTCCGGTGGCCGTCGCGATGGATGCGCCGATGTTTCGAGGCCAGCACCCGGACGACCTGGCCCCGTCTCTCCATGTCGGACTTGACAACATACTGGTCAGGTTCTCGGCCGTTTCTGATGTCGGCATGCTGGCTGCGGTGGCTCTCCGACATCAGGCCGAGCCAGGCCTGTTGAAGCATGTCATTGTCGTCTTGAGAGAATGGGCGAAGCGGGCCCTTGGAAGGTTTAGAGTCCGGGCCGCCGGAAGCGGCAGCGCTCGATAGCAGATCGTCAATGGGATACATGGACGCGTAGAAGAACTGAGCCTTGGCAGAAGGGACCCCATCTTCCTTGTCCGTGTCTGGTGTTGGCCGAAGGCGACAGGCGAGACCCAGCGTATGCTCCATGAATGCGTGGGCATGAGCGCCTAAGGGGGACTTGGATGCAGAAGCGAAAAAGGCCGGCGCTCGCCTTTGGTTCTCGTCAGCAGTGCCATGGGAGTTGTGACTGCAAAAAGAAAAAAAGAAAAAAAGAAAAAAGAAAGAAACTTTGTTGGCTGTGCACTCGGGAGCAGCTGAAGGGGGAATGATGATGCTTAGCGCGGAAGCACATATTATGACTATGACGTGGCTCAGCATACGGAAGCACAGGAAGCCACAGGGGCGGCAGCGAAGAGCTGCGCCTTGCTATCAGCGGCCGGCTGCGTAAGCGGTAAGGGTAACGGAGTACAGAGTACAGAGTACGGAGTATATGCTACTAAGGTACGTACTAGGTACCTACCAGGTACCTTCAAGGTAGACTTGGCTTATGTCATTCGGGCTAGAAGGGCTGATGTTGACGCTAAAGCCCTTTCGGGTACGGAGCACATGATTGAGTTGTAAAGCAGGGGGCTTCGTACTTCGTACCGAGTGCAACAACTCTCAGAGATACTCCATCTCAAAATACTCGACATTTCAAACATCGATCCCCTCCAGTCTGGCTATTCAGGAGACCTACGCAAAGAAGTCGCAATAATTTCGCGAGAAGCCGCCTCGTCCAAAGATGGCGGTTTCCCGAAACACCGTTCCGTTCCTCGTGGCGATGATGCTGCTGACGGGTGTTTGCAATACATTGGTTACCAAATTCCAAGTGCGTGCTGAAAAGAAGAACAGAAAAAGAAGAGGAAGAAGAAGAGGAAGAAGAGGAAGAAGAGGAAGAAGAAGAAGAAGAAGAAATCCCCATCTTGCGGCCATGAAAGATTTTTGATGCCTCAAAATCTCGTGCCTTTTTCCTCCCAAGATAGCCTAACAGATGTTGCAGGACAAGCAATGTGTTCGCAATTGCGAGGACGAGAATCCCGCCCATCGAGCTTACTTCAATCAACCCGTAATCCAGACGGCACAGATGTTCGTGGGCGAAATGGGATGCTGGCTTCTTGTTGGCGCTACAGCAGCCTATCGGCGCTTTGCATCAAAACGATCCCCCTCAGAGCGTGGCTACCAGGTCATCAGCTCCAGCCGACCGGATAGCGACGAGAACGGCGACGACGACGACGACGAGACCCCTGGCGACGACCAGCCGTCTGTTTTGCGAGGCTATAGAATTTTGCTACTGGCCATCCCTGCCATTTGCGACATCTGCGCGACCACGCTGATGAACATCGGCCTCCTTCTCGTTGCCGCGTCCATTTACCAAATGACCCGAGGCGCGCTAGTTCTATTCGTGGGCCTTTTCAGCGTCGTATTCCTGCGGAGGACGCTGCGGCTATTCCAGTGGTCCGCCTTAGCGGGCGTGGTCCTTGGCGTGGCTATTGTCGGACTTTCGGGTGCTATTTGGCCGGACGTCAAGGCCAACATCATCTCCAGGGGCTTGTCTCCTGCTGCGGATTCTCCGCAAGGGCTGTCCGATGTTGCCAAGGCCGTCGTTGGCGTTTTGCTA
Organism: Trichoderma cornu-damae; assembly: GCA_020631695.1. Classification (NCBI taxonomy): domain Eukaryota; kingdom Fungi; phylum Ascomycota; class Sordariomycetes; order Hypocreales; family Hypocreaceae; genus Trichoderma; species Trichoderma cornu-damae. The sequence continues at coordinate 1,295,352 of CM036093.1, forward strand.
ATAGCCGGGGCACAAGTATTTACGGCTGCCCAGTTTGTCTCGGAAGAGTGGATGCTTGAGAATTCCCCCATCGAGCCTATCAAGGTGGTTGGCTGGGAGGGCCTCTTTGGCTTCCTCGTCACAGCCGTGGTTATTATTGCCCTGCACTTGGCCATTGGTCGGACGGAGGCTGGCCGCTATGGCTATTTCGATGCCGTCGAAGGGCTTCGTCAAATATGGGACGACAGATCCTTGCTCGCTTCCAGCGTGATTATCATGATTAGCATTGGGTGAGTAGTCGCAACACCAATCCAACAAGGCAAAGTGCAAAAAAAAAAAAAAAAAAAAAAAGTTCGATTTTGTTTTGACACTTTTTACAGCGGCTTCAACTTCTTCGGATTGTCCGTCACCCGCAGCGTTAGTGCGACGTCTCGATCTACCATTGATACTTGCAGAACGCTCTTTATCTGGGTAGTTTCTCTCGGCCTCGGATGGGAATCCTTCAAGTGGCTACAGATTGCGGGATTTGCCTTGTTGGTATATTCCACGTTTTTGTTCAACGGCATCGTTCGGCCGCCTCTCAAATGTTTGCGGGCCGAGGCAGAAGCCGAAGAACTCTTGCCCGAAGAACCAATCGAGCACCAGTAACTAACTCTACAGCATCTACCATCTACTACAGTGTGCTTTTTTTTTTGGCGTACCTACTCAAATGTATTATTGCAACCAAGATTGACTTTTTTTTTTTTTTTTTTTTTTTTTTTTTTTGCACAGGCTTGATGGGATTCTGGCGTACTGGTGGTTCCTGACCGGCTTTGGAATTAGCATCCATCATTCAAGGCATCCAAATATTATACCGTAATTACCCCAAGGTAGTTTCACGTTAAAGCAGGTATTAATATGTATCCTGTCTAAATTCGACCCTGCAACCCATGACTTTGCAGGTCAACGAATGCTTTCTCTCTCAACCTTGACTGCCAAACGCCTATTACCGCACAAAGGAACCAAGAAAAAAATAATAACATAAACCCCAAATTCACCAATCAAAGTTCCGATAAAATCATTGCAAAAGCGTTGGGGGGGGGCGGGGGGGGCGCGGAGGGGATAAAAACCGATCAAGCGACGTTGCACAGCAATTCGGCTTCGAGGATGAATTTCCCTTCCTTGTACTTTTCAGCAGTCTCAAAGGCCTTGTCGTATTTCCACCCCACCGTTTCTTTGCACTGATGACACGCAATATCACGGACAATGTGCCGACCGGTGGTCATGTTGCGCTCATTGGGGTCGCCGGTATCGATATTGACGACACGGTGGAACAGGTAGGCTTTGCCATGTTGACCACGGAAGTTCTGGGATTTTTTTTTTGCTTCCCGGTCAGCCGCAAAAGGCAAAGTTGGTTAAAAAAAAAAGAAAAGAAAAGAAAAGAAAGAAAAGAAAGGAAGAAAAAACAACAGCTGTTTTTTCATGGCACATAAAAAGCGGCTCTCTTTTGGAAGAGAGGCAGCGCTATGGCGATCATTACGCACCCGAGAGATGATGTCCTCGTGGTTGGCAAGATGAGCCTTGCATGTCTTGCAACCGTAGATTTTGTTGCTGGTGAGGTAAGTGTTATAGGCCAGGCCCATTATTGCTGCTGACGCCCCGCGAGAAAAAAAAAAAGAAAAAAAAGAAAGAAAGAAAAAAAAAAGAGCCTCTACGTAGCGACCACCGATTCCAAACAGACTGCCACGACGATCCGCTGCTGCCTGTGTGATTTTGAAAGTTTGTAGGACGGAAATCTTCTTCGTTGCGCCCAGACGGAGAGAAGGGGAGGCGGGCAAAATGGGTTTGGTTGCTTTTTCGGGGAATATACAAGGGAATTTTCGGAGAACAAGGGAAGCCTGATTTGATTTGATTGCCTGGTGATTTTGATTACAAGGTTGTGTGCATCCGTCATACATACGGGCGGCAACTGGTCACAGGATCATTGTTTTCAGTAGGTGCGCCGCCGAGTTTTTCCCGGTGGCTTGGCTGGCTGGGCGGCTGCCCTTGGTAACGGGGGAAATAAGTTTTGTAAGTTGTTTTGTAAGTTATGCCTTGAATCGGTGTCATTTGCATAATTTGGCTCCCGGTCTAGTCACAATGTTCCATTGGTAGAACATGATATAATTACTATTACTAAGTGCTAGATGTTTAGATATAGTACCAAAAGGCGAGACGCAAGTATCGGCTGCCTCATCATCAGCTTACCTACCTTGTATGGCGATGGGCTTTGTACACGCCAACGCCAAATGCGCACAGCACGGACACAACGACGAATAGGTATGTACACCAAGGAACGCCTTCGTGTATGTTTGAGTTTATATATTATATAACCCGGGGCACTGCTCGTTGTCGTTTGAAATCCCCAACTTTATATCAATACACACACACACACACATACAGACATACCTCCGTCATCGTCTCTTCAAGACACACCTTTGGCTAGCGACCAAAAGCTGTCCATTTTGGCGCGAGCCAAGACTTCTCTGGCCTCGGCATCGGTTTCGCAGATTTTGCTGCCCCATTTCTTAAAGCCTCTCGCCTTTTGTTCTCCCTCGAATATCAACTTGCAGTCGTTCAGAGACATGTCCTTCAAATCCCCATGAGAGTCCTCTGGAGATAGCCAGTCTCGCCCAGCTCCGTTGTTCCTCTCGGGGTCCCTTGCTGGCAGGTTTTCTGTCCAATTGATGCGGCTCAGCATGAGTTTCTTGTACTTCTTGATGCTCCACTGCCCGCCTTCAACAATCACGAGGCTAAACTTGGGATGCATGATGCACGTTCCGGAAAGTGCTAGCTGATCAGCGTTGCGCCATATCTTGTAACGGTGCTGGCCGTTGGCAAGACTTGACACCTTAAAGACCAGGACGTGGATTCCCCTGTCGGCATCCTTTTGTTGATTTGAGGCATTCTTATCGTGTTTCTGCTCCTTTGTCAATTTTCGCGCTTCGTTGGCTTCGATGTGGCTCTCGTATCGCTCGGCAATCTCCCGGTTTACCCGCGCCTCGACGGCAGTAGGGTCCTTGACAGCAGCTGTAATGACCTAGTTAGTGCGCGTGGCCGGAAGTCGCAGCATGTGCGTAGGAAGATGTGCCATTCATATTTCATACCATCGCCCAATACTCGCATCAGATTTCCCTTCTTCACTTTGGGTGGTGGTGCTGGCACCAGCCCAAGCCGAATCTTCGCTTGCATCTCCTTGAGCTCTGCCATTCTTCGTTGGCGCCGTATTTTTGCTTGTTCTTTCGAGGTCAGATACATCGGCTTTGCCGACACGGCGTGTCGTTCCTGTGGAGGTTCGAGGGCAACCGGATGCTGGATGTACTCGGTCACGATGCTATCGGAGGCCGTGATTTTCAGCTTCGAACGGTCGTTGACGTCGTCGTAGGTTGAGCCATCCACTAGGCCTTCGTCCCACCACTCGAGATCCGGGGGAGCGTCCACGACAAAGTTCTTCTCCACGTCAAGGTCCTCGTCAATGCCTGCCTTCCGAGTCTGCTCCGCGATACGCCGTTTCATGGCCTCCAAGGCCGCCTGACGACGCAACGCATTGCCCTGTTGAATGTACTTTCCCTTTTGGTTGAATACCAATTGTCGGGGCATCCTCTGCCTCCCACTCTGCTCCTGCGAGGCAGACTTATCATCGAAATATGGATTTAGCTGGTTCTTCTGTCGTCTCCCATGTCCATCCAGTGCGCCTCCCTTATCCTGCGCATTGATCTGAGGTGTAGTGCTTCGTAAGGAGTGGGATTGGCCGTTTACCGCTGGCTTCCAAGAGCCCAAATCTTCCAGAGCCGGATGCAGGCCGACATTGAGTCCTCCTTTCGCTTTGCTCGTGCCGATGGCGGCTGCAACGCGGGCTTTCAGCGCAGCCATTCTGTCCGCAGCAGAATCCGCCTTCTGTATTCTTGACGACCCATCGTGGTGAGGACCAAGCCCTCCTGGCTGTGGATGTTGGCTCATGAGGCAAGGAAACCGCTTCAGCACGCGATGGAGCCGTGGGTGTGTATGTCAACTCGCCCAAGACAGCAGTCCTTATCTTCTTTTTTTTTTTCCTTCTTCTTTTCTTCTTCTTCTTCTTCTTCTTTTTTTTTCCTTCTTCTTTTCCCTTCCCCTCCTACCTTCTATATCTTCTTTTTTTTTCCTCTTTCCTTTTTCCCTTCTTTCAAACTTCGTACGTAGATCGTAGGATCGATATCAAAAGGCAAGGCTCCACAAGAAGATGGAAGATGCGGCACCAGCAAAGGCAGGACAATGCGACAAGGCTGGAAAGAAGATTTAATTTGTTCCGTAGCTCTGCTCCGTAGGGATGAGCTGGGCTGCTCTGCGTTGCATTAGTGGGGATGCCAACCCTTCCCACTGTACCCACACTAAAAATTTTGCCCTGTTCCACCGCCAAAAAATTCTGGTGGCAACCAGCAACTCTTCGCCATTTGACCTTATTACTATTGAAAAAGATTGGCATGGCCACAGCAAGCTCGCCAGGATCAATTCATTCCCCAGCCAAGATCCTGTATTCGCCATGAATATTGCGCAGCCAGTCGCCTCCGAGGTGGAGAGCGTGGAGTTTACCTTCCTCTCCACCAAAGAGATCCAGGCCATCTCAGTAAAGCGCATCGAGAATGAAAGCACTTTCGACAACCTTCTCAATCCCGTCCCCGGGGGCCTGTATGATCCGGCGTTGGGGTCATGGGGCGACTCGCCGTGAGTATGGCCTTGTTCAATTGGCATGATGTCGAAGCTTCTAATCGCCTCCTAGGTGCGCTACTTGCAACCTGAATCAATCCAGCTGCCCGGGACACCCAGGCCACATCCAACTCCCAGTCCCGGTGTATCACCCAGTATTCATGGACCAGGCCTACCGGTTACTCCGCGCAACTTGCGTTTACTGCAAAGGTTTTCGCCTGCCTCCAAAGGATTTACATAGATACACCTGTCAGTTGCGTCTGCTCCACTACGGCCTTATCAACGAAGCACACTTGGTGGCTAGCATTGGGGAGAATGAGCTGGCCGTGGAAATTCAAGAAGCGCTTGGGGAAGGAGACAGCGAGGCCGAGGAAGAAGGAAACTCTGGAATCGATGGCGTTACTCGAAAGAGGGAAAAGTACGTCCGCCAGTGCCTTGAGGGCATCAAACTGAAGAGGGGCGATGTCAAGAGAGGAAAGCATGAAGGTGCAAACGAGATGCGCCGCGAAATCATCAAGGAGTTCCTCGCCGAAATTATCAAAAAGAGGACATGTTCCAGCTGTGGAGGCATTTCCCCAACGTATCGAAAGGACCGATTTGTCAAGGTTTTCGAAAAGGCCCTCTCAGCGAAAGAAAAGGCAAAGATGGCGCAGAAAGCCCTTAAACGGGGTGATGCGATGACTCGAGTCCACCGCCGCCGGGCAACAAAGAAGTCTGACGGACCCTTTTCGAGCAAAAGCGACGCTGTGCAGACAAACGGCTCTAGGGGTTCGCCTGCTCTTGAAACCCAAAATATTGAAATGGGAGATGCAGACAACGACAACCATGACGACGACGACGACGACGACGACGACGACGACGATGCTACTACTGCTGCTGCTGCGGAAAACTCTCAAAGATATATCAGTTCAATGGAAGTGCGGGCACGACTTGAAGAATTGTTCATTAAAGAGCAAGATCTGCTCTCACTCGTATATAACGCCAAGCCCCCAACCCAGGGCTCGTCGAAAGTTACCCCCGATATGTTCTTCATAACAGTCGTCCTGGTCCCACCGAACCGTTTTCGGCCAGAAGCACGAACTGGAGATTCGCAAATCTCCGAGGCCCAGCAAAATTCGCTGTATAAAGGCATCCTCGGCTGCTGCTCGAGAATTGCCCACGTCTACAAGGCTCTCGAAGAGAAAAGGTCAGACATCACAAGCATGCACCAAGCATGGACGGAACTTCAAGATGCAGTAAACGCACTGATTGACAAGAACAAGAATCCTGTGCAAGGCGCGGCTGCCGCCCGCAACGAGGACGGAATCAAGCAGCTGCTCGAGAAGAAGGAAGGTCTGTTCCGCAAAAACATGATGGGAAAGCGAGTGAACTACGCAGCGAGAAGTGTCATATCTCCAGACCCCAATATCGAAACCAACGAAATCGGCGTTCCTCCCGTCTTTGCGAAAAAGTTGACATATCCCGAACCAGTCACCAGCCACAACTTCAAAGATATGCAACAGGCCGTGATCAATGGCGTGGACAAGTGGCCGGGAGCCTTCGCCATCGAGAACGAAAACGGGCAGATAGTCAACCTCCGCAACAAGTCTGTCGACGACCGCATATCTCTGGCGAATCAGCTGTTGGCGCCGACGAACAGCAGCGCGGCTCGCATGAAGAACAAAAAAGTCCATCGACATCTCACTAACGGTGATGTTGTCCTGATGAACCGTCAGCCGACGCTTCACAAGCCGTCCATTATGGGTCATCGAGTCCGCGTGCTGCCGGGCGAGAAAACCATTCGAATGCATTACGCCAACTGCAACACGTATAACGCCGACTTCGACGGCGACGAAATGAACATGCACTTCCCACAGAACGAGGTGGCTCGTGTGGAAGCATTGCAAATCGCAGACACCGACCACCAGTACCTTTCAGGCACCGCAGGAAAGCCTCTGAGAGGTCTGATCCAGGATCACATTTCCGTTTCGGTCTCGCTCTGCAGCCGAGACGCCTTTTTCAGCCGCAGTGACTACCATCAGCTGATATACAGTGCTCTTCGTCCCGAAAGCGGGCACATCCTCGGGGAGCGAATTCAGCTGGCGCCACCAGCGGTCATCAAGCCGGTGCCCAGGTGGACGGGGAAGCAGGTCATCAGCACGATTCTCGCAAACATAAGGCCGCCGAACTGCGGAGGGCTGACAATGTGTGAAAATGCGCAAATCAAGGCGGAGCAATGGAGCGCCAAGTCGGAGGAAGGGTCTGTGCTCATACAAGATGGTGAATTCATAACCGGCATACTCGACAAGTCTCAGATCGGGCCCAGCTCAAGCGGTTTGATACACGCCGTGCACGAGATCTACGGACCCGCCGTCGCCGGCAAACTGCTCAGCAGCTTGGGCCGGCTGCTTACAAGATATCTCAGCATGCGGGCTTTTTCGTGCGGAATGGACGACTTGAGGTTGACGGCAGGGGGAGAGGCGGCGCGGCGACATGAGCTCCTCGCGGCCGATCGGCTAGGACTCGGAATCGCATCGAGCTACGTCTCTCTGGACAAGCAAGAGGACCCCCTGAATCCGGTCTTGCTGGAGCGCCTCGAGGAGGTCATGCGCGACGACAGCAAGCAGGAGGGCCTTGACCTCCTGATGAACCAGGGCACAAAGGACATCACGGACGCTGTGCAGAGGGCGCTGATCCCCAACGGCCTCGAGAAAGGTTTCCCAAAGAACCAGATGCAGGTCATGACCACTTCGGGCGCCAAAGGATCCCGCGTCAACGCCTCCCTCATTTCCTGCAACTTGGGACAGCAAGTGCTGGAGGGTAGGCGTGTGCCGCTGATGGTTAGCGGAAAGTCCCTGCCCTGCTTCCAGCCATTTGACACAAATATCAGAGCGGGCGGCTACATTGTGAACCGATTCTTGACCGGCATCCGGCCGCAGGAGTACTACTTCCACCACATGGCAGGCCGCGAAGGCCTGATTGACACCGCCGTCAAGACGTCACGCTCAGGCTACCTGCAGCGATGCATAATCAAGGGAATGGAGGGCCTCACGGTCGCTTACGACACCTCGGTGAGGGACGCGGACGGCTCCTTGATCCAATTCCTCTACGGCGAAGATGGGCTGGACGTCACAAGGCAAAACTACCTGAAGGACTTTCGGTTCATACTGCAAAACGTGACCTCGGAGGCGGCGCAGCTCAAGTACGACCCCAAAGTAGGCGAGCGCCTCGGTGCCAACCGACAGGCGTTCCAGAAATACATGAAGAGCGCTGTGAGGCACGCCAAGCTCGGGGATCCCAAGGGGAAGGATCCCCTCACGGCCAGCTTCGATCCCGCCACCAACGCGTTCGCGACTTCGGAGACGTTTTACGAGGCAATGACGGCCTATCTAAAGGACAACCCCGACGGTCTCGTGCGAGAAAAGAACAGCCAGGAGAAGGGCGCCCCTGGCCGAGTGGCCCTAAACAGAAAGAACGCGGAGATGCTTTTCGCCATGAAGTATCTGCGGTCGCTGGTCGAGCCGGGAGAAGCCGTCGGCATCGTTGCCGGCCAGTCTGTGGGCGAGCCGTCTACGCAGATGACGCTGAACACCTTCCATCTGGCCGGCCACTCGGCAAAGAACGTTACTCTGGGTATTCCGCGTCTGAGAGAAATCCTGATGACTGCCAGCAAGACGATTTCCACGCCAGCCATGACGCTCTACCCAATCGCCGAGCTATCGGAAAGGGACACCGAAGTCTTCGCCAAGTCTATCAGTGTGCTGCGCATGAGCCAAGTGCTGGACGGCGTCGTGGTGGAGGAGATGGTTGGCAAGGGCAAGACCCGCGGCCTTGCCAAGATTTACAAGATCAAACTCAAGTTCTTCCCAGCTGCAGAGTATTCCGCCACCTATGCGGTGAGCGTCTCCGATATCATGACGACGGTGGAGAAGAAGCTTCTGCGAAACATGCTGGCCATTATGAAGAGGGAGGTCAAGAAGCGTCAAAGCCAGGCGACTCCCGAAATCGGGGTCAAGGCCGGAGTCGTTGAGACGGCCAGGCCCGACGGGGCGCCGGAGGGTGGTCGAGATGACGAGGACGACGGCGACGACGACGGCGACGACGGCGACGCTTCCGGTGCCAAGCAGCGAGCCAACCGAAGCCAGGCCGTTTCCTACGGGCCTAACGACGACGATGACGACGCTATTCAGCATGACATGTCGAGAGGGGCGGAGGACGACGGCAACGACAACGACGACGGCTCGGATGACGAGAACCCGGACAGGCCCACCAAAGCACCATCATCGCCGCAAAACGGCGTGGACGGGGAACAAGACGAGGAGGGGGATGACAGCGCGGACGTGTCGTGGTCCGCCAAAGCGCGGGCGGAGCGGGTGCTCAACGCCTACGCGGAAGTCACGGATTTCCAGTGCGACGACAAGGGCGGCGAGTGGTGCAACGCGACGCTCGAGTTTGACGTGAACATTCCCAAGGTGCTGATGCTCAACATTGTGGAGGACGCAGTGCGCCAGACGGTAGTGCAGCAGGTGGCCGGTGTCGGGTCGTGCATGGTGGCCCAGGAAAAGGGCAAGACGGTCATCAACACGACCGGAGTCAACCTCCGGGCGATGCAAAGGTACAGCGACTTCATCGACCCGCACCGAATCCAGACGAACGACATCGCCGCCGTGCTGGATGTGTACGGCGTAGAGGCGTGCCGCAGCAACATCGTGCAGGAGCTGTCGGGGGTCTTTGGGGGCCACGGCATCAAGGTGGACAACCGGCATCTCAACCTGATTGCAGACCACATGACGAGGAACGGCGACTTCACGGCATTCAGCCGCATGGGGCTGAGGGGCAACGTGAGCCCCTTTACCAAGATGAGCTTCGAGACCACGCTCGGGTTCCTCAAGGACGCGCTGATGGACGGCGACTGGGACGACCTGACGACGCCGAGCAGCCGTCTGGTGATGGGCAAGCTGGGTAGAGTCGGCACCGGAGGATTCGACGTGCTCACGCAGCTGCCAACGTATTATGTCAACTCATTAGCGTAACATGGAATGTGTCGTGTCTTCGGCCCGCACATGTATTTTTAATTTGACGTATTTAGACAAGAAGGTTAAAAAAAAAAAGGGAGGGCCGGGAGGGGGATGAAACAAACAAATAAACAAACAAATAAACAAACAAATAAACAAACAAACAAACAAAAAATGCAGAGATGCTTGCAATTCAATTGGATAAGTTGCAATGCCAGCAGTTGAACGGCACTGCTCTCGACGCCCCCGTGTTCTTGCGGGATAATTAATTGCCTTGTTGCCTCAAGACGACGGGCGTGATTGTGGGAGGGGGGGGTGCGTTCTCGGTCGGCCGTTCTCGGTCGGCCATGATGAGCTGACGCGTGCACCCACCAGCCCACAGCCATCGGAGTCACGCACACGCGAGTTCGAGCATCGGCGTTTTTGACACGGACAAAAAAAAAATACGGGCGCTGTTGCCTGATCTCCAGGCTAGCCATGGGCGATGAACAAGAGATGGGGAAAGAATCACAGTGGGCGAGATGATACAGGCTGCAAGATAGTATAGCTCGTTAAACCATTTGGGGCCGTTAAGCCTCGTTTGCATTTAGGCAGTGCCGTTTCCCAGACTGCACGTGTAATATACATCCCGAACCATGATGGGGAATTAAAAAAAAAATCTCATTTGTAACGCCATGGATTATCCCTTGACCCCGTAAACACTCATGTTAAAAGCAAAAGTCATAGCCCGCGCGGTATCCTCCCATGAACAAAACGAAGTCCCCCCCTCCCCAGCTTAGTTGCGCTCACCGCGGAGGCGGCGGGCGAGCTGGATGTCCTTGGACTGGATGGTGACACGCTTTGCGTGGATGGCGCAAAGGTTGGTGTCCTCAAACAGAGAGACGAGGTAAGACTCGACGGACTCTTGGAGGGCGCCGATGGCGGAGGACTGGAAGCGGAGATCGCTCTTGAAGTCCTGGGCGATTTCACGGACCTGTTGAGAGGAGAATTGTTAGCGACTTGTGGTTGTTTCTGCAGTTATTGAACGATGAAGGGAGTTTTTTTTTTTTGTGTGTGCTTACCAGACGCTGGAAGGGGAGCTTTCGGATCAGGAGCTCGGTGGACTTTTGGTATCGTCGAATCTCACGGAGAGCGACGGTACCGGGCTTGTAGCGGTGAGGCTTCTTGACACCTCCGGTGGAGGGAGCGCTCTTGCGGGCGGCCTTGGAGGCGAGCTGCTTGCGAGGAGCCTTGCCGCCAGTAGACTTGCGGGCAGTCTGCTTGGTACGAGCCATTGTGTGTGAATATTTTTTTTCTTTTCTTTTTATTTTTTTTCTTTTTTTTTTGGTGCAGGCCGTAGGAATATGACGCTGTTTTCGTGATGGTGGGGCGGAAGAAATTCTGGGTGCAGTGCAGGAGGGAAAATTCGGAGAAGCGGCAGGCGGGGGGAGAGCTTTAATAGTTGAGCCTAGCGTGCGTGTGCGGTGGCGGCTGATCTGGGCGTTGCGCGCACTTGGTCCGTGCGCCCGCGTCAAAGAAAGAAGGAAAAAAAAAGGAACCCAAGAAGGAAAAGGGAGAAGGAAAAAAAAAAGGGGAGAAGGGAGGCGAGTAGCCGCAACGGGGGGGGGGCGCTACAGGGTTTTTGCGCTGTTCGGCCTAAAAAAAAAAAAAAAAAAAATACTTGTACAAATGGGCTATTTAAAAAAAAAATAGGCCTTTGGGCTTGGCCCACCTTCCCCCACTCTTCTTTTGCCCTGGGAGCGAGAGAACCCCACCAGCGGCGGCACCAAGACTTAACCCAGCCATGGCTGATGCGGAAAGCTGGGAGGGAGCGAAGGAAAGAAGGAAAGAAAAAGAGGGTCCTGAACGCGTCCTTTTTTTTTCTGATTGGTCGGCAATGTGGGGGGGGGTTTTTTTGTTTTTTTTATTTATTTGGTTTTTTTTGTTTTGTTTTTTTTACGATCGCAGTCAAGGTACTTACTAGTATTAGGGTACAATAGATGCGATGCCGCAAAAAGCCCTTCGTTTGTACTATACGTTGTACCGACCGCAATGTAAATTAAGGCAAGGTACTATGCTAACCTACTGTCGGCACAGTACCTTGGTAAATGAATGAGCCATCTCGGCCCCCCCTACCCTGGATGCGAGATGCGTGATGAGCGCTGGCGATGAAGAGACGATGGTTATGGCGTGGTGCTATTTGAGGAATTAAAGATATGTTGTATGATTGAATATACATGTTTGTTTTTTTTTCTTTGTTTTTTTTTTTAGTATGAAGATGAAATAAAACAAACGTTGGCGCTTGGGATTATGTTTTATCGTTTGGCGGTTTATGGTTTTTTTTTATATATACATATATAAGAGTTGCCACTATTTTTTAGCCCTTGGGCGGGTACCCTAGGTAGGTACCCATATGTACATTAAACATTACCTGACTCTATGTGTAAACGTACCTAGGCGTTGAAATACAGCAAGGGGGCGGCACGAACGGATGAGGCCAATAGATGGCGAGCGATTCACTGCTGGCCTTGATGCAGAATGTTTCGAGGGCATGGAGGAGTGTCAAGTATACGCTACTACGTTAGTATGTAGTAGGTACCTACCAAGGCACATCCTAATAGGTGCTACTAAGGTACCTAGTACTAGCAGTAATTGCTGTTGTACCTTAGTAGTACCCTGTTGCCACGACCCGGCATCATGGCCATTTGAACCTGGTTCCTCCCGCAATATCTAGCACTACCGTAGCTACACAGCACTGTACTACAACCAATGTACCAGGCAGGTACTAGTACGACATGACAGGTACTACCAGAGGTACACATACTACCTAGTAGGTACCTTGTGTTATAATTCAATCATCGACCTTGACCAGATCCATGGCTCGACAAGGGGTGGGGAAATCCATTGTGCCGGGCATCAGCAGCTACAGTGGGTCAGCAAAAGTGAAGACGAGCCCCACAGTGCACTACCTAGTACCTAAGAAAATCTATACCTGTCACTCCTTTATATATTTAATAAATTTAAATAAAATTAAATAAGTTTTTATATTTTAAGTCTTTAATAGCAATATTTTATATTATTTTTATTCTTTTTTTATTTAAATATTTTTATAATTTTTTAAAAAATAATATATAGGATGTATATAATTTTACCTTATGCTAGCACTGTATTTCCCACTATAACCCTACTATAAAGCCACTATAAAGCCACTAGTCACAGTATGAATAATTATCTATATATATACCAACTTTAAGCTATAATTTATAGCAATATATTAATAATAAATATAAAATAAAAAGACTATATAAATCTTTTTATATTAAATTATAAGTTTATTATATTATTTTATATTTTTAATTTATAATTAGTGGTAATTTTCTATATATATAGGCTGTCTTTTGGTGTATACTGTGGGGTTGTCTTCACTTTTGCGTCCCCACTGTAGAACGGAGAGAAGAGACACCGGCTGATGAACGGAGGCCCCCATTCCATGCCAGGGCCCTTCCCTATTTTGTGTGTGTGTGTGTGTGTGTGTGTGTGTGTGTCACGCTGCACACGCACAGCAACAATTTTATTTTTATTTATTATTATTATCATTATTATTTTTTTTTGCAATTCTGTCTCTCTTGTCTCTTTGTCTCGTGTGTTCTTCCATATTGACATGACATGACACGACATGGGTATAAACAAACAAACAAACAAAAAAAACATGCCCAAAGTTATCTTTTATTGTATATTTTATATTTATATAAACAGTACCAGTGCTATCTATATAAAATCAATATTGTTCAAATCAATTTCGTTCTCTTTTGGCCCTTTCTTGGGCGCCCCCGCCCTTTCTTGTCGCTTAGCGGCAAGGTACGTACCGCGTTCCCAAAGTAATTGCCTGTTTTTTTTTTTTTTTTTTTTTTTTTTTCCCCTCCCCCTTCTCTTTCGCTCCTTCTCGCATCACTCACTTCAACTTGCTGCGGGCCATCAGAAAAAGATCCACAGGCGTGTGCGCTGGGCCCCGGTTTTCGCTCCTAAATCGATCAGTGATTTGGGTCGCTGCTACTTAAGCTGGCGTCTTGCCGCACTCGTTTGCCTTCCCTTCCCCTCTTTTTTTTTTTTTTTTTCCCTTTCTTCCCTCTCTCTTGATATAAACGACTTTACCATTTCCATCAAAACTTGCATCTCGTCTCCGCGTGGTGTTTCTCGCAACAACTCTTGAGCATCAACCTCTTTTCTTTTCTTTTCTTTTTTTTTTTTTAAAAAAAAAACTTCCCACCCCATCAACATGACTGGACGTAAGTAGTCCCCTGTGCCTCCTCGATGCCGTGTCGGGGGCGACATGTCCGCCCAATGGCCGCCGCCGCCGCCGCTGCTGCTCAGCTGCCGCGCTTCAGCCATGGGCGTTGACGCGTCAACCAACCATCACCATCGCCTCTTTTTTTTTTTTTTTTTCTCTTTTCTTATTATCACGACATGCCTGACTGACATGCGCGACACAGGCGGCAAGGGCGGCAAGGGCCTCGGCAAGGGCGGCGCCAAGCGTCACCGCAAGATTCTTCGTGACAACATCCAGGGCATTACCAAGCCCGCCATCCGACGTCTCGCTCGTCGTGGTGGTGTCAAGCGTATCTCTGCCAGTATGTCCACGAGTTAACCAACATTGGCCTCGATTTGGTCGTGATTACAAACATCTAACCTCTTTTTTTTTTTTTTCTCTTCCTTGTCAGTGATCTACGAGGAGACCCGCGGTGTTCTCAAGTCCTTCCTCGAGGGTGTCATCCGAGACGCCGTCACATACACCGAGCACGCCAAGCGAAAGACGGTCACATCACTAGACGTTGTGTATGCCCTGAAACGACAGGGCCGCACTCTGTACGGTTTCGGTGGTTAAGCGATCGGATGCTTGGTCGGGTCGACATGATGTGTTATTCGCGTGTTTGTTACGATTGGGCTTTTTTTTTTCTCCCTTTTTCTCTCCAACTGTTGGCGCGGGTCATTGCTCTTTGATGTTTTTTGTACTATTCAACGTACTGGGAAATGGGTGACCTCTGAAACCGGGGGGGTTAATCGAAACTATCAAGTGATGACCTTGAAATATAGCATCACAACTCCGTACTCTTTTTTTTCTTCTTCTTTTTTCTCCAAGTAAAATTTTTTGCCCAAACCGTGAAATTCACCCAAACGCGGACGCTGGAGATTGCCGCTACGGGCATTTCGGGCTAAAAGCCGTGACTCACCGCCTCCCTCCCTCCTGGGCCGGAGGGAGAGAAACAAAGAAAGCCATGTTGTTGATCTTGTGACGCGTGACGCGTCGAATGTCACTGAAAAAACCTACCTTGATACAAGTACTGCTAACCCAAGGTAGCACTTGGTACCTACTAGTAGGGCCTTAGTGCCTTGGTAGTTTGCGCTCCACACAAGGTACAGACAGACCTGCTCTATTCCGATTACGGACCATTGGCACATGTTACCAAGGGTACCTAGGCAAGTAAGGCAGCTGTTTTTTTTTTTTTTTTTTTTTTTTTTTTTTTTTTCAACAGCACAGCCCATCATCATTTTCAGCTGCTGTCTTGGATGTGGTGTTGAAAAAAAAAAAAATCAAAAAAAAATCAAAAAAATCAAAAAATCAAAAAAAATCCGTTAGCTGGTTTATAAGTAAACTGCAGTAAGATGTGTCATTACCAAGGTACCTTAGTACTACTACCTAGTATATAGGTACCTAGGTAGTACGAGCCTCACACGCCTGCCGGAGGCCAATTTCTCGAATTTTTTGCCTACCGTCATCGCTGTTAAAAAAAAAAACCAATGACTAACATGTGGGTTGTTTTATTTTGATCAGGCGATGGCATCTCCCATTTCCACTTCCACGGGCTCACCATATCAATCAATCCCAACGGACGACGAAAAAAAGCGCCAAGTTTTTTTTTTTTTTTTTTTTTTTTTTCCTTTTCTTTCCCTTTTGGTTTCGGATGGGCGGGGGCGTCATGTGGTTGGACGCTTATGCGCTACGCTGGGTCTTAATAAGGCTCTCAAGGCTTTTTTTTTTTTTTTTTTTTTTTTTTTCCCTTCCCCGCCCCCCTGTCAAGCCCGATATCCGTATAACTAAGGTAACTAACTACTAAGCTACAAGGTACTATGTACTGTAGGTATCACCTGAAAAAAAAAAATAATCAAAAAATCATCTACCCGATACTAGGCGATTGGGGGGGTTAATAAAAAAAAATTCCAAAAATAAAGGAATAAAAAAAAAGGAAAAAGGAAAAAGGAAAAGAAAAAGAAAACCGAAAAGAGGGAGGGCTTGCTTTTTGGCCTGGAAACACAAAACGCTCCAGCGCAGCAGGCAGGAGAAAGTTGCATTTACTAGCGAGACACCCCCCCCCCCCCAATATATGATTATTTATTTATGATGATTATTATAATTATTATCATCATCATCATTATCATTATTATTATTACATATTATATTTTTTTTTACTCTCCCCATCCCTTGCACAGCGGAGACGAAAATAGCACAAAGTTGTGTGGTTTTGCAGAGCGGGAAAGCGCTGGCCGCGGAAAGGGCAGGCAGCACCGGCACAGGCGCGCGCACCATGCAAAAGGCACGCCGCAGCTCAACAGGCATGGCGATGCAACTGCCCAACGGGGCTGCCGATGCAAACTCGGACAAACTCGTCCGTTCAAAATGGGTTTACGGCGGGAGAAGGAGATGGGAAAAAATGGGAATTTTTTTTTTCAATTTATCTATTTATCAATTTATTTTTTATTTATTTATTATTTATTTATTTCATTTTTTTTTCTTTGAATCCACGTGGGCGGGGGATTTTTTTCATGTTTTAATGTTTTGGTTTTTTTGATTTTTTTTTTTGATTTTTGATTTTTTAGTTCCCAAGGTTCTAGACCGGATCTGCATCGGCGGGTAAAGGGCGATCCGAGGGGGTGGAGCCTCGAGAGAGCCACAGAATCCAGGTCGGAGTCGCGGAGATGTTGTGTCCGCGCAATATTGGATCAATTTTGGGGGGCCAAAAATTCATTCAACGGGAGGGAGAGAGAGAGAGAGAGAGAGAGAGAGAGAGAGAGAAAAGAGGAAAGGGAAAACTGAGGGAGAAAAGAAGAAAAAAAAAAGAAAAAAAGAAAAAAAAAAAAGTAAACGAGAGGGACACGACGGCCGGGGCTGGTGATGGAAATGGATGGGACGCATGGATTGGATTGGATTGGATTGGATTGGCCAAGCTTTTGTTGTTGCGATGTCGGTGTGAAAATCTGGGAAAAAACTTTCCTTTTTTTTTTGTTATATTGTTTGTTATATGCAATATGTAAATCCGCCTGATCTCTTTGGAAGAAGGGGGGGGGGGGGGGTTAATGCTCTGAATGTGATCTCATGCTCGTCCTAACATGCAAACCCCCCCCCCTGGTGCAGTGATATACTCGTATGTACAGCATTTGCGTCATTGATTCAGGTATATTTTTTTTTGGAAGATGCTGGTTTCGAACCAATTTTTTTTTTGCCGTATTTGCTACGAAACAACTACCGCTTCTAACGTAACTTGCTAGCTGACTGTTTTGTATCACGGGGCCGCCATGTTTGACTGATTGGAAGATGACAAGTTTGTAAGAAGAAAAAGAAGAAGAAGAAAAAATATCAAAAAAATTAAAAAAATTCAATTTTTTTTTTAAAAAAAATAACAAAAAAATACCAAAAAATCATCAACACGCTCATCGGATGGATGGGATTTTGGCGGGCTGGCCGGAAGGGAAAAGGGATGATGCCCCGGAGCGCAACGGACCACGGAAACGGGGCGAAACGTTTGGGTCGGCGCAAAGGATCCCAACTTTTTTTTTTTCTTCTTTACATTTTTTTTTTCCTTTTTTTTTTTTCTTCTTTTTTATTTGTTATTTTTTATTTTTATTTTTTCAATGTAAAACACAGCCGAGTGAGGCGAATTCTGGTCGCGGCAACACGGGAATGGCGCTGCGGCAGATGCGGTCGGGAAATTGGAATCTCGGGGAGCAGCTGTAAAAAAAAAAAAAAAAAAAAAAATAGCCAAGTTTATTGGAGCGAATAATAATAAATAAAAAATAAAAATAAATAAATAAATAAAAAAGGCCCGCGGAGAGCGCGCTCGGGCCCGCCATTCCGGATTTTTTGGGGGCCCGAGTTCGCTGCCCGAGGGGCTTCTAAAGAATTCCTAAAAAAAAAAAAAAAACCCTTTCATGTTAATTATGTCATAGACTTAGACTTATAGTAACCTTTTTTCTCTCTTTCTTTTTTATTAATCCCATCCCGAGCCAAATTTTTGTTCTAAATGGGATTTTTTTTTCAGCTCAGGCCGACACACCGAACGCGGGGGGGGGGGGGGGGGAGGAAGGAATAAGATAGCAGCTAAGCTGGTGTGGTGTTTTTTTTTATTTATTATTTATTTATTTATTTTTTCCAGCCCGATGAAAAGACATGAATGATGGGGAAAAAAAAAAAAAATTGATCAAAAGCGCAAAAAAACCTTTGCATGTCGATCAGGCCGAGAAAGAAATTTCCCCTTCTTCTTCTTCTTCTTCTCAGCTCCTCCCCTCCTCCCCCCCCCTTGTCATTTTTATTAGTGCCGGCAGAAGATGCATGCAAAAAAAAAAAAAAAAAAAGGGCCTGAACAAAAAAGAACAGATCTCGCCCCGGGTGTGTGTGTGTGTGCGAGTGTTATGTCTGTGTGAGTGTGTGGCTGAGGGTTGCAACCAAGTCTCTCCTTGCGCGCGCTGATTGGCCGGCACCTTTTGGAGTCGGCGGTCTCCGAACAAGGCCCAAGTTTTGAAAAAAAGTTCGGCCTGGCCGACTTTTGAATCAGCTGGGCGTCCATTCAGCTCATAGAAAAAAGAAGAAAAAAAAACAACAACATTTTTTTGCTGCGGGACACAAACCTCTAAAATAATAATAATAATAATAATATTTTTTTTCTTCATATTTTTCGTTTTATTTATTTATTTATGTAATTTTTTTTTTGATATTTATTTTGGCGACCTTGTTGAGAAAAGCGGAGAGCGAAAAAGCGCTTGGAATCGGGTTGCGAAACAAGGCGGCGCAGATCGCGCCAAATCAATGTCACGCAACAAAAACTCGTTCCAGAAAAAGAAAAAAAAAAATCCCCCAAAAAATCCAAAAATCATCAAAAAAATCACCCGATGGCACAACCAAAGTTTTAATGGGATGAGGAAAAAAAAACAGGTGCACATCTGCGCATCTTGCCATTTTTTTTTTCATTTTACATTTTATTTAATCTTTTTAGGTTTTATAAGTAAAAAAATGACGAGAACAATAAGGAAAAGAACTTTTTATTTATGTATTTATTTTCTTTTTCTTTTTAGGTACTTGGGTAGCAAGAGGGAATTTTTTTTTCCCAAAAAAACCAAAAAAACCCCCCCAAAAAAAAAGCACTGCAGATGCTCTATCCCAACCCGTGCGCAATAAAGTATAGGTGGGGGGGGGGATGTCATGTGACTATTTTTTTTTTTGCTTGATTTTGTATGTACCTTATGTATGTACCTTATGTAACACTCTTATGTAGGTACGAGGCAGTGAAATTTCTCGAGCCCGCCAAGGAAGGAAGGGGTGTGTGTGTGTGTGTGTGTGTGGTCAAATTTGTCTTGGTGCTGCCGGCTGTTCAGACGGTGGCTGAGACCCCAAATGGGCGAATCTGTGCAATGCCGTCCGGCATCCGCTGGGCAGGGATCTGGCGATCGGGCCTACGCCAGCTTATACGCCAGCCCATACGTCACAATGCAAAGCCAGCAATTGCCCAGTTCTCTCACTGCTCCCTCCCTCCCTCCCTCCCTCCCTCCCTCTCTCTTTCCCTCTTTACCTCTTTTTCCCTCTTTTTTTTTTTTTTTTTTTTTTTTTTTTAATTCCCTTCTTTCTTTTAGGCTTGTTCCTTCCGCTGGCGGCTCCCCAGGTGGTTGTTGTTGGGCTGGGGTCCAGAGACCGGAGCTTACAAAACCACCCCCCCCCCCCTTCTACACCCCTCCCTTGGGAACGATGCCTGCTGGCCACATTGATTAGTAAAAAAAAAAACAAAAAAGCCCCATCGGGTAAACGTTTTGTGGCTTTTGGAAGTTCCGAGGTTGTGAAATTCTTTTATTTTTTCAATTTTTGATTTTTCAATTTTTTTTTTTTCGGCCGGGGAAATTTCTAGAAAATTATCAACCAATTTTCAAGCCAAAGTGGCTTGCACCCTTCTTGTCAAAGTTGGGTGAATGAATGGGCCCCCTTCGCCTACGCCTATTCACGGGTTGCAACGCGGAAAACCTTGTACGAAGCCACAAGGGAAAGCCACAGAAGAAGGCCTTGGTTAGCGGCTGTGCCTTGCCTTGAGGGGGTGGGGGGGGGGAGGGGTGGCTCTAACGGGAGGTTAGTAGAACTTCTCCCGAACAAGGCCGCGACACCAGGCGATTCATGGAAGGCATGGAGCAACGAGTGCATCGAAAGACTCGCATTGGCCGATGCGAGCCCTCGTACCCAAAAAAAAAAAAAAAAATTGTCCTTGCTCTGGGACACGGGCACCGCAACACACCTTGTCTTATAACTGCTACAGTAATGGAGGCACCTATTAATTTATATATATATATAATATATATATATATATATATATACGGTATAACGGAGTATGCCTGTACAGCACGTAAGGTACATCCTCTATGTAAGGCACTATAGGTAAGGTACACTTGGTACGGGGTGCCGTGTGGAAACTTTTTTAATTTTTTTTTAATTTTTTTTTTGCATTCGGCATGACAAATGATCTGGGAGGGTTAGTCATGCAAGGGCACTTATCCCAACTGGGATACGGACTAACCAAGTTCCCGACTTTGGGGCGCGCGCGTGCGGAGAGCGCCCATTTACAGTTATTTGCCCTTTGTTTGCGCTTGGCCTTGATTGCAAATCCTTTCTCACGGGAGGAATCAAACAAAACAGAGCAAAAAAATTCGTTCTACCTGTGCGCCTGATAGCGCCGGTGTGTGTATATAATGTGTATTGTGTGTGTATAGAAGTGTGTGTAAGCCACCGGCCCTCGAGATTAAGCGCAATCGGCTGGATTATAAAAAACAAAAACCAATAAAATAAATAAATAAAATAAATAAATAAAATAAATAAATGAAATAAATAAATAAATAAATAAATAAAATAAATAAAATAAATAAAATAAATAAAATAAATAAAATAAATAAAATAAATAAAATAAATAAAATAAATAAAATAAATAAAATAAATAAAATAAATAAAATAAATAAAATAAATAAAATAAATAAAATAAATAAAATAAATAAAATAAATAAAATAAATAAATAAAATAAATAAAATAAATAAAATAAATAAAATAAATAAATAAAATAAATAAAATAAATAAATTAATAAATAAATAATAAAATAAATAATAAAATAAATAATAAAATAAATAAATAAATAAAATAATAAAATAAATAATAAAATAAATAATAAAATAAATAAATAAATAAATACAAAACCTGCTGAGCGCTGCCTTGGAGTTGGGCGCATTACGTACAGCCGCGGCTCGCTCCCCGGATAACATAAAAAAAAAAAAAAACTTTTGTGTCGGCAGATTTCTCGCAGGGTCCGAGCTGGGCTGGGCTGGGCTGGGCTGGCTGAGGGGGGGGGGTGTGTAATGTCTCACAGCAGCCGGTCTTTGAACGGGGTGGGGGGGGGAGTGGTCTTAGCAAAGGCCGAGGAGGGCCCTCTTTTCTTTTTTTTTTCTTTCTTTTTCTTTCTTTTTTCCCCCATCCAAAACTTCCCTCGGTGGGGCCATGCATCGGCTTTCCACGGGCTGTCACCCCCCCCCCCCCCCCCCCTCCCCTCCGCTCCCACTCCGCTCCCACCCCCAGAAAGCCACGCCCCTCCCTCCCGAACTGCCTCGAGCGTCAAAGAACTTTGACGAAACCGGTTGACCCGGCCGGGCGGGCTTGGAATGAAATATAAAGAAAGGGTTTTTGCCACATCGCCTCCAGATCGAAAACCTGTCATTAAAGTTCCCCATCAAAATACTCCACGACTTCCTTTTGAATAATCATAATAATTTTTTTAAAAAAAAAAAAAAAAAAGCCATGCTATCGGTGGACCACAACAAGGCTACCTCGTATCGAAAGTTTCAACAGCAGCATCATCATCAGCAAGAGCAAGAGCAAGAGCAGCAACGCCAATACTACAACAACAACTACAACAACAACTACAGCAGCAACTACAACAACAATAACGACGACGACGAAGACAGCAGCAACAGCGGCAACAGCCATCAACAGCAGCTGGACGACTTCATCTTTGGCCCGGCGACCGACTTTGACTTTTCGAACCCCGTCTTCCCCTTCCCCTTCCCCTCCACGGAGCTTTCCTCGGCCAATCTCGAGTGCCTCAACGCCGCCATCGTCAACGCGCTCTCGCCCGACCCGATGCGGCCCGATTCTTGGGACGCCGCCGCTCGGTTCTCAACTCCCAAGTTTGGTCGCCTGCCTCACCAGCGCGAATCCTCCCTGTCCTCGCTGGGATCCACGGGGCCGGCGTCGCCCTTCAACCCGCACGTCGCGAACCCCCAGATCGCCGTCACCGACGCCAATGGTGACGGCTTCATGGACATGCACCCCCACGACGTCGGCCTGAGCTCCGCCAGCCCCTACTACCAGCTGGCCAAGGCCATGCCGCCGTACGCGGGCTTCCACCACCTGGACCGCGCCTCCGGCAGCGAGATGGCCTATCCCGCCGCCATCCCGGGTCCGGGGGCCGGCCACCGCAGCAAGCCGCGGCAGGATCGCAACCTCCTCCCCGCGCCCGACTTCGCCAACGGGCTGACCCGGTCGCATCCGGCTTCCGTGGCGAGCTCGACGGCGGGCGACTCCCCCGCCACGCCCATCGCCGGCGAGATGGATCTTGCCGACAGGCGAAGGCCAGGTAGGCGCCGACCTCCGACCAACTGCCAGCCGATGGACGATCGAGACTCATCGCTTTGGCTCGCGGGCCCCAAGCTCGACCGCACCATGTCCGACGTCTACGGCGACGAGCTCTACAACCCAAACTTCACCATCACGTCCTCGCCGCAGCAGAGCCAGGTGACGGCCGCGCCCAGCGACGTCTTCAACCAGCGCATCAACGCCGCCAACAGCCAGCACCTCAGCACCATGCGGCATTCGCCCACCACCTCGAGCATCTCGAGAGACATCTCTCCCTTCCGCCAGGGCTCCCCCCTGGCCCCCTCGCCGCTGCGCGACTGGGCCTCCTCCCACGGCGCCGCGGCCGCCATGGGCTCCCAGCCGCGGATGCCCGGCCAGGGCCGCGGCAGCCAGCACGACGCCCACTTCTTCCACCAGCAGATGGCCAAGACGACGCAACCCGCGACGCCCCAGACCATGTCTCCCAAGGACGCCGTCCTCGAGTTCAACGAGTCCGGGGAGGAGTCCAGCATCCCCCTCTTCGGGCACGACCCCATCGCCTTTGGCATGGATCATCACATGGGCAGGATGCTGCCCGAAGGAGGAGGCGTCAACGACCCCGCGGCATCTCATTACGGCCAGTCCGACGGCGCAGGCCTCCCCCAGGCGCCGCAGGTACCGCAGCGATACCCGTTCGTCGCTTACCCGTCGGCGGCCCAGGACGCGTCGGCATCCCGGCTGAGCTCGGCGGAGTCCGGCTCGACCGGATCCGCCGCCTACAACACTCCCGTCCCGCAGGGTCGCCCTGCCGGCGCCAATGCGGACGGAGGCACCTACACATGCACCTACCACGGCTGCACGCTACGGTTCGAGACGCCTTCCCTGCTCCAGAAGCACAAGCGCGAAGGCCACAGGCAGTCGCACGGACTCGGGGCTGCCCGGCCGGCCCACGACCACGGCGGCATGACGTCGAGCCTGCTCAACAGCCAGGCCGGGCCCCATCGCTGCGACCGCATCAACCCAAGCACAGGCAAGCCCTGCAACACCATCTTTTCACGGCCGTACGACCTGACGCGGCACGAAGATACGATCCACAACGCCAAGAAGCAAAAGGTGCACTGCGATCTCTGCACGGAGGAGAAGACCTTTAGTCGCGCCGATGCCCTGACGAGACACTACCGAGTCTGTCACCCCGACGTTGAGGTCCCTGGCAAGCACCGACGACGCGGTGGAGCTTAGGTTTGTTGATTGGAATTGCAGCGGGAAATTTTGGGGTCGAGGGGGAGGGGGGGACCACCAGCAGCAATCATTCAGCAATCATTCAGCAGCAATCATTCAGCAGCAATCATTCAGCAGCAATCATTCAGCAGCAATCATTCAGCAATCATTCAGCAATCATCAGGCAATCATCAGGCAATCATCAGCATTCATTGGCACCGGCGAGCGTTAGCGTCAACCAGCGTCAACGGGACGCCATGACGCATCGATGGGAGGGGGGAGAGAGAGAAATTAAAAAAAAAAAAAGAGGAGGAAGCGATTGCAAATCGAAGATGGGCGATCATGACGCTATCCTTCTCTTCTCCTTCCTCTCCTGCGCTTCGTTTTTTGGGGGGGAAACTTGCGCGGCTCGAGCCCCCAAAGAGCCAGCCAATGAGAATGTGCCAGTGTCTCTCTCGGGCGTTCTCTCGTCCCTTCGCGGACTGGTCGCCGGCCGAGTGGGTCTCAGGGTCCTGGTGCAGCTGCAGGGACTTGGGTTGGTGGGCCAGGCGGGCACTGACGTCATACCAGCTCATACCACCTCCACCGCTGACATCATCCGCACCTGCTCGTGCCCTGATTTTCCAACTTCGACAAGGACGGTCCGTTGCTTTTCTTGCTTTTGCTGTCATTTTAATTTTTTTAAAATTTTTTTTTTTTGGCCTGGGAGCAATGAATGACAGCGGTGACGACAAGCCCCGGATGATGATGATGGATGTGTGTGTGCTTCCAAAGTGAGATGCCACATATACAACCCCAGCCTCCAGCGGATGAAACCACGTCGAAAGAAATCCCGTTTTTCTTCTTGCAAAGCCGGTGCGCCAACCCGCTTCCGGTCCCAATTCCTGCATCCCTTGAGTTTTAATCCCACACCCTTCCCCCCTTTTGTTTTTTTCTCTTCAAAATTCCCCCGTTTTCTTGTTTATATATGATGCTACGCGATCACGATGTACACCACGGTACTATATTTATTACTCTTTTTGATTTGTCGACATTTTTTTCTTTTTTAGTCTGTTCTTTTTTTGTGGCATTTCTGCGGGTTTTCGTCATATCATCTGTGCTTTTTTTTTTTTTTTGATTTGGGTTTGATTTGGGTTTGCATGCACATGGGAAGCGGGGCCGCATTGGACGGCGGCAGGGGTATTCATTCGGATTTCTCGTTAGACCGACAAACAACCAACGATATTTTTTTTTTCGCCCTCCCTTGCTTTGCGACATTCGATTTGGTTCGATTCGATCTGATTCCTTTTTTTTTTTTTTTTTTTTTACTTTTCTTTTTCATTTTCATTTTCATTTTCTTTCTTTTTTGGTTCCTTTTTACCCTTTGTTTGTCCGGAATGTATATTTTTTTTTTCAAGAAAAATTGTATTATTAAGATCAAAAAAAGTCCGCCAGACTGGATCATCTTGTACGGACCACTGCATTCAACAAGAAAAAAAAAAGGGGGGGGGATGGCATTCATGAGGGCAATGGCGCACGCACATGGGTTTTTAAACATTACAAACGGATTGCTCTTTTGTCTTATATATTTGTTTGCTTTTCCTTTTCCGTTTTTCTTTGCTTTCTTTTATACTTTGTGTGTTTGTGAAGGGGGGGATTCAGGTTCGATAGACAAAAAAAAAAAAAAAAAAAAAGATGTACAATAATGAATAATGGTCTTGAACCTTTTTTATTTATTTATTTTTTATCGTGGCTATATATCGAAAACCTCACGAAGAGCTAATCTGATTTAATCCCTCACACTACTCAGGTCTATAGAAACACGGCCAATCTCGAATTGCCCATGAATTGAAACTTTTTTCTTCTTCTTCTTCTTCTTCTCCCCCCCCTTCTGTGCTTCTGTTATAAGATACTTGACTGTATAAAGGAAAGCTCGTGAACACGTTGCGAGGCCACGTGCCAAGACGAGACCCATCTTCCCCACTCCTAAGCCAGCCCTACTACTAAGGTACCTACTAAGTACTATTACTACTAGGTACCTTAGTTTGAAGGCGCAACTTGCTCACGTGAGTTGCTTTGTTTTGTTTGTTTTCGTTTGTTCGGAGGGCTTTTTTTTTTCTCCCCTTTGCATGTACGACTGACTGTTGTTAAAGCAAGGATGCGAGATGGCTCATATTTTCTAATCAAATTAGGATGGGTTGTCTCTCTCTTTCTTTCTTTCTCTCCTTCTCTCTCTCTCTCTCTCTCTCTCTCACACACACACACACACATTTTTTTTTCTCTCTCGTATCGGTGCTTTTTTTTTTTTTTTCTTAATAGAGTCATGCGTTTAATTGACGTCCTCGATGAAATCACGGGGCATGAGTGAGTCAAGTATGGGGGGGAGTCATGATTCTGGGAAAAAACGAACCAGGGGACTTTTCCAAGGGAAAATACTAACACGTATGAGTTGAAGAAAAAAAAAAGTTTGATTTTTTTTGCCATTTTTAGATTTGGGGGTCTAATTTGAATTCTTTTATGGGGTTTCAAGCTGGATTTCAAATTCAAGTCATGTTGAATATATATAATATATTAGAGAATTATTCAATAATACACATTTTGATAAAAAAAATGATAATTAAAAAAGAAAAATATTTTTATTTTATTTTATTTCAATCATAATAATAACAATTAACCCTACTTAGTCTACAGCATTAACTTATTATAGTTGAATAACTTATTAATCATGCTTAATAAGTTCGCTGATAGTTCGTCACAAGCAAAGTTGGACATTTGACTGGAGGTGACTCATCAGGGCATTGATTAGTCATTCGCATACGAGATGGGTCACGATGTATTACTAGAGCCAGCAACACCACCAATAGAACAAAGACGGACATAGAGGAGGAGACAGACATCCTTTGTTTTTCACCTCGGTTTTCACCTTGTTTTTTCACCTCGTTTTTCGCCTCGTTTTTTTTTTCAGGCTTGATTCCAGTTAGTCATCGAGGCAAAAAAAAAAAAAAAAAAGAAAAAAAAAAAAAAAAAGAGCGACTGGTGAGCAACCAGGCCCCTAGTCAATAAAGGTTCTCTTACAAACTCTCATATCAAAAAAAGGCCTTCAACCGGTAAACCATACATAAGGCAAGCCTCAACGACATCATATCTCTACCACTGGGTTATTGGGCAGCAGCGCAATTTCGCGAAACCCCCCCCCCCCCCGGATTCAAGCCCCGATTCAAGCCCAGTGGCGTTGAGCCCAGTGGCGTCGAGCCCATGCCAATGTTTATATAATAATAATAATGATGATGATGATAATAATAATAATAATAAATAATAATAATAATAATAATAATAATAATAATAATAATAATAATAATAATAATAATAATAATAATAATAATAATAATAATAATAATAATAATAATAATAATAATAATAATAATAATAATAATAATAATAATAATAATAATAATAATAATAATAATAATAATAATAATAATAATAATAATAATAACGAGCTTGCCCAAGAACCATCACAACCCACAACAAAAAACTTTCCGCAGGGCCAACAAGCCACCAAAAGGCAACAATCGGAGAAACATGTCCTTCCGAGTCGCTGATTTTTTATCTATTTATTTATTTATTTATTTTTTGCTTCTTTTTTCCTTTTTCACAACCATCGCACACGTTCAACCTCTTGAAATTCTCCAATCTCATCCATCGCGTCATGTCTTCCATACTGGTTGGCACGAAACAATGGGATTCAACGTGGGATGGCTTGCCTAGAGAAATCCGGCTTCTCATCTTCAAAGCCCTCATGCAAGATGGCTGCACACTGGGTCTGGGTCGCTTGGCCACGGTGTCTCGGGAGTGGCAAGCAGAGGTCGAGCGATACAACTTCGCTCGGATCAAGCTGACACCATCGCGCCTCGTTGATTTTAGTTCCATGATCCGTCGCAATCGGGCTCTCGTTGGCTATATTTGGTTCTGCCTGGAACTTGATGACTACGATTGCACCCAGTGCGCGCCTGTCCGCGGAATGCTCACAGACGAGGAGTGGGAACGGGCATTTACTGTCAGCGATGCGGATAACTGTCCCATCACCACGGCGTTCCAGAATCTGTTGTCGATCCTCAGCACATGGGATCCCAGCGGCGATTTGATACTCGACATTAGCATCCACTCGCCTAGTGACTCAAAACATTGGTTTAAATATCTGACATTTCTGCCCGACGCTCCTTCCGACATGCTAGGCGGCGGCGGTGGTGGTGGTGGTGGTGGTGGTGGTGATGTAGAGCAGATGATGCTGAACAAAGACTGTAATGATGCTCGGCATGGCTGGGTTGCCGGTTTTCGACACTCCGCTCCGCCTCAGGCGGCTATCCGCAAAGTTTTCCACTCGGTCATGGGGGAGGGACCGTTCGATAGTGATCGGTCAGAGCTCCAATGGTGGGATCAGCTCCCATCGGCCCCGGCGGTGACCAGTTTGCTTCTCCGGCAACAGAACCGCCGGAGGTGGAAGCCGAGCTCGCTTGCACGCATGTTTGCCCGTTTCCCTAGACTCCAGGAAGTCCACTACGAACCCTGGAGGGAATGGGACTTTATGCAGAGCTACATGGATGGAAGTGAGTATTGCTGCCTCCCTGCCCAAGTTGCTGCTCGCTCTCACTCTTTGTATGGGGTGCTCTATAATTTTTGCTCATCGTCCACATCCGTAATCTAGATTACTTGCGTCTTTTCGGGTCTGTCCGGCGTTTGAACAAAAACCTCAAGAGACTTGTCGTCTTTGAGAACTTTAATCAACAGTACCCAGCCATTATGCGGCGGTTTATGCACGGGGTCGACTTGAGCGGATGCGACAGCACTCGCAAGCCAGCCCCAGCTGTCAGCCGCATGGTCGCGCTCGCCAGCCTCAAGCTCGAGCATCTCGCAGCATCCTTCATCGCAGATGCCAGCTATTTCTTCGATACCGAACCCTCCTGGGAGTGGCCAAACCTAACCTCGCTTGTGCTTACGTCAAGATTGCTTACGCCCGACGAGAACCCGATCGAGATTGCCGCTATGCTTCGGGCGGCGGCGGCGGCGGCTAGAAAGATGCCACGACTGGAAACGATGGAGGTTTGGAACGGACGGAAGGGGTTGGCGGCGCTCTTCAAATATCAGGCCTTCCGCCATCGACAGCAAGCTACCATTACCTGGAGAGGCACATGGAAATTCACCATGGAGCCATGTATCATCCAGGCTTGGGAAGCCATCGTACATCGGCACGACGGTTGGAGACTCAACTTGGTTCAGGAACGGCTGGATGAAGCTGCCATCAAGTCTCACGGTGATGCCATTCACTACCTAATGCTTTCGAGCCAGGTCATTCGGCCCGTCTCGCTGCAGCAGATCCGGACGGAACAGAAAGTTTTGGAGGGCGTGGAGACGGTGTAATTCCGACTGAGTGACGGATACCAGAGATTAATATATATATATAGCATCATACAAGTCTCCCATCCGCCCAGGGTAGATGAATCGGTGGCTTCGAACATACAGCAGGAGTTTATATAGAACGAGATGGAGAGAATCCCAGGTCTTTTTTTTCTTCTTTTCTTTTCTTTTTTTTTTTGCTGCTTCCAGGAGGAGCAAACAGCATATGCACAGCAAAAAACAGAGTAGTAACTTATGAGCTGTTAAGCAGTTCCTTGAAAGATATACCAACTTTTCCCCGATGCCCAGAGTAACAGCATGAAATGTAGGTTAATAATGATGGAAGTCATCTTTGAGAAAAGAAAATACAAGTAACATACAAAATAATAGCATAGCAAATATTCAAGTTTGCCGTGGCTTAAATAAGAAAGGGTGTCGTTTTTTTTTTTTCAAATTCAAAGCCTTGGTGAATAAGTTGCCTATACAGCCGCTATGCTATTGAATCAATGTTTTTGCCATTGTCGTTGTGCGTTTACAGGAGGCTTTTCCCCCTTATTTTAGGGTCCACAAGCCTCGATATTATATTGTCGCTCATAAGGGGGGGGGGATCTACTATATCAGCTCTACTACATATCATGCCTCCCGAGCACCGAATGAATATATGGCTATATAATGAAGGTGGCATTTCATGTCTATCGAACTTTTATATATGATGAATCCCGCTTTCATCAGATATCTTGCTGCTCACAGGGTTCATTGCAGCGGCACCGGTTACCATAAGAAAGGCAGATGGGGAGAAATAACAATTGCATTCAATGGAGACTCGACACAACGGGTTCGCTCACCTAGAAAGAGACATTACGTACACGTGCTCTCCGCATCATAGGTCGTTAGATCAGATTCCATTTCAGAAGATATCTAGGGATATCATCATGCACTCGAATCTCCTTAAGAAGAACGGTAATCGATGATCGGAATCCATGATCATTGATGACAGAAGTTGGCATGGACATTTACATTCTTGCGTTGGCGCGGTGTTGTAGTAGGTATTAGCCTAGTAATTGATATATTCAAAGAGTCATTTGCTGACTCTAGAGCCACGTCTAAAATTCAATTTGTTGTAGAGATGTAAAAAAAAAAATAATCAAAATGTATCCTCTCTATCTAGATTTCAAGGTGATTGATTGTATTATCAAGATTAAAAGAGACCTTTGCTGGGGACTATAGGAACCTTTGATATCGAGGCTATAGTCGATTGCTTTCATCGAGTTTCTCGCGGCAAAGCCTGCTTATGGCTTGCAATCGCTCTTCCGCCTTATGCAGACATGCCTATGGCGACACTGGCTATCCTTCGTAATTGCCAGGCAGAAGGCAAGTTGGTCAGCAACGGAGCATGCGACCGATCACGACAAGGACGAGGGAACAAAAGGCTTAGATTGCTCGATTCGAGAGGGCTGAGCCATTTTTTTGGTTTTGATTTTTTCTTCTTCAGCCTCACTCTGGCTTCATGTTGCTTTCCAGAAGCCTGTCTGCAAGGGTTCAGTCTCGCTTAACCCCCAATTGCTTGACTGTCCGCAGTCCGAGCACACTTAGCACGCAGACTAACGCCATGGCGGCGAACATGGTCCAGAAGACAGCGCGATACCCAACCAGGAGAGCACTGGGTGAGGCTTTATCGGCGTCTGGAGAGGCATTGGTTACGGAGGTGGCAATGAGCGAGGTAACGGTTAGGCCAATGGCAGTGCCTAGCTGCGCGCAAGTGTTAAAGACGGCTCCGCTCAAGGCCTGCATGTGTGTAGGGAAAACGTCTGACACGACGAGGAGGCCAACTGTAAAGAGGATATCGCAGCTCAACGGAGTCAGGATCTGTACGTAGTTAGGGATGAGTCGATATTGTTATACAAGACGTTTGCAGTGATGGATGGGTATCTATATAATGAGCACTACGTATCACTCAACTCACCTGGGCGAAGAAAGCATCATACCAATAAGGCCAGTCGGGGTTGATTAGAGCCATTAGAAGCGGCGCGACTGCGCTGATTGTGGAGGAGATGAGTATGGACCACATGACCGGCATGCGATTTACAAAGACGCCGGTCGATATGTTGGTTAATGCGCCGGAAATAAGAGACGGGAGAATCTGCAGTGAAGCATGCAGCGCCGACTTGCGCTGGACTTGCTGGAAGCTAAAGGAAAAGGTCAAACTTTGGATCCTTGGCAGGACTGCTGCCAGCGACCAGCAACTTACAACAGGCTGCTATACACCTCCATGCAGTTGCACACGGCCGTGGTGAGCAGCACCATCAGGCAACAGCTCGTAAACACCCAGTTTTTCCACAGCGAGTTTGGGATAAGCGCATTGCGCTGGTGCTTTTCCAGGTATTGCATCCATCCTATGAACACAGGGATCAAGACAGCACTGACGACCAGAAGAGCAATGGTAGACGCCTTGTGGATGCTCTGGATGTCGGCGGACAAGACTCTGAAGGCCGCCCGTATTAGCTACGTCAAGGGATAATGGGACTAGGGAGCGGAGGGGAGGGTCCTTACGCCAGAACGTAAGACAGCATCGACAGACTCGCAGTCCCGATGAAGGCCCCGGTAATGTCAATCTCCATGAGAATCCTGGACCAAATCGACTTTGCCGGCCGGACGGCGTCCTTTGGCAACGCCCAGATACCGGCCAAGAATAAAGCGAAAGTCGTGGCTGCGGCAAGATAGAATGCAGTCCTCCAGCCGGTGCTGTCGGCGAAGACACCACCAAGGACCAGGCCGAGGGAGAACCCAATGGGACCGGCGAAGCCCAAGCACGCGAAGCCCAGGTTGCGCGGCCTCCCCTCCTCCAAGCTCGTCGAAACGATGGAGACGGACGAGGGAACAATGATGGCGTTGGTGACGCCCTGCAAGGCCCGAAAGGCAATCAATTGGCCACTGGTTTGGGCCAAACCGCAGGCCATGGCGAAGACGGCGGCCGTAAAGGCCCCTGCCAGGCTCATGGTCTTGGTGCCGACGACGTCGGCGATGGAGCCAGCCAGCAACAGACACGAGCCCGCAGTCAGGTAGAAGACGGAGGTCGGCCAGACGAGCAGCCCCTCGTCGATGTGCAAGGAGGCGGCCATGGTTGGCAGGGCGACAACGACGACGCCATTGCAGAAGCTGCTGAAGAGGTTCAAGCCCAGGAGCTGGGCGACGACGAGAGTAGCTCGAAATCTCGAGTGGATGATGGCGGGTTTGCTGTCCTCTGGTGGTGCAGCGGGCGAAGAGTCGCTCGACGGCTCAGACAGTGTCTCGACCTGTGCCAGTCCAGGGTGGCTGCCGGCCTTGACAGGCTGGAGCTCTACCAATTGCGGCGCTGTCAGCACTTGGGTTGCCATTTTTGCGCAGGCATGTATGTATGTGCAACAAAAAATCAAGGTGATACGATTTGTTCGAATTTGCTGAGGCTGTGGAATATGAGTCAATAATTCTTGAGCCCTATATTGCTTTAGGGGGGGAGGAGGAGGAGGAGGAGGAGGAGGAG
The DNA here is from genome assembly GCA_020631695.1 of Trichoderma cornu-damae. Taxonomy (NCBI): domain Eukaryota; kingdom Fungi; phylum Ascomycota; class Sordariomycetes; order Hypocreales; family Hypocreaceae; genus Trichoderma; species Trichoderma cornu-damae. The sequence goes on from CM036093.1 coordinate 1,328,019, forward strand.
GGGAGAACAATTGGAAGCCCCTGTCATTTTTTTGGTGGCGGGGCAGCGTCTAAGCCCGGAGCAGGTTAGGTCAGAGCCTATTCCGCTCAATTAGGTAGTGGTTATATGCTCCGTGACTACTACCTAGGTACCTTACCCTAGTAGTAGTACTCTGTTAGTCAGACTACCTTTTATAAAGTTAGACACAAACGCGATTAAATTAAAATATATATTTTTATAAAAATATAGACGATTTTTTTTGTAAATTCATTTGTATACGAAGTGACTATTTATACTCAATTATTCTTATATAAAATTTATACATAATGGCCCAAAGGGGACAGGCTGACTTACTTAATAGGTACTACATATAGTACCTTAGTTAGGTACTACCTAGTACTAGCACGCAACTGCTGGTACGTGCTATCAATTGTGACAGGTAGTACGTACCTAGTAGGCACGCACTACTAATTGTGACAGGTACCTACCAGGGAGTACCTACTATAGGTAGGTAGTACTGTAATAAACCTGGTAAGGTAGTACTAGTACTGCACCACGTCCTCCATACTTATGCAAGATGCGCGATTGGTCCGCTTGCCCCGGACAGCCGCTAAAACCATCACTGATCAGCCCCTGTCAGCACCTTGTGCCCCCCACCACCATGCTAGAAACGGTTAGGCCTCCTTGACAAGCCCTGGGCTCCGCGGCCCACCAAAATTCCGTCTGATCCCCCCCCCGAAACCCCAGCCCTAGCCTCAATTCAGCGATGAAAACCAACGTGCTACTGCTACACCTACCCAGGACCTTAGTACTATGTACTACCTTAGGTACGGAGTGCTACTACATACCTTAGGTACTTACTACCTTCCATGGGTACTTACAGGTATCTTGGGTAACTACCTTACAGTTGGCTTGCCTTTGATGAGTTGGCTGTTTTTTTTCGAAGCCCCGCTGAAAGTCGGATCAACGGCATGTATACCAGGGTTGTAAACTCGTTAACGAATCGTCATTAGAAAAAAAAAATCCAATTTATAAAATTATTAATAATTAATTATATATTAATTATTTTTTAAATAAAAAATAGCTATTTGTAACAAAGTGACTAATAGTTCATGATATAATTTTTATTTGCTTATATAATTATTATATATAAAGATATTTATAAGTAAAGTAAATTCGTTAATTTTAGGCCTAAAATTAACGAATTACCTACGAAAAATTAACGAATTTATAAATTACTAAGCTAATAAAAATATTACATAAGCAAATTATATATTTTCAAGAACTAGAAAAACAGGGCTTTGGAATGGTATTATTTTTATTTCATAAGCTATTTTATTTATTTTAATATTAATAGGTTTATACTAACGAATTGGTGAAGAAATTCGTTAATGGGTACTAAATTCGTTGACGAATTTACAACCCTGATGTATACTCCCGTATCTCACAGGATCATCCATCAAGTCTTCCAACTTTGGCTTGTCGAGGATCCCAGAACACGAAATCCTTCTTCTTCTTCTTTTTTTTTTTTGCGGCAATAAATTGTCCCGCATGCCACAAGGAATGGTGGCGGGATTTGTGCTTAGGCTGCAACCTTCACGGACGCTCAACGGCCCACTTTGTGCAAAACGGCTGTATTCGGGGAATGTGTCATCAATCCTGCCATTGACGATGTCACCTCTCTCGATCCTTCCAGTATGGAAGGCAATAGGCAGCAACCTTGTCCGTTACGATCAAGACAAGAAGTTTTTCCAATTCCGGATTTACACACATGACATGGCTTTTCAAATCTTGGGCAACCAATTCGCTCGAGTAGGCAGGCCTGTCATGGAGGTTGGTCTTCTTTTACAAGCATGATATGCCGACATTCGAGCATGATATGCCGACATTCGAAAAAGCGAAAAGCCTTGGGCATGATACTGCTTGACAAGCCGGGCCGGTCATCTTGTCATGATCAAGCTGGGAGGCATGACCTGATCGCATCGTGTGATGTTATCCGGCTTACGCGTACCTGACATGGTTTTTTTGGACCTGACAGTGCTTTAGGAGAGAACCAGAAGAGATGGTCTGGCCGATAGACCTGGGAATCAGGCAGAGTGGCTTGACGAATTGGCGAGCCGGTTTCCGTCCCCCCAGGGTTGTACATTAGTCAATTTTAGTCGAGTCAGTAAGGTGACTAAGATTAATTTTTTAGTCATTATTCATTAAAAAATAGATGAATGACTAGTTGACTAATGATTAAAAAATTAGTCACTAATTTACTCAATTTTACTTATTAATCTATATAAAATTTTTTATTTTATTTATTATTTATCATTTTTTTATGAATTTTTTATATCTTTATTAATAATAATAATAATTATTATTATTACTATTATTTAAATGTTTTTCTTATATAAATAGTTAATATTTATTTATATAGCTATTTATATATAGCTTTAAATATAATAAAATAAATAGATAAACAAATAAATAAATAAATAAATAAATAAATAAATAAATAAATTTTAAATAATTTATATATAAAATTTATATAAAAAACAATAAAAATATAGGATTTATATGGATTAATAAGCAAAATTTATATAGATTAGTAAGCAAAATTGACTAAATTAATTACTAATTTAGTCAATTTTAAAAGCTTGATTAATGACTAAAATAAATTAATCTAATTAAATTATTCAAAGAATAATTTAGTCTAGTCACCTTATTGACTAAGACTAGGCTAGTCTAGTCAGTAGGTTGACTAATGACTAATGACTAATGACTAATGACTAATTTTACAACCCTGCGTCCCATTACTCAGTCTTGCCGGCGGCTTCGTAGCCACGCAACTTAAACGAGATGGTTTGGTATGTGGCCAAGACGCGACAATCCTGTGGGCGTCAAGTTTTGCATCACGATGCTGGAGCCAGACGTGCATGTGGAAATTTAGGTGCTACGTAACGAGGAATTGACGTGTAAGAGTAAGCACGGATTGGCCTACACGTGGTTAAGGGGGAAGTCCTTCATCCTTTAGCCGCAGGACGACGTACATGTACTCTTGAGCCCCCAAAGGTGTACGCACCCTTTACGCCATATCCCGTGGGATCTGAACCCCTGTTGCATAGGAAGGCGAGCATTTCAAGTGAGATTCGTCTTGAGCCCCTACCAGATGGTTGTCCTTCCTTCGGAGGCTGTGGTGTCCCATGGTTTCGTGTGTAAACGTTTGCTCGAAGGATCAAAATGACACTCTGTGCTGTCATGGAATACGTGTTAGGATTGTTTGCTTCCCTGTTTCAGTCAGCCCGCATAAAGGCGGCCATGTTATTTTTTACTGCATTGAGCAAACATCCCCGGTTCTAGATGACATACCTCGCGTAGAACGACCGTAGTGGTCCAGAATGGAACTCTTTGTTGCGCCATGTATGTAATTGAAATCTTGAGGCTCGACAGCAGGCCATGGGATTGGTGCGACTGAAAACCCAGCTGCATCCAATATCGCTATTTTATAAACGACATACTCGTCTTTTTTGCGAGGCATCCGTAGCATATGATTCAACAGCTATCAGGCTGAAGCCAGCACATATCCTTTTCAAACTCTTTCTCACCTGTATTTCAAGTCAAGTAGGCACTGCCGGTCTTTCGGATCGTCACCAACTACCTACCTAGGTAGACAAAAAAAAAGGAAAGAAAGAAAGAAAAGAGAAAAATTGTGCCATGTCCTTCCACGAGATTATCATCCTCTCCTCACTTTTTATTGCCTTCCTCTTGGTTCGTCGATGGCGGACATGGCTCGGAGGTCAGGCCGACAGCGTCATTGCCTTGGATGCAAGGCAGAGATCGAGGCTCGCGGCCAAATTGGCAGAGCGAGTCACGCTGTACAAAGAGATGTACCACAAAGTGCAGAACCTCGAGGAGTTCCCCGAGGTCCTGCCGGCAGCAAAGGAGATGCTCCTGGAACTCTTGGAACACGGCTTGTCCATGGCGAGATTCAAGCCGCCGACCCGCAGTATTCTGGACCTGAAGGAGTACGACCCCGTGGCGCTGGACAAGTTTCTCGAGGCCGAACGTCAAGATGTCTCGGATGAATTCGAGTCGTATGTCAGGAAGAGGGAGGCTGGGTCCCCCCGGGAGCTGTTCAACACCAAAGCGGACGCGATCCAGTGGCTCAAGCGTCTCGCCCCTCTGAACCTCATCGACGGAGCTTGGCTATGTCGCGTTCACAAAATCACGACACCGTTTGCGCTCAGAGAAGTCACCAAGAACGCATGGCAGGTGTTTTCCGAGGAGCTGGGCGACGGAGACATGGAGAAAAACCACGTGTTGATTTATAGAGATCTGCTGAGGGAGCATGGCGTCGACCTCCCGGCAAGTGACTCGCTCGATTTCATCCAGGATAGCCACGGGCTGAACGACGAGCAAGTGTGGAGGAGCTCAATCGGGCAGTTGCTCATTTCCCTTTTCCCCAACGAGTTTCTGCCCGAGATCCTGGGTCTGAACCTGCATTTCGAAGCGCTGGCACCCACTGGGCTGAAGGCATCCAAAGAGTTCCCAGAAGTTGGCATCTCGGCGTATTACTTCGCCCTGCACATATCAATCGATAATGCCGATTCGGGACACTCGGGCATGGCACTGGCCAACATCGTCGCTTTCATGGACCTGATGCGCAAGACCGGCTTGATGGACTGCGGCCAGGCGTGGAAGCGCATCCAGGCTGGGTACCTGCTGTCGCAAAGCCTTGACGAGAAGGAGACGCCGGACGTGTATGAGGAGCAATTGATCCAGATGCTCCACAGGAAGGCGAACCTTGCACGCAAGATCCACTGCACCAGTCGAGCCCGCATCGGCGGAAAAGGCTTGACGGAATGGTTCTCGTCGCCCTCCCCCGACAGCGAGAAAGGGGACGAGTGGAAACACACGTTTCTACACGCCCTGGCCGACTCGAGGCCGTGGGTGCGCAGAGGCAACAGCAGGAAGAGCCTGCTTGTCAAGGAACTCTCCTGGACTGGCAGGATGTTTGGCGCCTTCACCGACAGCGAGGTCGGACTCTTGCGCACCTGGATCGATTCTCTCCGGGAAAAGGATGCTTGCCCGGGGGACGCCTACTGGAAAACCGTGGGAGGGCACACCCTCTTGGAAAACTCGTTTCTGCCCTCGCGGCGGGATGTGGCTGTTACCCATCCCGTCTTCTCCCCCCAGCAGGCGTGCCCTCCCAGCGACTCGCACGACTTTGCTCCGTTGCCGGCCTTGCAGGTCTCTCAGGTCAGGCTCGGGGCCATCCTTCCGCTGTGGTTCGTGCACCCGTGCGTGCTGGAGAACATGGTGGTGTCGCCGTATCGGACGGCCTCGACGCTGACCTCGAAGACGCTCCAAATCATCCGCGCCGAGATGGGCTACAGCCCGGAGAACACGGGCATTGCGGGCATGGATGAGCAGCTATGCCGCGGATACCGCCCAGATCTCGTCGCCCTTGGATGCGAAATGGCTCGTAGGCACAACGTCCCCGAGCCGACGTGCCTGGGCGATATCATCGGGCCGTTGGACGAGGACTCGCCCGCCGTCACGAAATTTGCACACTCTCTGCTCAACTGGTCCATGCGACCGCATAAGAACGGGGTATTCCTGCTAGGTCTGGCGCGCGCTTTTCTCGACATGGAAGTGCTGGTGGCCGCAGACGAATCCTTGCTGTCCAAAGGCGACAGGAAGTACCTGTGGGAAGTCATTGAACGCAAGAGGGTAGGATTCGAGGCTTGCCTGACGGAGCTCGTCGCAGATCCTGTCAAGTCTCGTGACTTTGTTGGCGGTTACCAGTATGGACGGGCGGAGATTGAGAAGATACTGGCATGAGCGGTTACCTGCCATATGATGCGTAGTACGTACATATCCCCGAGAAGTATTTGTAGATTGTTATAAACGCCGCGACTGGTGATGAGTTTCGATTCTTCTTCGTTGTTGTGTGATGCGGCAAAAGCAGATGTGCACATACATCCTATGTACCTAGTTAGTACCTATTAGTGAGTAGGTAGTGAAATATTTAACAGCACATGTACATATCACGTATCTTTTGGTATAAAAGGGCGTTTATTTTTTTTCAAACAGATTTGAGGCGGCTTTCAGCACGAAATCAAGATTCTTTAGAAGAAGCTTCCTGTATCTATCTACCTCTGCCTAAGGCACCTACCTACCTAGGTATGTACTACTAGGTAGGTACGTATAGGTACATAACATAAGGTCGTCCAACTACAGGTACTACTACTCTATAGAAATCCATCCGCCTTTGCTAATGAATAAATGAATAAATAAATAAATAAATACATAAATAAAATCAGCACACCTGCTGTATACTTGCATCCAAATCATACATGATAAGATGTATCTCGTTCGGCGTCTGTTTGACTCGGTGCAGAGGTGCGTGCAGCCGACCATCGGAAAAGTGCTGGAATCTGTCGCCGACATTCACGATGGGCAAGTGTTCCAGCACGTCAACTGGTTTCCACGTTTGTGCTTGTCTGTCCAGCACCTCCAGAAACGGTTCATCGTAAAAGGTAATTGTCAGGAGGTCCTCGTCCAAATGCTCGCCCATCACCGGGGTTCCGGCTTTGGCAGACGATATACCCAGACACAGGTTGCTCAGACCAGTGCTGCTCGGATCGTCTACGATTTTGGTCGAGATGGGAGGGTCCAAAGCCTGACACAGCAGCGTGGAGATGTTGCGAAGGATGGCGTCGATTCTGGAGGACACGTTGTTGACTTTGGTCTCAACCGCTTGTAGGTCTTTGGGCAGGGCAAGGCTGTCCCGAACCTGCTCCTCGCGCGATAACTGTGGGATGAGAGCAGTTAAGTCAATGCCGCTTCCGTCCAAGTGGCAAGTCCAAGTTACAAACAAACCTTGAGTCTCTGCACGAAAATCTCGTCAAAACTGTCGTATCTGTATGCGCCAGTCAGTCAGTTCCATCGCCTTTGCGACTTGACTACGGGAAGCGGCGTGTCTTACCCTCGACCATCGAGAGGGCTCGCGTACGGCATCTTCATCTCGGGCTTCTGCCCAAAGAACTTGCGCTGAGCGTTAATGATTGGCTGTAGGTCTGCTAGCAGGGGTTGATTGTCTGGTCCTCTCAAGTCTAGAAAGAACAGCCCGGCATTGGAACAAATGCTTGCCAGCCTCTTGATCTCATTGTCGTCTCGTTCCAGCAAGCGCTGGTAGTCGATCACTTCTACAGCCATGTATGACATGTTTTCCCTTGATTGCACTATGTTCGAACAACTCAGTCACAGACACGGACACAGACACAGACACAAACACAGACGTAAACACAGACACGCACACACACACACAAAAAAAAAAAGAAAGAAAGGAAGAAGAAAAATGAGATGATGAATAAATACCAAAAGAACGGCAACGAACATCCGCTCCTCTTCTCTTTTTGGGGCACTGGGGGTGGGGCGGGCTCTTTTATGCTGCTCGGAGGAAACTATCCACACTAGGCAAGTTGACGTTCCTGAAGGATCGGGGATATGTGACCGTGCCAGGGGGGGAGGGGGCGGGTCATCAGGCCTAGCGGATTGAGCTAGTAAGTTGGTTTTTGTTGATCTTGAATCCTTCCTTGGTTGTCACGACATCATAATATGCCTTGCCGTCATCGTGGTCACACACAAAAAGTCTCCATTCTCACTACAAGACTTCAAGCCCTTTATTATGTAATTTTATCTTCTCATGGAAATCTAAGCTAGCTTGATTTAGTAACTTTTCATGGTTTTTTTTTCTTTTTACTTTTCTCTTCTTTTTCTTTCTTCTTTTTTCTTTTTTTTTTTAAAAAAATGGGTTATAATACTACGTAATTTTTTTTAAAGAATTTAATATTTAATATGATTATAAAATGAACATAAAGGGTATATATACATATATATGTATATATATTTGTAACATTAGTTATAACCATGTCTCTCTAGAGCAAGGCAGGGGCCATAACGGCTGTAAAAGCCGCCTTAGGCAACCAACGGCATCATCTTTCTCAGGATTCTGGCATTGAAAATAAATATGACAAAAAAAAAAAAAAAAAAACTGCACGACGCTTTATTTATTTATTTATTTTTGTTTTATTTTTCTTCCTCTTCTCCAACAGTCCGTTTCAGTGTCAAATAACCTGTCTTTTTTCCGACAATCTTCATCTTCAGAGCGGTCAAAGTTGCGAGAGTAGCTCTTTTGAGATGACTCCTCAGAATTCCGATCTGCGTGCAGCCGAGCTGCCAGCCAACGGCTTCCAGGCCGTGAGCACCAATTTGAATAAAGGTGGTGTTCAAGGTGACAACACCACCTTTGTTGGTCGCGTCCATAGTACTTTTCCCATGGAACAAAGCGGTTCCGTTGCATTCCTCCTGAGAAAGAATGGCCAATTCTTCAAATGCGGCCTGGATACTACACATTGCGCGGATCTCGCCATCTCGGCCACGGCTCAACGCCTTACCCCCGAATCGCTTGTTCGCGTCTCGGGCGTGATGACTGCGCCCGATGATGCGAGCTCGGTTATGACGATTCAGGTGTCCGGGCTGACTATATTGTCCGAAGCAACGGCTAGCCTCTTAGGTAACCTGAAGTTGCATGGAGCTCCTGGAGAGGCCCTGCCTTCGCTGGATGAACGGACTCTTCTCATAGACCAAAGGCTCGACAACAGACTGTTGGACGCTCGAGTCGTGGCTACTGCCGCAATCTTCAAGCTCTTCTCGGCAGTGTACCAGCTAGCCGTCAAGTACTTGGCAGCCCACGATTTCCACTACATTCCGACGCCGGCATTCGTGGGCTACGAATTCCCCGCCGAGGAGGACGATCACTTTTATCTCGATTATCTCGGCAGGCAAGCGATGCTGGCACCAACCGGTGAGGTGCATCTAGGGATGGCACTCGCTGCAGATCTTGAACGCGTATACGACATTCATACCGTCTTCCGTCGAGAACCGAAGAGTGATGGAAGGCATCTGACCGAGGTCTGATATGACACCCTCGGGCTGGCGCAACCAAAGTGCTAACATATAGTCTAGTTTACGATGCTCGAGCTCGTGTTTGCGCTGGAGAATGATTGGACCGAGATTCTTGAGCTTGCCGACAGTCTCTTGGTGTTCCTTGTGCGGTCCCTGCAGGAACACGACGAGTATACCAAACTCACCGCAGCCGCACAAAGACTATATCCTGCCGCTGGAAGTTTCAAGTTGGGCTTGGATAAGGACGGCAAGCTGCCGCGCATACGATTCGATGAAGCTAAAGCTATTCTCCGTGATCGGCTCGGCAAGGAGGCTCGCGTTGAGGAAGACCTTACGTATGTACTCATCACGAGGAACCCTTACTGAGGTTTTGGACATTTATATTAATAGAGACGCAGGAGAGAAGAAGAGGCATTGCTGGGAGACTTTCTCGCAAGCGACCAGTCACCTCTGGGCTCACCTACGGATGTGTTCATAGTCACCCACTTTCCAAACCACCTTCGTCCGTGCAATGTCTCTTCTTTGGGCCGGGATGACGCAACGACGAATTCTTTCGACATCATTCTGCGCGGACAAGAAATTGTCACGGGATGCCAACTGCTTCACTCCTACAAAGAAGTGAGGTCGGCTTTCACGAATCGTGCGCATCCCATCGATCCAGATTCTCCCGGGTGGAGGCCATATACTGAAGCGCACGAGATTGGGATGCCACCATGGGGCGGTTTTGGGCGTAAGTTTGCCATTTTCCACAATTTTTTTTTCCCCCGTTACTGACGCATCTTTATAGTTGGGCTGAATCGCCTTGTTCAGGGCTATTTGGGCTTGGCCGATATTCGCGAGACGGTTCTTTTCCCTCGTGATGCATGTAGGCTGGCGCCGTGACCATTTTCAGTTACCCTTTTTTTTTTTTTTTTTTTTACTTTGAGCGTTGATAATAAATACGAAGAAGAGTAACAGATTCCCGTCGGTAGTGTAGATGTTGCAATTTTCAGGCATGAATCGTACGTGCAGTAACTCTTTGACGGCAAGATTTATTTTTTATTTTTTTATTTTTTATTTTTTATTTTTCATTATTTTTCATTTTCATTTTTCATTTTTCATTTTTCATTTTTCATTTTTCATTTTTCAATTTTTTCATATTTTCATATTTTAATTTTTTCTTTACATGTCTTTGAATGTTGTATCAATAACTTTGGGCGCTTCCAAGTGCGAAGATGTGACGATCCGTCATCTCGTTTTTTTCACGCCAAACAGGGAAAAAAAAAAAAAAAAAAACCGGCCAATAATCACAATTGTAGAGCGATGAGTTGTGACAGAACCAGCCTGGTTTGTAAAGGACCGATTGCTGTTGCGGTCGGACCGGGTTGTAACAGAATTCAGTATGATGATAAGCTGCAGCTTGTCTATACATTCAAACAGAAGAGGAGATGGCCAAGGTACTATTAAACTACTACCTATTGGAGTATATGTAAGGTATTTATTTTTTGATTTAATTTAATGGAACGATTAAAGATCAAATATTTATTTATTATTACTATTTTTTTTTTAAAAAAATAATGATTTTTATTTATATTAATAAATAAAAAAGAGGTTTTTTTTTATCAATTTATATCAAATAAAAATAATAATTATCATGCCATTCTATGAATAAAGTTATGCTGCTTTAGTTTTTTTGCGGCCATGGCTTGTGTAAAACTTATTCCCTTTTGCGGCGTAACAGAAAGCTTTTAGGATGAGGGCCCACAATCCCAACAAATCGCTAGTTCGCCCTTTTCCGGTTTATCTGATGTCACCTGTTGGTTATACAAACGCTCATGTAATAGCTAACAGTAATACAATATACTCGTACAATACATGCACCTCAGGTACTCCCGTACTCTTTCAGGACCAACGAAGGAGTCGAGTCAACAGAACAACTGGAAGTTGTGCAGCCAACGGGCAACAATGACAATATGTACATATATGTACGTCATGGTATTCATCGGACCCACTTCCTTTTTACCCTCATTCTCTTCTGACTCTCTCTCTCTCTCTCTCTCTCTCTCTCTCTCTCTCTCATTCCCCTCACTTTATGCCGTTTCTATTCTTGCAAGAACCCGCCATCATCTGTCACATCACGAGCGCTGCGAACCCTTGAAGGATGGCGAAACAAAAGATTTGCCTCGCTTACTCTGGCGGCTTGGACACGAGCTGCATACTCAAGTACTTGTTGGTGAGTCGTTCGTCCCCAGCGGCTTTCGTTGTTCGGCATGTGGGCTGAGATGTTGTTTAGGAAGGCGGATATGAAGTGATCACCTTCACGGCCAATATTGGCCAGGAAGAGGATTTCGACGCCGTCAGAGAGAAGGCTCTGAAGATTGGTGCCAGTAAGGTCTACATTGAGGATCTTCGCAGAGAGGTATGCATTCCGCCACGCAAACCAAAAAAAAATAAAAAATAAAAATAAAAAATAAAAGATTTTTTTTTAAAAAAAATAAAGTCTCTGCACGGATTACAAGAGGATGGCAATTGACCCGGCCATGCAGTTCATAGAAGAGCAGTGCTTCCCCGCAATTCAATGCAACGCCATCTACGAGAATGTTTACCTTCTCGGTACATCGCTCGCTCGTCCCGTGACGGCGCGAGCCCAGATTGCCATCGCGCAAAAGGAAGGCTGCTTCGCAGTGTCGCACGGATGCACAGGCAAGGGCAACGATCAAGTTCGATTCGAACTCGCCTTCTACGCTCTCCAGCCTTCCATCACGGTCATTGCGCCTTGGCGTGACCCCGTGTTTTACGAAAAGTTCAAAGGTCGCAACGACCTGCTCGACTACGCCAAGGCGATGGACATCCCGGTCAGGAGCACAAAGAGCAAGCCATGGAGCATGGACGAGAACCTGGCCCACTACAGCTATGAGGCTGGCATCCTGGAGGACCCGAGCACCAGTCCTCCGGATAACATGTGGCAGCTGACTGTGGATCCGAGAGAAGCCCCCGATCAGCCTGAAGTCTTCACCGTCACCTTCGAGAAAGGCCTTCCGGTCAAGCTCGAGTATGAGGGCGGAAAGAAGGTCGCTACGGACTCGGTTGACCTTTTCCTGACCGCCAACGCCATCGCGCGTAGGAACGGTGTCGGCCGTCTCGACATCGTCGAGAACCGCTTTATAGGATTGAAGTCGCGTGGCTGTTACGAGACACCCGGCCTGACCATGCTGCGGGCCGCGCACGTCGACTTGGAAGGTCTAGTGCTGGACCGCGAGGTCCGCGCCCTTCGTGATCAGTTCGTCACCTTCAACTACGCAAAGCTGCTCTACAATGGCCTCTACTTCTCACCCGAGCGAGAATTTCTGTCCAAGAGCATCATTGCTTCGCAAGAGGATGTGAATGGGTCGGTGAGATGCCAAGCTTATAAGGGTTCTTTCAGCGTCCTCGGACGTTGGTCTGATACCGCCAAGCTCTACGATGCAAGCGAAAGCTCTATGGACGAGATTGGCGAATTCTCTCCAAAGGACACTACAGGGTTCATCAATGTCAATGCCATCCGACTCAAGAAGTACGGAAGGGCTAAGGAAGATAATGGGCAGAGCTTGGCCAAGAGATTTTAGCGGCATTTGTCTCATAATATATATATATATATATATATATATATATAGCAACGTCGTTGGGCTTTTTTTTTCTACAACGAAAAAAAAAAAAAAAAAAAAAAAGAACACGGCCTTCTATCCCCACACAATAGCAGAATAAAGTCATTCAAAAAATGAAACCAGCTCCCGCAGCATAAACCTCATGAACCATGCCGATAACAAATGGTATTCCACATCCCACAAATTTCACTGTCCATGAAAAAAAAAAAAAACTCATTATTGTCGATGTAAGCTGTATGGAAGATTAATTGCACAGATATAACAAAGTAGTATGCTTCAGGCTGCTACATCCTTAATAAGCTTATCCACGACCGAGATGGCCAATTCAGAGAGAGAGGGGGGGAAGCAATAACCTCGATTTTGATATCAAAAAAATCACTTTATAATCATTACGAAGAGAAAGCCATTACCAAGAGAAAGCCATTATTAAAAAATCCCCCAGTTAAGCAGCAGCAGCAAGTAAAAAATAAAATAATAGTAATAATAATAATAAATAAAATAAAATAAAAAATCCCTAACCAGGTGGCAGCAGCTATTCTATAAAGACCAGTTATAAGACCTGTAAAATAGGATTCGAACCCACAACCCACAACCCACAACCCACAACCTACAACCTACAATAACTACAGATTGCGCTGCTGCACTACTACCTATTGCAGATTACAGATACCTACAGAGCCGAGTTTATAAGCTATAAAGGCAAGCTGCAAGAGTAGAGAGAACGAGGGCATCGCATGCCTGTAATCGCCTTCTAGCTATAATCGCATTCCAGCCATAATCGCGTTCCAGCTGTAATACATAGCTATAGCGGTCTATAATGGCTGCAGCTAGCTGGTAATCGCTACGGCTGGCCTGTAATCTCCCCCTAGCTATAATCGCGTTCCAGCTGGAATAGCTGTAGCGGTCTATAATGGCGACGGCTAGCTGGTAATACATAGCTATAACCCGAATTTCCATCGATGTATTAAGTATAATAGCTAGATAAGTCTTCCATTGTAAAAATGCTAGCTAATCTAGCATACTTTTCAAGCCTTATCGACAAGTTGGCTACAGCCTACCGTTTAGCTGATCGAGCTATAAAAATCAATGTATAATCATTACTACATAGACCTGTATTAGGTAGGATAACCAGGCCTGCAACACAATGAAAACTCTTGAAAAATCACAACTAGACAGCGAAGCGAAAGCGAGATCTGGTGGAAGAAGTTTGTGCGGAATGATGATGAAAACGGCCCCGTGTGTCATTTCGTGTCAATCCGTCCCAGCAGGCGAGACAGAGGCGATTCGACCGCTGCTTATAGAGTTTTTGTGGCTCTTTTGGCTCTGCGCGACTTACCCGGAAACGCCGCCGTTCTGGGGGGAAAAAGGAAGAAGAAAAAAGAAAAAAAAAAGGTCAAAAGAAAAAAAAAAGAGCAACAGAGGGAGAGGGAGAGAGAGAGACAAAGACATCAGCCTTGGCGTGGAGAAATCTAGCACGGAAACTGCGCTCGGCTCTGGCGGGAGGTGAGAACCAATCGGCCCCAATCGGCCTAGCATTTCTAGCATTCCATTACTACTACTACTACTGCTACGACTAGCATCAAGTCGAGACCAGGTCAGCAGGCAGGCAACGCGTCCTTGTGCCAGAGCCCGACGGCTAATATGGCATAAATTGACGCATCAGGTGGCTGCACCAACATGAACCTTTTCTAGGCCGAAACGAGTAGAAGGGCAAAGGCAGGAGGAGAGACAGAGGGAGAGAGAGGGGGAGAGAGAGAAAGAGAGAGAAAGAAGAGAGAGAAAGAAGAGAGAGAAAGAAGAGAGAGATTATAAACTTCACAGTGACATATTGGGAAAAGGAGAGTGGAAGTTTAAAAAAACACAGGCTGACGGCAGACCCGGTCCCGAGGCCACCAGAGCCAAAACGACGAATCCCCCCCCCCCAAAAAAAAAAAATTCGTACACATCGTAACACATAAACTACTAGTTATATGTTCGCACGATGCAGTCGAGGTGAGCCGGCTGAGATTTCTTCCCCCCCCTTCCTGTGCTTCCACCCATTCGCGGCCCCCGCCATGACAACGCTGTCCCAGCTGAGCGGTAAGCCCTGGAAAAACCCCCCCCCCCCCCCCCCCTCTTCCGTGCTTGATGCTCCACCGAGAATGGAACAGTAACGGGCTCATAGGAATAGGGAGCATCTGGGCTCGAGCACATAAGTTCCTGAATCTTTTGGCGGTGGTCGATGCGGCTTCAAGGGGCTGAAACGGGTCAGCCTTCTCGGCAGTTGAACCTCCCCCCCCCCCCCCTATTAGCACAACATCAAAAAACTGTGCAACAACAACACTCGAGGGCCCGCAACAGTTGCACCAGCGAATCATGGCAAAAAAAAAAAAGATGACGATGCCGTGGAGGAGGAGGAGGAGGGGGAGGAGGAGGTCCTGGGACCTGGGAACACACCTCTGCACATACGCACATACTACCATGAGGAAGCTGGTTCTTGTTTTAGGATCATGTCAACATTGTTCGTGGGTGAGGTTAGGTTTGGGCCTCGGTTTCACGACTGAAATAACGAGGGCCCCTAAAACGAGGAGCAAAACCAAGAATCCCTGGCTCTGTCCCCCTTTCATCACCCTCTCATCACCCATCTATTCATTCTAATGGGCAAACTAGCAACTTATCGACCTCCTATATGATGATGATGGTGGGGAAGGGTTGATGCATGCATGCATGCCACATACTCTTGTATGTACCGGAAAGAGGCGGCCGATGGGACCGTTCTTTTTATAGTTTGGGGTTTTCACCTGCTACCGTCCATTACACATTACACATTACAACGGAAGGGAGAGCTGGCCAATCGAAAACTTATCCTTGTTCCAAAAAACAGGGTTACATTCCGGGGTTGTTGCCCACTGGGTCAAATCAATAGTAGTTTTTCTTCATCTTCAAGGGATGGCGGGTGGGCCCGATAGCAAAACGAATATACCACTAAGGTACGGAGTAGTATCTAGTCATTGCACAGCCCGTGCGTATATATACTACCATGTCAATCAATATATATACCATGTAAATAATAGTACTTGTACTAGTAGTAGTACGTAGTATTATATACTACCTTGTTATCCGGACTGCTGGCGTAGAGACGGCCTGCTAGTTCGTTTGACGGAACCAACTCGACCACCAATGAAATGCGCGGTAATTACGGAGCAGCGGCGCCTAGGTCATGGGGCAATCGGGCATGGAAGAGTTGGTCAGAGGTAAGCCCTGATACCGAATCGAACATTAGTTACCTTGGTATTTATTATAGAGTACGGAATAGTTAGTAGTATGTATTAGTAGCATTGCCCAACTGGAATCCGTACCCAGTAAGCTTTCATGTGGATACCTCTCTCCTGGTTTTTTTTCATCTACTACTATTTACTTAGATATTACTGGTACTCCGTACTTACATTTTGGTTAACTTGGATATCGCCGCCGTTCCCGGTACCGTAATGATGATGGTATCAATATATATATATATATATATATATATATAAACCTCAGGCCGAAGCAAAAGCAAACGTCTCATCTATCGCCAACTGGTAGAATGATCCCAGTGGTTGTATTACAAGCTCTATAGATTCTCTCTCTCTCTCTCTCTCTATACATATATATATACATACATATACATATATATATTATATACTGGTGTTTCTTACGCGAGCCACCAACACGACTAAATACCGCGGCTATCAATTTTACAACACTTTTTACAACTCTTGCTTTGTTTCAAGGAGCCGCCACCCCCCCCCTTTGCAAAATAAATAAATAAATCAATAAATAAATAAAAGCCTTGTTTTAATCAACCCCCCCCTAACAGCTGGAATCTAAACCTGCAACCCTCCTCCTCCTCCTCCCCCCCCCTACCTTATAATAACAGGGCTTATGATTGATTTTATTAGACTGAAAAAAAAAGCAAAAGCTCCACCATTGCTTTGCTGGATTATACATACATACATACACACACACTAGTACATATATATACATATACATATATATATATATATATATCTAGTTCTTGTTCTAATTTATCCGGCAAGCTTATTTATTATATGCTCATTTTCATACCTGGTCGACCCGGAACGCTTCTCGCTCCTCTGGCCACCCGTCGGCCAACTGCCTACATATTTTAGCCCAAAAACTCCATCATCCATTCCATCAGGCCCAAACAAACGTTCCTTTGGCCTTTTTCTTTTTCTTCTTCTTCTTCTTCTTCTTTTTTTTTTGCCCGTCGCCCATCTCTCCGATTGACTGCGCAAGGCAGGCGGGCCCGTCATGTCCAACTTGATCTGGCTCAGCTGTGCCGGCGTCCTGCTCACCGGCGTCCTGGTCAAGCTTCTCCGATGGATCAAGAATCGCGCCGTCGCGCAGAGTGCGGGATTCCCCGTCTGTTTCTCTCCGTAAGGACGCATCGCATCGATTCCACGCTCATTCACAGGTTGAAAAAAACAAAAACAAAAAAAGCTGACAAAATCGCCACAGCGTCCACATCGCAGACATGTGGTGGATGGCCGTGTATCCCATGGTCGCTCCCATTGTGGACAGGCTGCCGCGCTCGTGGACACAGCCATGGCTGCCGTACGTGTGCTTTTTGCTTTCCCCTTTCTTTCTTTCTTTTCTTTTCTTTTCTTTTTCTTTCTTTCTTTCTTTTTTTTTTTTTTTTTTTAAAAAAAAGAAAAAATATTATTGAACCAAAATTTTATCCCGTGTTCGTGCTCTAATGCCTTTTTTTTTTTTTTTTCGCGCCACCAGAATGTCGCAGGTGTGGAACATCTGGAAGGCAGGATATGGCCCCTTTGAGGAAGTAGACAGCGACACCTTCATGCTGGCCACGCCGAATGGAAACGTCCTGTGGTCGTGCGACCCGGCCGTCATCAAAGCGCTCTTCACCCAGCCCGACAAGTCGCAGATGCCGACGGAAATGATGGCCTTCTTCGACCTTTGGGGCCCCACCCTCTCGACCACCGAAGGCGCCGCATGGAGGGAGTCGAGGAGGATCATTTCGTCCGGGTTCAACCCGTCCACCAACCAGTCCGTCTGGGAAGAGACGCGGCGCCAATGCGGCATGATTCTCCAGCGCTGGGCCGACGACGGCGGCGTCGTCAAGGTGATGAAGGACTGGACGGCGCCCCTCGCGCTGCACGTCATATCCGCCGTCTTCTTCGACAAGAAGATTGATTGGAGCCGCGAGTCCGAGAAGCCGGAGAACCTGCCCCCCAACCACAAGCTCAGATACGAAACCGCCCTGTTCACCGTGCTGGACAAGCTGGCCATCCTCGCCGTCACCCCGAAATGGGTCCTCAACCACGTCCCCCTGAAGCCTTTTCAGAAAGCCGGCCTCGCGTTTGAGGAATTCACGCGGTACATACTGGAGCTGTGCGACCACGCCACGCAGTCCATCCACGACGCCGAAGGCAAGAAGAGGAAGAACATGCTCGGTGAGTTTGGCTCCATCTCTCTCTCTCTCTCTCTCTCTCTTTGTCTCGTGTGAATGAAGGCAGCCAAAAGAAGAAGAAGAAAAAAAAGAAAAAAAAAGAAGAAAAAAAAAAGGGAAAAAAAATACATCAAAATTAAAAAAAAAATTAAAAAAAAATTGAAAAATAAAACAAAAATCCCCGAAACCGAAACCGTATATGCTAATTCTTGTTGTGTTCTCCCACCTCTCCAGAAACCATTGTCGCGGCCAGCATTCCAGAGGCAAACCAACGAGGCCTGGCGCAGTCCCAGGAAAACATCATGGGAAACATGTTCTTCACCCTCATGGCTGGCCACGAGACGGTGGGGAGCAGCCTCAGCTTCATCCTCATGCTGCTCGCCATCCACCCCGAGCACCAGCAGCGCATGCAAGAGGAGCTGGACGAGGTCCTGGGCGACTGCCCCATCGAGGACGCGGACATGCAGCTGCACTTCAACAGGCTCCTCGACGGCTTCACCGGCGCCGTCATCAAAGAGACGCTGCGCGCCTACAATCCCGCCCAGTTCAGCCTGCGACGCACCGTGGCGCCGCTGCCGGTCGTCGACTCCAAGGGCCAGCACCACGTCATCCCCGCCAACACGACGTGCGTCTCGTCCTTTGCGGCGGCCTTCCGCAACCCAAACACCTGGCCGCGCAACCCCAACGTCGGCCCGGCGCGCAGGGCACAGATGCACGACTCCCCCGCCCTCGACTGGGATCCCACGAGGTGGCTCAAGGAGCCGGGCCGCCCCGATCTGGAACGCGAAACGAGCGACGGCGACGCCCTCATCTACGTGCCCTTTGGCCAGGGCGGACGCGTATGCCTCGGCAAGTCGTTTGCGCAGATCGAGATGGTTGCCGCCATCATGACGCTGCTCAAGAACCACAAGCTCGAGCTGGTGGTGGAAGAGAGCCTGGTGAGCGAGTACGGCGGCAACAGGCAGCGGGCGTGGGAGGTGACGCGCGACAAGAGGCTGATTATGCTGGTTGACAACATCGAGCCCAACATCGCCATTCAGGTCTTGAAGGAAGTTCCTATTAAATGTACGCCGCGGACTTGACCCGGGGGGGGGTCTTTCTTGACTTGACATGTGCTTAATATTATTTCGCATCATCTTTCAATATATATAATATATATATATATATATGCCATTCACAATATGTAGCTCATTTTTTCCGTTTCCTTTTTGGATGTAGATTTCTGGGGTTTTTTCTTCTTTCTTTTTCTTCTTCTTCTTTTTTTTTTATCTTGAATCATTATAAATCCTGCTGCTCCTTTCCCGCTCATGTAGCATTTATCACGTTGTTGTTTACCCGCTCATTAGGCTTATTGGAGATGATTTAGTAATAATCATGGCTCTTTGATATTGAGGAACAACTGTTTGTTGTTTTTTTTTTGCCTAAAATCTAGGAAATAGCACCAAGACAAGAAAAAAAGAAATAATAATAATAATAAAAATATCAAAAATAAGAATAAAAATGAAAATATTAAAATAAAAATAAAAAGTTAAAAATAAGAATAAGAATAAAAAAAAAAATAAAAAAAAAAGGGTTGTTTTTTTTTTTAAAAAAAAAGTTCAATATTTTATTACCAAAGCAAGCGTCTACATTAATAAACAAGGACAGGCAAAAAAATATTACACATGCCCGCAATCAATCTGAATTCAACCAAAAATATTTAATCATCCAATATACAACAACATCATGCAAAAGCGAGCTTAGCCCGCCCACAAACAACGATTCAAACACCACAACATCTTTGCCTATTTATGCAAAATTTTTTTTTTTTTTTTGCCGGAAGCTGCTGCTGTTTTTGCGACATGGCATTTATCCGGTCTCGGCATCACCATGGGCTTCGTGCGCGGAAGACGAGGCTGCCCGGCAGTTGTTCCAAAAGTCATCGGATAAAGGGTTCAAAATCTTACATTTCGGTTTGATGGAAGACGCGCGCGAGAAGCCGAGTCGAGTCGTGAAGAGCGTTTTGCTGCTGCTGCTGCTACTTTTTGAAAAAATAGCCGTTTACAAGGTTCAATATATATATATACATATACACAAGTGTATATATAAAGCGGAATCTCTCCGACAAGTCCGTGAATGTGTACGTGTCGCTAATTTTTCTCAACTAACCAACGTATATAATCTGGTCCCTTCGTCGCCTCTGCACACATGATGCTCACAAAGAGTTGCGCCCTTGCCGCTGCCGCTGCCGCCTCGACGCTGGCGGCAGTCTTACGACCGGTTCCGCGCGCCTCCAGTTTCGTGTCGGTATCGGGAACCCAATTCAACATTGACGGCAAGATGGGCTACTTTGCGGGCACCAACTGTTACTGGTGTTCGTTTCTCTCCAACCGCGCAGACGTTGACTCGACCTTGGGCCACATTGCCTCTTCTGGGCTTCGGGTCCTTCGCGTATGGGGCTTCAACGACGTGAACACGCAGCCTTCCAGCGGCACCGTTTGGTTCCAAAAGCTGTCCGCGCAAGGGTCCATCATCAACACGGGAGCCGACGGGCTACAGATTCTCGATTACGTAGTCGAGTCGGCCGAGCAGCACGGCCTCAAGCTCATCGTCCCCTTTGTCAACAACTGGAGCGACTATGGTGGAATAAACGCCTACGTGAATGCCTTTGGTGGCAGTGCGACTTCTTGGTATACCAACCAGGCGGCTCAAGCTCAGTATCGCAAGTACGTCCAGGCAGTCGTCGGTCGGTACGCAAACTCCACAGCCATCTTTGCGTGGGAGTTGGCCAACGAGCCTCGCTGCAACCAATGCGATACCGGCGTCATAGCGCAGTGGGCTTCGACCACATCTCAATACGTCAAGCAGCTTGATCCAAACCATCTGGTGACGCTCGGAGACGAGGGACTCGGTCTCGGCACCGGAGACGGCTCTTATCCATATACCTATGGAGAAGGCACCGACTTTGCCAAGAATATACAGATTCCGACGCTTGACTTTGGCACTTTTCATCTTTACCCGGATTCTTGTAAGTTTTTTGTCACGTTTATTTTTTGAAAAAAAAAAAAAAAAAAAAAAAAAAAAAAAAACCCCCAAAAAGGCGTGCTGATTTGATATTCACGTCGTGAAATAGGGGGCACAAACTACCCCTGGGGAAACAGCTGGATTCAAACCCATGCCCAGGCTTGCGTAGGAGCAAACAAACCATGCGTCTTCGAAGAGTGTGAGTCGTGTTTTTATCCCACTTCATGATGCTGCAAAAAAAAAAATTCTCCTGGCTCGACAGCTTGTCTATGCAAGATGGGTCAGGGCTAACAAAAATAATACACCATGGCTAGACGGCGCGTTGAATAACGCCTGTGGCAGCGAGGCTCCCTGGCAAAATACCACTCTGACGACTCACGGCATGGGCGCCGATCTTTTCTGGCAATGGGGAGACACCCTTTCCACCGGTCAATCGCAAAGCGACCCGTACAGCGTCTTTTACAACACGTCCAACTGGCAATGCTTGGTTCGAAATCATGTCGAGGCCATTTCCGGCGGCGCAACCACTCCTCCCCTTCCCTCGTCTACATCGGCGACGACGACGACGACGGCCTCGATGCCCACTGGCAACTGTTCCAGCTTGTACGGCCAGTGCGGAGGCATTGGATGGACAGGTGCTACGTGCTGCGCACGAGGAACCTGCCAATATAGTAATGATTGGTACTCGCAATGCCTATAAAAAATACCAGCGGCCGGAGGCCTCGATGAAATGATCGGGGGGGCCTATGGCGAGACATGCCAGGTTACAAAGCTTCTTGCTTGTCACTTTTATATCAAACTGCTTGCCAGACCAATGTGGTCTTGGGGACATGGGACTATGAGGTTGATATATATATATATATATATATATATAAAAGGCGGGTATACAATTGCTTGCAATCCCCCCCCCCCCTGGGATCCTTTGAGAGAAGCTCTCTATCCAGGAGTCTCCTGCTCAAGCATCTATTCATTCTTGCGTTGGTAGTTTTCCCAAGTTCATCATCTGTGCAATCTTTTTTTTTTAAGCAAGAAATACCAGCCTTCGTCATCTTTCCCTCAACCAATTCATTTACGAAAATCGAAAACACCCTGAGATACTATACTTTTCGTATTAATAATATATATATATAGTAGTACCTACCTGTATTTGGCAAGCCTTGAAGAAACTCAACTCGCACTACAGAAGCATATCTCGCGGTATTTAAACAATTGTTTCAAATTTTTCTTTTCTTATTGAATTATTTCTCATTTATAACATTCGTTATTTGCGGCTTGCTTCATTAGGTTTTAGCAGCGATAAGTCAAGTTCAAGCGCCCTCGCTGCTTGTCGTGTGTCCAGCTCAAGTTCCAAAATGGCCACAATCTTCTATCCTAGTGAGAAAAAAAAAAAAAAAAAAAAAAAAAAAAAACTCCTCGTGCTAGGACAACTCTTTGTCCGAGCGCCGTTCGAGAGTGGTTCAGATATTCTACCCAAACATTTTCTCCGAGCGAAAATTTTGAGATCATTTCCAAAAAAAAAAAAAAAAAAAAAAAGGGCGCCCGTTTTACATGAAAGCCTGGCGCGCATTATATAGGCCGTATCGCATTGCTTTTAAAGCTGCGTGATATGGGGGCCACTTATACGTACACACACTGTATCTAGCCGTTGAACCTGGGTTTCTATATCTACACACATGCGGCTGTGAGGATTCAAGGCCTCAGGGCCTCGGGGGCTATTGCCGAGAAAAATCATACAAGACCTTCAATGCTCATGCCATCAAGCGGTCCCATCAGCAAGGCCGTTTGCCAGATTTCTCTCTAGGCAGACCTCCTTGGTAACCTGGTCGAGACATCCCAGGGCGGCGGCCACCAGGCCGAGGATTGGGAGGGAGGGGCTGAGCGGCTGGCTGAGGTACTCCGGGTGGTATTGCACGCCGACGAACCATGGATGGTCCTTGAGCTCGATGATCTCCATCCGCCTGCCGGTCTCGTCCTTGCCGATAAATGACAAGCCGGCCTTCTCGAGCTCGTCGACGTAGGCCGGGTTGACCTCGTAGCGGTGCCGGTGGCGCTCGTCCACCACGTCTGCGTTGCCGTACATGGCCCGGAGCTTGCTGTCCTCGCTGCCAGGCTGGAAGTGCGTGGTCCGCAGGCCGAGCCGCATCGTGCCGCCCTTGGATGCCCGGGAGCCCTCGGGCATGAAGATGATGACGGGGTGCTCGGCCTGCTCGTCGAACTCTTCGGAAGTGGCGTTGGCGTGCCCGCACACGTTGCGCGCGAACTCGCAGACGGCCAGCTGCATGCCGAAGCAGATGCCTAGCCACGGCGTGTTGTGTTCTCGCGCCCACTGCGTAGCCTTGATGATACCCTCCGTGGCCCTCTCGCCGAAGCCTCCGGGGACCACCACGCCAGACGCCGAGCAAACGTCGTGCCACGCTTTGTGGTACAAGGCGGGGCTGGCCTCCCGGGTCGAATCTTCGAGGTGCTCCGAGTCGACCCAGATCAGGTTCAGCCTGCGCTTACACCGAATAGCCGCGTGTTCTAGCGACTTGTAGAGGCTGAGGTAGCTGTCGTGAAGTTCGACGTATTTGCCAACCAGGGCGATATCGACCTTCTCCGTGTAGGTCTGCGAGATGACGTCCTTCCACTTTTGCCAAATTTCCGCACCTTTCTTGACTTGGGACGGCTCGGGCGTGAGATTGTCCAGCATCAAGGCCGAGCGCAGGACGTCGGGGAGGCCCTGTTCCTTGAGGAGCAGCGGCACCTGGTACACGGTAGGCATGTCTCTGACGGCAATCACCTGCTCAGGCTCGACCTGGCAGTGAAGGGCGATCTTGTTGATGGTGTCTTGCTCGAGGGGACGCTCGCAGCGACACGCGATCTGCCAGGGCTGTTAGCCAGATGCCGACAAGGCGGCGGGTAGATCCAAGCACTGACCAAGTCCGGAATGAGGCCGGCACTGCGTATGCTCTTGACGGCGTGCTGGGTCGGCTTCGTCTTTTGCTCGCCGTTGATGACGGGAACATAGGAGACCTGAATATTGACGAAGTTGCCCTTGCCGCACTTGTGTCGGAGTTGTGTAAGCGCCTCAACGAACGGCATGTTCTCGATATCGCCAACTGTGCCGCCCTGTCGAACGCAACGTTAGAGGCAGCGCGAGGATAAGGACCCGGGTGGAGAGAAGAGGGTATATACCAGTTCAACTAAGAGGCAGTCAGCGGATGGCTGGGTCTAGGTAGCTTGCGGCCGTGGAGGCGGAAGCGACGTACCAATGCAGACATCAGGCTCCACGCCCGACTCATCAATGGGGATCCTAGAGACGCGCTCAATCCACTCCTGGATGAGGTTGGTGACGTGAGGGACCACCTGGACGGTACGGCCCAAGTAATCGCCGCGGCGTTCCCTCAGGCCGACTTCCATGTTTATCTTGCCGGTTGTAATGTTGTGGTCTCGGGACAGGTTGATGCCCAGATACCTCTGGTAATGGCCAAGGTCCAAATCGCATTCGCCACTACAAACATCGGGAGTCAGTTTCTGCCCAATGTTGAAAATTTTTTTTTTTCCCTTTTTTTTATTTTTTATTTTTTTTTTACATGTCGAAAATAAGAATCCAGTACGAGACACTTGTCCTTGGCTGCCAGATTTATTCTAGAAAAGGGCAACAAGAAGAAAGCACTGCCGAGGCTGCATACCCGTCATCCAGAACGAAGCACTCCCCATGATCTTTTGGATTCATAGTTCCGGCATCAATATTCAAGTAGGGATCTATTTTCTGCGTGTCATCGTTGGGAGTTAGCGGCTGATCCCAAAGGCTCGTCAGGGCGAGGAGCCGGTCGGTGAATGCTCACGATGCAGGTGACACGCAATCCGAGCGTCTTGAGAAGCTGCGGACGGTCAGTGTCCAAGTACCGCCATGGACGAGACGCAAAAAGTTGTCAGAGGCCTACCAGGCCGGTGGAAGAGGCAATGATGCCTTTTCCGACTCCTAAGCGCACTGTCAGCGGGTGCCAAATTGTTCTGTACAGCATGGCGAGATACCGGAAATAACGCCGCCCGAGACGAGGATGTAGCGCATGGTGACAGGAACGGTTCGTTATGATGGATGAGGGGGACGGTAATGGAATGACGATGGCGGCGCATGTGAAGTTTTTCAAGAGATTTTTTGAACCTCTTTTTTTTTTTTTTTTTTTTTCTTTATCGCGGGCTGTAGGTCCGTGCGCAGCCCCGCATATGGCAGGCGGCCAATAGCTGCATGCGCGTATGGAGC
This sequence comes from Trichoderma cornu-damae, assembly GCA_020631695.1. Taxonomy (NCBI): domain Eukaryota; kingdom Fungi; phylum Ascomycota; class Sordariomycetes; order Hypocreales; family Hypocreaceae; genus Trichoderma; species Trichoderma cornu-damae. Next base: position 1,353,277 of record CM036093.1, read on the forward strand.
TCGATTGCAAAAAAAACCCACACACCGCCTTTTTTTCTGCCCGGCAGTATTTTGGGTGCGGAGGATGATTGCATATGCATGCTCTTACTGTAGCTTTAGCCCTGAATTTCGATTGATTCCCCCCGTTATTTCGGACATGTACGACCAGGGCTGGAACCCGAGGCTATTCCCAACCTCATATCCGCACCTAACGCCCAAAGTAGTGGTGTTGAACTCCTCCGGCGATGACCCCCCCCCCTTTTCGACTCTCTTGGGCATCATGGCGACCACGACGACGAAAAGCTTACCTTTGGATCGTTTGGCGTAAACACCGTAGGCGTCAATAGGGTCTGGCTGAACTTGGTCAGCTAAATAGGTCTCCGCTTCAATCCTCCAGCTTATCTTTCTGGCTTCCCCCCTTTTCCGCGCTGCGAATTCTTCGCACGGCGGTATCAACAATCACTACGGGAGGTCCGTGGATAAACACAGTACTGTTCTCTTGTTGAAAAAAGGACACTACTTAGAAAAATGAGAGAGATCTAAGTTTAAATTCCTCCATCTCCATCTCCAACTTTGTCCACGACTTTTTTTTTTTTTCGTTTATTCACAGTACGGGATGTAAATCATTGGGTTACCGACTCTTTACCCACGACGGCATCATAAGCGTCGCTGAATAGCGGTTTGATACCGGTCCAGGTTTCAAACTAAAAGAAAGAAGAAGAAGAAGAAGAAGAAGAAGAAAAAGAGTCAGCAGCTTCAGCAACGTGATAGAATGTCAAGGCAAGGGATTACACACCTGATACCAGCCCTGAGCCGCAAGGACCTCCAATCCGGAAATCTTCGTCCAGTTGCCCGCCCCCTCTGCAATCTGCATCACGGGAGTTTGAGGGGGATTGTAGGCCATTTCAAGGAGAATCCGGCTCTGGTTCTGGACGGGAGTTGATTTAAAGACGACACTGAGAATCTCGCCAACTCCCGAGTCGATAGGTTTGTCGGCGGGGACGGTGCTAATGCTGACCGCGGGCTTGCTCGCGAGTTGCTCAGCGTCGCTAGGGCTCGCGACGGGTTGAACGCCGTAATCGGCCGGCAGACTCGAAGCGAGAGCCTCGACTTTCCCGGCGTCTCGGCCGACAACATAGATGGGCTTGAAACCTAGTGAATGCAGGGCGAAGATGGCAGCTCGGCTCGTGCCTCCAGCTCCAATGACAGCAGCGCTAGCACCATTGCCCGTCTGCGTCTTGACCCCGGCCTTGCGGAGGACGTAGACCATGCCTTGCCAGTCCGTGTTGTCTCCAATCAGTTGCTGGCGACCGTCCACAGACTGGCCAGTCACCGGAATCACGGTGTTGACGGCGCCAATGATCTTGGCCGCATCTGTCAAGCCATCCAGATGTCCCATGATGTCCTGCTTCAGCGGAATTGTGACAGATGCGCCTCCAAAGTCTGCGCTGCGCAGCGCCTCCAGCACATCCTCAACCTTATCCGTTTCCAGGCGCTGGTATTGGTGCGGCAGGCCGACCTGGTTGAAGAGGGTGTTGTGAAGAGCGGGTGACCGCGACTTGGAAATCGGCTTTCCGAACAAGTAAAAGCTCCGCGGCTCAATCTCGCCCAACAGAGACAGGCCTTGCCGGATCTCAGCCGCGGACAACTGTCCCGGAGCAGCCTTGAATGGAAGCGCAGGGTGTGAGACGGGAGTCAAGAACCCGTTCAGAACACGGCTGAGCTTTCCAGCGGAACCCATGTTGAGGGCGATTATCGGCGTTGGCTGGGCTGCCAGCATTCTAGACTTGAACCGTATCAAGTCGAAGTTGTCGTCGACGCTCCGGGCAGAGCCGACGAGCTTAATCACATCACCATATTGCAGCGCTCTGTTGTAAGCTGAAATCCAGGAGGCGTTCTTCCATGACAGAGCACCGGCGGGGTCGTGGTGGGACGTGATGACCACAGAGTGGCCTCGGGAGTTTTTGACCTCCTGCATGATGTCGTCGGTCGACGTCACCTCCAGGTCGATGTACTCTACGCCCATCCGAAGGGCCAGGCGGTAAAGCTCGAGACGCAGCTCGTCGTCGTCGTCAGGGAATTTGCCCCCTTGAGATTCGCTTCGGACGGTAAAGATGATGGGCTTTCCGGTCACATGCCGGAGCAACGACACCTGCTTCATGACGGCCTCGGGCCGCTGGTCTTGCAAGAGGTCGACGCGGAGCTCCACGGCGTCGCAATCGGCGGTAACACGGGGTAAAATGTCCACAGCGTTCGTCAGGTCCGGCAATGTCAGGGATACAAAAAAGCTCTGTCTCTTCTTGGAGACGTCTTCCAGCGTCTTGGTTTTTCCCGAGATTAACGAAACGAAGCTTGTAAAGTCTTTGGGTATCTCGGCCGTGGCGCCGTCTCCCAGCGACGCGGATTCCTGCGAATGCGGGCTATAGTATAAGAGGTTGCTGCATTCCCTGTACCACGGCTTCCTGCGCTCGTAGACATCCCGAATTTCGCTGGTGTATGCCGGTCTTGTCTTGTCTTGCATCAGGTAGTCGACCACCTGATCGGTATCTCGGTGAACCAGCAGTACGAGACCGCCATTGGCACCGTACGATTTCAAGAGCTCCCTCGCGGCGGGCGTCTCGACGATCCCCCCTCCGCATGAGAAGACGTATCCATGCGGATGTGCCTCCATGACGCTGCGCAAAAGCGCCAGCTCGTCTTCGCGGAATCCATCCCAGCCCCGAGGACCTCGAATCATCTCCGGAATCGCGATGCCAGCTCGCCGCTCCAGCTCGTGGTCCAGGTCGATAAACTTCCAACCAAGAGTCTTTGCAACCCACTTGCCGGCAGTTGTCTTTCCGGCGCCTCTCATGCCAACGACAAAGATGGAGCGCTGGACGCCAGCAGCAGCCCTGACCTTGTTTTCGCGACTGCTCTCGGTATCCACGCCCTCCAGGTTCGCTCTAAACGATTGAGCCAGGACGTCCCACCATCCCGGCCAAGTCTTGCCGACGCACTCTCGCTCAGTAACCAAGACGGGACCGGGGGATGCGAGTGACAAGACGCTGAAGCTCATCGCAACGCGGTGGTCGTCGTAGCAGTGTATGCTCTGCTTCGGTGCGGTCAAGCTATCCCTCGGTCTGCCGGTGATCTGGATGCCGTCTTCGAGCTCGGTGCAGACGACGCCGAATTTAGCCAGCTGGTCCTTCATTGCCAGAATCCGGTTGCACTCCTTGACCCGCTGATTGGCGATTCCGGTAATCTCCGTCGACCCGTCCGCCACCGCCGCCAAGACAGTGGCCGTCAGGAAGGCGTCTGTCATTGTCGTCATGTCAACGCTTGGCAGGGCCTTGAGAGTTCCGGACTTGGGCCCCGTGACGGTGGTGGAGTGGTCGTCCTGATGGACGTCACATCCCATCGGCCTGAGGATCTGGACAGCGAACTGGGCGTCGCCTTGTAGAGACTTGGACCCGATGTTTGGAATGGTGCAAGTGGTTCCCGTCATGGCGGCCACCGCAAGCGGATACGTAGCAGAACTGGCGTCGCTCTCGACGGTATACTCGGCCGGGTTCTGGTAGACCCCCTGAGGGATGTGGTAGGTGTCCGGCTCGTCGGCGGAGGGGGTGACGCGAACGCCGAACGACTCCATCATGGAGATGGTCATGTCAATGTATGGCTGGGAAATGGGCTTGCCCCCGACCAGCCGCAAGGTGACGGCCTTCTTGGCATAGGGTGCAGCCATGAGAATGGACGACACGTATTGGGAGGAAACGGTGGCCGCAAGCTCAATCTCGCCTCCCTCAAGGCCATTTGAGGCGTCGATCCGGAGCGGGAGACTCTTTTCCCGTTCCAGATAATCGATTGCAACCCCGTTGCTGCGTAGGGCGTCGACAAGCGGGCCAATTGGTCGTGTCTTCATCCGCGCGTTGCCCGTCAGGACGGTGGCGGCAGCAGTGCTTGTGGGGGCGCACAGAGCCGCGACTGTCGTCAGGAAGCGCGAGGCGGTTCCTGCGTTGCCGATATACAAAGGCCCGTCGCAGGCCTTCAGCTTACCGCCGTTGCCTTGCACCACCAAGAGCCGGCCCCCTTCTTCCCAGGAGTAGGATGCGCCTCCCAGCGTTGAAACGGCCGAGAGCATGAACTCGGTATCGTCCGAGTGGAGCAAGTTCCTGATTCGACAGGAACCGGAACCGAGAGCTGCAAGAATCAGAGCCCGGTTCGATATGCTCTTGGATCCCGGGGGCGTAACGGTGACGCCAAGATCGGCGGGGATGCCGGGCGTCACCTCGACGGAGTCGGAGAGGACGAGCCTGATGGAGCGGTCATCCACAGAGCTGGCCTTTGCCTCGTGCGTTTTTCCAATGGCCGACAACAGCACAATCTTCTTTTGGCTTCCGTCGTTCTTCTTGTCCACGGCCATCTTCTTGAGCAGGACATCCACGGGGCATTTCTTGCCGGCGGTCAGGCTGACGACTCGTTTATCCTTGAGGGAGGTGGGCAATCCGTAGGATGCGATGCACTTCTCCAGCCTCGCGACGGCCTCCGGACGCAAGACGCCCAGGAACCTGGCCAGCTCTGCCTCCTTGACCATGCCAATGGCCACGGCCTCGCCATGGAGGAGCTGTGGGGTGAGGAGCGCTTCGATGGCGTGGCCGATGGAGTGACCAAAGTTCAGCAGGTTTCGAAGCCCGCCCTCTCGTTCGTCGGAGGAGACAACCTCCGCCTTGACCCTAGCGGAGCCAACAACGATGCGCTTGAGCGCGTCCTTGATGGGCCGCAGTCGGTTCTGGCCCTTGGAGCGAACGCTCGACAGGATGGTCGCCGCGGACTCTTCCAGGACGGCGAACTCTCTCTCGTCCCAGATGGCCGCAGTCTTGACGACCTCGGCCATGCCATTGACGAACTCGCGCACGGGGAGCGTCTCCAGAAAAGCAAGATCGATGAAAATCCGCCGCGGCTGCCAAAACGCGCCGACGAGATTCTTTCCCATGGGCGTATCAATGGCCGTCTTGCCGCCGATGGACGAGTCCACCATGGCCAGAAGGGTTGTCGGCACCTGGACGAAGCGAACTCCGCGCATGAAGGTGGCCGCGACATAGCCAATCATGTCGCCAATGACGCCGCCTCCGACGGCAATGATGACCGTGTCCCGCGTGCATTGGTGAGACAGCAACCAGTCCTCAATCTCTGCCTTTGTCTCTCGGCTCTTGGAAGCCTCTCCGGGCGGAATCGCGTAGGTGAGCAACCGGGCGGACCGACTCGCTTGGGAAGACTCGAACCGCCTCTGGAACGAAGGTACGTAGGCGTCGAAGAGATTTGTGTCGGTAATCAGGACATAAGTCGATGAGGCCAGGTTCTGAGTCAGGTCCTGGACAATGTAGTCGGGCCAGAGCGCGTGGTCGACGACGATGTTGGGCTCGCCCAAGATCGATATCGTCTGCGGCGAGGCGCTCGCTGCTTCCGCCATTTGTTGGTTGCCCTTTCAGCGATTTTTACACGCCGCTGACCAATGTTCGTTGAATGAAGTCGTTTACTTTGACAAAACCGCCACAGTATAATAATAAGCATAAAAAAAAAAAAGGTTGCTGCTGAAATAGTACAAGTAGTATTATGTACATACAAAGTACAGAAAAGAAGCCAAGTCTCGAAATTCTTGGTGGGGTGAGCTTTAGGCTTATGCAAGCTCTCATCGAGTCACTACCGATATCGGCAAATATTGATACTAACTAACCTTATATATTAAACTGGATCTTCCCGTATATTCCAAAAAAAAAAAAAAAAAAAAAAGGGTTCGCCAGAATTATAGCTTATAGCCTTATAGGTAGCCTCTGATGTCTGAACAACAAGCATCACGGGTTGTGTGTAAGTATAGTGTTTCAATCAAGAACCCCCGTGTAATACATATTGCCGTATTCTAGTGGGATCTAATCGATATGTATATCTACGGTCGAAATTTTCGGTCACAAAACCGGAGCTTAATTTATACGCTTCATCTGCGGCCACGATATCACAACCATTTACCGCCAAAAAAAAAAAAAAAAGGCCACAGCATTTGTGAGATTTTTTTTTTTGAATTTTTTTTTTCATTGGTGTTATTATTATTATGTGCTTCCATCATGAAAATTGGACGTCCAAAGGACTTCTTTCTGACCCAAGAGGCGACGCTCCCGCAGATGGCCCTTGGCGACGAATATAAGCCAGCAGTCGAATGCACCCAGAAGGGGTTATGCCCTCTGCACGACGAGCCTGCGCCAGGGTCTCGGGCCGTGTCCTTCTGAGGACTTCCTTTTCTGACAAGGCCAGACCAGGGATGCTGTCGTAGTTCAAATCAAGCGGGAGGCGAATGTTTTCGTCGTTGGCAAACTGTCCGCGCTCGGCCGCCTGCATCTTGATGTAAGGGGCGTATGCTGCTTCGATGACAACCCTGTCTCGAATGCGCGGCGGGTAGCTTAGGATTTCGGGCACAACCGAGCTGAGCTGATCCAGTTGAATCCGCTCTCCGGTGTTGGAAAGTCTCAGCATGTCAATGCCGGTTCGGCGCTGGGAACTCTTCTTCAGCTGGAATCCTGCTTCCATCCACTCGTCAGGTGCCAAAGACACGGCAGCAAGGGACTTTGTGAGATCTAGGATTTGTTGTTTCTCATCCGAGAAGACACCCCATCTGCGGTCAGAGACGACACCCCATTCTCGTCCCTTTTCCGTCAGCCGGAGGTCGGCATTGTCCGCTCTGGCAGCCATGCGGAATTCGCTCCTGGACGTGAACATGCGGTAGGGTTCGGTGACGCCCTTGGTGATTAAGTCGTCAATCATGATGCCGATGTAGCCATCCGATCGAGATAGCGAGGCGCCGGGCAAGCCGAGTGCGGCTCGTCCTGCGTTCATACCGGCCACAATCCCCTGGCCGGCAGCCTCCTCATATCCAGTTGTGCCGTTTATCTGCCCTGCCAGGTAGAGGCCACTGATTGCCTTGGTTTCGAGGGTAGACCTTAGGCCTCGGGGATCGACATAGTCGTATTCGACTCCGTATCCAGGCTGGAGCATCTCGACCTGCTCCAGGCCTCGTATCGACCGCAGCACCTGCTCTTGTGCCTCTGCAGGTATGGTCATGGATAGTCCGTTAGGGTAAATGATAGGGTTGTCAAAGCCCTCTGGCTCGAGCCATACGATGTGGCGCTCCTTGTCAGCAAACCGGATGACCTTTGACTCAAGAGAGGGGCAATATCTTGGCCCCTTGACGGTTTCGCGAATATGAACGGATTTGTCCAGGTTTTCCCGAACGATCTTATGCGAAGCGTCATTGGTGAATGTTATGCTGCAAGTGAGCTGGTCTTGAACAGCCACTTGACTGTTTAGGTAGCTGAAGGGAGCAGGAGGGTCATCGCCGAACTGTCTTTGGAGTATGTCAAAATTAATAGTCGACTTGTCGAGTCGTGGTGGTGTTCCCGTCTTCAATCGTCCCAGCTGGAAGCCAGCTTCCCGCAGCGATTTGCTTAGGCCCGTTGTCGCCGCCTCTCCTATGCGACCTGCGGGATAAGCCTGGAGCCCAATGTGGATTTCGCCTCCTAGAAATGTCCCAGTGGTGATGACTACCCTTCCGGTTTGCAGGATTTCGCCATTTTCTAACCGGACACCGGCAATGGCGCCCTTTGAACCATCGGTAGAGCCTTCGTTCTCCGATAATATGATATCCGACACGCTTTCGAGGACGATGGATAGGTTCGGGTACGATTCGAGCTCGTTTCTCATGTACCTTTTGTAAAGGTCTCGATCGATCTGCGCGCGCGGGCCCTAACGATGACGAATATATAACGTGAGCATTCATAACCAGACAAGGTGGTGATCCTAATACGGCAAAAAATCAGGAGAGGTTCATAGATACCCACACAGCTGGTCCTTTTCTACGGTTCAGCAGGTGGAACTGGACGCCAGCTTTATCAATGATCCTCCCAGCCAAGCCGTCGAGAGCATCAATCTCTCGAATGATTGTGCCCTTGCCAATACCTCCGAAGCTCGGATTGCAGGAACATGTGCCGAGATTGTCCATCTTGGGCGTAATCAGGGCCGTCCGCGCGCCGGCCCTCGCAGCAGCAGCGCATGCCTCGGCGCCGGCATGGCCGCCGCCTATGACGACAACATCGAAGGTTCTATTTTAAATATATACATATACATATATATAATGAACACATATATATATGTATGTATGTATATATTAGTTTAGTCGTATGTTGGGGGGCATTTCCTCTCTTTGCGATCTTCCCTTGAAGCATTACGTACCTATGCCTGTCGGCTACGGTAGCAAACCGACGATGCCTGAGAGTTGGACGCCAGCGAAATGACCGAGGACGCAATAAGGCATTCATTTCATGTCGATACCGTCAAAGCACCTATATCGCACACTCCCCACAAGAAAAGCGAAAAGCATCATGTGTTGGCCATCTTTCTTCTGGCAGTGGAAATAAATTATCCAGAGGTTGTCACAATAATTTTTTTTTTATCGATAACGTCCTGATAAACACATATGTAGCATAGATGCATATGACGTCTCCCTCTACTCCGTACTCCAAGCATCAACGACAACCCGAGACGAACCCGGCACGACGATGCTTTACGGGTAACTGTCCCAAGAATGAGAAATATCTACATTATTTACAAGTATTATAGTAATCGTAACCGTACTTTTTTTTTTATTTTCTCCCCCCCCCCCCCCCCCACATGCCTTGGGAGAGTCTCTGTTCAAACCCAAGAGGATACCGCATCCTCAACTTCCTCCAAAAACGTAGCCGCGTTATGAACTGATGTGCCGCCGAGAACGACACGGACACCGGGCATTGTGGCGTTTACTCCAGCAATCATTTTTGCCTCCTCATATGTAACGCCCCCCACCATGAAAACGATGATGTCTTGCGGCTTATCCCTCGTGGAGCTGCCGTCCTCCACAAATGGATACTGTTGGTCTTTCAAGCGACCCTTGATGAGGTTCTGCAGGGTGCCCTCTAGCAGCGAGCTATGTTGCGTGTAGACGTTTTCCACGCCCTTGAGGCCCTTGAAGCGGTTTGCGGTGCCCGAAAATATGCCAGCCGAGTCAAATATATCCGAAATGCCGCCTCGGGCATCTGTTGTATGTAACGAAGCATGGTAGGACAAGACCTTTTTCACCAAGTCGGCTTGCCTTGGCGACACGTTGCCAGCCGCAACAAGGAGATCCATGAGCATGGGAAGGGCGGTTGACGGGTGCTTCTGATAGCGCAAGGCATAAAGAGCCACCACACCAACTTTGCTTCCTGCGGTAATGTTGGGGGCCTGGATTATTTTTTGTACGGCCTATGTTAAATTGTTAGCTGGGGAATTTTATTTTTTTTTATTTTTTTTTTAATTTTCAATTCTCAATTTTTTTTTTTAGTCGTGGACAATTGGTTAGAGTAATCGTGAAAATAAAAAAAAATTTCACCTTTAGGTCAGAGGCATGGTTGTCATTGCAAGCTAGGCTCTGCTCGAGCTCGCTGACTTCTAGCAGGCTCTCCGCAGCAACTCTACGGCTAAGCTCAGAGACAAGAGTGACATGCTTGCTCACGTTCCCGGAGAGTTTCCGGAATTCTGGATATTCCTCAATAAATCGCTTCATATCAGCTATCGACTCAATGTTGGCGTTGTTCTTCGTCTTGGACTGATATTGCTCAACGTATTCCTTGATGGTTCCGCCCAAGTCGCCAAAGTTGAGAAACATGTTCTTCTTGAAAAAGGGGTCCTGGTCCTGAGAGAGAACGATTTCTTTCAGCTCGGGCCGAATGTCTGGGACATGACTTAGATCGACCCGGCCATTTTTGATGCCGAGCAGATGATGAACCATGGCTTGGTAGGTCCACTGGGTGAGAAGAGGTGTTACCGGATCCTCTCTGCGATCCAGAATGAGGAGTATGGGGGGCGTGTCGACTTTGCGGAAATCGAACAGCTGGTCTTCCTTGGTCATTATATAGCGCACTTCGGAGGCGAGCTTGGTAGCGAGCGGGCTGCTCTTTTCATATCTGATCAAGGGTTTCTTCTTCAGGGAGAGAAGAACAGCCATGAGGCCTTCGGCACACCTCTGAAGAGAATCGGGATTCCATTTATCTGGGCTGCCGGCCCATATCCGCTGCTGTGGGAGGGACATGTCGAGGCTGAATAGATCCGGGTTGATGACGATGTAGTCGGCGAAATGCTCCTGCACAACCTTGACGACTTCGTGATCATCCGCCTCGGCAAGCCGCTCTAGGGCAGACTTTTTGGCTACGTTTGTGAAGAAGAGGTAATACTCTCCATACTTTGGATCCCGAAGCTCGTCTATGAGCAGCTGGATGGTCTCCGACGAAGGGCGAACAAGGCAAATACACCGAAGATGGCGCATCTTCTCGCGGCCGGCATTGTCCAGGCGGTCGATGAGATAGATTTCATAATCAAGCAATGCGGACTGTGTGATGGCGGTTGAGACGATGGAAATGGTCTCCCGGTCGAGCAACAGGACCTTCATTTTTGAAGACGAGGAATCGCCCGAAGAGAGCATCATCTTCGAGATGTATCCGGCGACGGCTTGGGAGACGTCCATAATGGCAAAAAAAAATAAAAAATAAATAAAAAGGGCTATATCGCCGGCTACGTCACATCATTCCTCGGGCAGCTTTTGGGGTGAATCTGCGGCGGCCAAGACGCCGACTATAAAGCCAGATGTCGCGCTGAGAGAAATCTCCGGTCCGAGAGAGAAAGAGAGAGAGAGAGAGAGAGAGAGAGAGTTCACTTCAAGTACAGTCCCCCTTTTTGACAAGCTGGAGACGGGCTGTTAATGTGAGTTGGGGCGCGAGTTTGATCTCGAAACTCGGAAGAACGGGCTGCCGCTTGAGAGGGAGGGGAGCTCGGCCTGCCTAGTGCCTAGTTAGGACTAGCGCTTCTTCGATGGAGCCGTAGCTTGCCAGAGGTTTTGGAATATGATTTTCGCAGGCAAGCTTGTAAAAAAAAATTATTAAAAAAAATAAGAATACAAAAAAAAGGCTCTGATGGAATTGACGGCAGAGATGGATTTGTGCAAGTAGAGAATTGAGGCGAGAGGATTGCGGTAATAGTTACAGCTGAAATGGAGAAAAGAACAGGTACACGTTGGTGCAGATGCCCAAGTAACTGGTACCAAGATACGACTGCTAGTGCTAGTATCTAGGTACCTAGAAGCTAGAAGTATAGGTACTCGTAGTACCTAACCTAAGGAATTTAGTAGGTACCTAGTACAGTACGTACTAACTTAGCGGAGTCGTCAATACATCTTTATACGCAAAGCATAAAATCAAGGCGAATGTAAAGAATACGATTATTATTATTTTTTAGATGAATTCGTTTCAATCTCGATATCCTGGTGTTTTTTCTTTCTTTTTTTCTTTCTTTTTTTTTTTCATAAGTGATTGAATGAACAGAGTTGGAAAAATAAATTACAAATGCACGGCTTGTTCGCCCTTTGGTGGCCCGCCTAATGGGCAGCCCGCTGCGTCTGATTGGTTGGTTATAGAGGCTTCCAAAAGCTCAAAAAAACAACAACGAAAAGCTCCCAAAAAATCAATCTCATGCATGCATCCATCCAGCCCAAAGCAAGGTATGTATGTGCCTTATCAATCGATATCCTGGCGCCTTGTTTCTCAGAGTACACCAGCATCAAAGAAAGATTTGCCCTCCGAATCGCAGCCGTTCCAGCGCCCGTTGGTCGGGCAGCCGTCATCGTGACCAGAAGGCAATTCTCTCCAGCCGGCGAATGAAGCCCCGAGATGCCGACAATGGCGACAGAGTCTTGCCCGGCGCGACAGGAACCAACGTAAGCCCGCCCTACGATGTAAAGACGTGTCCTCTCAAAAAGAAAAAAAAAAAAAAAAAAAAAAAAAGACCCTCGCGCTGGAGACTGACGTGGTTTCCGTGTTCTCGTGTTCTCGTGTTCTCAAACAAACGCAAAGCCTTTCTTTCACTCACGGCCTTATCGTGGGCCAGCTTTCCGTCGTCCTGATTTTGGCAGCCTTTATCAAATTCTTCATCTTCGGCGACGCCCCGTCGCCGGACGTGGCCGCGTCGCTACGGGCCACAGAGCGGCGATCAAGGACGCTGGCACACAGGCAGTCGCTCCTGAGGCTGCGGTCTCCCAGCCAGCGCCATGGCCAGACCCTGAACCGGAAGAAGTCGACCGTGTTGAGGAACCCGCCCACGTTGACAATCGGGTCCATACTGAGCAAGACGTACTACAACGTCGACAGCCATCAGCCGGAAAGCCTGGATTGGTTCAACGTGCTGATAGCGCAGACGATTGCGCAGTTCCGCAGCGACGCCCAGCACGACGACGCCATTCTGAACTCCCTCACGAAGACACTGAACGGGACGTCGCGGCCCGACTTTGTGGATGAGATTCGGGTGACGGAGCTCAGCCTGGGCGAAGAGTTCCCCATACTGAGCAACTGCCGCATCATCCCGGTCGACGAGGATGGCATCAGCCTGGGCAGCCACGTGAAGTTCGACCCCACGACGGCGGCCCGGGATGGCACGCGCCTGCAGGCTCGCATGGACGTGGATCTCAGCGACATGCTCACGCTGGCAGTGGAGACGAAGCTGCTCCTCAACTACCCCAAGAAGCTATCCGCAGTCCTCCCGGTGGCCTTGTCCGTCTCCGTCGTGAGATTCAGCGGGACGCTATCCATATCGTTTCTTCCGAGCAACCCTTCTCAATCGACGCCGACTATGATGGCCTTTAATTTCCTGGACGACTACCGGCTAGACTTTTCCATCAGGAGCCTGCTCGGCAGCCGCTCGCGGCTACAAGACGTGCCGAAGATTGCCCAGCTGATCGAATCGCGGCTGCACAGGTGGTTTGATGAGCGGGCAGTGGAGCCGCGGTTTCAGCAGATTGCGCTGCCAAGCCTGTGGCCCAGGAAAAAGAACACCAGAGGCCCCGACGATGCCATGGCGGAAGGAGGCACAAGCTCCTCCGGCCTCGCCAAAGGCAGGGAGAGAGAGCCTTCGGTTGGAAGCGAAGCCCGGGACCAGGCCACCCTACGGCACCGCCGACCACTGGGGGACGATGAGTATTCCATAGAAGGCTCGCTACGCAGTCTTGGCAGGGATACGAGGATCTAGAGTTTTTTTTTTTTTTTTTTTGGGGGGGGGGGAGATGGACGCGATGCAATGGATGTGGTTGTACGAGCTTGACGAGCAAGATTTGCGAGACAAAAGAAGAAATGCAACATCAACCACCCCCCTCACCCCACTCCAAAAAAAATTATTTGATGATGCTAATATTTACCCTTTTCATTGGAAGTGTATGAGGTGGCTAGAGCGGAGTGTCCACAGCAGTCATGTTGCTGTTGTTGTCGTTGTTGTCGTTGTTGATGTTTTCTCTTAAAAAAAAAAAGGTGGACAAACAAGACGGTAAGAAGAAGTATGCTTGCTAGAATACGGCCAAAGCAACCGGCGACTCGGTTAGAGGGTAAAGGTTCTTCCACCAAGCAACCGAGCCTCCAATGAGCAGAACGTAGTAAATTCCGGACCACAAAGCCGCGTGGCCGGAACGAGACGAGTCGGCCTGGGAAAGCCAATAGGGCGTGACCGCACCCCAGACGCGAGGCAGGCCCATGGAGTTGCAGAATGCGTGAACGAGAACGACGGCGATCAGGGACCCCGTGCGCAAGAAGAGGAAATTCGCGTAGGCGCCGAAGATGGAAGTATACGAAAATTGCAGGACGGAGCGGGCAATGGCGGCCGCCAAGGGCGTCTGCGGGTAGGTAACGCGGAATTGATAAAAGTGGTGAAGGTGGGCAAGGCCAAAGACGACGGGCGACAGGAAGATGATGCTGCTGAGGCTAGAACCTGCCACCAGGAGCAGCGGGACAGCGGCGGAGCGGAAAAGACATTCTTCGGTAACGGGGCCCTGGCGAGAGAGAGAGGAAAGCATTAGCAAACGGGCTGGCAAGAGGGTTGTTGTTGTTGTTGTTTTTGTTGTTGATGATTTTGTTGTTGTTGAGAGAAGAGCCGATGACTTAGGGGTAGCATCGCTTGGACAACTCACAGCAACCAGGTTTCGCCAGGCGGGCCATTCAGTCCAGACGTCCCGAAGAGGCTGAAGACCAGATGCCCACTCTCTCCAGGCTCCGTCGATGACGAGGCACTCGTAAAGTGGTGCGGCGAAAAGCAGGCCGGTCAGAAAGCAGGCCCGGAGCGCCTCAAGCACGCCAAGCGGCCAATAGCCCATGAGATGCAACGGGCTGCAGCTGGCGGCGGCGGCGGCGGCTGGGCTGCAGATGTAGGGCAAGAGGAAGTAGGTGACGAGAGAGCACGCGGTAGTGGACAGCGAGACGACGTGTATCCTGGCGCGGATGGTCTCGGGGGCGTCTCTTGACCGGCCAGGGGAGGCTCTTGTGTGAGAGGAGGCATATAGAGGGAGGACATAGACGAGAGAATACGCCACCTGTTTTCCTCTCAAACGGCCAAGAAGAGAAGAAGAAGAAGAAGAAGAAGAAGAAAAAGGTTATAATTGGATAGATTAGCATTTTTTTTTTGAAATATCATATAACACGATATAGTTTTTTTTTTTTTCTATGAGAATTTTTTTTTTTTTTTTACTGCTTACCAAAAGACCAAAGGCCTGAGGCTGGCTGAGAGCACCTGATGCCGGGGGATCCATGTTATGAGACTCGCGCTGGAGGAATCACGGCCAAAGGCAGCATGAAGTGTGGTTTCTTGCAGGGCGAGAGGTGTTATCAAGTCTTGAGAGTGGGAGAGACAGAGACCAAATATCAGCCAGAGCGGGAAGAAGGGGGGAGTTGGGAATGATAATACACAGTGAGAGAGCGGGCAGAGCAAGGACTTTCTCTCTCTCTCTCTCTCTCTCTCTCTCTCTCTCTCTCTCTCTCTCTCTCTCTCTCTCTCTGCGGTCTCCGTTCCGTTTTGTTGGTTAAGCTGAACAGCCGCGCGCCAGTCGCCAATAAAAAGAAGAAATTAAAAAAAAAAAAAAACCGGGGGGAACCTGCACTGTAATACAAACACAATACAATACAATACAATACAATGCAATGCAATACAATGCAATACAATGCAATGCGATGCAATGCAATACAATACAATGCAATACGAATACAGTTGAGATCCAACCGCCAACCCCTGAAAAGTTTCTCCGGTTGGGTATTTATTGCTCAAGGCCCGCCGATTTCGAGGTACGTATGTATATATTTGGAGAGAACAAATCTGGCAGGTTGCTTTCAGCATGTTGGAGCGGGAGTGATGATGATTCCTGGATTGCGGTACCTGGTTAGTACCTAACTATACTACCTAGGTACCTACCTAGGCACTAGCACTAGGTCAGTAAGTTAGTACCAGGCAATTGAGCAAGCAATTCAAGGGTTAGTTACCAGAGCGTGTATAAGGCACTCACTACCTTAATGTGTGTACTCTCTAGGTATACAAGGCACTAACTAATTGACTGATAACGCTGCGCCCGCCGATTAAACAAAAGAGGATAAGAAAAGAAGAAAAGGAAAAAAAAAAAAAAAAAGAGAGAGATGAAGAAGAATGATTTTTGGTTGATTGATAACGCAATTTTTGTTTCGGGCTAATGAGGAAGAACAATGTTTGATTCCTCGAATGTAAGGTTAGGTTATGTAGGTACTTGCAAGGTGCGGATAGCGCTAGGGGCAGGTAGGTGGGCGGGTGCCAGCCTTTTTTTTTTTTTTTTTTTTTTTTGTGCCCTTATCAAGATTGGCACGTTACTGTATGGAGTTTTTTTTTTAAAAAAAAAAGTTTTGAATTTTTTTGGATGTTTTTTATTATTATTTATTTATTTATTAATTTAATTTTTAATTTTTTGTTTAATTTTTTTTGCGACTATTTTTAACGCGTAAAACCCGCAATCCATCCCATTCTTTGTTTTTGTTTTTATTTTTGTTTGTTTCGTTTCGTTTTGTTTCGTTTTTTCTTCTGCCTAGCCGAATTTGTTTTTTTTTTCCCTTTTCCCTTGTTCCTGGTCCAAGCTTATCCTGCTAGCGAGTCCTGCAATATGCTGGCTCGGATACCCCGTCTATAGTACCTAGTACCTACTAAGTCACTATAGTTATTTTTTGCCAGGGAGTCGGCAATAGTAGTAGTACTACCAGTAGGTACCTAATACTACCAAGTACCCAACTATGGGGCTGCTGTATGGATTAGTAGGTACGTACTACATAGTTATTGTTATGAGAGAAAAGGCGAGAAGTCAGAAAGACAAAAGGACAGAAGGGATACATATATACACACATATATACACACACACACATACACATATACATATCATACATATATATATGTAAATGCGACGACTCCTAGAAATACAAACGTCGACAAATTCTTTTTTTTTTTTAGTCTTGTTTCACGCTTGCGTCCTCCCGAGCTCGCAGGATGACCAAAGCATCCAATCTCGTGCGTCCATGTGTTCATGCATAATAAGACGCGCGCTTTTTTTTTTTTGGGACTCGTTGAACCAAATCTTTAGTTTGCTCTCTCTCTCTCTCTCTCTCCCTCCCAACAATCAACAAAGTTGTCATGCAATCAATATACTTCTATAGCACATACTGTGTGTACTGCTAAGGTACTAAGCGCGCGTGCCGTTTTTTTTTTTTTTTTTGACGGACGGGCCATGATGATTACATATCCCCAAGTCATGCATAAATAGATAAATAGATAAATAGATAAATAAATAAATAAATAAATAAATAAATAAAAGACTCAATTGTTTAATGCCTAATATGTGCATAAGTAGGGCACCGATCTGGTGACCGCGTCTTTCTTTGTCTCTCTCTCTCTCTCTCTCTCTCCGCCGATGGACAAAGACGGATCTGCGTCTCCCTGCAGGCGCTTTGCCTCTGCAGGAGATATTTAGAAGAAAGAAAAAAATTAGTTGATAAAAATAAATAAATAAATAAATAAAAGGCCCTTGCAGCTGCATCTTTTGATCATTAAACCCACTCTTTTTATTTTACTTTATTTTATTTTGCTTTATTGTATTTATTCATGTATTTTTTTTTAAAAAAAAAATTGGTTTGTTTTATTTTGTCGGCTTTTTACCATGAATGACTACGGAGTATTACCTTAGGTACTCCGTACTATATACTACATACTGCCTATTGCTATATACTACCTATAAACTGCCTTACTACTACCAAAGTACCTGGTACCTTGCACCTCTTAGTCAGCTTGGCATGGCAACATTCAAGGGCGGTCAAAAACAAGCCCCAGATATGCCTGTCCAAGCAAGTTCCTTGTCCAAGTTCCTTGTCCGAGTCCTTCCTTGTCCGAGTCCATCTGCCTTGCCTCCGACTCCGTGCACCGGAGAGGGACCGTGTCTTTGGCCTGAGAGCAACCGCCGTTCTCCTTGCATGAATTCAATACCAATGCAATCCTCTTTTTTTTTTTTCCTCTCTCTCTTCTTGAATTTATTATTATTATTATTATTAATATTATTATTATTTATGTTGTTGTTTTATTTGTCGAGTCATCTCCAAGCCTTCTTGCTGGGTCTTTCCCCCCCCCCCCCGGACGCTGCGGCCACCGTCACCAGTCCACAAACAACCCTCCCCTTTTTTTTCATGGTCCCCCCCCCCCCCCTGGCAGCCTTTCTCTCTCTCTCTCTCTCTCTCTCTCTCTCTCTTGTTCACTCATTCTCTCTCTTTTTGGATCCTCCACCTCCACACGTTCGTTTTTAATGTTTATTTTATTTTTTATTTTATTTTTATTTTTATTTTCCCAGCCTGTCCTTTTCAAATTTTCTGAACCTGTACGCTCTTTTTCTTCTTCTTCTTCTTCCTCCTCTTCTTCTTCCTCTTCTTCTTCTTCCTCTTCTTCTTCCTCTTCTTCTTCCTCTTCTTCTTCTTCTCCTTCTTCTTCTTCTTCTGTTTTTTTTGCTGCCTTATCCATAACTTGGCTAACTTTACCGGCTTGTTCTTTCGTCTTTGCCGCTTCCCGCTGCAAGTAATACTGCGTACTAGTAATCGCCCTCGAGTCCCCCCCCATGTCCTTTTTAATTTGAATTTCTGTCCGTCTTTTTTTCTTCTTTCTTCTTTTCTTTTTCTTTCTTTTTTTTTTCCAAACTGCTACAATCGAAATACTTCTTGTTTTTTTCTTTTCTTTTTTTTTTTTCGTTCAAAAGGGCTTCCCGCCGGCGGCTATCCAGCGCGCTGCTGCTAATTTGTTGGGTTACACTGCGATGCTCGCCTTGGTTTAATTTTCCTCCTCTGCTTTTGCCGCAACCATAGATAATAGCCGCCGAACAACCACGCGACCAATCATTTCCCGCTTCTTCTGCTTCTGCTTCTGCTTCTTCTTCCCTCTCTCTTCAAAATTTTGGCCTCGTGTGCTCTGGTAGTTTTTTGTGCTGTGCGAGGGATCGAATTGGCATGGCCGGCAGTCCGACCTGCTCGCATCATCACTCGACGAATCGAAGCCCTCGGGCATAAAAATCTTCAGCTTTTCTATACAAAGACCGGCCGCCTCTCCGCACCGCATCGCACCGCACCGCACCGGAACGGGGTCTGTCTGTCTGTCGGCTGGCTGGCTGGCTCTGCCTTGTGGTGGGCTGCCCACATTCTGGGAAATCCAAGCCCGTCTCTCTCTCTCTCTCTCTCTCTCTCTCTCTCTCTCTCTCGCTGCTTGCTGCAAGCGCCGACGTCTCGCCATCAAACGTCGCATTCCCTCGAGAGCAAATGTTATGAGCCAGCTCCCTCCTGTTGAGCGAGCAGAGGATGCCTGATTCGCCCGAATCCTCGCCGCAGGGACGGGCCCCGAATGAGCGATACTCCCAGGGCGAGAAGCTTCAGATCCGACTTGTGCCGTACACGCCGCCCCGACTCAGCGGCAGCGCCTCCGAGCTCAATCTTGACATCGTCGCCGCCTCGCCGCTGGACAATGTCGAGATCCTTGCCGCCGATTCGCCAATGACCTCGGGCCCTCCCTCCTCGAGCTCGACCATCGCCGGCCCGTCCCGCAGCCCAAACGTCAACGTCAAACGCCGGGATTCGAGCGTCGACACCCGTGAGATCGCCGCCGCCGCCGCCGCCTCCTCCACCACCTCATCCTCCTCCGCCACCTTCACATCCTCAGCATCCGCATCCGTATACGCCTCCGCATACGCCTCCGCATCCGCCTCCGCCTCCTTCGAGCCCCCACGGGGTCGGTTTCGATCCCAATCTCTATCGCAGTCTTTGAAATCCTTGACCTCTCCGCCATCTCCCGAAATCCTGCCTGCCGCCCCTGCCCAGCGCCGCCCCAAGAGGTTCATCGACATCAACCTAAACTCCGACAACAAGACCTTCTCCCTGGTCCCCCTCGCCTCCCGGGCCTCCCGGACCAATTCCGTCGTCTCGGCTCGCACCGACTCGAACCCGCACTACTCCGTCGCCTCCAGCGGTTCGTATAGGCAGCAGTCTTCCAGCATCTTTAGCGAGGATCGCCCCAGCTCGCCCCTGACGACGCTGGCCGAGGACGACACGTCCGCGACGGCCTCGCCGGCTCCGTCCATCCCCGAAGAGGAAGACGCCGCATCCGCCTCGCCCTGGAACTACCGCCTGGTGGGTGGCCTGCGCAAGGTTCAGAGCCAGCTGAGCGACGCCTCGGACGCCACTCCCACCCGCCTGCCCTCCTTCCTCGAGGAGGAGCCCGCCTCTTCGAGCAAAGTCCTGGCGCCGGAAGCGCCCATCGTCGCCTTCCCCCTCACCACCAAGGCGTCCTTCCAGTCCGACCGGACCGGCAACACGGTCTCGGATCGCACAAACTACAAGACCTACGCGCAGAGCTCCTCCGGCCCGGACACCGTTCGCGGCTCCGTCGCATCCGATTTCGACACCTCTTCGCTTTTCCCTTTCCCGAGCGGGCCCAACTACGTCGTCTACGACGGCGCATCAACCTCGGATCAATCCAGGGCCCACTCGGACTCGGAGCAGAGGGAACCCAACTATGTCGTCCACGGGCACCACCGCCGCACCCAGTCCGACGGGACGGACGTTTCCCAGCTGCAATCCGAATATTCGAGGGACAGCCTGGTGGTGGCCCCCCTGCAACCCATGAGGTCGGGTCGCCTTCACTCCAGCTCGACGGTTGCGAGCGCCAGGTCGCTGGAGCACCTGCGGACCGGGTCCTTGACGTCCGTCTCCAGCTCCAGGTTCAACCGGGACGCCGACCCCAACGTCTCGACGGGCGTGTCCACGCAGGTCGATCTGGAAGGGCGCCACGGGCGGCCCCCCTCGGGCTCCGGGCAGGGCATCCATCGCAGGAGCGCGTCTCGGACGCAGCCGTGGGGCACCGCCCTGTCCACGGTCCTCTCGGAGAGCGAAAGGAGCGACCCGTCGTCTCGCTCCATCTCCCGGCTCTCCGGCAATGCGCGCAGCAGCGTCTTCACCCTCAACCAGCTGAGGCAAACGGGAAGCTTCTCCACCTTTGGTGTCGAGGAGGCTCTGGCCATGGCCTCTCGCTCCCGCAGCGGCTCCGTCGACCGACCTCAGCCAGCCTACGGCAGAGATGCACCGCCCTTCCCCAGCGCCCGGTTGGTCCGTGACCACGACGAGGACGGCGATGGCCTCGCCGACCTGGAGAGCATGAGTCGCCTCCCTTCCCGCGCCCGAGGCCTTAGCCTCGTCTCCAACCACTCGGGAGACAGGCACGTCCGTTCCGGCAGCAACTCTCGAAACAACAGCATAAGCTACGCGGCCATTCCCGCATGGGCAAGGTAAATAAAGCAGACCCCCCTTTTTTTTTTTTCTTCCAACCAATCTCCCCCAAAAAAAAAAAAAAAAAAAAACCTCGGGCTTGTTTCTCTAACTTGAGGGCAAGGGTCTATTACGGCAGCGGGGAAAGGCGCTGGTTGGCGCCGCAGCCATCCAACGAGTCCATGTTTTCGCAATTCACCAGCAGCGCGCATCGAGATTCGTCGCACAGCCGCTCGCCCAGCTATGAGCAATACACGACCGAAATCACCAATCCTCGCCGTCGACCCCGAGAAATCCAGCGTCGAGCCAGCGAATCCGATTCGATGGACATCAGGCCTCATCCTTTTGTGGCCGCCGCTCACAACATCAAGAAACAGACGTCGAGCATCTGGTCGCCGCATCTGCGGCAGGACAGACGAGCTAGTCGGTACAGCATTTGGGCCCCTCCTTCGCTGGCCGAATCCGCCGAATTCGGAATCTGGCAACGAAACCTCCAGCTTGTGCTGTTTGTTCTCGGCTTCATCTGTCCCTTTGGTGAGTGGAAATTTCCTAAGCCCGCACCCAAACAGTCGAACCCTTGCTGACGTGTCGCTTCTTCCTTTTTTTTCTTCTTCTTCTTTCTTCCTTGAAACAAATCAGCCTGGATGATAGGCGCCGGTTTGTCCGTCCCTCCAAAGCCGGAGCGAGACATGACGGAGCGAGACTACAGCACAGGCCACCTGGATCTTCGAATAGAGGCACGCCATCAGATGCAATACATCAACGCGGAGCGCCTCCATGACCGGGTCAAGTGGTGGAGAAGCGTCAACCGGCGCATGTCCATCATTGGCGCCGTCATTGTCAGCCTTGCCATTGTTCTCGTCGTTGTGGGCGTAAAGCAGCAGTGGCATTCATGACGGGGGGAGAGTTTTTTTTTTTTTTTTTTTTTTTTCTTCTTCTTTTTTCTTCTTCTTTTTCTTCTTCTTCTTCTTTTTCTTTCTTTCTTCTGGGAGTTCAACGTCATATTCAACGTGAGTTGATGGAGGAGCAAAAGCGAAACAACATCTTTTTTGGTGAATTTTTTTTTTAGCCATTTTCTTTCTGATGGGATGACGAAACAAACCTTTTTTTTTAATGTTTTTTTTTTTTTTGTTGGGAGGGCATGACGCCACTTTTGGATATTTTTTTTTTCTTTATCTCTCACTCTTGCAAAACTCTCACGAGATGACGAATTCTTGCTTTTGCAAAAACGATATACACATACACATACACATACACATACACATACACATACGCGCAACACGCAACATGCACGCACACACGAAAACGACATTTTTTATGCGTAACGCAAAAAAAAGACCAACCCTTTTCAACATGTTTTCTTTCTCGACCTCCCCCGATTTTTTTGATAACTCCATTTTTATATATGGCATATATATATATATATATATGTATGTATATATACATTATTTCTTCTTCTTTTTTTATTTATACTTTGACGGGGCATGAGATACCCTAAATTACAAAAACGTTCTGGGATTTTTTTTTTTTCAGCCATTTTGCATACGCTGATTATATACATGTACGATAACTACAACATAAACAACTACTTACAACTACAAATTACCATTCGTTGGAGCATAAGCAGGAGCCGACCCTGTTGGGAGGTTTTTTTGAAATATATGTCTATATATATATATATATATATATATATATTGGAAAAGCACAATGTTTTTCAAGGCAAAGCATTTCTCATTTTTCTAAAAATGTGCCAGTGAAAAGGGGAAGAAGAAAAAAAAAAAAGAGGAGCGCAGGGAGAAAATAGGGTACAGGGGGCAATTTTCTCTTTTTGACATGAAAAAAAAATTCGCCCGAATCCGCGTGCTTCCCCAGCCGTGTGTGTGTTTCATTGATCCCTCGATGCAAACAATAATAATAATACCAGCTCGCCGTGTCTATCGTCGTTATTCATCCAAATGTACCTATCCAATATTCCAAATACCCCCCCAGCATCAGCCAGTTCGACAAGGCCTCCCAAATCACCGCGTCTTCCTCTTCTGAAGCGCCGCAATCTCCGCCTTGAACTCGCCGACAGCCTCGGCAAGATCCTCCTCCGGGTCCTTTGAAATGCCCAGTATCGGCTCCTTCCCGGAAAGGCTCTCGCTGCTGGTCGACCTCTTCAACCGGGCACTGGCCTTGCCCTGCCGGTCGTCGAGCTTCTCCTTCAGCAGCGCTTTGCCGGGGGACGCGAAAAAGCCCGTGGCGGCGGCGGTCCAGACGAAGGCGTAAAAGTACACGTTGGCCCACGCGCGGAGGGAGTCCTTGAAGGTGAGGATGAGGAACGGGAGCGTGGTGAAGGAGAATGTGAGCTGCGTGACGAGGTAGGTGGCGAAGTCGTAGTACTTCTTCTGGGGCGTGGGACCTCCCGTGATGGGATCGAGGAAGAAGGGGCGAACATGGCGGCGGAAATCTGTTGTAGCAAAGAAAAAAAAAATTAGTCCAATCATATTCACAAAACGAGACGGGGCGAGATGGAATGAATTAATTGAACAGATTTGATGGTTTTTTTTTGTAAAAAAAAAAAAAAAACGGGCGTCTTACTCTTGGCGCAAGTTTGTATCAGGCTGGCCAGGACAAAGCTGAGGTAGTAGCCGGGGTAAAACCCATGCCAGAAAGCGCTGGTGACAAACGTCGTCATGCTGGCACGGAACCCAGGCTTCTTCCCTCGGGGAGTCACCCGAAGGTAGATGTAATTCCGCAGCCAGTTGTTCGTGTTCATGTTCCACCCGGCCAGGTAGGCGCGAGGGTTCTGGGCCGTCTCCACAACCCAGGGGTCGATGTTTTGCAGCCGGTTCCACGAGACCTTTCCGGTGACGGGGTCAACGCCGTTGTAGCCCAGGCCAGCCAGGATGCACGCGCCCTCGGTCAACGACCACACGCCGTAGAACTTGAACCGGGTCACCAGGCTGGCCATGTGGATGAACCATATTCGCTCCAGGAGCGGCCGCTCGGTGAAGGCCGCGGTAGGAACGATGGCAGGGCTGTATCTGCCGGACAGGCCGACAAAAAGGCCAATCCAGACGAGGCCAGTCACGGCCTTGACGGCGGCGGGAGTGCCGCTGCGAGGAATCCTGCGCTTCTTCCGCACGGGCGGCTTCTTGGCGGCATCGACCTGGGAGGGCACGTCGAACATGGACGTGTCGATCCAGCGTCGGTACTCGGCATAGTCAAAGGCCGGGCCGGCGAACAGGGCCGGGAAGAACAGGACGTAGGCAGCGTAGTCGACCAGCGAGGGGAGCTCCCTCAAGGCGCGGTTCTGCTGGAATTCGGAGAGCTGTTCGGCTGGCAGCTGCCCGTCCGCCACGTTCCAGCAAAAGGCCGAGAGCTTCATGATGAGGACCATCTGGGCGCCCGTGATGTCGACTTCCGAGGGGCTGTTTGCCATCTGGCGCTGGATATGGCTGACTGACATGTGGCCCATGACGAAGACGAAGCCGATCCAGGGCATGTAGGGGCTGCGGCGCAGGTACTTGGCGATGGCATAGGTGCCCCCCGCGCTGATGGCGAGCGTGAGGACGCCATCCCAGAGATCGAAGAGGCCGACGAGATAGAAGACGGAGACGCTGTTTTTTTTTTTTTTTTGGTCGTGAAAGGGGCCGTGGTCAGCCAGCTGAGGCGGCGCGACAAGAGAGAGAGAGAGAGAGAGAGAGAGAGAGAGGCGCATTTACCATATGATGAAGATGTTCTTTTGATGCGGCTTCGCGTCCGGCAGGCGCTTGAGGATCCCCGCCAGCGGATACGACAAGAGGAACGAGAAAGTCAGTTTGACTGGCGATCGCGAAATGGAAAAAAAAAAAAAAAAAAGATATTGTAAGTATAGATCACAGCAGTTTTGTTTTTTTTTTCGTCATATTTTAGCAGAGGGAGGGAAAAAAAAAAACAAAAATTTCCTTACGTTCGTCGGGAGAAGCCGCAAGCTTCGTCGCCAGCGCCTCAAACGCTACATTTTTCAAACGCGTCAGCAGACAAAGCAAGGAAGAAAATAAAGAAAATAAAATAAATCAATAAATCAAAAGGAATAGATTCTGGAAAAGACTCACGCCGGTGCAGAAATACCAGCATGTCTTGAGTATTTTTCCCGTCTCAAAGGGAACCCCCCCAAAAAAAAAAAAAAAAAAAAAAAAAAAAAAAAAAACAAACAAACAACCCCAAAAACAAACACCCAAAAAAAAAAAGAAAAAGAAAAAGAAAAAGATGGTAAAGAAAACGCCACGCCGATATGGAGAAGAAGGGGGGTTTGGTTGGGTTGTGCCAATAAGAACTAGGTAATCAGCGTAGGAAGGGGAAATAATAATAATAATAATAATAATAAAGATGCGAAACGAAAATGATTCAGGAAATTAATTTAATTAGTCGCCCATCTCGAATCTATCGAGGGCCACACAATCAAAACAATCCAACAACGAAAGCTTTATTGTTATAAGAAAGAAAAGAAAAGAAAGGGGAAAAAAAAAAGGAAAGGAAAAAGAAGAAAAAAAAGAATTAAAAAAAAAAAAAAGGGGGGGGGGGGTCAACATTTATCCAACAAGGCGCCTGAGGCAGCAGCGATTGGAAAGCAGCCCCCAAGGAATTTTTGCCCTATTCAATTAATTTTTTTTTAAAAAAATTATTATTATTAATTATTAATTATTAATTATTATTATTTATTTATTTTCTATTTTTTTTTTTTTCATCATTTTGATTATTTTTTTTTGTTACTATTTTTTAGACACACACGTGCGAGGGCGATCAGGAGGGGAAAAAAAAGAAAAAAAAAAAAAAAAAAAAAACCTCAAGTACGTTGCGTCACGCGCTTGACAATCAATCTGCTGATACCTCAAGCACATTACAGATAGTTTCGTAGATTTGCAAAAGAAAGAAAAAATAAATAAAAAATAAAAAATTCATGTTAATAAATATATATAAAAAAAAAGTAAATGAGAAAAAAAAAGAACAGAGAAAAAAAAAAAAAAAAAAGTCGACCCCTTCAAGCGTGTCTCATTGAAAGAAAACAAAAAACCATACCTCGACGCTCTTATTTTTGAGTGAGAGTGGTCTCCAACCAGCCCCTCTTCTTCCCCTTACACACGAGACGAGAAGGGAAAAAAAAAATTGTCAGAAATAACAAGCATTACTATTACTATTGCCAATCTAAAATTGAATTTTTTTTTTAATTTTTTGGTTTTTCACGGCGAGACCATCGAAAAGTAAGATATATCAAAAAAAAAAACACCATTAACCCTACCGAATAAACTATATAAACTGAAGAGAAGAAGAACCCAGCCAGCCATCTCCACATGTACTTTTAAAAACCTATTATGGAATCCACCACAAAACCGATCCCCAGCAGATGCCACCATTGTACATGCCAAGGTGTCCAGCAAGGGTTGAGACAGAAGAAAATAAAATTACACGTAGAAACCACGTCCCGACGAATGAGGATCCAAGGCGAATATCCCCTATATACTCCCTTCCAGCCTATGCAGTATCCCATGCAAAACCCAGGTGGAGGTTTACATAAAAACACCATGCCAAGGCTCATATTCAAACTTGATATAAAACGAAAAGTCATGCATAAAGCGATATCAGACCCCTTTTGTAAACCGTTTTAAACCCCATATTGTAAAGAAGAAGAACTCCGAAAACAAGAAAGAGAGAGAGAGGGAGAGGGAGAGAGGGAGAGAGGGAGAGAGGGAGAGAGGGAGGAAATCAAAACCCCTCCAACTCAAATAGAGTAATGTAGCCCAAAGGGCGACGGAAAGGGATAAAAAAATAAAGGAGGAGGTGGTGGTGGTGGTGGAGAAAAGAGTAGATAAAGTAAAAGGAGAAGGAGAAGGAGAAGAAGAAACGAGTGAATAAAGTAAAAAGAGAATAAGAAGAATAAAAGAGTAGATAAAGTAAAGGTAGAAGGTGAAGAATAAAAGAGTGGATAAAGTAAAAGGAGAAGGTGAAGAATAAAAGAGTGGATAAAGTAAAAGGAGAAGGAGAAGAATAAAAGAGTGGATAAAGTAAAAGGAGAAGAAGAAGAAGAAGAAGAAGAAGAAGAAGAAGAATGATAATAATGATGATGATGATAATAAAAAGGGTATACAAGTAGAAGTAGGAGGAGGAAGAGAGGAAGAAGAAGAAATTAGATATGGAGGAGGAGAAGGAGAAGAAGAAAATGGGACACAGCAGCAAGGACGACAGAACCATCTTTGCGGAGAGCATCACTCCGAGCAACAACGTCGCCGCTAGCTGAGGAAGTACGCATTCTGGGGGGGGGAATCATAAACCCACGGCATGGCCGTATGAATGAACGGATTGGCGTGCTGCTGCTGTGACTGCTGCTGGTGGAACTGGTTCTGCGACTCGTCACGCTGCTGGTGGAACTGGTTCGGCGACTCTTCCCGCTGCTGCTGGAGCTGGTTCTGCGACTCGTCACGCTGCTGGTGGAACTGGTTCGGCGACTCTTCCCGCTGCTGCTGGAGCTGGTTCTGCGGCTCGTCCCGCTGCTGGTGGAAATGATTCTGCGCCTCCGCCTCCGCCTCCTCCGCCGCCGCTGCCACCGCAGCAGGAGGAGGAGAAGGAGGCGACAGAGAAGGAGGCGACAGAGGAGACAGCGGCTGATGCTGCGACTGCGGTTGGTGGTGGTGGATGTGGTGGAAGTGCTGCTGCTGCTGCTGCTGCTGGTGTTGATTTTGCAGCTCGTGTTGCTGTGGCAGCTGGTGTTGATGCTGCAGCTGGTGTTGCTGTTGCAGGTGGTGCTGATGATGTTGGAATTGATGGTGGTGTTGATGTTGCAGCTGGTGTTGCTGCTGCAGCTGGTGTTGCTGTTGCAGCTGGTGTTGCTGCTGCAGGTGGTGGTGATGATGTTGGAATTGATGGTGGTGGTGGTGGTGGTGATGCTGCGCTTGCGCTTGCGCTTGCGCCTGGAGGAAATCATAACTCAACGCCGCGGCGTACGCGGGCACATCCTGGGCAACGGCCATGCTCGACACCGGCATTTCTTGCGTGACGACGGCGGCTTGGGGGGCAAATTCCGGGACAGGGGCTCCCAGGGCGTAGAAGGGCTGCGCAGCCGCAGTCAGGAAGCTGCGATCATCATGGCCATATGCCACCATCTCCTCTATAGGATTGCGGAAGTTCTGGGACAAAAGCAGCTCGGCGCGGGGGTGGACACCGTCGAAGATGGGGCACTGTTTCGGCGTCAACAGGTTGCCCTCGATGACATCGTCGATGTTGTAGTAGCTAACTAGGTGATGCGGGACGCCCTGATAGGTGATGCTGATTGTCTTCTTGATCAGGCCGTTGCTCTTGAACGGGTACGAGTCCACCAGGGAGCCGATCAGGGATCTCTCCGGGTCCTTGGCGATGTTAGTCGCGTCCATGAAGGCGGCGAGAGCTGCGTTTTGGCGAGAGTCGGCCTTGTTGATGCCCTGCGAAGCCTTCTTCTTTTTGAGAGCCCGCTTTTTCTCACCAGGAGGAAAAGGCTTCTCCAGTTCGCGGTAGATGAGGAAGTTGCCGAGGATACGACTCGGGCTCCAAGAAACGCCGTCGGTCCAGCGCTTGATGCCGGAGGCATGCTCTTCATAGATGAAGACGTTGCCGCTGGTGATGAGTTCTTGGCGCTCACGGTCATGTGGCCGGCGAGGGACGTGGTTGAGGCGACCATGCAAGCATGACTCAAAAAGGATGAGGGAATCTATTGTGTTGGATATATAGCCCCTGTATGTGGGGATAAGAGGCGCCTGGCTTGCCATCGCAATAAAAGAACGACCTTTGTTTTTTTTTTTTGTCTTTTTCTTTTCTTTTTTTTTTTTTTGTGTGTGTGTGTTTTTCTTTTTTTCTTTTTTTTTTTCGTCTTTTTCTTTTTTTTTTCTTTTTTTTTTTGTTTTGTTGTAATAGCTGTTGGCTCAGATGAGACGCTGATGCTTTGTCAAGTCTGATATAGTTGCTTCAAGTTTCAGGCGAGCAAAGACGGCTATATGAGATGCAATGAGAAGAGGAGCAGTAGAAAATGTTTGTGTTGTGTGTTTGTTTGTGTAGACAGAAGCACAGATGGGGGGGATGGGGTTAAAAAGGATGAGCGATATTCCCCAGAGGCGTTTGTTGACAAGATTGTTGACGAGATTGTTGACGAGACCAACAAGCCTCCGAAGTCTCGTTTTCTAGCGTCGTCGATGGTTTCCCTTGTGTCAAACCACGACGTGTATTGGACCGTATGCCAAAGCCACTATTGCGGGAAAAAAAAGAAAAAAAAACCCAAATTCCGGGGGGATTGGCGCTTGAGCAATATGCTTCCGAAACCTTTTTCTCTTTTTTTTTCCTTTTTTTTTTTAAGAGGCGTCGGCGGTGGCGATGGGAGAATCAATGGGGGTGGGAAACAAAATTATGAGCCAGCTCTTGCAGTCTATGATGGTCCGTCCAAGACGGCGTCGTCTGCCGGGGCTCAATAGCTGTGAGGCTTGTCCTCTGAGACGAATTGTGTCAGAGGCTTGGTGGCAGCAGAATGACAGTTCAAGCTTTGTCAGATATGCCGAAATCGCCGAGGCCGAGGCTGAAGTGGAAGGTTTTTGTCAGAGCTCGACTGGCCCAGCCAGGCAAGGGAAGCAGCGGGAAAGAGACGAGTCGGTGATCCAATCAGCAGAGAGCAATTGGTTGGTGATATCTAGTGCGCAGGAAGGAGGCGGTTTAGAAGGAGGCAGGACCAGCCGGTGCCTCGTGTGTCTTTGCAGAGAGAGGGAGGGAGAGGGGAGAGGGAGAGAGAGGGGGAGAGAGGGGGAGAGAGAGAGAGAGAGAGACACACAGAGACACACAGAGACAGAGAGAGATAGAGAGAGAGAGAGAGAGAGAGAGAAGAGAGACAAAAGTCTAGGTAGAGGCGAATTTCTGAGATGGCTAGAAAGAACCCGCTCGGGATGATCCTTGGTCCATGCTCTCTCGCCTACCAAAAGCACTCCTTGTTTCTGTCTTTCTTTCACATCCATACAGAGTAATATATATTATTTGCCCAAGGGGGTGGTAGAAAAAAGGAATAAAAAAGACACCCGCAGCGGAAGGAGGAGGGGAGGGGGAGTGGAACCGCCCCGTTGGCTGGAGCAAACCAGGGCACGAATGCCGGTTGTGCTTGTACGAGTAAGGCACGTATGAGCGGTATACCATACCTACTAAATAGTAGGTACTAGGCAGTATAGAGGTATAGTACCTAGTACTGAGTACCTGGCATCTACTTAGGTGGTAGTGGTACTTACTAGGTACCTCCTAGATTAGTAGTCTCTGCTATCGTTCTCGTGGTATCGAGTTCGTATTCGCCGCACTGCCGCGTAAGATATAGGAGGTACTGCTCAGGTTATAGTTAGGTAGTTCTTGCCCTCGTAATTACCATATAAAAAAGTTCCTTTTGTTTATTTTTTTTTCTTCTTCTCTTTTCTTCTCTCTCTGTCTTCCCTATCTTTTTGTTTTTCGTATCCAAACTACTAACCTATTATTGCGCTGGCTCCGGCCCACCACTCCCAAGGTTGATTCGCCGCGTCCGGCCCCTCCTCCCAAAAAGAAAAAGAGGCGCAAGCCAAGCAGCGACGTCGCTCGATCTCGATGAAATCCCGCCGCATGGCGCGAATGCATGTTTGTTCGCCGCTTGCATGAGGGGGCGCCTCTCCATGTCAACGCAGCGGCGCTCCTGTCACTGCCCACCAAATGCCAATTTTATTTTATTTTTTATTTCCTTTCAAATTCTATTCTTCATGTTTAAATTTTATTTTAATTTTTTTTAAAAAAAATTTCCATCTCCTCCTCCTCTCATCTTTGGTTTATTCGCGCCGGGAGAAGACCAGCGCCGCTCGCGAGGTGGCACCAAATCGAAAACCCCCAACGAAACGAACCGCATCATGGAAAGAGAAAAAAAAACCACGCCGCCGACACAAGGTCCGCAACGAAACTTGTTACCACCACCCCCCCTCCCCCCCCCCTCTCTCTCTCTTCTCTTCTCTTCTCTCTCTCCCTCTCCCTCTCATGCCGCACTATTACGTGCTCCATTTTGATGCTACGACTTTGGCGGCAGCAAAAGGGCCCTGTGGAGCGGCCCTAAAAAAGGTGAGGCACCGAACTTGCTGCTCCCGCAACCAGCCGTTTCCGCGCTGGGAGGGGAGGGGCTGCGGCCGTCCAGGCCAACCCGACCTTTCGAGAATGGCCTCTTGTCATTCTTCCTTGTTTTATTAGTCCGAGCAGCTTTGCCAAAGCGCCTCCTTTAAGCCATCGTGGAGCGAAAGCGGCTCTTTTGCGCGCCCTCCCCTCTCGCCCCCCCCCCCCCTTCCCATTCGGCCATGGTTTGTGTCTCTGAGAGAGAGAGCGAGAGAGAAACATTCCCCTCCCCCCCCAAAAAAAATTTTGGGAAAAAAAAAAAGGAAGAAAGGAAAATAAAGAAAAGAAAAAAAAGAAAAAAGAAGAAAAAGAAAAGGGGCCAAGGGCAAATGGCACGGTAAGCAATCAACCTCGAATATGCAGCTTATTGCCCCGTATCACTCTCTAGTGTTGACGGGAGCGAGCGTAGGGCACAAAAAAAAAAAGAATGATCGAGCGACGTATAAAGTGACAGGTGGTGTACAGTTCATTATAGCTATACGTCGTGCTCGAAAGTGACGACGCTTTATGCTTTTGAGCCGCCAAAACGGAGTCGGGGATGCAGAGTCATGCTCCGGTGGAGATGGGGAGAGACGGCACAAGGTCCCACCCTGGGCGGCGGAACGATTGATTACCACTTCATTCATCAGCTTTCAAGGCAGCCAATCAATGAATCCGCGTCGCCTAGGTAGGGGGGGGAGGGCAGTAGCAGTAACTTGGGAGTTACATTGGATTTCGCTATCCCATCAAAAAAAAAACCCCCGTTTTCTGCGCGCGGGCTTGCAAATTGCGCGCAACGAACCGGTTCCAAGGCGGCGTTGGCGCAAGTTTTTTAAAAAAAAAATTAATTTTTTTTTTAATTTTTTTTTACCGGCAGAAACCAGGTGTCCGAGATACCGAGAGACCGAGAGACAGACAGAGAGAGAGAGAAAAGGCGTCGTCTCGAGCGACAAAAAACCAAAAAAAAAAAAAAGAGATGGGATGCCCTTGTTTTCCGTCGTCATGCTTCTCCGGATTTTCAAGCTTGCTCCAGCGTCCAGCTGGACCGGGGCTCGGCCATGGAACGCGGCGATGCCGGTGATCCAACGGCTGGAGCTCTCAGCTCTCCTGGGTGGTTTTGGCGATCCCAAGTCCCTTGCCCCCCCCCTCCCCCCTTTCGGGCCCCACGGCCATTCGCCACCGCCATGCTCCGACGTTTGTGGCTTCGCGCCTTGACAGTTACACATGATGCCCCAAGTAACTGACTTGCTACTCGGACTTGCTTGCTCAAACTACCCTTGGCACCAAAAAAGCGCCCCATGTGCTAGCAGTTGGATAGGGCTGGAATAAGCCTCTAGCGCGAGCATATGCACCCGGAGGGGCAAGATGGCTTTGGCCTCTCTCTCTCTCTCTCTCTCTCTCTGTCTGTCTTTCTCTCTCTCTCTCTCCCCCCTCTCTCTTTTCTCTCTCTCGGTCTCTCTCTCCGTCTCTCTCTCGTCCGCGCTTCTCCCTGTCCGAGGTCGTTCGCCAAGTCCTGCCGAGGCAAACTTGTTGAGACACTTGCCCATCTCACGATTGGATTCGCCATGGCCGCCTCTTCCTGCTATGCGACTCTTTCTGCTATGCGACTCTCTGCCGCCCCCCCCCCCCGGTAATCTTGTTTTCCTAAATTCTCTAGGCCCGTCGTGCTTGTGGCACAGCCCAAAAAAAAAAAACCCCTTTGTCTTAATTAGAATTTCAGGTACCTGCAAAGCTTGAACCCCCCCCCCCCCTTCTCTCTTCTCTTCTGGTGCCTGGGCCGGCATGAGTCGGTTGCATCTGCCATGCATCTACGGACTACCATGCATCTACCATGCATCTACCATGCGCGCACCACGCGCATCGCTCGCACGTCTCCGCCCCGCCGCCGCATGAGTCGTGGCCGAGGGGGAAAAAAAATATCGCAAAAAGGAAAAAGGAAGGCCGGCCAAAAGGGGGTTTTCCGTACCTGCATCGGCGTCCACATATTGGGCACCACATCAAGGTCGCAAAGTCTCCTCTCTCTCGTCACATGCCTGGCCGGGGGGCCGCGTGGCTGCGCTGTTCTGCGCTGGTCTGCGCTGCGCTGGTCTGCTCTGCTCGCTTAGCACCGTCGCATGGCGTCCTTCGCACGTGCCAAGGCATCATGATAATTAAAAACGAATTAAACGCTCAGGCAAAAAAGCAGCCAAACGTTGCATTATCAGCGGCTGCATTATCAGCGGCATTATCGGGCAGCAGCATTCGGCATCGGCAGCAGTATCGGCAGCAGTATCAGCAGCAGTATCAGCAGCAGTATCAGCAGCAGTATCAGCAGCGGCGGCGGCGGCGGCGGCGGTAACTTGGAAACGATAGCCCGGACCGCCGTCACACATCCATCACACAGATTCTCGGAGTCGCGTTAGCCAGATCGCATTTTGCAAGGCCAGGACGCAAACAGGGGGGGGGGGGGGGGGCATTAGATGGGGATCGCCTTTCCCTTGGAAGGGTTGCCCTGCAGCCCCGCCCTGCATGTACCGCGCCGCACAGCCCGTTAGCGCGGCAGGTCGGCCAGCATCGCGGGCCACTAACACGGCTGACTCGGCGAAAACCTTGCCCCTCCTGCCCCTCTTCTGTCTGGGTTGCTCACGCAAAAAAAGGGAGGTGGGGGTGGGGAAGAGGGGGGGGGGAGGGAGAGGCTCTGGGCAAATCGGAGGGTTGGAGCGCTGGTTCGACGCAATCTGTTGGTCAGTCCCTCTTTCCCGTTTCCCAATCTTTGGCCCAAGATGAGATGGCCCTTTTTTTTCTTTTTTTTTTTTTTTTTTTTTTTCCTTTTCGCTTTGATGATGACGACAAAATCGCTAGAAGAAAAAAAAGTTGTTGTTTTTGCTCCGAGGAACTAATGAATCAGTGGCAATGGTCTATATGATTCAGTCAAATTCGACATGCTTGAAATTTCTTTTTTATTTCTTTATTTTTAACCGAAAAAAAAACAAAAAAAAACGCCAGGTTTGCGATTGCTGCTGTGAGAGATGAGTTGTGGGGGATGGATGAGTGTGTGCGAGTGCGAGGTTGCGCCCGCGCGATTGTGTGTGTGTGTGTGTGTGTGTGTGTGTGTGTGTGTGTGTGTGTGGGAGAGGGGAATGCCGGTGATTGATTGGCCCAGACATTGTTCAAGTGGTCAAATATCAGAGAAACAAATTTCCGCCCTGCTCGGGCACACAGGAAACCAAAAGAAGAAAAGAAACGAAAAAAAAAAAAGAAAAGAAAAAAAGGGAAGAAAAAAAAAAACACCCCAACAGCCTAGGATGCAACGAGCACGAAGGGAAGGGAGGGGGGGAAACAGCGAGAGATGGGATCATGTTGGAGGGGGGAAAAGGACCGGAGGGCGCCGATGTGAGAAAAAAAAAAATTCAATAAAAAAAAGAAAGAAAGAAAAAGAATAATTGATTAAAAAAAGAATAATAATTTGAAAAAAAAAAGAAGAAGAAGAAGAAGAAACGAGTAGCAAACCAAACGATTTAGTTTCGCAAGAAAGAACGAAAAAAACAAGAAAAGAAAAAACCCCCCCCAAGATGGGATAAGATAGATAAGGGCGACCAAAAAAAAAAAAGGGCAACGCCAAAACAAGCGACAAATGGGAACGAAGAAAAGTCGTACCACCTTTTTTTTTTTTTTAAGGGGAGGAGGAGGAGGAGGGGGGAAACTGGGCGATTAGTGCTCCGTACCTACTAGTTGCTATACCTTAGTAAGTCTGTTAGCTGCAGTTAGTTGGTGAAGGATGACTTAAGCATGTTAGTTAGCATAGCTCTTGCCCCCGGTCTTTTTCCCATGCTGACGTTGTAGATGAATGATGATCAATATTCAATATTCGATCTCACTAGCAAAAAAATAAAAAAAAAAAAAAAAACGAAAACATGAACAAAAACGCAACTATTTTCTACATGGACAAAATTGGCTATTCAATTCAATTCAATAAATAAATAAAACAAGTGAATTAAAATATATAAATAAATAAATGAATAATAATAATGATACTAGGGCAAAGTAAGGTAATGTAAGGTAAGGCAAGGCAAGGTAATGTAAGCTGTGTTTGTTAGTTTTTTTTTCTTGGATCCTTGGTTCCAAGCGACGTCTCTTGAATTCCAGACCTTGTTGGATTTTAGGTTTTTTTTTCCTTTTTTTTTTTTTTTGTCTCTTCTCTTCCATTTTTCCCTTTCTTCACAACTCATCCAGCCAAAAAAAAAAAAAAAAAAAAAGCGCCCAACTTCTTCCAAAGGATCCTTTCCCGCCCCGCCCCGCCTTGTGCTTCTTCCCACAGCAACAACAACCAAAAAAAAAACCCTTGCATCCGCCGCGCCAGGGATCCTTGAAAAAAAAAAAAAAAAAAAAAACCTTCTCCGCCCGGACGACCGTCGAGGCCTTGGCGCCTTGCCGCGGTGGAGCGCCTCCATCTTTTTTTTTTTTTTATCGAATTTTTTTTTTTTTTTTTTTTTTTACCAGCACCCCTTGCCGTCGTAATCGTCATGATCATGTGCATCGCAGAGCACAGTATATAATGTGTAGGTGCGGAGTACGAAGGAAAGAGGAAAGAGGAAAGAGGAAGGAGGGGGGGGGGGTGTGCCGTTATTCACATTCACTTCCAAAGTTGGTTTTGGCCCCATCGTTCCTGCCCTGCCTGGTCAGCCTTGAAAAAAGAAAAAAAAAAAACAAAAACTGGAGACAAATAATTTATATATAAAAAATAAATAAATCAATGACCCACCAGCCCATCAGCGGAAAATCCCCACAAGTGCTGCGTTCTCGCCCCACTTATGCAGGCCGCACGCTATCTGCACGCAGGGCAAAATGTTATGCGGGTTCTTGAACCACATGTTTTTTTTAAAAAAAAAAAAAATTAATTTTTTAATTTTTATTTTTTTTCGATCTGCCATCAGCCCGTCCGTTTGAATCTCGTCGGCAAACCACTGCAATGGCAACCCCCCCTAGCGTGAGACCCAGAACGTAAAAAAGAAAGGTAACAAGGGTGTAAAGAAAAAAATTAAGAAGGAAATAAAAATTAAGAAAAAATTTAAGAAAAAATTTAAGAAAAAATGTAAAAAAAAATTTTAAAAAAATTTTAAAAAAAATGTAAGAAAAAAATTGAAAAAAATTTAAAAAAAAAAAAAAACGCCTCCCCTACACATGACGCTCAAATCGCTCAACGCAACCCTCCTGCATACAGCCAGGGCAGGTCATCTGATCCGTACAGAGGCCCGGGAACTTGCATGGGAACGGGAACCGTCCCCGCAAACATGGCCATGTCGGCGCTAGTCGCCGGTGTCTTGTCAACCGCCCTTGACTCAGGCACCGGGATGATCACTCCGCATTCCCAGTTCCGACAGTTCATCCTCACGCCTCCCGTAGACTTGTCTCTCGATAGCCGGCCCCTAAGACGCACAAAAAAAAAAAAAAAAAAAAAAAAAAAAAACGGCCGGCACAGTCAGCCTCTAAAAAAAAAAAGCCCATTTTAGTTGGGGCAGGGGAGAGGGAGGGCGCCTCATCAGCAAGCCCAAAGAGAAAAAAGAAGACAAGAAGCGCGAAAAAGCCCGCGCATATGCGTATGTGTGTTTTGTGTGCGTATGTGTGTGTGTGGCACAAAAAAAGTTGGGACTCACCAGGCGCTCTCGGAGAGATTGGCACTTCCTACATACGCCCAGCCCGGCGTCGTCGTCGTCGTCGTCGTCGACGTCGTCGTCGCTTGGCTATCTCCGACCCGACGACGCACGAATATCATTTTGCTGTGCGTCAGGAGCCGGTCACGAGTGATGACGTCCCGGACCAGCTCTCTAGGGAAATTAGGCGACCGCCACCACTTGGCTTGCACGCAAATCGTACCTCCAGCCTATTCGTTGGCATACGAGAGAAGGAGGGGAGGGGGGGAGAGAGGCAAAAAGGGAAAAAGGCGGTTAGAAAGATAAAACGCCTGCTCAACTCATCGTCACCACTCACGTTGCGTCCGCCCCTGCTTCTCGACACTGTATGGTCCGTGGGGAAGTAGATGCGGAATCGTTCTCGCAGCTCTTTCGCCCCCGCCGCCAGCCTTTGGGCAGAGCCGGAGCTCGCTCCGCCAGGCTGCTTGTGCGTGTCGATGCCGTCATCACCTAAACGACACCGTGTGAGCTACCGTCTCCACCAAAGAGTAAGCAGCGAGGAAGTTTCAATTCTTCTTCCTCTTCTTTCTTTTACCCCCCCGCCCGCTCTCATCTCGTCCCTTTTCTTACCTCGGCAGGCGTTGTATATGGCCCCTACCAGCTCGTGGTTTATGGACCCCAGCGAGGCGCACTAGAGAGGTTTCTTGGCCGTTAGCAAGCTTCGCTCCCAAAAAGAAATTGGACTTGCCAGCAAAAAAGAAAAAAAAAAAACCTGCCACGAGGTCGACCTCGACAGGGTCGGGACTGGCTAGCCCGAGAGCCGCTACGCTAGCTCCAAGGCCACAATATCCTTTTGTTAGCAACTGTCAGCGATGCCGCCAAAATAAAATTCCACTTGTAGCCTCGCTCGAACTCGGAATGTTGACAAACCTATGCGCTCTACAGTCTCCCCCGAGTGGCTTCCGGGTCTAAAAGATGAGATTTTTTTTGGAATCAAGTCAGTGTATTTGATATTGGGCGGAAAAGGAGGAACCAATTGTTTTTTTTATTTTATTTCTTTTCTTTTCTGTTTTGGTTCTTGACTAAAAAAAAAAAAAAGGGGGAGAGAAAGGGGGGTCCCTGGAACGCACATGGTGTGGACGAAACCGATATCTGACGTCTCGGAAAAGTCGTAGTTGGAAAGGCTGGCAACCATCTTTTCACCTACGCCCGTTGCCCGGAGGAAGTAGGCTAGCTCCGTGTAAAATCTAGTCGTTGGACTGTGCGAAGCAGTGTTGTCGTGGGTGGCGGGACTGTCCAGCCTCGGGAGATCGATTAGAAACACCATCTAAATGTACGGAGGCGGGAAGCAGAGAGACATTGCCCCCTGGTCAGTCTGGAGAGCAACCAAAGAAAAGAAAAAGAAAAAGAAAAAGAAAAAAAAAAAGGGGGGGGGGGGGGGGGCAAAGAGAGAGGAGACATCGTCTCGAACAAGGGCAATACCAACGTTTTCCATGGACCCAGTCTCTCCCCAGTCGTGCGCAACTAGGTTGCCCGTCGGGACGACGACGCGGAGGTAGTTTGGATACTTGAGCAGCTGCAATTTGGAATGCATGGCCCCGGGGCCGTGCATTGGGGGGAAGCAGAACTTGACGTTGGCCGGGACGTTGGCTCGCATCGCGCTCTTCTGTAATACGAGGCCACCGAGTCAGTGCTGGTTTCCTGTTCTCTCACTTGGGCCAAGTGAAGTGGGGATGGAAAGAACCTGGGCTTCATCCTTGGCGAACGCCAGCAGCAGTATCTTTGTCCTCGCAAAGTCAAGCTTGGAAACCATCCACTCCTCGTCCCACTGAAATGACGACAGGACAGCAAGCTCCAGCTGCTCCTTTTGAAACACCTCCTCAATGGTGATTTCCTCGCCCGTCCGGGCACACCCCCGTGCCCGCGTGCGCTTGACCGTGCCGTTTGGATAGGGTAAGCTCTTGCTGCTGGTGCTGGTGCTGCTGCTGGTGCCGCTGGTGCTGCTGCTGCTGCTGCTGGGGGGCAAAGCTGATGCTGGCTTGTCCTTGGGCTTGGGCTCGGGCTCGGGCTCGGGCTTGGGCTCTGGGGCCATTCTGGCCTGTTTCTTTGGCGGGGGAATCTCAACCACGTCGTCGTCGTCGTCGTCGTCATCGACATCACCAGCCAAAGGGCGTTGGCGCTTTGCGAGGCGGTTCAGACGCTCCTGTTCCATGGCTTTGCGGTCGAGGAGCAGGCTGCCGAACCGGCTTGGCGGCTGTGCCTGCTGTCTTGGTTCTGGAGGGCTTGCGGGTGGGATTTTCCCTTCATTACCGTCGTCCTCCGAGTCGTCAATCACAATCGCCGCCGCGGCTGCTGACGAGTCGGGATGCTGGAGCGAGAGGGCGATGGCATAGCGGAGGGCTTCGTCGTCGTCTGCGTCGTCAGGCAGCTCGGGAAGACGTCCTTCTGGCCTTGCCATGTCTGGAATATTTGGTCTTTCTTTTTTTTTTTTCCCCTTTTTTTTTCTGGGGGGTTTTTTTTCCCTTTTTCGTTTGAAAAAGAAAAGAAAAGAAATTTAGAGACCGTGAGAATGACGCGAATGCGTCACTGGCCGATGATCCCTGTTCCTTGTGCCTTCTCGCGTGAATGCGACTGACTGCGCACGCGCTGTCACGTGATTTACCGGGTAGGAGAGGTTTTTTTTTTTTTTTTTTTTTTTTTCCTACATGGTAAAGAGAGGAGACGGGTTTTATAGATGCCAATTGGCACGGTAAAGCTTCATCTCTGTGCTTTACTTTAGTGATTCGGGTCATGCGTTTACGGACGAATTGGCTGTGCTGCCTTTTACGTTGAGCCGTGTATGTATTTGCCTCGGGGTTTTTTTTTTTTTTTTTTTTTTTGACTTTATCGAAAACGAACTTACACGCATCGGCCGTCTGACTTTGTCGACTAACAGAGGGTATACATATATAGATATATAGATAGCCATATATCACACTTTTATCGAGCCCGTTTTAAAAAGAAGAAGAAGAAGAAAGAAGAAGAAGAAGAAGAAGAAGAAAGAGAAAGAGAAATCTTGGAAATCTTTGCTAGAAGAACCAATTATTATTCCATGGCATGCAATGCATCGGGGTGCTGCGGACAACAGAGTTTCATCATTGGCAGCACTAAGACACAACACACATCAACAAATGACGTGCACAAAGCACAAAAGGCTTTCAAGAATCATGTCGTTTGAATGACATCGTCCAATTTCCCCTCCCCTCCCCTTTATTTTTTACCTTTTTGCTGCCGCCGGGGGGGGGGGGGGAGGAGGAGGAGGAGAAGAGGAAAAAAAGGAGGGAGGGAGGGAGGGGAGCCCTAATCGCCAACTTCCTGGAAACATGATCCGCTTGAAAAACACCAATCTTTCATGTTTTCCAAATACCACTTTCGCTCGTGACCAAAAAAAAAAAAAAATGCCCTCTCGAAACGCCCAAAACAAGACGCAGCGCCATGTCGTCGTCGTCGGAGGCGGCGCTGCCGGAATGGTAAGCAGAGCCGCTCAAATCTTGAAGCTCAAAAACCCGCTCTTCAAGCAAAATCGCGGCTTCTGTTTCTAATTTCGCATGTGTGTGTCCCCGGCCAGTCGTGCGCCGCAACTCTGGCCAACCATCCCGAGGATTTCAAAGTGACGCTGCTGGAGAAGAACGGCGTCGTCGGGGGACAAGCAACGTCCATTCCGCTGGATGAGAAACGATTCGGCGCGGCATGGATGAATAACGGGGTTCAGGGAGGATCGCAGGTTTGTTCATTCTCCTTCTTCTCCTCCTTCTCCTTCTTCTTCCCCTTCTTCTCCTTCTTCTCCTTCTTCTCCATCTTCTCCTTCTTCTTTTAATGATGCAATCGGGCAAAAATCGTGTGCTGATGCATCCCACGACAACGGGGTCCCCAGATCTTCAAGCATACCTTCCACTTCTTCAACCAGCATGGCTTCCCGGCCCAGCCTCTCCAGCTACAGGTATCCTTCGGCAAAGGGGAATCGGGCTTCTGGACAAACTGCTTCCCCAGCAAGCTAGTAAGCCGGCATTCGTCCGACATCAAAAGATTCGGCGTCCTTCTCAGGGTCGTCAAGTGGACCATGCCGGTCGTCGGCCTGCTGCCCATCTCCGTCGTCCTGCGGCTCTTCCTCTTCAGCAAGGACTTTGGCGACAAGATGGTCTATCCGCTCATCGCCTTGTTCCTGGGCACGGGAAACCAGACGGCCAACGTGCCCGCCGCCATCGTCGAGCGCCTCTTCAACGACCCCAACATGAAGCTCTGGAACTACGACGCCGACACGCTGCTGCCTAACCAGCCTACCATGTACTCCTTCGACCGCCTGCACGGCTTCTACGGGAAATGGAGAGACGACTTGGCTGCCAGGGGCGTCTCCGTCAGGACCGGCACCGAGGTGCACGGCGTCCTCTCCAGGTCCAGGAAAGGCGTCGACCTGGTCGTCAGGGACATCGACGCCGACGAGACCACGCACGAGCACTTTGACCAGCTCGTGCTGTGCGTCCTCGCAGACGACGCCCTGCGCATCCTGGGAAAGACGGCCACGCGGCGCGACAAATGGGTCCTCGGCGGCGCAGCCTTCTACGACGATCTCACCGTCACGCACTGCGACTCGGACTACTTCTCCAGGCAGTACGAAACGCGATTCAAGCCCGAGCTGTGCGCGGAGCCAAAGTCCGAAGAGCAGTGCCGTCAAATCGCCTCCGCCAAGGGCGAAGCCCTGCCTCCCGCCTCCTCGCCGTCGTCCTCCCGATCCCAGCCCTTCGACCCCATGTATTACACATACACATACCAGCACAACCCGCGCCTCATCGAAATGTCCTTCAACTGCAGCAACTACCAGCACCAGCTCAAGTCCGCGGCCGCTTCGTCGCCCGAGGCGCGCTTCGAGCCGGTCTACCAGACCATCTTCCTCGACAAACGAAAGAGCAACCTCTGGACAATCGACGGCATCGACGAGAGCAAGATCATCAACCGCAACTGGTGGCATCAGCTCGGCCACCGCTGGCAGCACTACGTCCGCGTCGTCCCGGGCGTGATGTTCCTGCAAGGCCGCGATAGCACCTTTTTTGCCGGATCATGGACCCTAGTAGTACGTCTCTCCCCCCCTATTT
The DNA here is from genome assembly GCA_020631695.1 of Trichoderma cornu-damae. Lineage (NCBI taxonomy): Eukaryota > Fungi > Ascomycota > Sordariomycetes > Hypocreales > Hypocreaceae > Trichoderma > Trichoderma cornu-damae. The sequence goes on from CM036093.1 coordinate 1,394,806, forward strand.
ATTACTGTCCTCTCCTTTCCCCTTTCCTCCTTTCTTCCAGACCTTTTTTTTTTCTTCCTTCACTACGCGTCACGCGTGTTTTTATTATACAAAACAAAAACAAAGAAAGAGCCCGGCATATTCTAATAATAAATGGGCAAAAAAAAAAAAAAACACAGAACATGCATGAAGTTGCCTGCATCAGCGGCATCGCCGCCGCCTACCGCCTCGGGGCAGAGTACGTCAAGTTTGACGACTTTGCGCAGGATTTCTTCGTCAAGTACCTGTTAGTTTCCCACGGGAAGCTATTTTCGAAGGAAGAAAAGAAGAGGGCGAGGAAGAAGTCGGCTTAAACAACCTTAAACAACCCGCTCCCCCCTTTTTTTTGGGGGTGATAGAGCTGTAGCAATAAAAAAACGCTGTAGCAAAAAAAAAAAAAAAACCCTGTAGCAATAAAAATCGCTGTAGCAATAAAAAACCGCTTGTTTTGCAGGACATACAAACAAGCATCGCAACGGACAAGAAATATTTGAAAAAAAAAAAAAAAAAAAAAAAAAAAAACAGATGAGAAAAAAAATCAAGGCGCCGGTGCATCTCGAGTCGAGAGGCCGAATCGCACTCCATCTTCTCTACGTGTGCACGCCGCATTCAACGGGGAGATGAAAAAAAAATCATTGAAATGCAATAACGAAATACAAAATGAATGATGAGCCTAAGCATACAGATGACCATAAAAATCATCAACTATAAAAGACAGAGAGACAGAAAGAGAAAGAGAGGGAGAGCAAGAGAGAGCAATAGAGAGAAGGTCAAGTAAGGAGGAAGAAGAAGGACAAGAAGGGGGAAGAGGAGAAAAAGAGAAGAAGAAAAGAAAAGAAAAAAGAAGAAAAGAAAAGAAAAAAGAAAAAAAGAAAAGAACAAAGAAAAAGAGAAAAGAAAAAGGAAAAAAAGAAAAGAAAAAAGAAAAAAAAGTAACCGATGCTTGCAAGTAAATAGCAAAACTGCCTTGCACATCGCACCCGGCTCATTAGACCGTTTGTCCAACCCCCAGAATGCCAGAAAAAAGCAAAAAGGGAGACAAAACGAAACAAGAGGAAGAAGAGAGAAAAGAGGGTTAAAAAGAAAAAAAAAGAAAAAAAAGAAAAGAAAAAAAAAGAGGGCAAAAAACTCAGAATCGCTGCCGTACCAAAGACTTCGTCTGGTAGTACCAAGGCCTAATTGCCCGCATTCCACCATGACTCCTCGGGTATCATGAAAACCAGAACATAGTCAAGTCCCAAAGCAAATCTTCGTCCTGATGCAAAGTTACATGTTCTGTAACATCCAGAGTCAAATACCACCAAGTGCCGTAAAAGAAGAAGAAGAAAAAAAAAGCCATAGTTGATATGCAAATCCACCTCCAGTAGCGCCCAAATGCATCTCTGGCGCAGGTTTCTCCCTTGACCATAGAAAGAAAAGAAAGGAAGCCTGCATATAAAAAAAAAAAAAAAACCCCCCACGCGCAATTGTATGCTCCCTTAGAGTCGTGCCCGCACATGCAGGCCGTGCTGTATCCCGTTCTAGGGTGATGCGAAAAGACATAGCAAAGAAGAGAAAAGATGTCGTTCCCGCTTCCCAATAAGCCACAGCCACAATTCAACTAAAATGGAAGAAGAAACAATATTGTTGAAATGTAATTAAACGTACAGTTGCCAGGGCTAGCGAGTGAAAAGCCTGCGCTCCGTAGGTGGGCGCTCGGTCACCAGATCCAGCTTCAGAATTCGTCGGAGGTCGTTTTCCATGGCCTGGATGCTGCCTGCACTGTCATACCCGGAGCCATCTACCTGGCTGTTGGAAAAGGGTTCGGCATTGCGCGGAGGCAGCGAATTGATGTTGGCGGAGGATGAAGCCGTTGATCTGGATGGCTGGGGATTGAAGAGAAACCTCTTGAGGGCTTCGGTTGGGTCTTCGGCAGAGGCGTCGGCAGAGGCGCTTGCAGTGGGGGCGGGGCTCTCTCGAGAAGCGGGCGGATTTGGGGCATTGCTACGTGCAGCCCTGATCCGATCTTGGTAGGGAGTCGAGAATGCCGGTCCTAGCGGTTGGCCTCCGGTGCCGTCCAGCTCAAAGATCTCGATGCCGCTGGAGGGCTGTCGGTTGTAAGCGCGTCGGTTTTGCGCCAGGCCGGCCGAGGTTGGGGAAAGGGGCACGTCCAGCTGGCGTGGCCAAGACATGGCGCCGGCCAAAAGTGACGCCGTCCCCGAGCCACCATCAGAATTTTGACGTGCCTTCTCCTCTCGATGAGCTCGGAACATGAAGTCGAGCGGAGATTCGCGGTGCTGAGAAGCAGGAATCGGCCGGTACGGAGTGGGAACCTCCGAGTCGGTGGCCGGGGGGGAAGGCTGCGGAACGACGCCTCTCGGCTTCCGGACCATGGGCGACTCGCTCGACGACTTTAGAAAGCTTGGGATGGGCAGATCTGAGGGGGCAGGCGAGGCATGGAAAGTAGCGCCGGCAAACGGCGTGCTGGAGGTTGCCTTTGACGTGGGCGACGTCCGAGGAGGCGACTGGCTGCTGCTCAGGTGATAATTGGGGGACGCAGGGTCATTCTTCCCCTTTGGCTGCTTCTGGCTGCGGTTCCGTTGCTTGGCGCCCAGCTCGGCGCCATGGCTATCCGCAGCAGCGGAAAAAGCCGAGAACATCTTTTTTGGAGTCTGCGGCGTCGTCTTATGGCGTGCAGAGGCCGCATAGGATGCGGCATCGTTCTCTGACGCATAGGCCTTGAGAGGAGCAGGTTTGCCCCCACGGGGGTGCCTGCGACGGCCAGGGGTGGCCTTGATCGGCGATGCGTTGGCTTCCATTGTGTTTGCTTTTCTTTTTTCGAGTGTCGCAGAGAGTAAGGCTAAAGAGTAATCGTGTGTGAATGACCGACTGTAGCTATAGGCGATAGCTGGCGAGAGAGGGAGAGAGATGGGCAGCTGTTTGTCCCAACAAGGGCAGTTGGTCTGAGGCGAGAACAATCACGTGGGCCTTGTGGGGTCAGCTAGGAGCCTTCCGAGTGTATCGCTTTGGGTTGAATTGCGAAGATATGGAACAGTCGAAGGGAGAGACGAGAAGAGGGGGGGGGGGGGGCAAAGAATCTATACAAAGGCCTTGGGCACCAGCTGCTCATGATGCGGTTTGATCGAGGCAATGGAATGGACAAGAGAGGCATGGGGATTGCCAGAAGTTTAAACCAACTGCAGGTGTCCGGCCCCCGCTGCCGCGTACCAGAGACTACGGCAGGGAGATGTTGCCTAACAGGACAGGCCCCGCATGCAAGCGTTGTCAGCTGAAATTGGGTAGCCACGGGTACTGCTACCAGATGGCCAGCAGAAGCCTGCGTGACATGTTGAGTACTGCTACCTGGCAAGACTCTGCGTTCTGTTGCGCCCAGGCTCGCCCCGTGTCATATGCGCTAAGAACAGCGCCCATGGCCTACAAAGAAATAGCTTGCACAAAGTACCCGGTACTCCAGCAGCCGGTGAGGGGGGAGAACGGAAGAACAATCACAAAGAGGAAGAAAAAAAAAAAAAAAAAAAAAAAAAAAGAGGCCCAAATCGGAAGCGGCACAGCTCAACCCCCCCCCTTTTTCGAGGCATCACACAGCTTGCGTGCTCCGAAGCAATCAGAGTCCTGTACGGAATACTCAGTACCCTATTTGTTGTCCTGGCTCGGATGCCGTTCCACAGGCAACGGGCTGCCTTGTCCCTCCCTGCCTTGCTTGATTCCGCCTTGGCCTTTTCGTCATTGGCAAGACGGTATCAATCAGAGCCATCGGGGCGGAGAAGGCACTCCTCTAAGGTACGGAATGCCTTGGATGGTGGTAGTAGTAGTAGTAGTTAGTACCTAGTACCTACATGTATCAGGGCCAGACGCGTCCTGAGAGGTACCTGAGAGGTTCCCGCCCGCAGCCTTGTTGCGTGCGACCACACCCAAACCCGATACCCGCAGTACAACGGCGCAACTTGCAGGGTTTACTAAAGGCACCTAACCAGGTACCTTGGTACTTAATCTTAGGACCTTGGCAGTGGCAGTAGGTACTACCTAGTAGGTAGGTACTTCCGCACTCCGTGCCTAAGTACCTAAGGTACAGAGCAGCAGCCTCTTGTGCGGGCGCGCGAAGATGCCATTACCCCTCGCTCCTGCCTGATTACTGTGCTGCCGCGGCGGCGCCTCGCACTTGACCTGTCGGTACTCAAGCAAACGTCTGGAAAGCGCCCCAACAGACGCTCCGCGCTGCATCGTGATAGATTTTGCATCTCGCCGGTTGTCGCTCCTGCCCCGGTGCCGTCCGAGCTGAGAATCTGCGGCAGGAAGAACCTGTGCAGAAGAAAATTCACGGCATTGCTCGGGCTGCTGCGGCGTTTGAGGCAAGTGCGTGCCGGACTAGCTGGATTTAGGCCAACAGCAGCTCCATATCTCCAACCCAAACAAGGTTCTCGATAGCTAAGACCAAAACCTCGGGCAGCTCTCCGTCCAAGTGCAACGACGACTGCTAGACACGGCACCCTCCCCTTTTGCACGCCCTCGCGCCGCCGTCGTGGATATTGCGCTTTCCCCCACGCACCAGAGCCGCCGCCGCCGCCGCCGTCGTCGTCAGAACCTTGTCCCGAAAATCACGAGCTCTCTCCGAACATGGCGGACGTCGAAATGAGTGACGCCCCAGCAGCTGCAAAGAAGGCCGATGGCGTCAGCAGCAGGGGAGCCGATAGCAAGAAGAAGTTTGAGGTCAAGAAGGTCTGTTGTTGGCGGCATGGTGGGAATCGAGCAAAGCTGACCGAGATAGTGGAACGCCGTTGCTCTCTGGGCCTGGGACATCGTCGTCGACAACTGCGCCATCTGCCGAAACCACATCATGGACCTCTGTGAGCCTCTCCCACTGCCCTGCGAAGCGGAAGCTACTTACACCCATCAGGCATCGAATGTCAAGCAAACCAAGCATCGGCTACCAGCGAAGAGTGCACCGTCGCATGGGGCATCTGCAATGTAAGACGCCCATGCCACACACAAGGCCATTTGTATTGGTTTATTGGTAGCAAGAAGACTAACGCTTCGCCAGCATGCTTTCCATTTCCACTGCATTTCGAGATGGCTGAAGGCTAGATCAGTCTGCCCCCTAGACAACAGAGACTGGGAGTTTCAAAAGTACGGTCGATAAATACGTCGAGAAGGAGGGGGGGGGGGGGGAATCATCACATCATGGAAAGGGATTTTCGGTATATCCATTTGAAGAGGATTTTAGCTACATGCTGTCTCGGAGAACATCATAAACGCCGGCACCTGCTCGGAGTGGCATAATCCAGTCATCATGTCCCGCCTGTGTTAAACGCAGATCCGACAGGCAACCACTTGACCGGGTTTTTGTTATAGAATGGCCAGGGTGGAACAACGATGATGAATGTCAATAGCGTTCCCCCCAGTCCAACATAGAGGCATTTTACGATATCTTGTAAGACGTATCCGACGTTGAAGGCGATGAGCTTGTGCATGTGTGAGCGGTGCCATCAATTCGAAAGCTAAGGGGAGGGGTATTGTTCATACCCCGGTCAGGGCAAGCAGGAGAGTTGCAAAGCTCTCGGCTCTTCGTTGGCCCTCAAAGTCCTACAGCCGCAAAGAAAAGATCAGTTGATATTCAGTGCCGGGCAGGATACGGTTGGTGCTCTGACTATCTGGCCTTCCACCACGTCCCGCAGCTTGTCCAGCAGCTCCTCCGCCATGTCGAACGCTCCCTCTCTTTTTTTTTGCGGTATTATTCTTTTTCGATTTGATTTGTTTCGGACGCGGTCGGGTTTCTGAGTGTCGGCGCAGAGAGACGAGACGGCGAGCAGGAGCATGAAACGTAGTTTTGTCAGTCTGCAACAGCCATTGATTGCATGGGCACAATATCTAGTAGTGGTACTAGTTGAGAGGCAAGTAGACACGTTCTGTCAGAGGCGATGCGTGTGGCGCAAACATCCGGGGCTGGGGGGGTGCGGTGGATCCCAGCCCGGGAAGGGATGTGGCGGTGCGATGAGTTTTTGTCACTGTACGGAGTACATAGCAACCGAGTACGAGGCACCATGTTGTACCTTAACCTGGAGTGCTTCAAACGCTGGTGGTCTGGTTACCTTATACAACTACTACCTTAGTACTACTAGGGTCACGTACTTCCCAGGAAGCCCATTGTGTTATATGTTGCGTAATGCATGGCAACGTACCGTGTAAAGATTGAATGTTCGTTTCTCTCATCACCTCATTTCGGCCCGGCAAACACCCCAGGAAGGCAGTCCCAAATTCCTGCCTGGGTTGTTGAACGTTCGCGAGAAACAGTTGGGGTCACTTGGGGTGGAGTGAATAACAAGGTAGGTACCTTAGTAGTATAGTAGGCAAGGTAACACCCTCTCTCCCTCTCTCTCCCCAGTGCGGGCCGAGAAAACACCACTCCATCACGAAGCATCCAACCAAACGTATCAAGTAGGGATCCTCATTGGTTCATCAAATTTTCCGAGATACATACAGGCCACCTTTTGTGTTGTCTACATACATATGCTATGGGATCAACAGGAACAGGGACCGGAGTGCATGCCCAGGCCAGGAATAGAAAGGCGGAGATCAAACGCCCACCTTGGGCGGCGCACAGTCGACGTACCTTTTTTGATCCTGTAATCAATGCTACTGCTGGGTACCTACGTATGTACTAGGTAGGTACCAGGTAGCATGAGTCGATGTACCTTGACTGATGTCCCAAGCCTGCTGTTCAGGGTCTCCCGTACCTGAGGCAGTCAATAATAGAATGGCATGAGAACATCATCTGCATGTGCTTATTACCTATAGTACCTAGTAGGTACCTTATTAGTATTGCCTGGAGAAAGCCCGCTACAAGGTGGACACCTCTTGCTGGGGCAGCAGCACCGGTAAGTACGTGCAGATACCCCATAGGTACCAGGTGAATAGTCCGCACCTTACTACAGAGCACTACTACCTAGGTGCTAGGTACCAAGGTACCTAGGCAGTACCTGGTAGGTATCTATACTAGATAGGTACTCCGTAGCACCGCAGGCCTGGCTGGGCCTTCACATGCTTTTTTTTCTTCTTCTTTTTTTCCTTTTCCCTTTTTTTTTTAGCCGTGCCCTGAAGATTGCATGTGTTACTGAAGCCCTTTCAGACGTGGCATGGGCGAAAAGAATGCCGTTTCTGTATGTACTAACTAGCCATGCCAATCTCTCTACCTTACCTAACCCAATGGCCAGAATTGATGAGCCATTTCCCCGACATTTGGAGCTACATACCTTAGGCACGAACAAGAAAGAATTGCCCTTTGTTCTCGCCATGGGGCTCGAGCTGCTGAGACCGAAACGCCAACGACTCGGAGTTACCTATAGCACCTTGGGTACTACCTAGTAGGTACTATATACCTTGGGTAAGTAAGGTACCAAGTAGTACGTACTAGGTAGCACCTACAAAGCGCTTGAACCAGTGTCTCCTTGTGCCGAGTACCCCGTAGGGAGAAGGCGATGTGGGATAGTGAGATACCAGTACATTTTGCTTTCGGGCAAAAGCGCCATGCGATTTAACCTGGCAACGTTCTTTTCTCAAGTACCAGGTTACTCCCCTAGTGGTCCCGGCTCAGTACCGGGGTACTTTGTCCACCGGAATTTCATACCGCGAAAATTTCTCTCTCTCCGCTTCTCCCCCCCCCCAAAAAAAAATTATTATTCCAGCGCCTTTTTTTTTTCCTTTCTTTCAAGTTTCTTGTCCAAACCAGTTAAAGAGAGAGAAGAACTTTGGAGAACCTCCACCAGCTGAATTTTTTTTCGTGGCGGCGGGTACCAGAGAAATTTTTTTTTTTTTCTCTTTTGCTTTTTAACATCCAACAACCCTTTTTTTCCCTCTTCTTTTCTTCTTCTTTCTTCTTCTTTTTTTCTTCTTTCGTCTTCCTTCTTCTCCCTAATTTGCCGAGCCCTTGACGCATCTCTCCTCGGGTTTTCCAAATCAAACCTTTTTTTTTTTTTTTTCGCTAAAGCGCGATAGCGTTATTAACCCCGTCGTTTCTCCTTACGGCGCACACATCAACCCTTTTTTTCTTTCCCTCTTCGCTGCAGACGAAAAGAGAAGAGAGAAAGAGTAAGAGAGAGAAAGGATTTTTTTTTTTCAAAGGAAAAAGATCCAAAAAATCAAAATCAAATAATCTCCTTTTGCCACGACATATATATATATTTTTTTGCGCGCCGCCACAGCCCAATCCCTCGAGAAGAAGCTTTTCACCTCTTTGGTCGATAGTTTTGGACGGGCCTGCAATAGCCGTCGTTCAGCCATCCAAACCCTCGTCAGGGTTCCCGGAAAGCCTCGCTTCTGCGTCTCGCAGACTCGCCCCCCCAAAAGCCTTCAAGTTGGCTCAACTCGCCTCCCCGGTCGTCATCTTCCCCTCGCTCCTCGGGCCCGGCTGCTGGGTCTACAGCGGAGTCAACAAAGAACCCCCATAAGTTGGCCTTCTGATAGCTCTCCGCCTGCCATTCCACGTTTTGCTCCGCACGTCTTCCCGTAGCTCCGACGGCTACAGGACGAGGCGAAACACCCTTAGCGACCCCGGGGTCTTCGTTTTGTTCCGAATCAACTACTCGGCGCGCATCTGCCGCGCCGAGAGGGCACTCGACAGCCTGTCCCGGGCTTGGAGAGCGTCGCAGAGCCGTTGCCAAAGCATGTCCAAGAAGAACCCTTAAGCTGCCAGAAGGCCTCGTCCGAGAGCTGCGTCGATCCAGACCGCGTTCGTCCTTGTCCCCCCCCCCCAACCGCGGGTTTTTTTTTCTTCCTCCGATAGCCCAACAGCCTTCACACCATGTCTGACCACGAGGAGGCGTTCCCCGACATGGGGTTTGATACCCCCGTTCCCGAGCTTGATGATCATCGACAGCATTCGGCCGCCCAGAGAGTCGAGCGGCCGCGCCGAGGGACCTTTGACAGCCTATACGGCGCTCGCCACCTCGAGCCCGAGCCCGGCAACCCGACGATTCGCGTCCGTGATTTTGAAGAGGCAATCATGGACGAAGAGGGGGACAATGTCCAGCCTACGCCGCGACATGGTCGTCGCCCAACGGTGGAGTCGTCGCTAGATGGTAGATCCATCTCGCCTCCCAACTCGGTCAAGGCCTTTGCCGAAGCTCGACGCAGGGAGCGCGAGATGTCCTTTTCCGAGGCCAGAAATGAAGGCGAGGAGGTCCTCGGCCGCAGCCTGTCCGTCTCTAGCCGGCGAAGCCACCGAAGCAGGAGGTCCCACAACGGGGACGCCGATGGCAGGAGCTTCTTGACGAACAAGACCGCCGAAGAGGATGTTTGCTACCCTCTCCAGGAGAAGCACCCCAAGCAGCACGACCTTCGGATCGACTTTGAGTGTCTCGAGGATTTCATCAACGGCGAGCGCGCCGAGCGCGCCGAGCGAGCCGAGCGAGCCGCCCGAGCGGAGATTTCTACGGAGAGCTTCAGGGACTTGCGGCTCGGCTCCACCCTGGCGAAGCCGGCGCAGCTGGTCACCGTGGATGGCGACATCCTCGAGATGCCCTCTGACGAATCCATCGCCACCGAGAAGGTATCCGCGGAGGCCGCCGCGCCCCCCAGGGCCCAGCCACACCACGTCGACAACACTCGCTTCAGCTTCTTCTCCTCCGCGTGGGAGTCGACCATCCACGCCCCGGAAATGGGCGATCTCGTGCTTCCCGGGGAGGACATCCGGGGGCTCTTTGAGCTGCCGGAGGACGAGGGCGGCGGCGTCTGGTGGCTCAACGTCAACAACGCCACAAAGGCGGAAGTGTATGGCCTCGGCAAGGCGTTTGGCGTTCATCCCTTGACCATCGAAGACATTGTCACCCAGGAAGCCCGAGAGAAGATTGAGCTCTTCCCGTCGTATTACTTTGCCTGCTTCCGGTCGTTCAATGTCGTGGACGAGCCTGACGGGAAAGAGTACGAGCCTTTCAACATCTACGTCATCGTCTTCCGAGAGGGAACGCTCAGCTTCAGCTTCACGCCCAACTCCCATGCTTCCGAGGTGCGCAAGAGGATCACGGCCCTCAAGGACTACGTCTCCCTCAGCAGCGACTGGATTTGCTACGCTTTGATGTGAGTGCCCTCTTCTGCGCGTATCCATCTTGCATGGTAACACACTAACGCTCCGCCACCCAAGTGACAACATCGTCGATAGTTTCGCCCCTGTCATTAACCAGATCGAGATCGAAGCGGATGCCATCGAAGACGAGGTCTTCGTCATGCGGTTTGATGATTCGAACACGTTCCTGCGGTCTATTGGACGAGTGCGGAAGAACTGCATGGCGCTGCTGCGGCTCCTGGGCGGCAAGGCCGACGTCCTCCGCGGATTCACCAAGCGATGCAACGAAAATTACCAGGTCACACCGCATATGGACATTGGCATGTATCTTGGCGACATCCAAGACCACGTTGTGACCATGGCTACGAACCTGGGGCATTTCGAAAAGATCTTGTCTCGCGCCCACAGCAACTACCTGGCGACCTTGTCGATCAACAACATCTCTCAAGGCACCGACACGAACCGGGTGCTGAGCAAAATCACCATCCTGGGATCCATCCTCGTTCCTCTCAACCTCGTCTGCGGTGTATTTGGAATGAACGTGCACGTGCCATTTGCGGGTGGTGAAAGCCTGGGCCCCTTTTTCGGCGTCATCGGCTTCATGGTCGTTCTCTGCGCCATAATGGTGACGGTGGCGAGATGCAAACGATTGATCTAATGGATAACCTTGTGTATAGTAGCGGCCTGGTATATAAAAAAAATGCCGTGTTTGTGTGTTTGCTTTTTTTTTTTTTTTTTCAAAAGGCACCTTTGGTTTTTGCTTCTTGTTCATTGACTGGACATTGTTAGGGTAGAGTTTGGCATCATAGACTCGGGAGGCATTCTGAGGCGTGTGTTGTCATGGTTTTTTTTTTTTTTTATGGCCTTGTCTATAATTTGAACATTGTGCATTGATTTTACAATCTTTTTTTTTTTTTTTTTTCATTTTTCCGCCAAAACAAACAAACAAACAAACAAACAAACAAACAAACAAACCCGTAGACGTTTTTGACGATGAAACTTTTATACTCACAGCAAATCTGCCCGACTTGGCAGGTATTGCATGTAGTATTATTTCGACGCCCGGAACCTACCATGAATGGTGGTGATACGTATCTCCTTTTTGTCCTTTTTTTTTTTTAATTCTAAAGAGGACATTCCAAGGCATCCAATAAAGATAAATAAATAAATAAATGAAAAATTGAATTTTTTTTAAAAAAAACCATTTTTTTTAAAAAAAAATGTAAATATTCAATAAAAAAATATGGATATCATCGCTCCGCTCCCATTCGCCCACTTCAACTTCACCACCATTGATTGGCCCAAAAAAAAAAAAAAAAAAAAAAAAAACAAGCCCATCCATCAACCAAACATTCACTTTATTTTTCCAATTTTTTTTTTTTCCCTCTCTCTCCCCCCCATATATCAGAATCAAATCAACAGAGAATATTCGGATATACACACACATATATACAACCCACACTTTCTCTCCCTCATTTCTCTCCTTCTTTTTCCGTTTTTTCTTTTCTTTTTGGGCCCGCCCACAATGAACGCCGCGCAAACCGGAATCGAAAATCTCGACCTCGAGAAGCTCAACGACAAAGACAAGACGGAACTGCGCCAGTTCCTCGCAAACGAGCAGCAACGATCGCAGATCCAAGCCCGTATGTCCGCCGGCGGTCGCGCTCTCCTCTGGCGAAAAACCAATTCCTCTTCCCCCCTTCTATTCCCCCCTTTTTTTTTTTCTCGATTCCCGAGCGAGCAAAAAAAAAAAAAAAAAAAAAAAAATTGTGAAAAAAAGCAGAGTTACTGATGATGCGATTCTTTCCCAACGTAGAAACGCACAACTTGACGCAGATTTGCTGGAAAAAGTGCGTTACTGGCGGTATCAAGGGCGCGAGGCTGGATAAGACGGAGGAGGGGTGCCTGGCGAACTGCGTGGACCGTTTTTTGGACATTAACTTTTTGACGATGAAGCACCTTAATAACATGCGGTCGTGAGAGGGAGGGAGAGAGAGAGAGAAGAAGAAAATATTAAAATAAAAAGAGGGAAGGGAGGGAAAGGGGGGGAGGGGGGCTACTTTTTGTGGGAAGGTTTTTTTTTTTTTTTTGTTTCCTGGAGAGGTTGGGGATGTGTGTTTTGCGTATATGTATGTGTGTGTGTGTGTGTGTGTGTACGATTATGCCTGTGGTACCGGTACCGGTATATGATGAAGGATATATGACTTGGGTCTGGGATGGGATAGACGCGTAGAAATGGGTTCCACATGATGATGCTGCTCTTCTCTGGCAAAAATATATAGCATGTCAATACATTACGGGCGTCATGTAATGCTGTTCCGGCATTTCGCCGTGACGCAAATGCATCCATCGCCTTCATCTACGTGGCGCTGCAATTGGGGGAGGGAAAAAAAAAACACCATCAAAACAAGCACGTTATCCATTCATGGGAAGCATTAGATTGTCGTCAGCCCTCGGCTTTATTTATTCTTCTTCCTCGAAAAAAAATCTGTACGTTGGATGGACCGGGTTCGTCTTTGGCATATTGTATCATGATTTCGATCCATAAATGACAAAGCTCAACTCCCCAAGGTTTCCGATGCCCATGTTTTTTTTTTGTTTGCGTGTGTGTGCGTGTGTGTGCGCGCGCGTGTGTGTGCGTCTATGTGTGCATGTATGTCTGTGTGTGTGATGCCATTCAACACCAGACCAAATTTCCGTGCCCGAGAGAAGAAATAAATAAACCAAGAACCAATTCCGTAAAGGGGGGGGGGAGTCGTCCTGCTTAAACCAGGGACAGCTTGTTGGCAGCGATATCAAGGGCGTCGACATCGGGGGTCAGGCGAGCGTAGGCCTTCTTGGAGCCGTCGGGGCTGGAGTTGAATTAGTACGAACAACTTGATATATATATGTATATATTCATCCCTGTCATGTAAAGGGGTCTTGTAATTTTGTAATGAAAAAAAAACACATACCGGATCAGGGTGTTGATCTTGACGGTGTCAATGTCGTAGAGCTTCTTGAGGGCCAGCTTGATCTGGGCCTTGTTGGCCTTGACATCGACGATGAAGACGAGGGTGTTGTTCTCCTCCATCTTCTTCATGGCGCTCTCGGTGTTGAGGGGGTGGATGATGATCTTGTGCTCATCCAGGCGGGGGGCGTGGTTGATGGCCTTGCGAGGGTATCGGGGAGCACGGGACAGGACCAGAGTCTTGGGGCGGTGGAAAGAGGTGCTCAAGCGGACCTTGCGGTTCTTGGCAGAGTGAGTCTGTGAGGCAGGTTCTCTTGTCAGCGGAACTCCATCTTTGGAAACCAAAATAATAATAATAATAATAATAATAATAATAATCCCTTGTCCCGTTGTATAACTTGAAACGAAGCAAAAGAGAGATATCTGATCACTTACACCCTTGAGGGCGGCCTTGGCAGCGGCATTGGCCTGCTTGGAGCCCTTGGCGGCAGCTACATCAACATAACGCATCAGCAATCGCTCTTGTTCAGAACTCGCAAAATCTGCTGCTGCATGATGCTTGCGCGGAATTTTTGGTTTTGGTGTATCGTCGTTTGGTTTTTTGGTTTTTTCCCCGCGAAAAGAGATTGTTGTTGCTTCAGCTCTTTTTTGCCGAAACACACAAGCCTCTCATCTCAAGTCGTACCTTTCTTGTTAGGAGGGGCCATTGTATCGGCTTGTCGAATTTATTGCACTGGGGGAGTGTTGGTGCGTTGAGAGTTGTTCGACTGATCGGAATAGTGAGAGCAAGAAGGGGAAAAAGAAAGAAAAGTTCCCGGCTGAATGAGATAAAAATCGGGCTGGTGTGGGCAAAATTGGAAAAAAAAAAAATCAAATGAAAAATTCAAGATTAGGGCTCCAACAAGCGTGCGCTATGATTGGTCCGTCTAAGTTGCTTCAGTCATGTGATTTCCCTCCACGGGGCGCCTGTTGAGAGGGTTTTTGCTGATAGCGCTAAACCGCATTTGGATGAGTATTTTCAAGTAAAAAAAAGTTGTTGTGTTACAATTAAGTACCCGTATGGCAATACTTTTTTTTGTAAGGAATACATTCGGATGGAATGTTTCTTTGTCTGCACGCCGAGGCATCGGGACTTTTGAAAACTCAACGCCTCATAACAGAAGGTTACCGGTTCTGGGGTGTCGAATCGCACGATGAAGTTTCAACGCTGAAAGTCTAGATATGCGGCAGCCAGGCGTCAACTAACTCTTTTTTTTTTTTGTTTTTTTTTTTTTTGTTTTCTACTTTACGGATAGCCTTGGAGTATTTTCCCCCCCGACAAGTGGAGGAAAATGGTGGCTAGGAAAAAGGCGTTGACGCGCCTCACTCAGGGACGCCCACCGCTTGCCAAGCCATCACGTTCCATGACTCGCAAGGCAAGTAGGACGCTGATCAACCAGCATCACCAACTTGAAAAGACTCGGGCAAGGGCCATCAGAAGTGGTGACAAGGAAACGGAAGCCAAGGTCGCAGCCGAGCTCGAGAACCTCGGAGGGCTAGGTCGCTATCAAAAGGCCAGTCTACAGGGACAAAGCATCGACAGGGGAGGGGACACGTCAAAAGTCCTCATGGAATGGCTCCCGCTGGACGAACTCAAGAAGCAGCCTCGGCCGCTCCAGATGCTCGAAGTTGGAGCGCTGAGCACCCGGAACGCCTGTTCAACCAGTGGGGTCTTTGACGTGGAACACATCGACTTGAACAGCCAAGAACCAGGCATTCGGCAGCAGGACTTTATGGAGAGGCCATTGCCCGAGAATGGCGAGGGAGAATTCGATGTTATTTCGCTGAGCCTGGTGCTCAACTTCGTCCCCGATGCTCTGGGCCGCGGTGCCATGCTCGTGCGAACGCTGTCGTTTCTCAAGGCCGATGTCGGCGGCGCGACTGCTGCCGAATCCCTCTTTCCTTGCCTCTTCGTCGTCCTGCCGAGGAGCTGCGTCGACAATTCGCGGTACTTTACGGATGCGAGGTTTGATGAGCTGATGGCCGCGCTCGGCTACACGAGGGTGAGGAGCAAGAAGACGCAAAAGCTGGCTTACAGCCTGTGGAGAAGAAGGGCCACCGCGGTGGTGAGGACAGGCCTGACATTTCCAAAGCAGGAAGTCAATCCAGGGAGGACCAGAAACAATTTTGTCATGACTCTCAAAGGGCAGCAGACGTGATGTGGCTTGGTTTGTTTTCTATTGGCGAGAGGGATTCGGGTTACGAAAGACATCTTACTTCTGTATGCAGCGGCAAGAAGACAGACAGCTTCATGCACTAGGGCCCAACGAGTTTAGGTGCGGAGCGTCGTAATTCTTTTCTGGCAGGAGGTTTTTTTTTTTTTTTGGGGGGGGGGGGGGGTTTCTCTCTCTCCTTGATCGTTCTGGATGGAGACAAGACACGCTGACCGCCCAAGAGTCCTCCACACCCCGAGCAGGTCTGTCTACATGCCATCCGGGTCGAGATGGCGGTCAACTAGTCTCCCGCATTTGGTTGATTTCACAAGCGACCCAGTCAAAATGGCATTTTTATTTTAGTTTCTCGGGGACGAAAAGTCGTCGACATATCAGGACGAAAGATGCCGTCATCTACATTATGTGATGTTGGAACACCTGACTACCTACTACCATCTTTCCCCGCCATCGATTGATTCGTGGGGGAGGGGGGGGGGGGGGTGTGAGCGGCGAGGAACTGGAGTGCTGAATGTCGAGCCACCACCCACTTCCGAGTCAAAATGCTAGTGTCGCTGTCGCTTCATGCCGATCTCGTCGCCGCAATGGCAGCTGCAGCTCGCGCAACGGAGGCCGGGCTAAACTCGGAGACGGCAAATCCAGACAACGGGTGATCGGATGGCAATGGAGCATTGCCCGGTCTGACGGCTGGGACGCCATGCATGCCCGACTGGCGGGCAGCATCTACCTCGTTGAGGTTGTCGCTCAGGAAGATCCAACGTGCGGGGCTGATGTCCGGATGCCGAGACAGGATAGTGGTGTAGCTGGCCACGTCGGTCTTGGGCCCCGCATTGACGGTGTCGAACCAGTCAGAAATAAGGATGCTCATGTCGGGGGGTTGGGCGGTCGTGTGAGCGAAGAAGAGCTTCTGGGCCGGGACCGATCCGGACGAGTATATCATGATTTTCTTGCCGGCCGCGTGGGCATTGGTGATGAAGGGCGGCACGTCAGGGAACAGTGGAGCCTCGAGGACTGCCGATTCATATCCCTTCTTCCAGAGGTAGCCTTGGAGTGCTTTTAGGTACGAGGCCTTGACGTCTCGGGCGACCAGGTCCCGAACATGAGCCTCGAAGGCACTGCCGTCATTGCGATACTCGTCGGGGAAGGCGTTGCGGTATGCAGCAAAGTCCGGTTCGTCCCACTGCTCGGCCAAAAACGTGGGCAGGACGTCGAGGGCATAGGGAAACTGAAGGGACCGCCGGGAGGGGGGGGGCAGGTCAGCCACACGGCGTTGGACGGACGGGAGAGTTGGAGCACAGATGAACAGCAGACAACTACAAGTGTGCGCGCATAAATGTGGTAGAGGAGGAGGTGTCTTGTTAGGGGGGGGGGGGGGGGAAGCAAGGGTGTCTAGTCTCGAATATCGCAACTCCATTGGCTGGCGGACAGGGATGGTGTCGACGGGCAATTGATGGGACAGCGAATCCAGAACGTTGCAGCCGAGAGAGAGAGAGGCAGAGAGACAGAGAGAGAGAGTTGAAAGGGGGGGGGGGTGAAGGGTGCAGGACGAATGAGAGCGACCCAAGGGAGAACTCACCAAGACATCCTTGACAAAGGAGATGGGACAGACGGTGCCCTCTGCACGTTGTTGTTGTAAAGGTTGCGCAATAAGCATCAGCCAGAGGAGAAGACGGACGAAGAGAGCGAATGAGGGAAGATGTGCGAGCAAAAAAAAAAAAAAAAAAAAAAAAAAACCATCTCGTGGTTTGAATACGCACGGCTCCGTCACTCGCCAGGTCGACCAACCTGGGGTAAGCGGGGGAAAAAAAGGGGGGGGGGGGGGGTTTGCCGTACCGATGTCTAGCAAAAGGACATGAAAATCGCCAAAGTCGGTCTCGGCAGCAGCCATCTTTTTCTTCTTCTTCTTTCTTCTTCTTCTTCTTTCTTCTTCTTCTTCTTTCTTCTTCTTCTTCTCTTTTCCTATCCCGTCTATCTCTAGGCAAGGGGGGAGAGAGAATAGGGCGGTGGGGATAAGGCTGCGGAATAGTATTTCTATGTACGAAAAGAAACAAAGAGAGGGAGGTACGGGGGGAGTCCGGTTAGGCTTACCCGTAAGGTCGCCCAGGTGTAGGGGAGGACTCGAGTACAAGGTGAATGTGGTCGCAATAAAGCCGGAGCTGAGCTGGAGAGGATGGAACTGTGTTTGGTGTCCAGGGGGCCCAGCAGAAAAAAAGGGCAAAATTTTTTCCTTTTGGATGGGGAGACGGAGCCAAATTTTTTATTTTTATTTATTTTTATTTTTATTTTTTCAATTTTTATTTATTTTTATTTTCAATTTTTTTTTTCTCTCACTCCATTGCTTTTCCCTTCCCCTCTTTTCCATCTGTCGGCGTGACCGGTCCTGTCTAACTACCTACCCTGGAGATGGAGATGGGGGCCAGTAATCAAGGGAGGCACCTTTTTCAATTTTTTTCAAATTTTTCCAAATTTTCCCAAATTTTTCCATTTTTTCCCATTTTTTTCCATTTTTTTCAATTTTCATCTTATTTTTTTTCAGTTTTGCTTTGTTCCCGCACTGCAAGGCAAGAATAAAAAAAAAGGAAAGAGGAGGATTTGGGGAGCAGCAGCATCCCGATCTAGTCCGAGCAGTGGAGGCAGGGCAAGAGAGAGCACATGTACGTACGAGTATCATTCGGGGAGAGGCTGCATTGCATGAGGAGTTGCGCATTAGTAGGAGGCGCATTTTTGGGGTGCGTCAGCGTGCAGAACTCTTGACGGGGTCGGTTCTCTTGGGAAGGCGGTCAGGGTTGAAAAATTCACCCCTTTCCTTGTCTACCTATGGCGTCAAAAGGCGAACCTACATATTTTACGCCCCAAAAGCAGATCAATAGCAAAAGCAAAAGCAAAAAGCAAAAAGCAAAAAGCAAAAGCAAAAAGCAAAAGCAAAGGCAAAAAAAAAAAAGCACTTGTTTCCTCTGTTGGGTCAACGAGGGGGAAAGAAAGCATTTTGGAAATCGTTGCAGCAGCCTTAAAAGGAGTTTTTTTTTTTTTTTTTTTTTTTTTTTTTTTTTCGCAGCGGAAATGTCGTCGACAATGCATCACCTGTACGGGGCGCGCGTGGGAGCGGCATCCCGACCATCACACCACTTGCGCATTCGGCTAGTGAAAGGAAAGGAAGAAGAAGAGAAAAAAGAGAGAGAAAAAAAAAAAAAGGGCTCGCGATGACAGACAGACGCAAATACGAAATAGATGGGCGCCAATTCTTAAAAAAAGGGGGGGGGGGGGCCGCGTTTGATGCTTTCGTTCGATTGCTAGTGGACACCAGCTAATACATAACATACTAGTGGTTACAGCAGCCCATCCCGCATTGTTTTCTCTGGTTCTGGACAACTTCGGTCAACGAAGATGGGGGGATGCGAGCGGCGCTTGAACCCACCCACAGCTTATTACGATACTACGATGCTAACGATACTAACGATACTAACGATACTACGATACTAACGATACTACGATACTACAACACTACTGTTGGAATGCGCGTTGGGCTAATAGAGCAATTTGAGAGTGCATAAAATGCCTTAATTAGAACAAAGGAAATATGTATCGTAGCCTATTATTTATACAAGCATTTGGTGTATTGTAGGGCTGCGCCCTCAAGCACCTGACCCATTGTGCCAATGCTTAGTAACGCGGTCTTGCTACCGCCCCACTTTATCGTGCTTCTTTCCAACACACCCCCCATTCAATGAAGCTATTCAGGACGCTTCCTTGAATGACTTCCGGTTCAGTCACTGGTGGTGAGCTTCCTATCGACCTTATTGACTGCTGTTGTCTCGTTCCGTAGGTGAATGCTGTGCTTGCATGCGAATTCGGCTTTGTTTCCTATTCTTCTTTGTGACGTTAATAGTTATTCAACACAAAGGAAATAAAGAGAATGTGTGTGCTTTGTTCCATTGAATCGCGCTGTGAACGATAAGTGAAAGAACGATCGTTCTATAAAATGCAGCGCTTTTCCTGTGCTTCGTAGGATCGGTCTTTTCCTATCAACATCATCATCATCATCTTCTTCTTCAAGATGGCTGACACGGCTGTGATCCCCCCGACGGTAAGTATCATCCCTTTGCTGCGACAGCTGCTCCTTGGAGCACTGCTTCCGTTGGTTGACTGCGCTGACCGAAACGGTTGTCCAGAAGGTTGTGAAGCGAGGAAGAAAGAAGAAGGACGATAACGCCCCGAAAGCCCCCCCAAAGCCCATGAACGCGACGCCGAGTGCTCGGCCGATAGTGCCGCCCTGCGAGAACTGCATCCTGAGCGCCATTGCTGGCAAAGGCGATTTCAGCCGGTGTGTGGAGTGCGATGGCGTTAACACGAGAAGATGCTTTGGTTGCTTTGCAAGCAATCATCGCTGCAACCCCTGGTATGCTCCTTTCCTTTGAAACAAGCTTTCCTTCCACTAATGCTGTGCTCAGCCGCCCTTGGCTTAAGCCACTGGCGATGATGTTTCGCCAAGCGAAGTTGGATAACGACAAGGCTGTAAGCGCTCTGCTCCCTGCTATCGCCTGCTCTATTGCTGACATTGTAGCAGTTGTTTGGTAAATGCAGAACGGCCCTGCGCCTTCAGTTTGATTTGCTGAAGGCAGGCGGGGAGCCTATGGCAGGGGTGCCGGGGATCGCCCCGCGCACCCTTGACGATGACGACGATGGCGGTGATGCCGCGGCCCTTGTTAACGCCCTGAACGTGTTGGGTGGTGAGATAAAGAAGTTGGCGAAGAAATAGGTAGTCTAGGTTCTCAATATAGCACGGCTCGCGGGCGAGCCCTGCTTTCTTTTCCTTTTCGCGCATTGCTCCCACCAGTATCCTGCTCCCCAGCGTAGTGTGATGACAAGTCTGCCATGTTCAATAATTCAACGAATCTCTCGAAGCTTTGCCGCGGAAGGTTTTTCGTCAACCCATCGGCCGGCATTTGCTGTGAAGGAAGAAAGGTTATCTTGAACGATCCTTTCTTAAATTCCTGCTTCAACCACATATTCTGTATATCCACATGGCGCAGTCGCGTGCTTATTCGACTGCTCTCCGCGGTTACCAGCCGTATGGTTTGCTGATTGTCACAGCTTATGTTCCAATCTTCTTGAGTGTTGAATTTCATCTGCGAGAACAAGCGTTGCAAAGCTATTATCTCCTGCGCTATTTGGCTCAAGGCGCGCAGCTCGGCCTCTGTGGTTGAGGTCGTTACCGTATTTTGGCGCGTTGCATTCCAAATTATAGGTCCACCATAAAGGGTTATCAAATATCCTTGGGACGACTTTCGGGTCTTTATATCGTCGGCAAAGGATGCATCGCTGCAAGCAGTCAATACCTGCATTTCCCTGCGCCCCCCATACTGAAGGGCGAAGTGCCTTCGTATGTAGAGATAGCGGATAAGCTGGTCGGCTGCTTGGTGATGTTCCTTTCCGGGATTTGTCAAGAAACGCGAAAGATAGGATACGGCAAAGGCGATTTCCACCCGTATCATGACTGCGGCATAGAGCACTGTACCAATCTTTTCCTGATAGCTTTTTATCTGCGATTTTGTTGCCTGTTGGGGGTTTTCTTTTAGTTCAATTTGAGGTATCGGAGTTGTGGGGTACCAGTTGGTATCTTTCTGCCCAAACTTCTGCGCCGCCTTTTCGATATAGGTATCATGCGATAGGTAGATCTTGTGCTCCCGGCGATTTCGAATAATTTGGATACCTAGGAACCATTTGGCGTCACCCCCGTGATGCAATTCGTATTTCTTTTCCAATGCGCTGATAAGGCTATCATGCAGTGCTTTATCGCTCCTATGATATGCCGAAATGATGTCGTCCACATAAAATGATATGAAAACCTTCCTATCAGCCGTATAGAACAAGCAGGGCTCCTCGGCGCTTTGCTGGAGGCCAAGCCCTGCTAGTGTCGCTGACAGTTCGTTGAACCAAAGACTTGGTGAGTCTCGCAATCCATATAACGCCTTTTCCAATTTCACCACCTTGCCGGGCTGCTTGAATCCTTCAGGGAGCTCACACGTTACAGGGACGCCATGCTCGCCGCGATTTGCATTCAAGAACGCATTTTTCACATCAAACTGTTTGAGTTCGAGGTCGAATCTTGCGGAAAGTGCGATTATTATCCTGAACGTTCGTGCCGCTAGCGTGGCCGCATACGTGCTCTCTATTGTAGAGCTCTCTTGAAGGTCTCCGCGCACCACTAGGCGTGCTTTGCAGCGCTCCAGCGATCCGTCTGCACGTAGCTTGTACGTAAATACCCACTTCACTGGTAGAGGCCTCAACGGTGCCTCTTCCCGGTTGATCTCAACCCACGTTCCCTTCGCGCGTAGTGCTGATACTTCCTTGTGCGCTGCCTCGAGGAATCTATCTTTCAATGGGTGCTTCAACAGCTCGTTCCAGTTATTTGGCGCTTTCGGCAAGTCTTTCCAATGCACCGCTGGCTTAGCTTGAACTGTTGACATCCGTTTAATCGAACTTTGGTTGAATGCTGCGTCTAGCACAGC
Source organism: Trichoderma cornu-damae (assembly GCA_020631695.1). NCBI lineage: Eukaryota > Fungi > Ascomycota > Sordariomycetes > Hypocreales > Hypocreaceae > Trichoderma > Trichoderma cornu-damae. Next base: position 1,416,547 of record CM036093.1, read on the forward strand.
AAACACTGTCCGAGTGCTCTCTGTATCTTCCGGTGTTAGTATCTGCTGATCAGGCAGCATACCGAATCCAGTCAACATTGAGAATTTGTCGATTGTTGAGTGTATACTCTGGGGGCCTGGTCTTTGCGATCTTCGTTTGCGCTCTGTAGCAGGCAACTCTATGTGAGGGGCCGCTATCCCTCTTTGCCGCGCACTTCTTCGTTGTGGCGCCGGCTCTGCGATCTCTTGTGTGCCTCCCAGATATTCCTCACTAGTCGACTGCTGCTGCGTTTCACCGCTTTCGGGCGGTGTGTCTGGTGCTAGACTAGCAGTCGCCCGCTCATCGCTCTGCTCCGATGGCGGGGTTGGAACCTGTAAATCTTCCCTGGTCTGGTCCGTCGGGCTGTGCACCCCCGAGGACATGGGTCCTTGTTCCAAATGTGTATAACGCTGCTCCCCAGTGGCCAGACTGCTCCCTGTAGCATTGCGTTCACTCCCCATCTGCGCGCTTTGGAGATTTCTCTCTGGAGTGTCCCTTGGTGTTTGGAGCCCTGACAGCGCTGGTTCCTGAGGTTTTGTGGTGCTTCCTAGCGCTTCCACCCCCGGGTCCGAACGCTCCTCGCTCCCTTGAGAGGCTTCCCACATTTCGTTCTGGGTCTGGTTGATTGAGTCGATCTCGTCTACCTCGTCCTCGTCAAGCTCTATGAATAGCTCGTTCAGCTGGTGCACGGTGAGCTCCTCCGCGCTTTGCTCTCGTGGATCGTAATAGCGGGTCTCATCAAAAACAACATTCCTTGTAGTCATGACCTTCTCAAGTCGAGGGATCCATACCCTGTATAAGTTGGTTGCAGAATAACCTACAAGGTATCCAATTATCCCTCTAGGGCTCACTTTATACTCTCTCCTATTACGGCCAAACTCGCGGTCGCGTTGTAGCACATAGGCGCGGCAGCCGTATGCGTACACGCCGCTCCAATCTGGCCGTAGGTCAGCCGTATGCTCCCTAATGTCCAAAGGCGCATACGTTCTGAACCATTGCTCTAATTTTTCTGCAGGTGATAGCATTCCATTTGCACGAGAAGGTGTCATGTTGTGCAGATGAGCAGCTGCCCGTGTGCTCTCTGACCATAGCTCCTCTGGAAGCCCTGCTCCTTCAAGCATTGTGATTGACTTTATGGTGATATATTTGCCAGCTTGCTCAGCACCCCCGTTCGGCTCATGCGTGGCTACTGGAGATAGCTCAATGTGTATTCCTTTGCTGCTAGTCCAGTCCACGTATGGTGAGCGCCCTGCGTGCGGTATCACTGCTTTCTCTTGGTCGCTTTTGAGAACGCAGATCGAGAGATTGAACTGTCTCTTCACCCACGCCTCGAAATAGATTATAGCAGTCATAAGCGTGTGCTGGTGCTTGTTGGCGAGGGGCTGTGCGCTGTGCCAAATGCTGTAATCATCCTTGAAGGTTAATAACCAATTTGAACCATCGAACCCTCTTTTATAGTCCTGTAGATCCCAATGAACACGCCAAAATGGCCTTGGTGCCTTATGCTCCGGTCGTCTTCGTGATATAACTTGCTTCGAATTCGCTAGAGCACACGCCTCACAGTCGATCTGCTTGATTCCGTTGATCCGCACGTTCCTTGCATTGTAGACCAGCGCCCTAAGCCTTTCTGGCCCAACGTGTCCGGCTCGTAAATGCCATAGGTGTTCAGAATCGCTGCGTGGCTGTGGAGGATCTCTTGTTGGTCTTCGCTTTCTCCACAAGCTGTTGGCCGGTCGGTGCTGTGCTTCTACAAGCAGGAAAAGCCCCACCGGACTGCGTGGTATCACATCCCAGGTTGTGGAGTGTTCGTAAGAGGACAACAATTTGTATTCAAGGAAAACTAAGTTATATTTCCTAACCAACTGTGCTAGCAGCACGTTACGCTCCGGCGTGCCAAAGCGCAGGGAGCAGTCGTACCCTTGATACCAAACGCTAGCCTTCAAGAGCTTTGCTTCGGATACAATATTGGTGTGGAATCCTTCGACGACGGCGACGTCCTCTAGCGTGAGGTCTTCGGTGCGAGCACCGCGCTCACCATTCAGCAGCTTCCTTAGCACTCTGGTGCCGCGGCCACTAACAGGAAATCTCGTGGTGCCCGCTTCAATCCAATCATCTTGGCTAGGAATGAAGGTCCCGGGCTCCAACAGATCTTCCCTGTTGACCAGGTGTGTGGCGCCGCAATTGTCGAATAGCGTGCTTTCGCTTAAAATGTGAGCACCGTAACTAAGGGTCGAGTAGATACCAGCGCTTTCCGATAGTGTAAGGATTGCTGGGTCTATCACTGCTGCGTTGATGCTCCCTGGAAAAGCCTTCCGCTCGTCCTCGCTGTGTTTTGGTGGGTGGAAACCTTTCTTTTCCATTTCCGCGCGTAGCTCCCTCCAACGGGGTGCTTGGTAGCGCACAAGGATTTCCTTGACCCTTCCTTGCGGAATAGGATGATTGAGGCCTTCCGGCAATTTTCCGGTTAGAGCATAAATTAGGGCTCTGCAGTGCTCCGGCTTCCAGTAATGCATTTGCCTCGATTTTCCCCTATAGCAAGGGCATTCTTCCGAACGGTTGCCATCCCTCTTTTGTGCTGCTCTGGGCGCTTTCGGGCTCCCATCGTGTGCTCCTTTTTCTTGATCCGAGCGTTCGCCTAGTACGGCGAAATGGCCCGCGCTCTTAGCTTCGCGAACTCTTGCAACAACCGACAGGAATGTCGTTCCGTATTGGTCAAGACTTGGTATGCTATGGGGAGCATTGAGCTCATACTCCGTAAGCTCGTCGAGCTTATTGTCTGCCCAGTTCGGTGCGTACTTGCTTCCGACTGCGTGGAGGAAATCGCTGATGGCCGAATTCCCTTCTATATCCGAGATCTTATGCATGCTTGCCTTCGCGTAGGCGCTGGACCATAGTGCGTACCATGCTTCCGGCTTGATATTGGCGCGGTGCGCGTCCCTAAGCACTGCTTTATACTGTTTCCTAGCATTTTCCGTTGTGCTTAGTTCGCTTGGCGCAAGCTTGGACTTTAAAGCCTTTAGGACCTCCCTAGTTGTAAACTCTTCCTTGTCTGGGTCACCGTCTTGCAGCCGTGCGAGCGCTGCGCGATATATCCCAGAATTGGTGGTAGCAATGATCCAATTTTGAATAGTAGCATTGGTCTTTCTTTTAAGCACGAGGTCCTGCTGCCAGAAGTCTGCGTCTTGTAGCATTGCTGCATGCGTAGTTGTGATCTCTTCCACAGATAGAGCTGCCGGTGCCTTTTCATATATTCTTTCGGCTTCAATTCGTGCCTCGGCAACTGTTGGTCGAGGTTTTGGTACGAGCTTATCTGTGGTCTGCTCGGGGCGCATTGGATCTATGTGCCGCCAGATACCTTTGCTTGTTGCATAGCTGCGTAGGGTCTCTAGCCATTCGACCCAATCATTCGGGGTATCGAGTTTCACAGTAGGGATAGGGTTCAGTTTGGAGTCTTTATAGACATCCATCTTGGTTATTATTGTTAGCTCTCCGCGCAGTGGAAGTTACTGGTGCAATGCTTGACCACCCGGGCTCATAACTGTTGGAATGCGCGTTGGGCTAATAGAGCAATTTGAGAGTGCATAAAATGCCTTAATTAGAACAAAGGAAATATGTATCGTAGCCTATTATTTATACAAGCATTTGGTGTATTGTAGGGCTGCGCCCTCAAGCACCTGACCCATTGTGCCAATGCTTAGTAACGCGGTCTTGCTACCGCCCCACTTTATCGTGCTTCTTTCCAACAACTACCTAGTACTACTACTACAATACTACTAGCACGGCGTACTTTGTGCGGAGTACCCACCCGTCTCTATTGTCGTTGAAGAAGCTTGTTGTATTGTTGAGGCATTGAATCGCCACTGGCGCTGTGGAATCGCATCTCCCTTGGCTCGTTCCCCATCTCGTCTTCAGGACACGTTGCCGAGCATAATATAGTATGAACCTTTACCGTTCTGTGTGTACTCGGCACTCTGAACTCCCCCCAAATCAAAGGGGGGGGGGAGGAGCGCATTCCTCCCCATGCGCCCCGAGGCAACCAATTGAACGGCCGTTTTGTTTTGCTTTAGCCGACCATCCTCGTACCGCCCAGAGAGAGAGAGACGCATGGGGGAGGATGACACGACGGACCCTTTTGGGGGCTGGCCATTTGCTGGCGTTCCCCCAGAAACCTCACTGCAAGATGCATTCCAAACAGGTTTTTTTTTTTTTTTTTTTCCCTTTTCGTTTTTAGGTTTTTTTTTCTTTCTTCTTTCTTTTTTTCCCTCCCCTCTCCCCACATGTGCATGGGGGGGGGGGGGCCAATTGCAATCTATGCCAAGTTCCGGGACGAAGCACCCGTACATAAGGTATCTGCAGTCAAGGGTTCACTTCTCCCTTGGATACTTTACCTGTACTGTACGTGTGTACGGAGTAACCAAGTACTAGGTATCTACCTTGGTAGCAGCATTAGTACCTAGCATGTAGCAGCATGAGGTACTGACTACCTAGTGGTATGTACGGGTGTGTAGAGGCAGTGTTGTCCGAGTTTCTCTCCCTCCCTTATCTTGGCTCCAGACCACACCATCGACAGGAAAGGTGGCTCGATGCCGCCCTGCTGGACATGGCACTCGGATGAAACGCTCTCGGGCACAGTACATGAACGTTGGGCTGTTTCGAAACTGTTTTCTGAAATCGAACAGTGCACCAGATCCGGCGCAATGGTTGGATGGAGATGAGACACACCATGCACACGCAACACTGGGTCGCACGGCAAGTTTTTTTTCTTGTTGTACGGGTTACTAACTCGAGGGGGGGGGGCGGACGACCCTCCCTGGGAGAAGAGAGAGAGAGAGAGAGAGAAAGAGAGAGAAGAATGAGGGGAAATCATCACCATCATAATCAAATCAATCAAAACTGACGTTGCGTGTCTCGGGGTCCAATCAGGGTCCAATCAGGGGCCCATCGCAACATGAAACAAGCCAGAGCCCGGCCTGGCAGTCAGGATTTGTTGCTTCGACAATCTTTAGTAGTTTTTTGACGCAGGAATCTGGTAAGATACCTTGAGGCAGTGTGTGTGTATACCGTATAACAAACTACCTACCAGTACATGCTACTACCAGGCAGGTGAGTTGGCCTCTTGGGCAAAAAGGATAAGGTAAAGAAAGGTATCATCTCCATCAGCCGAGAGGGATGGAGTACAAAGCAATCAAGGTAAAGGGGGGTTTGGGTCGTGTGCCCTCTCGACCCTTGGGATTTTTACGTTGAAATGCCATTTTCCTTTTTTTTCCCTTTTTTTTTTCCCTTTTTTTTTTTTTTGCCTTTATTCTTTTTCAATAGCCGCCAAAACTTCAATTGGTGCCACGCAGCGCCGTCGTCCTTCCTTCGTTTCGTTCAATGCGGACAGCAAAACGACGCAAGCGAAAACAGCGAACAAGCAGCGAAGAGCACAAGAGCACGGAGCACAAGAGAGCACGGAGCAACAGAGTACAGAGTACAGAAGTACACAGAGTACATACGTATAAGGTACTCGGTACCAAAAAACAAACAACAACACAACAAGCCGCCGGGCGCATTGGGGGAGGTGGCAAGAAGGCTGCCTGCCAACCCGAAGTCGAGCTGTACAAAGGCATACCTACTTGTAAGTACCAATTACCACCAGTAATCTAGTACATGCTCCGTGCCCGCTCCGTGCAGGTACCATATAGTACTGAGGTACTCGTGCCAAAATGCACAGTGCCGTTACCTACATACCCGCACGGTCCTGTCACGCAGACCCTCGTCATTTCGTCGTCTGTGGGGACGCCACCTGGCGTGACTGCTTTTGCTTTTTTTTTTTTTGTGTTGGATAACAAGCAGGAGCTGCCTAGCAACTGACCCTACTGCTAGCAGTGCTACACTGCTACCTACGCAACTATAGGTACCTACCTAGTGCCTAGTACCCAGTACCTAGTACCCAGTACCTAGTACCCAGTACCTAGTACGTAACTCACCACGGGCACCGCCTGCGCCTGTACTGTAGGTGCTGGAAGAAAAGGCTGCTTTTATTAGCGGCGCTCGTTCATCTGGTTCTGGTTTGGTTTCGTTTTGTCAGCGCTGCTTTTAATTTGGGGCACTTTTGGCAATAACTGGGCTGCCATGAAGGGCTTAACGGGTTTTGGCTAACTGACAATGGCAGCACCTTTTTTTTTTTTTTTTTTTTTTTCCTTTTTTTTTTCTTTTTACAATATTTTTTTTTAGGGGGGTGTCCGTGACTCGCAAAAACAAAGCCCATTCCGTTGGAGCACCGCATCGTCATCGTCATCGGCAGGCATCTCAAGTTTTAGTTGGGGATTTGGCTCACCTCAACGAACCATCCCCCCCCCCCCAATCCGGGTTCGCCCATGAGCCCGTTGCTGGCTGGCACCTTAAAAATAAGGGCGAGGAGAGGGAGGTACCTTTTGACTCACCGCGTGCTGCGTACGCCGTGCCAGCTCGCACAGGGCTCCTGCGTGGTCCCATTTCAGCGTCGCCCCAAAGGCTCGAATGGCCGTCGCCACGAATCCCGATGGCAGACGTGTAATAAAATGAAAAACCTGCTCGGAGGCTGCATCTGATAACGTACCGCAGTTCGTCCAGTGGCCTTTTTTTTTTTTTTTTTTTTTTTTTTTTTTTTGCTTCCAATGCGTTGGCCTTGATGCCAGTCTGCCAACAAACAAAATGGCAGCCGGCAACACGGAGCACGGCCGACCCATTGTAGGTAGTACCAGTACCTACCTGACCTTACCTTACACTCCTAAGGTACCCAAGGTTAGTACCTACCTTACCTTACCTTGCCTTACCTTGCCTTACCCTTACCTAAACCGATTGGGCCCTGATTCCTGCCCAGCGCACCCGGCGGCAAAGTACCTGTACCAAGCACACATGGGCTTCTGCAAGGCGGCCGGGAACCTGCGCTATGCGAAGGGGGGGGGGGGCGCGCTGCCCGCACGGTGCTCCGCTGCCCACAGCGCGTGACACTCCCGCCAAAGACACCTGCGCCGCCTGTTGGGGGCAGGCCGTGTCTCGCACGGTGCCCAGGGAGCCCGTGTGCTGGCGGCCCAGTGCGCGCCGCCGGGTACCGCGACATTGCATGGGGGCCCCCCCAAACACCGTGTACAGGTGGCCAGCAACGTGCTTGCCGGGGCCGGTACGTACCGGGTGTGCCGCCCACGCTTTGCCCCCCCCCCCCCCCGGGCAACGTGTGCCGCGTACCGGTACGCCGTGCCTTTGTCCAGCGGCGGCGGCGGTGCCCTGTAGCGCCCTGTAGCGCCCTGTAGCGCTTCGATGGGACGCCGTTAGTGGGCGCTGCCCCACCCCCCCGGCGCTGCTTGCTGGCAGGTTTCTCGTGCACACGCCCCCCTGCTTCCACCCTCTTCCACCGTCCATTTGGCTCATTCCCCCCGTTCTCTCTTCTCGCCCTTCACCATCTCCTCCTACAATTTTCTTCTTCATTCCCTTCCTTTCCTTAACCTTCCCTTCCCTTCCCTTCCCTCCCCCCTCCTTTCCCTTTTTCTCTTCTTCTTTCTTCTCTCTCTCTCTCCCTTCGATCGTCTCCTTCCCGCTCCCGGCAAACACATCTCCAAAGGCCTTCTTTCTCCTCGAGCTTGGCGTTCTGTCTCTCAACTCCCCCGTTCGTCGTCTCCTCCTCCTCCTCCTCCGTCTCCGCCGCCTCCCGTTTGCCCGTCGCATCGTCCTCGGCAAAGCCACCCGACCGACACACACACACACACACACTCTCTCTCTCTCTCAACTTGGCCATCTCGACGACGAACAAACCCGCAGACGAACCGCCCATCCCGACGTAACCGGCCGACGCCAGCGATTTCTGCAAAAAAAAAAAAAAAAAAAAAAAAAAAAGCTCGACGAGAGAAAGAAGGGTCCCTTTGTTCTGCGAGATCCCCGCAGCGGTCCAACCGAACGGTTTGCTGCCTCTGACGCCTCAAAACGTCTTTTGACGCCGCAAACGCAACTCTCTGCCAGCGTGTACCGTCACTGCATCGCCGCATTTCGTATAGCCGGTTTCCTTTTTTTTTCCTTTTTCCCTTTTTTGTCAAAGCCTTTGGCTTCTCTGCGCAGCATTTGTTCTTTCCCCTCCCCCCCCCCCTGGTCTCTCGGTCCAGCCCTCCGTCTTCGTCATACTATCCCGGTCTCGGCCCGTCTCGATACGCTTCGATCAATCTTCATCGAGTCACGCCGGGGGATAGTTCACAAGGCTCTGTCCTTGCAGTGGCTTTCTTTCTTCCCCACCCCCCCCCCCCCCAATCAAAAATTCACATCGGCTCAAACCACAATCGCGATTGGAATCCATCTTCTTCGCCTTGACTGAGTCACCCCCTTTCTAGCGAGAGCTACGCTCCGCTTCCGGCCGCCAGTTTGGTTGGTCCGCCACGTTGCTTCACTCTCCTTGACTGCTCTTCCATCCGCCCCCCCCCTTCCCTTACGCCTCATCATCAATACTCGACTCGCCAACCTTTGAAGACTTGACGGACCCGACCCTCGCCGTCTCTTTCAAGCCACACCACCAAGAAACAAAAAAAAAAAACAATCACCAGTCAGTCGTTCATTTACGCACATCTCCTTAACGCGACCTCGATGTCATCATAACGAATCCACAATCTCTTCTTCTTTTTTTTTCCCCTCTCCTATACGCAAGCCGGCTTTCGGCGTCTTAGCCACGGTTTCGTTAATTCGCGTCTCCTTTGTCTCTTCGACCATTTTCTTTCTTTTTTTTTCTTCTTTGAAATCTCCTATCAAATGAATACCTGATAAACCATTTCCTCACTCCGCCATCATCGCCGCCTTCAAAAAACAGCAAACAAATCTCTCACGTGGCTACACTCGTCGTTTCCCCCTTTTCTTTTGTTTTGTCCTCGCGGCTTGTACATTCGGTTATCTGTTCGATTCTTTTTTTTTTTTTTTTTTTTTTAGCTGCCACTGAGCAGTCTTCTTTCTCGTCCTTTCTCCCTGCGTCGCCTCATCCGCAACCCTGCGCGTATAGAAACGTCGAACGCTTCTTACCAAAAAGGGCCGCGAGATTGATTCACGATAAAGAGAAAAAAAAAAGGCATATATCCAGTTTTTTTTTTTTTTTTTTTTTTTTTACATATCTTTTGACACCGAACAACGCCTGTATAAATAACATCCTTATTGCTTATTTGTTTTCCATCTTTTTTTTTCTCTTTAACTTTTGTTGAATTTTTCAAGTTTTTTTTTTTTTAGTTTTTTTTCTTCTTCTTTTTATCCTCTTTCCCCCCTCAACCGTTCGGCAGCATGGAATGCCTGAGGAACAAGTTCACTGGTGGCCTCCTCCTTGACGGGGGCCGCTACCAGACCATCTCACCACTCAACCATGGCTCTTTCGGCATGGTCTTCATGGCCCAGGACCTCGTGTCCAACCAGGTCGTGGCCATCAAGTGTCTGACCAAGAAGTCGGCCCCTTGCGATGCCGGTCTCGAGCTCGCCGTTGACGACCGATCTGAGGAGTATGCCTTGCATAGCGGCCTTGGGTCGCACCCAAACATCGTCAACCTGCTCGACACCTTTGAGACGGACGCTCACCTCTACCTGGTCATGGAGTTCTGCTCTCAGGGCGATCTCTATGAGGCTATTCGCAACGGCCATGGGCCCCTCGAGACGGAGCACGTTCGTCAGTTCATGCTGGAGTTGGTCGACGCCGTCGCGTACATCCACTCCAAGGGCGTCTACCATCGCGACATCAAGCCGGAGAACATCTTCCTCACCCAGGATGGCGCGATGAAGCTCGGCGACTTTGGCCTCGCGACCACCGACAAGTGGTCCTACGAGACCACCGTCGGCAGCGATAGGTACATGGCTCCCGAGCAGTTCGACTCCGCCGGTGCTGGATATTCACCCGCCGAGGCCGACATCTGGGCCATTGGCATCTGCCTCCTCAACATTCTCTTCTCCCGAAACCCCTTCACCACTCCCACGGAGTCCGATCCCCTGTTTCTCGACTTCTCCCGTGACAAGCAGAGCCTCTTCGACGTCTTTCCCAGCATGTCGCAGGACACGTACGAGGTCATCGTGCAGTGCATGAACATGGACCCCAGGAAGCGTTCCCTCGAAGGCGCCCGGGATGCCCTCTCTCGCGTCGTGAGTTTCACGACGGAGGACGAGTCACTCGATGACTTTTGCGGTGCCGAGAACCCGACTGTGGCATCCGCTCATCGCGAGCCTCTCCGCACCCCGTCGATCCAAACCCCACACGTCGAAGGAGGCGCATTCCCGTGGACCAGGGCGCTCAACGAGACCACTGCCCATCGTCGCCAGCTCAGCGCCATACCCGACAACGAGAGCTACAGCGAGGATCTCTTCTCCAAGTCTGGGGAGACGACCGACTGGTGCTCCGCCGGCATCCAGACCCCGTCGTCCTCCATCGTGGGCGCGCGCGTCATCGAGGCTCGCATGCGGGCCTTCCAAGCCTCCTCCCGCCCGCCTCTGCTCAGGTCCAAGGTCTCTCCCGCCGCCGGATCCCTGCCCATCGCCATGGGCAAGCCCTTCCCCTCCATGGCCGCCGTCTTCGGCGGGCGGAAAGAGACGGTCTCCAAGAGCTGGAGCGACATGTGGGACGAGGACGAGGAGGAGGAGCAGGAGCAGGAGCAGCAGCAGCAGCGAGTCAACGCTCTTCAGGAGCTCAACTCGCGCACGTGGAGCCACGAGAGCACCAGCGACAACTCGACGCAAAAGACGGAGCCCGCCGCTGCGGCCCACGTCATCAAGGGCGATGTGGATGACGATTTGGTGGCAGACGGTTTCTTTTTTCACGAGGCCTCGCCGCCCACCAAGCATGCCTTCACCATCACTCCGCGCTACTCGCCCCCGTCCAAGCGCGGCAACATTGACAGGTGGGCGGCGCTCGGCGAGCGCCGCAGGGGCCAGAACATTCGGATGGAGCCGGAAAAGTCTCCCGGTTGGAAGCAGCGTCGTCATTTCGGTTTTGGATACAACAACAACAACAACAAATATTATGAAGCGGGCGTCTGGGATCATTTTTCTTCTTCTCACAATAACAATACTTTAAACAACAACGGTAGTTACGGCAGCAAGGGCTGGAGCAAGGATCGCCTCAAGGAAAATTCTTGGAACAAGGCCAAAGATTGGAACTGGCGCAGGGACAGGCGCCCCGATCTGGGGGATGTTGAGTGGGTTGGTGGCTGGTAAAAGGAGGCTTTCTTTCTTTCTTTTTCTTCAAAAAGGGCTTCTGCAGCCGCCAATCGTGGTCATCGCCGCCTTCGTTTGCTGGCAGAGACGGAAGCAGGTGCTTACTTGGAGCGCTCGGGCCAGGATCATGAGAGTGCCAAACATTTTTGTTTTGCCCGTTTTCTGCATCGACGCCCCTCCCCCCCTTTATTTTCTTTTTTTCGGGGGAGGTGGAGGGTTCTGCATTGTAGACGGGGAAAAGCTCATGTTTGGATGCTATTTTTTTTTCTTTGCTCTCTCTCTTTTTGGTTAAAGAGCTCTTTGGAAGCAACTACTTACTTCTGTGCCGGTGGGACGGATTGTAGGCTTTGACTCGCTTTCTGCGTATCAAATTATTTAACATAATAAAATATACCAGAGGTTACCCACTCAACACTCATTTTATCTGGTTTCCAGTTCATCGTGACGTAGAAGCAGTAGCTATTTTTCTATCGTCTTGTGTACGATAATGCAATGCAATGCAATGCAACATACATTTGCTGAACCCCGAAAATTAAAAATAAAAATAAAACAAAATAAAAATATAAAAAAAGACTGCGAATATGAAAATTGTGTTACTGTATATGCCACAATGCTTTAGATGCGAAAGAAAAGAAGAGGGAACCAAAAAAAAAAGAAGGAAAAAAGCCAAAATACACAACTTATTAACTTGCAACCCGCCTGCCCCCCCCCCCCAACCCCCTAATTTTTGTTATTTTTTTTTTATTTTTTTCAAAGGCCGATAAGCTCCTTTGGCAAAAACGTCCACACAGTGCCTACCGTGCCCAGGACGGAAAACAAAGCCAACAGGCACCACAGCGCGACGCGCTCCCCGGTCGACACGTCCTTCCCGTAGAGCTTGAGGTAGAACAGGATGGGCAGGATGACGGAGATGAGCGAGCACAGGGCCGCGCCTAGGAACGCGCAGACGGAGTCGAATGCCGGGAATGCAATGGAGATGCAGAGCAGGACGAGGACGACGGCGATGCGGACCAGCGCCCTGAGACATGATCTGACCAAGGGAGATTGCCAGCCTGCGTCGTGGTGGTGGTGGTGGTGATGATGATGATGAGAAGAAGAGTGGTGGAGGCCGCAGAGGACGTCGGCGGTGGTGATGAGCGGGCGAGCGTTGAGCGGGATCTTGGTGAGGGGGATGATGGTGATGCAGATGCACATGAAGATGGTGAGGCCCTCTGGGAAGCCGGAGCCCTTGATGATGTTGGACGTGATGGCCTCGCCGATGCCGTCGCCGAACATGAGGATGCCGACGATGGCGAGGCAGGTGTCGAGGACGTACTGCGGGATGGCATCAGCGCTGTGATTTTTCTTTTTCTTTTTTTTTTCTTTTTTTTTTTGTTCTTTGAAGCAAAGTTCCCGGAAAGATGGTCATGGCGATGATGTACGTACGGAGAATGAAAAGGTGACGGCGACACCGCGTCCCCATTTGTGAGGATGGCGCATGTCTCGGTAAATCTAGGCTGCATTGTAAGAAGAAGAAGAGGAGGAGGAGGAGGAGGAGGAAGAAGAAGAAGAAGAAGAAAAGAATGCCCCTGTGGCGTGCTTACCGAGGGAAAGACAGAGTGAGCCCCCCATGGGCTAGCCAAGAGGCCGTATGCCAAGGGCAACGACAGCCAGTTTTTTGGGAGCAAATGCGTGGCAGCAGGTTGCCACAGGGAGCCGGGGGCATCCGTGTTGATGATGCCATCGGCAACGACGATGCACACGACTTTAGATGGTGAGGAAGAAAATGTGTCAACCTTAGATAACATAGATGGGGGAGAGGGGGGGGGGGCGTCTCTCTCAACTTACTGCAAAAGGTGGAAAAGATGCCAACGACGCTGGTGTAGCTCAACCACCGCAAGGGCATGGCGTTGAGAACCAGGGAGACGAGAGCGCAGACGCACTTCCAAAAGTTGACGCCCGCCACGCCGGGGAGCAGGAGGGCAAGGGAGTCGGAGAACAAGATGACGAGGGCAACGCAGGCGGCCACGAGCTCGACGGAGAACAGGGCCGACACGACGACGCGGGCGCGGGTGCCGAAGGAGACGTAGGCCAGGTCGGAGTAGGTGATGAGGCTGGCGTCGTAGTCCATGCACTTGGCCAGCAGTTTGGCGGTGTGCGCCGTGACGCCCGCCGTCAGCGTGAGCATGGCGAGGCCGAAGATCCAGCCGCTCATCTTAAAGGCCAGCGGCAGGCTCAGCAGGCCGACGCCGATGAGGGCGTTGATGGAGTTGACGACGGACTGGGGCAGGGTGCTCTGGCCGTCGACGGTCAGGACGAGCTTGTTTCCCTGCCTGACCTCCTTGACCAGGATGGGCCGCTCCTCTCCAAAGGCGGCGTCCTCCTCTCCGCCTCGGCCCCCCTCCGCCGCCTCCCCCCTGGCCCGGACAATGGACGGCCGGTGTCGAGCGGGAGGCGGCCCGCCCGTCGCGCCGTAGACCGCGCCGCGATACGATCCGTAGCTGCCGATGATGGACGGCGTGGCCAGGTAAGGAGACGACCCGAAGAGGCTGGAGTGGCTGGAGACGGTGGCGAGCAGGGCGCCGCTGGCCATCTCGTCGTCGAGAGGCTTGCGCTCGCGCTCCCGCCCTCTGCCGCGCAAATCGGCAAAGCCGTCGCCGGGGCCGGCATACGGGCTGCCAGCCTGTGACGGCGGCGGCGGCGGCGACGACTCCGAGCGCCGTCCAGGCTCGGCAGAGGGCGCGTGGGCGTCGAGGCCGTCGAGGCTTTGCGGAAACCAGGCCTCTTGGCCATTGTCGCCGGCCAGCTGCTGGTCCGGGGCAAAGACGAAGCTCGGGCGGCGAGGAATGACTTCGGGGAAGGCGGCAGCGCGCTGCCAACTGCGCGCAAAAGACCTGAAGCTGTTGACGCCGCCAACGTCGGCCATGGCGGCGAGACGGTCGGTGACGGCGGAGGAGGAGGACCTGCATGGGCGAAACAATGTCAGCTTTCTCTTTTCTCTTTCTCTCTTCTCTCTCTTTCTCTCTCTCTTTCTCTCTTTCTCCCTCTGTCTCCCCCTTTCTCCCCTTCTCTCCCTCTCCTCTCCCTCTCTTCTTCTCTCCATATCACGCGCTCGTCAGCTTACCGCCGCCGCTCAATGTCTCGTCCGACTAGGCCTGCGCCAACATAGTCGTCACCGCCATCGTCATAGAGCAATGCCCGCTCCTCCGCAAACGGGCCAGACGGCGATGCCAGTCCGTCGTACTCGTCCCACGTGGTGGGATTCCTGGAGGGCGGCGCCATTTGGCTGCCGTACAAAACGCAACTCGTCGTCTGCTTTGTACGGTTATCGCAATATTATGTACTCCGTATGTATAGGATCTCTCTCTCTCTCTCTCTCTCTCTCTCTCTCTCTCTCTATTTTCCTTTTTTTTTTCCTCTTTTTTTTTCCACCCCTTCCTCAGATTAACCGGTATCGGGAGACAAGCCGAGTAGATCAATGCTAGAGGAAAAAAGAAGAAGAAACAAACAAGGCATCCCCAGCCGCGATAATCGAAAGAAACCAAGAGATAATAAACCTGTTGGGGAGTGGAGGAACGGCACTAAAACCCCCCTTGTGCGCAAAAACACCCCGTCCATCCATATCATGGCGCTAAGAGAGAAGAGGAAAGAAGAAGAAGAAATTGAAAAAAAAAAAAAAAAAAATTCAAACTTCAAACTTCTTCCATCTTATCTCACCGACAGCAGGCAAAAAAGGCCGCGGATAGTCCAAAGTTGCTCATCGCCCGAGTTTCGAGCCCAGTCGAAGTTGAAACCAAAAACATGGGGAAGTTGCTGCTGCTGCTGCTGCAACTTGTGTGCCATTAACCTTTACATGATTATATAAGGTAACTTTGTTTCGAACAGAGAAAAGCTCCGCTGTTATCGATGCCAAGTTTGGAGGTACGTACCTGCAGGTTACATAAGGTACTAAGGTACTCTGTACTCTGTACCCTAAGGTACAATATCGTCGGCAGTACGGAGTACAGCGGCGTTGTACATATGTGCTGAGCGGCAGATGGCCATGTACCTATTAATAGCCTTATCGCGCCAATTGTCACAACCCGGAATGGGGCGGATTGATAAGGCGCAAAAAAAAAAAAAAAAAAAAAAAAAAAAAAAAAAACCCTGCAAGCCTTCTTCTTTCTTATCTCCCCAACCGGCAATCAACCGGCTTCTCGTTCCCCCAGAATCTCTCCCATCTCCAAGCAAAACTGCACTACATCAAACAAAGAAAATGATACCCGAAAAAAAAAAAGATATTAAAATAAAAACATAAAAAATAAAAACCATCATGAGCGCTGCGCCAACATCTTCCGCGCGCTCCTCCGCCGCAGCCGCCCTCTCTCCTCTCCTCCCCATCCTCAGCGCCTTCAACCATCGCCACCACAACCAGCACCGCTCAGCCCACTGGTGGCCCGTCTTCCGCATTCTCCGCCGCGCCATCCGCAGCCTCGTCGACGACCTCTCGCCTTCGCCTTCGCCTTTTTCTTTTTCTTCTTCTTCTTCTTCTTCTTCTTCGTCTTCTCCTCCTCCTCCTCCGCGCGCCGTCTGGCTCAACAAGCACCTCGTCCCCAGAGCATACATGTACGCCGCTCCCCCGTCTTCCCTCTCCCACAACCACGAGAGCTAAGCATCATCCGGCCCATATTCACAGAGCCTTCACCCAGCTCGCCGCCGACAATCAACACGCCCCCCTGGGCCTCCTCCTCCTCGCTGTCCTCTCCCGCATCCACACAGCCCTATCCCGCCTCCTCGCCGACAGCCTCAGCCCCCCTTCCGCTTCCACGCCCGCAAAAGCACCTCCAAGCGATCGCGCCGGTGACGCCGCAGGTCAGGACAGAGGCGTGGCCATAGCTCGCCGGGGACTGGCGCCGCCCGCGAAAGACATCCTTCCCCAGTGCCCCTCGGATGACCAACAAACGAAACCGCCCAACGCAGAGTCGAGAGATGCGTCGTCGTCGTCATCCAGAGACAAGGAGAAGAGGAAGAAGAAGAAGAAAGGTAAAGGAGATCAACTATCCAGTCTCTTTGGCTCTTTAGCATAAGCAGTCGTCATTACGAAGCACCAGTCATGTTATTTTCCCCCCCCCCCCAAATATCGCTTACGTCATTCACATCAATACAAATCAAGGATTCCAAATGCATTACATTACAGGGGGGCCAAGAAAAAATATTAATGTTTTTCCAAAAAAAAACCCATGTGGAGATTTTGTCTTCATTACCAGAATAAACACTAAGGGATTTGAAGATTTTGTTTTGCAAAAAAAAAAATAATAATAAATAAAAACCACAACACACCAACCCCCCCAGAGAGACAAGGCCGACGGTTAATAATCCTTCGCTTGGCCTCCCCTCGTGCCGTGCATGTTAAATAAGGCTGTGCTTTCCCACCCTATGCGCCAGCCTCTTAAAAGTTGATGACCACTGCCCGCGTAAAATCTTCCCTCGTTAAGACATATATTCCAAAGGTATTAAAAAAAGGGGGGAGGGTAAGTTAGTCTGGTAGGGAGGGGAGGGGAAGGGGAGGGGGCATTTTTATTTCTTCCCAAAAAATCCATGTCCTCTTTTTTTTTTTTTTTTTTTTTTTTTTTTTTTTCCCTCCTTCCCTCGCCGCCTCGACCAGCTTGCTTAGCCTCGTTGCAGGACTCTATCAGCCTCTTTCCAATCTTTTCCCGGACCTAGCCAAATGTCCCCCTCTCGACGCCATATCCATTTCTAGTATGGACGATACGACCAGATGCGGGCCTTCATATCTCCGGAGCCGGTTGCAAAGTAGCCACCCTGGGGGCTGGGGGCCACGGAAATGACCGAGTTCTTGTGTCCCTGCAGCATCAGTTGGGTGGTGCCAGTTCGAGGATCCCAAAACTGGACTCCACGGTCCTTGGACCCAGACAGGACCCAGTTCGCGTCCGGGGTCAGGGCTACGGACAGGACAAAGTCCCGGTGGCCCTCGAAGGTCTTGACGCACTTGCCGCCCTTGGTGCCCGAGCTGGGAGGGCCACGGAGCGAGTTAAGCTCCCACATCTTGATCGTTCGATCCAGACTACCGCTGACAAGGTCCTTGCCGTTAGGGGAAAAGGCCACAGAGTAGACGGAGTCCTTGTGGCCATCGGGTCCCTCCAGCCGCTCAACCAGCAAGCCCGACAGAATGTCCCAAACGCGAACGCTCTTGTCCAGCGAGCCGGCCGCCACCAGCTGAGTGTCGGGGGAGATGGCGACGGTCGTCACGCCATCCTCAATCGTCAAGGTCAGGGTGTTGGCGCCTTGCTCGATATCCCAAAGACGGACGGTTCTGTCGCCGCTGCCCGAGGCAATGGTGCGGCCGTCGCGCGCAAAGTCGAGCGAGTAGATGTCTTGTTCGTGGCCCGAGAAGTGGTTGCGAATGGTTCGGGTGGCGATGTCCCACACCTGAAAAAGCACACGCTGGATTAGCACCTAGAGAGAGATAGAGATAGATAGAGAGAGAGAGAGAGAGAGAGATGAAGAGGGAGAAGGAGAAGACGACATTGCACAAATGCCAACGGCCATCGTCTTTTACTTACTCGAATCAACTTGTCCTCGGCGCCCGTGGCCAGATATCGGCCGTCGGGGCTGAAGCAGACGCTTCGAATGTAGAGATCCGCCGCCATGTCGGTGGCGCTGTGGTCCTCCAAGACGCACACCTTTTCGCCCGTCTGAACGTCGAAGATCTGGGCCGACTTGTTGCAGCCCGTGGCGACATACTTGCCGTCGTGGCTGAAGCGGACGCAGCAGACGACGCTCTCGTGGGTGAGCGAGTGGACCAGGTCGACGTCCAGGACGCGCTGCACCTGCGGGTTGAAGATGGCATACCAGTCGTTGCCCGTCTTCTTGTTGTGCGGAGCGACGGCGTCGACCTCGAGATCGCCCAGGGCATTGCTGATGGGCGGTGGGGGGGCCCGCGGACCGCCCATGCGAGCGTGGTCGGGCGTCGGGTGGCTCACTTGCGGCGACTGGGCATTGCCGGGATACGGCACGGGGGTGTTGATCTGAGGGGTGGCAGGCCCGACGGCATTCGGCGGGCGGCCGATAGCTCGCCGGCCGGGGCCAGGCGACGCCGTGCTCGGGGGGGCCTGAGGGCCCATGCCGTTAGAGACGGGACCCTGAGGGTAAGCCTGCTGCTGGTAGGGAGGCTGCTGCTGAGGCTGCTGCTGCTGCTGCTGCGCGCTGGGGTGGGGGGGAGGGACGGGCAGTCCTGGAGGGCCTTGAGCCATCTGGTGGTGGTGAGGGCCCATCTGCTGATCCTGGGGAGGAGCCTGGGGCTGAGGCGGCGCGAGACCTCCTTGATTCCCGCCGGCCATGATCCCGCTAAAGAGGCCATTCCCAGGCGCAATCGACGGAGGCTGCTGAGACGGCCCGGCGTGCTGGGGAGGACCCTGGAGGCCCGACTGCGGTGCTCCCTTGCGGGCAACCTCGAGCTGATGCCGCAGCATGTTGATCTCTTCCTCATATCTTTGGGGGAAAGAAGAAATGGCAGATGCGGTTAGCGCGGCATGCGAGACTTGTGACAGCTGTAGAACGTTGCTTACTTTTGCTTGAGGGTCATGTGCGTTTGCTCCATGGCATAAACCTTTTCTCGAACCAGCTGCATTTCACTGACCTGCGCCGAGACTAAAGAAGACCAGTTAGCCCAATATTTCCCTTTTCTTTCTCTCTCTCCCCCCCCCCCTCTCTCTCCCTCTCTTTTTCTCTCTCTCTCTTTCTCTCTCTTTCTTTTCTTTTCTTTTCTTTCTTTCTTTTATGTTCTTTCTTTTTCTTTTTTTGTATTTGGCCCTTCGCTCTTGTCCTTTTATTGTTCAATTCTTCTCCTTCTTGTGGCTCAACATTCCCATCTGGCCAGTGCGCGCAATGGCATCTGCGGGGCGGTATTGGGCGAGGGATGCGTACTCTGATGCTCAAAGTTTTCAGTCTGGCGCTGCTGGCTGTCGAATTCGGCCCTGATCTGCTCAAGAAGCTCGTTGAGACGGGCGTTGCCGGGAGGCACAGCCCCCATGCCGCGATGAGAATACATGGACATATTTGATCGAGCCGAGTAGTTGGGGGTTTTCTTTTTTTTTAAAAAAAAAAAAAAAAGAAGAAGAAGAATATATATATAGGAGGCGGGGAGCGAGGCGGGGAGCGCGGCGCGGCGCGGCGCTACGATCGATCGATTCGGGCGATGGTGGTGATGCAGCAGGGAATGGCAAGAGGCGGTTTAAGGCCAGCTGTCGCCTCGATCCGGAGATCAGCAGGCGGGATGGCCGGAGTACCGAGCGTCCAACAAGGCTCTATCCAGGCCGCGAATTTAAAAACCACCACCTGCGGGGAAAAGAAGCAAAGATGAAACCCAAAAAAAAGAAGCAACAAAAAAAAAAAGCTTCTAGCTCAACAACCGGCCGAGGCTGATGGCACAGGCGGTGATAAAATGGGCGGGTGATGGAGGGGGAGCACTCGTGGTTTGCGCCTGAGATCGCGTGTCCACTCGCAGGAACAGACGCGATTCGATGCGTGGAGTTTTTTGTCAAGGAGCGGAGCGGCGGAGAAGAGGAAGAAGAGGCAAAGAAAAAAAGGAAAAAGAAAAAAAGAAAAAAAAGAGAGAGAGAGAGGGAGAGAGGAAGAGAAAGAGAGAGAAAAAGGTGAGAGGAGAAACTTTGGAGGTACAGCGTCGCGGCCGGGGGAATAAGGTAAGTCGGTGGAGCACCTGAAGCGAGCAGGCGTCTCGTCTCGGGGCTCGTAGTAGCACTACCAATGGTACTACTAGTACCTAGTAGGTGCTCCGTAGTAGGTACCTAGTACCAAGTACCTAGCAGCAGCCTGATCTTTCGGCCAAGGGAGGAGGGGGGGGGAGGGGGGGAGGCGCCTCACTGTGCTGTACATGCAGCCCAAGTACAGGCGACCGGCACATGTATCCTGCGGTACCGCGCGTTGCGTCGCGGGACTTGGGGGGCGCCACAGACATGTACAGGAGACGAGGGCCTGCATGTACTCCGTACTCCGCTAGCGTGTCAGGCACGCCACGGACTGGGCTGGGGCAGCAGGGCACGGGGGGGGGGGGCGTGGGAGTTGGGTTTTTTTTGTGGGGGTTTTTTAGGGTTTTTTTTTTTCCTTCCTCTTCTTTTACCTTTTTTTTTCCTTCCCTTTTTCCCTTTTTTTCTATCTCTAGGGGCGTGCAGCAGATAAGGTATCAGCGCGTTGCTGGCATGTCATGGCATGTCGGCTTGCACATTGCATGTTGCGATATTACAGGTACGCAGTAGGTAGTAGGTAGTAGGTACCTTGTACGATGTGCCAGCGACTTGCTTCGCTGGAAACGGGAGCAGCTACGGAGTACTAAACTACAAAGTCCCACCAGTGGGTAGAGTACCAAGTGATACGGTGCTTGTATGTACTCTGTACAACCAACTTTCACTTGGGGTTACACACAACACACACACAACGCACACACAACGCACATGCAACGAAGATTCAAACAGACCGGGTAGTTTTTTTTTTTCATCATCTTTCTTCTTTTCGTTTGTTTTCGTTTAATATTCTTGCCCCAACTCCCTTGCTTCGCTAATACACCCATGTAGGTACACGTCAAGCCGAGGAAGGGAGCGACAGCCGCAGCGTGTTTGGTCCCCATCCTGTGCCTTCTTCTTGCGCCATCGCAACGAGCAGCCGCCTTGTCCGTTGTAACTGGTACTCCACAGCGTTGTCTGTCCACATGTACCTGTAAGCGCCTCTCAGCCCCCCCCCCCCCCCCCCCCTTACGAGGCAAAATCCGTCCGTTCCCCAGCAGGGTGTGCACAGGCCCAGCCCGGCACGGTGGGGTCGCAGACACGCAGCCTAGCCCTGATGGGGTATCTGCACGGTGAGGTTGAGCTTTTCTGGTGGCGGCTTGGATGCAGGGTTGGCGCCAAGTGGGTCGACGCATGTGGGGCTCGCCGGGACCGCCAGCGGGGGGGGTCGCAGACAAGGGGGGGGGCACCGGCGCCAACGGGCGAGCCCAACACCAGCCACAGCCCCATCGAGCGCCCCATGATGTCGTCCATGTACCGTTCTGGAGGCTTCCACTTGCGGCCTAGCAATTGCGAACTTTGCTTGCTACTAGGTACCTACCTTAGGTACTATGCAGTACCTTGGGTACCTCTGCCAGCACTCCACCTCTACCCAAGGTACAGGTAGGTACTAGGTAAAGTAGGTACTGGACCCACACGGCAGTACCCACACGTAGGTACCCACAAGTAGGTACCCACACATAGGCAGTACACTACAGTAGGTACCTAGTTGCTGGTACTGTTAGTACATTAGTACCTTAGTTGTCTTTTGCCTGGTCTTGCCGTTGCTTGTGCGGGTACGCGTACTTTGTACATGCACGTGCCTGGCTCCTGTTTGTAAAGTACCTATGCTGTGCCGCTGGTGACACGAAACCAAGAACCAACCCGATGGCCGTGAAAAAAAAAAAAAAATTAAAAAAATTAAAAAAAAAAAAATTCAAGATAGAGAGAGGGAGAGGGAGAGAGAGGGAGAGAGACACAATATGCGCTACCCAAGTTAAAATTGTCAGTTTCGAATGATGGCTTGGGAAGAAGGGGAGAGGGAGAGGAAAATGGCGCGCAACGGGTGGATGATGATGGAGCGAAGCAACTTGAAGTTTTTTTTTTTTTTTCCGACGCGGCCTGACTCGAACTTTGTGGTAACTTGTTGAAGCTTCTGGATCAGAGCCAGAAAACCGGGAGCTGAGCTCGCAGGCTGAAATATTTACGTTGGTACCTGTTGGAAAGTTACAGAGTATCTGCCGTCTATATACTGCTATTATTATATTTAGTAGTATTGCTTATGGGAAGCAGCGAGATTGCTATTTTCAAGATGGAGCTTTTTTTTCCAAAAAAATAAAAATTAATACAAGATTTAAAAGTCATAAAAAAAAAACCTAAACTTTGAAAAGAAAACCTTAAAAAAGAGAATATTTTGATAAAATAAAATAATTTAAAGAGAAAATAAAAGAAAAAAACAAGGGGGGTATATTGTTTTTTTTTTTTTAAAAAAAAAAGATAGAAAAAAGGAAAAAGAAGAAGAGAAGAAAAGAAGAAGGACTTGGCAGCTGCTCTCTCAATTACCCTTTTTTTTTTTTTCTTTCTTTTTCTTTTTTTTTCCTTTTTTTTGTCTTTTTGTCTTTTTTTTTTTTTTTTTTTTCCTTTTTTTCCTTTTTTTTTAGATTGTTCCTTGGCCAGGCTTTCGCTTTTCGCCTTCACTCGCTCACTCACTCTCCTCGTTGATCGCCTAGTCTTACTTACGCCTATGTTTTTGCTCTCTCTCGACTACCCTTTATTAACTCACCTTTTTTTTTTGGTGTCATTTTGCGCGTATCAATAAAATGTAGTCTTGTTCCGTGATGGAAATCAGCCATTTGTTCATTTTATCTGCTATTACATAGCATAGCATAGGTGATACTACTTTTGGGTGAGTTTGCTTGCGACAATAATAGTATATGCAAAAAAAATTAATTTACTAAATTAATATATACGTACTATGATATATATATAGTATATGATATATATATAGTATACGATGTACATATATACATACATGATAAAAAGTGTAGTGGTGCCGTCTAGCGATCCTACAATGTAACACGCGCTGGGTTTATGCAGGCATGTCTTGGAAAAGGCATCCCATTTTCTCACGGACCACATTCGGGTCCATGGCGCATACCTTGTGCTATTCGTTTTGCGACCTAGGCAATGTGATGATGCTAGTGGGGGTATGATTTAGAAAGAAAGAAAGAAAATTGAAAAAAATAAATAGGAATCAGCTTCCATCCTTTTGGTGTAAGTGATGCCCCTCTGGTGAAGAGCGTTGAAACAAAGATTAAATTAGACAGGGTTATTGATTGAAAATATACATGGGTATATATAATTTATATATATATATATATATTATATCATCTCTTTTCACGTGATTTGCATTTGTCACGTGTAATTCCCGTGGAAACTCAACTCGACATTTCGCATCAAGATTGGTGGGAATCGAGAAGAAGAAGGAGGCCGGCTTTGGCAGCATCCAAAAACTCGAACGTATACGTACGTAACCCGTTCAGAGTTGCGTGCTGTACGGTAAGACAGAAAGAACAAATCGCCACTCACCATCAGGCGCTGCGGCATTTTGATCCTACAAGTACCAAAGTTGCATTGTGCATGTACATGCCATCCATGCAGGGAGCAATGTCGGTGGGCGTCATGTGTGCGCTGTGCCCGTGTGTGTTTGTGTACTCTGTACTCTGTACCTTGTGTATATGTAATGTGGTAGCACATGTCTTGCGCAACAGCCATGACGTGGGTATCGGAAAGGGCCTTTGCGCGTAAGAAGAAGAGGGAGGGGAGAAGAAGAGAAGGGAAAAGAAAAGAAGAAGAAGAAGAAAGAGGGCAATGATCAATGTCGCGCTTGTATTGTGTGGGCATCACGATCGATTAGTATTACGATCGAAGCGCAATGTGCGACTTTGCCTTATTTAATCAAGCACCTTGAGCCATGATTTTTTTTTCTTTTTTTTTCTTCTTCCTCCCCCCCCCCCCCCCTTTCCCCCCCCCTTTTTATCCTTTTTTATCTTTTTTATCATCTTTTTTTATCATATTTTTTCATCTTTTTTTTATAGGCGTTTCTTGGCTTTGGGGATTACCACAAGTCCCTTGGAGCTTTACTGCTGACCTACCCGGGAGGCCCATGAAAATGACCCGTCCGTACCGGTTTGCTTTCCTGGGAGTTTTATACCACCTCCTTATGCCATTACGGCTTATATATTCCGCAGTTTTTATTTATTTATTTATTAATTGGGTTTTTTTTTTTCAATACCAACGAGTACGGAGCGCGAGTTTGGTTCTCTTGCTGCCGATGATACTCCGCAACTCCCATAACCGCGTCCGGCATCCCAAAATCTCAAACCACAAAACCCCTAAGCCCAGAGCCCAGGCGCCGTATTACCCCCCAAGTTGCCCAAGGCTAGGGCCGGGTATCTACCCGCCATTGATTGATCCCCAGGGTGATGCAGCCTGGGCAAACAGGTTATAATGGAGTGGGAACAGCCGGCTAATCTGCCAATAGCCAGCCAGCTGATATTATGTACTTGTACTGCTTTCTCCGTGGTCATGCCGAACCCGCCGCCGATAGGAGATATCGCGATCCGGGGCTCTCGGTACATAACCTTGGAGCGGACAAATTCGCCACATGAGCAAAAATAATAAGGGCTGAACTACGGATATCTCACGCGCCCCCTTTTTGCCGTAACTTGTGTTTGCGAGAGCATTCGTAGTACTAGTAACCTTACTTACTACTACTATACTCTGTAGCATCTCACGCAACGCTCCAAGGGGGTTTGATGCCATCACATCTGATGGAGGAACGACGTGGCGGTCAGGGCGAGCGGGAATGGCAAAAAAAAAAAAAGAAGAAAAAAAAAATTAAAAAAAAAAAAAAGACCAAGAAGCTGCCTCGATATAAGCAAAGCCGATGAATGGGCCAATTGGTCAACGCCCCTCTTTGATTTTCCCAATCAATCCCATCCCATCCTCACGGAAAATGAATTGAATGTCGTGCATAAGGGGGAACCAGAGAACGGTATGTTAAGCACCGGGGGGGTTGGAGGGAGGGGGACGTATTCGTATCGATAAGAACACGAATACGGATAGGCACAGCCTAATGAAACCCCCGGTCCTCCGCAAAAAAACAAAAAACAAAAAAACAAAACAATGGGCTTAGCTAATCAAACAAGGGCTCCCATTCCCGTCACCCATCAGCACATTTTCAGCTCCCCCTCTGGCCACTCGGCTCCGCTCGGCGAACCACTCTTTGCAGCGAGCAGTGATGCCCGCTTGGAATTGCCAAATCAGAGAACGAACGTTTGGTGCGGTTTTTTTTTTTTTTTTTTTTCTGGCCAGATCACACCACCTCCTTGGCGCCGGGACGTTGCTGCTCCGTGAAAAAAAAAAGGGGGGAGGTTTTTTTGCAAAGATACGGATTCGAGAAGGGGGATGACCGTTGTTTTTAGTAGTACCTTTAACCTTATATATACTGTATATACTGTATATGCTGTACATACCTTAGTAGTACTACTAATATATATATATATATATATCCATGCCGTGCTCTGCTGCCTGTGTTCTTCCCAAGGGCATCCATCTATTATATAAGAACCAAAAAGGCAGGGCCGTTCAAACCAGCCGAAAGAGAAAAAGGAAGAAACCCCCCCCCCCCCTTTTTTTTTTTTTTTTTCCCTGACATCCATCCCGACTGGCTCGAGTGACACGCAAATGTCGTCAGCTGCTTGCGGCCCCAACAACAAACAGGCCTAGTCCTCGACAATCGATCGCCTCCTCTTTATCTGATCGAAACGGGCTTCCCAATCGCCCTCGCACTCGCCCTCGCCCCCCTTTGATAACTTTTTTTTTTTTTTTTTTTTTTTTTTGCGCCGCCAAACCTCAATCGGGGACATTCCGTGTTTTGCACCCCCCTGACTCTGTGCGCCCCAGTTTTATTTATTTATTTATTTATTTATTTATTCAAATTTTTTTTCCGGAATTTTATCCCCAATTTTTCTTTCTCCTCTCTTTGTTACATATATAAAGTGATCGAACCAAGGCGGGCTCAACTAAAAGCTGTTTTTTTATTTAAATTGGCCCTTTTGCCGCCGCCGCCGCCGCCGCCACCGCCCGCCGCCTCCGAACCCGCGCAAAACATTCTTTCTTCCTTCTACCAACCTCTGATCGAAATAATCGACATCTTCCCTCCCGGCGAGCGGTTCCGTCTGGCCTCATCATCATGGATGTCGTGCTCGAGCTGACCGACACCTTCATCGCCGACCATGTTTACGCCTGGCTCTTCCCTCTGAAGCCGGCTCCCTACGACTTCCCAAAGGCAACGGCTGCCAATGTTTCTGCGGAGGCCTATTCGTCATGGACGTACAAGCCCGCGACGCAGTTCTTCCAGATCGAGCCTTATCAGGCCGCTTACTTGAGCTCTCTGGCCCGAGATAACATTTATCGCCAGGCGGCGACTCTCTTTTTCATCACATGGTATGTGAATCTCGAGGTGTTTTTTTTTTATTTTTATACTCTCCCCTTTGCCATATAGAGCCCCCCTTATATATACACACACATACATTCATACATATATATATTCATGTATTTCTCCTTGGCAATTCGTTATCGTCTAGACTAACCACGAGGAAATTATATATATGCATATATATAAAACACAGGATCTTTGGCATAATTGTCTACTTCATCTTTGCTACTCTGTCCTACGTCTTCATTTTTGACAAGCGCACCATGAACCACCCCAAGTACATCAAGAACCAGATCTGGCTCGAAATCGTCCAGACCAACAAGTCGATGCCTCTCATGTCCCTCCTCACCGCGCCCCTCTTCCTGCTCGAGGTTCGCGGCTACGGCAAGCTCTACGACGTCACCGAGCAGGGACCCGGCCTGTGGTACAACATCATCCAGTTCCCCCTCTTCCTCGTCTTCACCGATTTCTGGATCTACTGGATCCACCGATATCTGCACCACCCCTTGATCTACAAGCACCTGCACAAGCCTCACCACAAGTGGATCATGCCCACGCCTTTTGCCAGCCACGCGTTCCACCCCGTCGACGGCTTTGCCCAGTCGATCCCCTACCACGTCTTCCCCTTCATCTTCCCGCTGCAGAAGATGGCCTACGTCTTCCTCTTCGTCTTTGTCAACTTCTGGACCATCATGATCCACGACGGCGAGTACCTCACCAACAACCCCATCGTCAACGGCGCCGCCTGCCACTCGCTGCACCACTCCCGATTCGAGGTCAACTACGGCCAGTTCTTCACTGCCTTTGATCGCCTGGGTGGCACCTACAGAATGCCCGAGGCCTGGATGTTTGAGAAGGAAGTCAACATGTCCGAGAAGAAGTGGAAGGACGAGGCCAAGGCCGTCGATGCCACCATCCAGGAAGTCGAGGGCTCCGACGACAGAACCTACGGTCCCGACTTGACGGCCAAGAAGAACAAATGAGTGCATAATTCTCTTCTTCTTCTTCTTCTCTCTCTCTCCCTCTCTCCCCCTCTTATTCTTCTTTTATTTTTATTTTTAATTTTTTTTTATTTTTGCATCACTTTTACGACCATGAAATAGTTTTATCCCTCTGGCGCGTGACGTCCCAAGATCACGCTACGACAAGGTATCTAATTTGAAGCCAAGTGTTTTTCTTTATATAATCTGCCGCCAATTTTTATTTTTATTTCTACTTTTCCCATTTCTTTCCTGAAGCCGTGTACATAGTTTCCAAAAAAAATCCTATTGGGTGGATATGAGAGATGTGAGAGCCCTACTACATTATTTAGGTTTTTGACGCTGGAATTCTGTTGTTTTTTTCCCTCGAACATTTGGGTGGCAGAGGCGTTCACAGGACATATGGGATCATGAAAAAAAAAAAAAGTATGTTGAATGAAATGTAGTATAATTCATTTGATGACTGATATATATCAAATGCGCCGGCTTATATCGCCCGGCGATGTAATAATAAGGCATTTCCCAAACTCCAGCTCGGAACAAAACGAAAAAAAAAAAACAGAAAAAAAAACAGAAAAAAAAGAAAGGAAAAACGAACAAGTGACGCTCCTCTCGAGAGTAGATGGCATACAAACGACTGATTTTTTTTTCAGGGTTCTGCTTTCTTTGTAATGACGAAGGGATCCGGAAAAAAAAAAAGGGAAAAAAAAAGGGTACGAGAGATGGAATAAAGAATGGAGGCATATGCGACCAAGCGCAAAACTAACAAGAGAAGAGAGAGAGAGAGAGAGAGAAGAAGAAAAAAGAGGGGAAAAAAAAAAGGAGACGGGTAAGAGTTGAACTCGACGAGAGATGTTCCAGATGGTGGATAACAACATGGCCGCTACGATTAGTCGAGACACGACACCAAGCCGCACTGCACGAGGCCGCATCGCTCGTGCTCATGCTCGTGCTCATGCTCATTCTCATGAAAAGCTGACAAATTTGGGGTCCCGTGGCCGTCCGTCGGGGCCGATGCCATTGGCCTTGAAGCGCTCCTCCATGTAGACCTTGCGCGCCTGGTCAAACTTCATGCGCCTCTTCTTCATGATTTTGAGAATGGCGGCCTTGCTCTCGTCGTCCAGACCGGCGCGGCCGTCCCCGTCCTCGACGTTGCCGCTGAGGTCAAACGTGCTGCTGGACAGCCCTGCCTCGATGTCGCCCGCAAAGGTGGAGGGCAGGCGGGAGTAGAGGTAGTCGGAGCCCGGGAGGTGGATTTCGTGGAGGCGACGGAGCCAGCAGGATCGCGTGAAGAAGAGCGCTGTGGCCGCGGCGAAGAGGGCGAAGCAGAGGGAGTAGAGGAGGTAGGACATTCTGGCGGAGTTTGTTGATGGATTTTTTCGGTTGTCTCGGATCTTGTTCTTTTTTTTCTTTTTTTTAGGTTGTATAGGTAAGGATAGGAGCGTGTGGAAAGTGAAGAAGAAAAAAAAAAAAGAAAAAAAGAAAAAAAAAAAAGCCAGATGAAGGGCGACTTAGCAGACGGATCGGCTCATGGCTTGGCTGTTGTTTGGGCGTGGCCGCTGGAGCCTCTCTCTGTCTGGTGTTGGGTATTTGTGTATTTGGTCAGTATTTTTTTTTTTTTTTTTTTGGTTATGCGAGGTTCCCGAGATTGGATTGAACGGTTTGCGAGCGCCTCGGCTGCCGCCTGACGTGTTTGCGCAGATGCCGGCTGCAGGAAACGTGGCTGTGCGGGATCCCAATTTGCGCTTCCCTTGCTCCCAGCAGCGCCACAATCATCACGAGGCCCGCTTTTTCCGATAAGGATCGATAAGCCGCGGCTCGACAACTGCGCTAGCCGCAATGCGGCAGCTAAGCGAGTCCACACTTTTTTTTTTCCCTTCCCGCAAGAGTTGTTGGGGGTTTCTTTGCAATCTCGAGATCCATTCCAGCTAGAACGAACGAAGCTCCCTCGACGTCGCGCGAACATCAACGCCCCCCCCCCGCCCTTCGATTATCGACACAATGGCTGCTGCTACTCTGCCCAACATTTCCTCGGACCTGATCTGGGAGGTCGTCCGTGAGTTTTTTTTTTTTTTTTTTTTTTTTTTTTTTTTTTTTTTTTGTTTTACAATAAGAGAGCGAGCAAAATCAATGGAGGGGACGAATTGGAACGGATGGATGGAATCAGAGAGAGGCTAAATGGTTGAAATCATGGCACAGGAAGCAACAACAGCTACCTCCACAAGACGGGCGCTGGCCGGAATGGCGGCGTCCAGCTGTCTCGCGATCCCCTCAACCTGACCAACATCCACAGCCGAAAGGTACGAGAAATCGACGGATACATAGTTGCACAATTCAAGAAAAAAGGGAGGGGGAAGGGGGAGGAAGAGGGGGGGGGGAAGGAGATTTTTTTTGGGGCTAACTGTCTGGGTAGTACGCTGGCTTTGTCAACGACAAGGTACGACATCTCGATCGAAGCACGAACGCGACGCCTTTTATCCTTTATTTGAAACAAGGAAACAAGGAAAAAAGAAAAGAAGAGAAAAACCCCGAATGATGTTGCTAAATATACATATTGAATCCTTAGGCCGTCGGCATTGTCCCTAACGAAAAGGGTGGTGTTGTTGTCCTCAGCAAGAAGGTTGCCTCTTCTGCCCAACCCACCAAGGCTGTTGCCAAGAACACCATTGGCGGCGGCAAGTCCACCCGCAAGTGAGTCGAGCGACAGGATTCTCTCTCTCTCTCTCTCTCTCTCTTCTATTACAAGGGGAAAAAAAAAAACTGGGCAAGGTCGAAGAAGACGATATTGACGTCGGCTTGGGCGAAAACTCTAGGACCTACAAGGCCGTTGCCAGCCAGGTCGCCAAGTCTGGCTACCGCGCTGACCTCCGCGCCGCCGCCGTCGAGCGTGCCTCTGCCATCCGCCGATCCCAGCTCCCCGTCAAGGCCGAGCCCGAGCCCAAGCTGAGGGGCAAGAAGGCGCTGAAGGCTGCTTCCGCTGGCGAGTCGTAAACTGGGGATGAGGAAACAAAACAACTTTTTTTTTTTTTTTTTTTTTTTTTTGCTGATGGATGGGTTGACTGGGCTGGATTAGGGGCCTGAAACGGCTATTTACTGTACATTGGCTTGTTTGGTAGTAAATGAAAAAAAAAAAAAAAAAAAAAAAGCCCTAAAGGGACGGTCCATTGCCATGTCCCTTCATATATATATACATATGAACGAGTGGCGTCCCTGGAGAGGGATTCGCTGATTTCATGGCTGGAGCTGCAGTTGGATCCCGAAACTGTCGAGATATAACTAAGGAGAAGAAGACAAAAAAAAAAAAACAGAAAGAAAGAAGGAGAGAGAGAAACTATGACCTTGGTTGCCGGTGAGCTTGTGTTTGCTTGTACAGCAGCGACCCCCTTTTGATATTCACACGACTGGCTGGCTTACTCCACATCTTGGATTTTGCGAGTTTGGACAAGGGCGCAAGGGGTC
Source organism: Trichoderma cornu-damae (assembly GCA_020631695.1). Taxonomy (NCBI): domain Eukaryota; kingdom Fungi; phylum Ascomycota; class Sordariomycetes; order Hypocreales; family Hypocreaceae; genus Trichoderma; species Trichoderma cornu-damae. The sequence goes on from CM036093.1 coordinate 1,447,222, forward strand.
ATGATGCGACACGGCTCCGACGAGCATAATCCGCCGTTTACGCGCTACAATACAATACAATACAGTACAGTACAGTACTAATAAGGTACATGAAAAAAAAAGAAGAAAAAAAGCCAGCACGCATAGGTAGGTCTAAGTATCCAGCCGCGCAGTTCCGAGCCCACGCGAACTCCTTCCTACGAAGCTCGGCTACCTCGAAACCCGTTTTGCATCGTTCCAGCTCCGGCCCGGCAGACCTCGGAATCGATCGGCGGGCCTCCACAGCGAAACGAACGAACGTCCCGACCTCTTCCAGAAAAAAAAAAGGGGGGGGAGAACTCTGCTCGGGTAAAAGAATAAGAAAAGAAAAGGGACGGCCACGAGCTCCTTTTCCGGGCCGTGCAAAATCACAAGGGGGAGCCGGGAAGCCGGGGAAGCCGCGGTATTCTTTATTTTACTCTATTTTGTTTAGATTTTTTTTTTTTAGTAGAAACGCTGCTGCTGTTTGCCAGGTTTTATTTTAACGGGCCCGGTTTTTTTTTTTTTTTTTTTTCTTTCCTTTTTTTTCTTTTTTTTTTTTTTTTCATAGATACAGCACGTTTGGCGGCTCCATCATCAAGTTTACCCATTTTTTCTTGCCAAAGCTTTAGGAGGGTGTGGCATGATGGATATATATATATATATATATATATATGAGACGTTGCCATGATGGATACATATTTGAGACGTGGGGATAAATCGATATGAGACGTGGGGATAATCGATATGAGACGTTGGCTTGTAGTAAAAAGAATGGGCTGCAAGTTGGACATACCTAACGCAATAACTTAGTAATAAAAGCCCCCTTATTAAAAATAAAAGAAAATGAAAATAAAAATAAAAATAAAAATAAATAAATAAAAAAAAAAAAAAAAAAGCTGCCAACAAAAACTGCCCCAAGGCGGACGGAGAGCGGCGGGTTGTAAATATAGCGCGAGATTTCCCGTTTGGGAAGCACCTGCCCGGAAGCATACAAAGAGAGCGCTCTAGAGCACCTTCCTCCCCCCCCCCCCCTCCCCTCCGTCTCACGCAATTCTTTCCTCGCTGGAAACCCGATTTCTTTTTGATTCTTTTCATCCCCCAACTCTTCTCCGCCTTGTGCCAACTTTTCTCAAGCTTTTTCATTCACCCTCTGAAATTGCCTTTGAGACTCGGATTTTTCTTCTTCTTCTTCTTCTTCTTCTATTCACACACACACACACACACACACTCTCTCTCTCTCTCTCTCTCTCTCTCTCTCTCCAGGTCCACAGAAAATCTCTCCCCGCAACCGCCACCATGGTCAAAGCAGGTATGAATGAATGAAGCATTTTGCCCCCCCCCAAGGAGCCGCAGAGCTGCCCCTCAACCCCGCACCGCGGGGGGGGGGACCGAACAAAGAAAGAAGCTTGTTTGTCAAAGAGCTCGCGCACGTCATGGAGGCGCAAATGGAATTTGTGTGCGGGCCGTTGATGCTGACGATTCTGTGCGACAGTTGTTGCCGGCGCCTCTGGAGGCATTGGACAGGTGTGCACCTTCTTTCGCTCTGATGCTCATGCTGCTTCTCCCCTCTCTGCCGTTGCGTGAAAAAAAAAAAGAAAAAAAAAAGAAAAAAGAAAAAGAAAGCCAGCTGCTGACAGACAGCGCATCGCTTTTGCGAACGTCTAAAAAAACAAACAGCCCTTGTCCCTGCTCCTCAAGGCCAGTCCTCTCATCGACGAGCTGGCTCTGTACGATGTTGTCAACACTCCTGGTGTTGCTGCCGACCTTTCCCACATCTCCTCCCCCGCGGTAAGCTCCAACCAACCTCGCGCGGCGTCGACTCTCCGCATCCCCGGGCGCCATGCTCCGAGCTTCCTTTGGCCCGACTTCCGCTGCAGCCCAGGGCTCGCTAACGATTTCTCTGTTTTTTTTCTTTTCTTTTCTTTTCTTTTTTGTGTCGATAGAAAGTTACTGGCTACCTGCCCGCCAATGACGGCGCCAAGGCTGCTTTCAAGGATGCTGATATCATCGTCATCCCCGCTGGTATTCCCCGTATGTGTTGCCATGGCTTCGATGCGTCTTGTCGGGGGGCTTCTCCCGAGCCTCGGCGTGTGATTGACAATTTTGCCATCTTATGGCTGCTGACGCTGCAATTGCTCGCAGGCAAGCCTGGAATGACCCGTGACGACCTCTTCAACATCAACGCTGGCATCGTCAAGGGCCTGATTGAGACCATTGCCGAGGTTGCCCCAAAGGCCTTCATCCTCGTCATCTCCAACCCCGTCAACTCCACCGTCCCCATCTCCGCCGAGGTCCTCAAGGCCAAGAAGGTCTTCAACCCCAAGCGCCTCTTTGGTGTTACCACCCTTGACATTGTCCGCGCCGAGACCTTTGTTGCCGAGATTGTTGGCGAGTCCCAGCCCCAGAAGCTCACCATCCCCGTCGTTGGCGGCCACTCTGGCGAGACTATCCTGCCGCTTTTCAGCAAGGCCAACCCCGCCGTCGACATCCCCGCCGACAAGTACGACGCCCTCGTCAACCGCGTGCAGTTTGGTGGTGACGAGGTCGTCAAGGCCAAGGACGGCGCTGGTTCCGCTACTCTCTCCATGGCATATGCCGGCTTCCGGTGAGATTTTTACCAAGATGACTTTTATACAAGAGGTTGAACGAATATACATATTGACGCGTCAAATTCTCTAGATTTGCCGAGAAGCTGCTTCGTGCCGTCAAGGGCGAGAAGGGTCTTGTCGAGCCCAGCTACGTCTACCTGCCTGGCGTGCCCGGAGGCGAAGCCATTGCCAAGGCTACTGGCGTTGACTTCTTCTCCGTCCCCGTTGAGCTTGGAGTAAGTTGAGAGAATTACCGTTCCTCCCCCCCTCTTCCCCCCCTCAATTTTTTTTTCGTTGCTTCTTTGGCTAACTTTACGTAGCCCGAAGGTGTGGAGAATGCCACCAACCCTCTGGAGGGCATCACCGAGAAGGAGAAGGAGCTCTTGGGTAAGGCTGTCGAGGGCCTCAAGACCAACATTCAAAAGGGCGTCGATTTTGCCCACAACCCTCCCCAGAAGTAAATATTTCCCTCCAGTTTTCCAAACCCGCTTGATAGCTTTCTAGTGTCGAAAGGAGCCGGCCTTGCAGGAGAATAGCTATGACTACTAGGTATAATATATAAACGCGCGCATAAGCAGGGTGGCTGATGATTTGCTTTCTCGCATAGGCTGTAAAAAAGCCCTAGAGTCTCTACCTTCAATGAGAAGCCCTTTCCCGTCGGACAAGCTCCTCATGCCCATTGACCACAGTCCGCCGCTAGTTGCACTAAGCTGAGGTGGAAGAGGTCATCTGGGAGAAGGCGAAAAGGACGGGCTCGTCGTTTTGATTCGCGTGTGTGCATGGCTCATTCGTCCAACTTTTTTTTTTTGGCTCTCATCTTGTTCTTTGATTCTGATTGGGCAAAAGTCGTCTTGTAGCAATTCGGTTGCTATGGCTTGGCGGCGATGGTCTTGATTTGAAATATGGCTCCTGGCAACTCATTGACCTCGGCTTGGACGGTGGCGTTGATACCCAAGGCAGCCAACGCACCACGAATGATGCCGCAGGGAAACCACAGGAACTAGCAATTGTGTAAGTAGTGACTAAATTGAGCCACGGGCGATTGGGTGTAAAAAAATCAAATAAAATAAAAATAACCCAATAAAAAAAATGAAATAAATTAAATAAAAAAAATAGAAGAGCTCTTTGGACGTACGGGCTGTGCTCGGATGACGGCCTGGCTGCCGGTTTCGGTGCTCATGCGTGAAAATGGCCGGAAGGCGTTGTCGGTGAGGACGTAGACTCCCTGCAAGTTTGCGCGTTTGTGTAAGCTAGAGTATTTTGCGACGATGGCGATGGCGGATGGCATGCGTATGTATATAGTATATATATATATATATATGTGTGTGTGTGTGTGTGTGTGTGTGTGTAGATATATATATATATATATGTGTGTGTGTGTATGTGTGTTTGATGAAAGCGCACGTACTCGGTGGTTCGTCTTCAAGTTGTCAATGTTCTTGCCAAAGACGAGAGACCACAGGTCTTTGCAGAGAAACTTGATGACGTCGAGGGTGTCGTTGAAGCGGGGGCGATCGCGGGAGAATCTACACATGTTGCGCCCCGAGGGCTTTAGCAATGACATGTCCAATCTCTTAATTTATTTTAATTTAATTTGCCCAAGGGCTTGGGCTTGGGCTTGGAAAAAAAGAAAAGAAAAAGCGAGCGCTACCGTTCTACCAGGCCCTGGCCGACGCGGTAGCCTTGCGCCTCGAGCCGATAGTGCACCGCGTCGAGGTGCTCTTCGTCGTCTATCCTCTGGGGGCTGCTCTCCATTGCTGCCGCTGCCGCCGCCGCCGCCGCCGCCGCTGCTGCTGCTGCTGGGGCTGCTGCGCCGGGGGCGGACACGACGACCGTGGAGGGTTTGGCTGCGCTGTCGGAGAGCCGCCGGGAGGAGGAGGCTGATGGGGGGGGAGGAGAGGAGGCGAAGTCGCGCTCGGCGGTGATGCGGTGGGCGAGGGGGACGAGCTCGATGAGGAGGAAGTCGAGGGAGGAGGAGGAGAGGAACGAGGCGGTTGGGTCGGTGGAGTTGAAGGGCGGCATTGGTGGGGAGAGAGACATGGTTGTTGTTGTTGTTGTTGTTGTTGTTGTTCTTGTTGTTGAGGTTTGAGAGTGTGGAGGAGGAGGGAGGAGAAGAAGAAGAAGAAGGAGGAGGAGGAGGAGAAAAAGAAGAAGGAGAAGGAGTTGGCGATTGGCGATTGGCGATGAGTGGGAGATGTTTGGTATTTTTGGTGGTGAAAAAGAAGGGTAAATACTACCGGATGTATATGTACGCGGAACAGGTGAGTGGGGAACGGGTTGATTGTGGGCAGGGTTGCCAATTCGTACTTTTTTTTCGTATTTCATATTTTCGTTTTCATATATGAAATATGAAAAAATTCGTATTTTCAGTACAAATTATGAAAAAAATTCGTATTTTGTATATAAATATGAAAATATGAATTATGAAAAAATTACGAATTTTTAAAAGTTTTTAAAAAAGAAAAATATTATATTTTAAAGTATTTTCCTAATTAGGAAGGTAACTAAGCCTAATTAAGCAAGCTAAAAGTAGATTCTAAGCTGTTAATTGGTTAGAATTTATATAAAAGTGGGTCTTATTAAATCTTAACTTTAGTTTTTTTTAAAAAAAAAATAAAAAATAAAAATAAAAAAAAAATTTCATATACAAAATACGAATTATTTTCATATTTCATATACGAATTACGAATTTTTTTCGTAATTCGTACTGAAATATGAATTTTTTTCATATTTCGTATACGAATTACGAAAAATTTCGTAGTACGAAAATACAAATGTTTTCGTACGTACGAAATGACAACCCTGATTGTGGGGAAGGTGGGGGGGGGAGGGGGGGAATGCAAGTACTGCTACTTTCTTGGGGAGAGGGAGATGCAGCAAGTTTCTGCAACCTCTGCTCAAGTCAAATAGGTAAATGAAATAAATCAGCCATAAATAAAATTCATTCTACCGGCAATGAAGCTGGCTTAGGCACTAATAGATAGTTAATTTCATACCAGTTTGGTCTTCTCTGCATCAGTGACGAATATATACCCCCCCCCTCCCTCCCCTTCTCTCTCCCCTTCAACACCCCCTTGAATATATATGATATGTTATATATATATATATAAAATGCAGACAAACTAGCATTGTGCCGGCCATAGGGGAATCATCCTATCTGTTTTTCTTCTTCTTCTTCTTCTTTGGCTCGTCGCCCTAAACGCCTTTGCTGACTTAAGAAAAAACAAAAAAAAAACAAAAACAAACGCCCCTGCCCTTTCTCTCCTCTACATTGATATCTTCCCTCCTTTCCCTGATAGATACGCTATATATTGGTTTCCCTCTATAAATGACATCATCTTCTTCTTCGGTGCATCCGACCATCGCGCTTTGGTGTCTGATGTCTCCCAGCTGCTGCTTCTATAGTCCTCTCCTAGGGCGGATAGTTGCTGGGAGACTCGCTCAGGAACGGGAGATTTGACGAACCGCGGTAGCCGCCCGCGCCTGTGTGTTGGCGCTTGCTCGGTCGCTGAATGGGCTCTTCATCGTCAGACGACAACGTCAGGTCGATAACCGCTGGCGCTGGACGTTTGGCGCTATGTGAACCGCCTCGCGGTGCCGCTGCCGAGGAGCCATCTCTGCCGCCGGAACCCGTGGTGTCCGTGTAAGGAGTCAGGTTCTTGGGCGTCTCCAATCGGCGTCCGCCAATGATGATTTCAGACACCTCTAGGTCGTCGTCGTCATCGTCTTCAAGTGCCGCTCCGTTTGGCCTGGATGGGGTCTCCTTCTTGGGCGGCTTGCTAGACCACTTGCCGTTTGGCTCAATGGTGACGGTTTCCAGGTTCCTCGATGTCTTTTCTAGAATGGCCTTGACGTAACTAGGCGTTGGTTAGCAAGTGACAGGGACAAACAGATAACGACAATAATAATAAACAAAATCATGCGCGACCATGGCAAATACGCACCCGTCAACGGCTAGCTGGTCAAACGGCGCCGACTTATTACATATGGGACAAAGCCACTGTGGGCCTTGCTCCTGAAGCTGCAGATAAGAGGTTGCGTCGAAGCATTGCAGATGCGTGCAGCTCACACTCCGGCAAGGGACTTCCAGCCTCATGTACGATAGAGGGCATTTCAAGGACAGAACCTGAGATGTCGCCACAACGTCTGGATCTTGCGCTATTTTATTCACTGTGCGCACCGGCGAGTTAGTGACTGCCGACAGGCTCATGCATGTCCCGAGACTCACGCTCCAAGATTACCGATTCTTCGGAAATCTTTCGGCGACTGGATATTGTCGCCACCAGCTCGCTAACCGTTGTGGCCTTGCAGAGGTTGACAATCAGATAGAATTTCTGCGAGGGCGAAGGGCCGATTAGCAGACAAAGTCCCACGGTAGACGTTAAACTGGCGGCGCTCAGATTCATGACTATTTTCTCTTTTTCTCTTTTTCTCTTTTTCTCTTTTTCTCTTTTTCTCTTTTTCTCTTTTTCTCCTTTTCTCTTTTTCTCTTTTTTCTTCTTTTTTCTTCTTTTTTCTTCTTTTTTCTTCTTTTTTTTCTTTTGCGGACATCGGCATTCGACTTACCTTGTTCGTCAGCGCATATGTAAACTCGATATTGTTCATGTAGTTTGATCTCAGGCGAAGAGAGTTGGTTATGTCGACGGGTCTGGTCGAGCCGGGCTTATTCTTGAGGCCTCGCAAATTGGCCTTGATCTCGTCGCCGTTCACCCGAAGCTCGGACTGATGTGGGAACGCAACGTCCTGTACGCCGGCGTCGTCGCCAGCGCAGAACACCATGATCCTGTATGATTTATCGTCGTTGCACCGCTGGAGGATAGGGTAATCGCTTAACCTCAATGGTATGGTGACAGAGTTCCTATGCTGTGTCATGGCTGGGGAGGATGGTGACACCGGTCAGGACGGAGCATCAACTTGGGCGAAAATGATAGACGAGGGTACTTGCCTTCACAGGTGCGCAGACCGCTGACGGCGCCCTCAATGTAATAGAAGGGGCTCGGCCTGAACGAGAAGCCGTACATCCCGGGGCTGTAGGGGGCCGCCGGTATTCCATTTGCCAACACCTGCCCATACGCCCGCTGGCCGGTGTAGCCCGTGGCGCCGTACGGCGACACCGTGGTTGCGGAAGGATTCGATAATGCTGGCGCTTGCGCAGCTCCGCTGCCCCGACCCGCTGTAGTCTTGGATGGGCTCGCTCGCTGTGCAAACGCATTGATAATGCTCTGTCGTACTTGATGGAATCGCGCAACGTCGTTGCTGGTAACCGTATCGTTGATGACTATGGATTGGAGCCAGGATTAGCATATATATATATAGAGAGAGAGAGAGAGAGGCGACGAAGCACGCGAGCAGCGCCGCGGCGAGGACGATGCGGGACAGTGGGACTCACGGTGTACGATGCGTCGCTGAAGCTCAGCTTTGACGCCGGTGCTCTTAAGCCCATTGACCTGGCAGACGGAGGAGAGCTGACGATTAAACAGAGAGTTGCCCTGGACCTGCCTGAGCAGCGCGCTCACGTCGTGCCGCGAAATCGAGGTCATGTTGGGCGAAGCCATGCTGGCTTGGAGGGCGCCGGCGCGATCAGTAAGTAGTGAGGTCGAGGGAGGAATCCTCGCAACTGCATGAATAGGAAGCAGAAAAAAGAAAAGCCGGTGGCTGGAGTTGAGAGAGAGAGGCAAGGGCTCGATCGTTCTGGAGAACCAAAGAAAGAGAGAAAAAAGAAAAGAAAAGAAAAGCGCGGGATGATGCGAGCGATGGTTCTCTGTCGGGGATGCAGTCGAGTGTCTATATTATTATTTTTTTTCTCCCCCTCCCCCCCGGTCAAGGGTGGGAAAAGAAAGGACCAAGATTAATTCGCAAACAGGGTCGCAAAAGAGATCGCGAGGGATTCCGGCAAATAGAAGGTCCCCCGGCTGTAATGCCGGCAAAAAAAACTCGCCCGTGATGATGACGAGCCCGATGGATTGCGTAGGTTCGATGTAGAGCAGGTTTATATGGATCGATGGATGGAGGTATGGAGGGAGGTTGCAGAGCCCAACGGTCTCCGAAGCAACGCCGTGACTTGTATCTTTGGCAATGGGGAGGTGATGAGCGGGTGATGCAGCGTCGTCCTTTGCATTCACTCTCCTCTCACCCTCGTCGTCGCCGCGCCATCAGCCTCGGAGGATGTCGCTTTACGAAAGACATGAGACAAGATCAAAAAGCAATGAGGCGACGCCATCGCCGCTTGAACTCTCTGGTAGTCGGCAGGCGGCGGCAGCTGGCAGAAACTTCGTTGCGGACCAACTGACTTGCCTTGGAAAATTCGGCGGCCAAGCCACAGTTTGGGTTGCCGATACGCCACAGGGCCCGTTTTTTTTCTGTCTTTATATCTTATCTCTCTGCCTACATACTGTTATCGTACATTACATACTAATCCAAACCAGCCTTTTTTGTTCCCTTTTTTTTTGTCATCCGAGATCCCTCGAGAACGAGCAGCGAGAAACCAAGGAAGGACTGGCAGGCAGGCAGCATCAAGCAAGAACAACACCGCAGTCATGGCGAAGAGCTCTAGGGCGAGCAGCAAAAAATTCAACAACCAGCGCAAAGCTGCCAGCATCTTTGGCCCGGCCGAGACTGCCAGACAAGAGCGTCTCTCGGCCAAGTTGCTGGAGTTGGCAAAGCAGGCCAAGCCCGAGCCTGCGGAGATGAAGATTGATGGTTAGTTTTTTTTTTTTTTTTTTTTTTTTTTCCCCGTTCTCTAACTCCCCTTTGACAGAAGATGAAGGCGACAATGCCCTGGAAAAGGGAGAGCAGGCCAGCGCGGACGAGACATGTACCTATTTTCCCACCCTCTCCCGGCCGATACATAAGGTAGTTGTGGTTCAACAATGCTAACGAGATATGCTTCTCAGCCATGGAGGTGGACTCGAAGAAGCCGACACGAGCTCTTATTCCCAAGAAGCGCATTGACAAGAGGAGGAAGAAGTCGAGCATTACGTTCCCCAAGTACAGCGACAGACTGGCCGCCAAGAAGAAGAGAAGCGCAAAGTAGGCGTGAGCGGCCCGTTGGAATTTATTTCATCCCTTGATTGATCTCTTTGTTGCAATTGGTGTTTTTTTTTTTATTACGGAAAACTCGTTATACATTTTGTCCTACATACCAGCTCTACTACAGTCTCTCTCCATCGAACGATACCCATGACAAGTTCTCTTAAAAAAAATTGGTATGTCTGATAGGGCGCCCTGGTTCTTGTGGCGCAGCATTTTTTTTTTTTTTTTTTTTTTTTTTTTTTTTTTTTTAGATTGATCCCTATTGGGCAACCAATCATTCTTCCATCCTCCCACATGTTTCGTTCTTCTATAGCTTTGTCCGCAACACGCTTTTGTTTGCAAGAGGGAAACCCAATTGTCGGTTCATCACACGCCTCTCCATATGGATTTTCCTGCGTATAATATTAATGGACTATTGGCCAAAAAGACAAAAAAAGGAATTTCTTTAGCCTCAGCTGATCTGGTTCTCTCATTATCGATCAAGACATGGTGGCCTCAAGAAATGGGTCGCTTGCAGCTTCACTCTTGCTCACTGCGGCCAACATTCTCATCCCCTTGTCTATTCTCGTTTTTGCCACTGGCTTTTTCCCGTATAAGCCGTTCCTCCCCGGACTGGCGGAATTCGAGCCTCTTGACTATGGTTCTCCGCCTAAAGCCCCGTTTGATAGACTCGTATTCATGGTAGTTGATGCGCTGCGGAGGTAGGCTTTGATTCCACATGTCTGGACGCGCCGGCGCGTAAAACTGAGACGAGGCGATAGCGATTTCGTTTTCTCTGAGGCTTCCGAGTTTGGGTTTACGCAGAGGTCAGTGTCACGTACTGCTGACTCGTGAATATGACCTTCTCTCACCACCACTCTTTCAGCCTCATCCGAGATGGCAGCGCCATCCCCTTTACGGCCAATGCCCGGTCTCCTACCGTGACGATGCCCAGAATCAAGGCCATCACCACGGGATCTATTCCATCATTCGTTGATCTTATTCTCAACTTTGACGAGGCCGATACCTCTTCGACGCTGGCGGCTCAAGACACGTGGCTGTCTCAGCTCAAGGCCAAAGACACGGGCAAGCTTCTCATGTACGGCGATGATACCTGGCTCAAGCTCTTCCCCGAGACGTTTGACCGGTATGACGGAACCTCTAGCTTTTTCGTTGCGGTAAGACTTTGGCTCACCAAAAAAAAAAAAAAAAAAATTACTTGATGATTCCTCTTTGGCTTACATGCGCCCCCCTCCCCCCTCCTACCTCAAGGACTTCACAGAGGTAGACAATAACGTGACAAGACACATCAACGATGAGCTTCAAAAGGACGACTGGAGTTTGATGGTTCTCCACTACCTTGGCCTCGATCACATCGGCCACAAGTCGGGGCCTCGAAGCACTCACATGCCGGGTAAGCAGCGTGAGATGGATGGCATTGTCCGCCGGCTGTTTGATGCCCTCGAAACCAAGAGCCACTTGCGGTCGACGCTGCTCGTTCTCTGCGGCGACCACGGCATGAACGACGCAGGAAACCACGGCGCGTCATCCCCCGGAGAGACCTCGCCCGCCTTGGTGTTCATGTCGCCCAAGCTAAAGGAGATTTCGGCCGGCCGTCTGGCTCCCGCGCAGCCCAAGAACGAGTACGACTACTATTCCACGGTTGAGCAGTCCGACATCTCGCCCACCCTCGCCGCGCTTTTGGGATTCCCCATCTCAAAGAACAATCTTGGAGCGTTCATCCCGGACTTCTTGCCCTTTTGGCCCGGCTCAAGCGACAAGGTGCAGATTCTCATTCGCAACGCTAGGCAGATCCTCAGCATAGTCACGGCGGCGTTTGGAAGTGAGCTCTTTGATCACGCCCAAGCCTCGGCCGACCCGTGCGCCTCAAAGTCTACAGACATTGGTGAGCTAGCCTGCGGGTGGCGCAGAATCAACTCGGAGGCTTCTTCTCAGGCCGATGCCCAGGAGGTCGACCAGGCGTGGCTGTCGGCTGCGTCTGCCTGGATCCGCAAAGCCCAGGACCTCGTGAGCAGCATGGCATCCAACTACGACTTGTCGAGGCTATTGCTCGGCCAGGGGCTGTCGGTAGCTGCCGTGATTGCCAGCGTGGCAGGTTTGGGCCTGCAAGGCTTCTGGCAGACGGGCTCCCCACTGCCGCTGTTCCTGCTTGCGGTGTCCTACGGCCCCATGATGTTCGCCAGCAGCTACGTGGAAGAGGAGCACCACTTCTGGTACTGGACATCCACTGCATGGCTGGCTTACCTCGGTGCTAGAGAGGTCCAAAGGTGGGCCTGCGGCTACCCTCCTCTGTCTGCGTATCTCATGTTTTGGTGTCTTTTATGCTGACCGTTCTGTTCTCAGATCCTCACGCCTCTCCTCGGCATCAAGCCACGTAGCTGCCTTGGGTGCCCTCAGGCTCGTCCGAAGCTGGAATCAAACCGGCCAAAAGTTTGCCGGCGAACCAGACACAGTCAAGGCCTTCCTCATCCCCAACCCCGAGCTCCTCTGGGCCCTCGTTACCCTGGCATATGTCGTGGTCACGGTCCGGACCCTTCAAAGCTTATCTGGCCTGCCCTACGTCTTGGCCACCTCGCTGATGCCGGCCCTGTTTCTGGCAACGTTCACTTTCAAACTTGCCTTTACCGCCGAAGATGCCCCTGAGCTGGTTGTGGGGTTTGCCCGCAACCTCCTGGACATCTTCCGGGGCCCATCCCTCATCTTGAGAGCGAGGATCATCTTCGCGCTGCTCGCAGTCTTGTGCAGCTTTGCCATGTATCGCGCAAAGACTGGAGGACCTCGGGCTTCCCAGTCGTCTTGTAAGTCTGCAACTCGCCCCCCTTTTTTTTTTTTTTTTTGTTTCCTCCGCCAGTACCTTCAACAACCGAACTGACGCCAAGTGACCCATCGGCAGCCGAGCTCATACACCACCTATGCACCCTTCTCACCATGACCCAGTCCCGCGCCACAAACATCCCCCTCTTCCTCCTATCCAGCGTCATCCTCCAAACCCTCCAATCAGCCAATCTCTCCATCGCCGAGATAGCAACCTCCTCCATCCTCCTCCAGTACACAACCTTCTTCGCCTCCGGCGGCTCCAACGCGATCTCCTCCGTCGACCTCTCCAGCGCCTACAACGGCATCAGCGGCTTCAACCTCGCAGCAGTCGGCTCCCTCACCCTCATCAGCAACTGGGCCGGCCCCATCTTTTGGACATCCGCCACAAATCTGCTCCTCCTGCACGAGCATAGACGGGGCCGGGCAGACGCCTTTCGCTGCCACTTGATTCTGCAAACTGTCTTCGTGTCCATGAGCGTGGCGTTTGTCATTGCCGCGTGCACCGCGCTGAGGACGCACTTGTTCATCTGGACGGTGTTTTCGCCAAAGTATTTGTATTGCATGGCGTGGAGCCTGGGGCAGCATTTGTTGATTAATGTAGCATGTGGCGGCCTTCTGTTTTGGATCGGCACTTAGAAAGGGGATGTTTGTAAAGACATTTGATCTCGTTTCAAGCATGATACATACTTATCAAGCGGTCAATTAGACTCAAGTTCATGCAGAAAAAAAAATAGAGGCAATCGTGTCGTTTGCATCATAGAGAGCTGCAGGTAGCTACCCAGTTTCCCATTGCATGGTTTCCGCCCTAAGCCATACACACCATCCGTTCCATCCAGAGCCCGGTTAATTTCATGACACGTTATACATTTTTCTTTGGCCTCTCATGCATCCTCCATCTTTGTATCCTCATCGTCAGATAAAAAATCATCTACAAGCGAATCCCTCTCTCCGTGCTCTGGCACCACCGTGCCATCACTATCCTCCTCCGCTTTAATATTCGACTCATTCGATCCGATGGATTTCTCCTCAGGCGTGTGGCGCCCTAGGGTTTCGGATGCGCTACGGCTGGTGCGGCTATGGGCTGGCCGCTGGTCATCAAGGCTGTTGACGATCTTGCCGAGGCTGACGTGAATCTTGTACAGCGCATTGCGGCCGGTAGTGTCGGTGACCAGGCCCTCCTCGACGGCTTCACTCACAATGCTGTAAGCCTCTCGGAGCTTCTCTTCGGAGGAGCTGGGGGATACGTAGAGCTTTCCGAGAAGACCGGCAACCAGCTTCTTCTCAGCTTCTATCATGGTTGTTAGTTATTGAATAAGTGGCGGGGCACACAGGAAAATAAAAAAAAAACCATTGGTAAAACTTACTGCTAATGTTTGCGTGAAGCCTTTCTAGAACATCGCAAGCGAAGTCAAGATGGACATCGCCCTTGACGTTTCTCTTCTCACCATCGAGAAGGAGTTCGGTGTTATAGCATTTCCGCGGGTCGGTCCAGTCTACTAAACAGGCGCCAATGGTGGTCATGCTAACCATGTCTTCCTCGACATCTACATCGTCTTCCTCCAGACCCTCGCGTAGATTGAGCAGAGAATGGAGCGCCAGTAAAGAAACCCTTCTCATGAGATCCTGGTTCTCTGACCGAGAGAAGCAGAACACTGGTAAGAAATAGTTGAGGGCTTGCCTAACCGTCTGGTTGGCGGACGACGCGGGATCGAAGTAGGCAATCACAAGGGATTTTAGCAGCTCTTCACAAGCTTCTTCGTCGGACACAACACGTCCGAGGAGGAGCTTTGATGCTGCGATAGTAGCCGCAGCTTGCACTTCAGATGACCTGCCACCGCCCTTGACTGCCTTGACGTATACCTTGAGGACGGCCGGTGTCGTGGAGAGCAGCTGAGCTCCATGGACGTTTAGGATATCCGTCAATATGTGCAGCGCCGTGATCTGCAGGGCCGTGTGCCCTTTGGTAAAGAAGTGAATGAACAGCCCCAGGTTTTCCTCGGCGAGCGAGCGGTCCAGAAGGGCGCATAGCCCTAGACAGACAAGACCTCGTTCACGAACAGGTGCCTCGTGGCTCCGCACGGCTGGGACTACCAGGTTGTTCAGCATGGACACCAAGTCTGTGTTGTCCTTGAGATTTCCGGCGACGTGTGTAAGCATGCATTGGACGATGTGAAGGCATTTCATGTTGACGACAATTTCCCTCACAGCCTTTTCGTGAGCCTCATCTTCACTCAGTTCTTCAGGCTTGCCCCTAGCGGACTCCAAAGCCGGAGTGGTCTCTCGGCTCATCATTTCGGACTTGGCAGAGACGAAGCTCTCGTCGTCTTCCCCAGGCAGGTCCACAATGGTGTCGTGGACATCAGCAACGGCCTCGAGAACAACGCTGCAGAATTCCCGCTCTCCGGAGGCATCCGGAGCACAGATGTATCGGAGGACCTCCATAGTGAGCCTTGTGGCTTCGTCTGGGAGTTCTGGAATAGCTAGGGATTGGCGGAGTAACGTGAACATCTTCCTACGACCGACCTCGTCGGAGTAATCGAGAGACAGCGCAATGTGGAGCATCTGCTCGATGATGAACTCTTGTTCGACGGTATCCTCCTCCTCGCCGTCCTCAGCATCAGGCTGCGCAACCCTCTTGACGGCATCCACCAGCACTTTCAGGTAGCGCTCCAGGAAGAAAGCCAGCTTCGTGACTTCTGGGAGTTTCTCCTCCACCAGGGACTCGTACCGGCCGTTCCCCTCACTACGGCAGAAGTCGTTGAAGCTCCTTGCCATAAAGGAAGACTCGGCAGAGAGAGTCTCCCAGAACTGATCGTCCAGAATGAGAGCCTCGCGATAATCTGGGCGGCCGTCCCAAAAGCCCTTCATCGCCTCAAGGGCCACTCCATTCTCGACCCCAGTGTTGATGACGTCGATTCTCTCCAGAAGCTCCAGCAAGCCCTCAAAGTTCGGCGGGGCCTCCTCTTGTGGTGCTACGCCAGCGCAGTCTGCGATCCAACGCTCTCGGAAGAGCCGACCTGCGGCCTTCCGCACGTTCTCGTCTCTGTCGCGAAGACCCCATCGGAGGAGCTTTTCCCTCATGGACAGCGACAAATGGCGGAAATCTCCCAGAGCTGGCAGAAGACGAGAGTAGACTGCCCTTCGAGTAGCGGCATCTTGATCCCTTGCGCGCTCAAGGAGGTATGGGAGTGTGTTGGGCAAGATGGGGAGGTTTACGAGAAGCGACCGTCTCACATCGGCACTCGAGTCGTTTTGCAAGACGTCCAGCAATTTCTCCAAGAGGCCGATTGACTGGTTGTCGCTGTCGTCCGAATTGGTGCCATCTTCGGGCTGATTCCCGGCAAGTCGGCCAAGGCCTAGCACCGCTTGAACGCGGACCATGGCCTCCTTGTCTCGGATTCGTTTCAGCAGGCTGTGGCGAAGGCTTTGGAACAGGTCGTCGTCGATGGCGTCGAGAGAGTTGATGATGTGGGAGACGAGCTGTGTGGACCTGAATCGCACATACTTGTCCTTGGCCTGCATCAAAGAGAGAGCAGTCTGGAGGACCTTTGACGAAAGCCGTGTGCTCGGGGTTTCGGGCATCAAGCTCGTGTCCGCATCGGCCCCGTCCAGCAGCTCATTGTCTTTGTCCGAGGCATGCCGCAGGAAAACGCCGATGAACCGGATCGACTTCTCACCAACGCTCTCCGCCTTCTTGACCGGCATGATCCGCAGCATGCACCGAATGAACTCGTGGTTGAAGGCTTTCTCGTCAAACTCGTCGGCGGCTGGTTTTTTCGGATTTACAGGCTCGTAGCAGCATGCTTCCTGGATTTTCCGGAGATTGACCGCCAGCTTTCGATGTGTGGCAGTTGTCCTCTGTGCATCGCGAAAGATGGCGCAAATCTGGGTTCGGAGGGCATTGTCTGGCGTATCGACATGCTCTAACGAGGCCGAGGGTTTATGGGAGCTGGCGGCCGGCCTCCCTGTGCGAGTCCCTGCTCTTGTGGGCATTTTCCGGTTGCTTTTTTTTTTTCTTTTTTTTTTTTTCGACGCAGAGATCCTGCGCTCGAATCGCAAGGCAAATGCTGTGAGCTTTTGCAAAAGTTGAGTGCGTTGTGTGTGTGTGTGTGTGTGTGTGTGTGTTGTTTTGGAACGGCGCGTCGTCCCGAGAAACTACAATCAACAATTATCCCGTTTCGGCGTAACGTTGTGTTGATACCCCGCCATCCACATTTGGATTAGTTCGGAAATTTATATACTACATAACAATCGATAAGATAAAGAAATTTTGGTGACTGAAGCTCCAGATTTTTATTTTTATTTTTATTTTTTATTTCTTTTTCTTTTTTTCCATACAGACGAAGATACTTTTTGTCTCAAGAACTTTTGTTCTGTTCTGTCAAGACGCGTTCAGTGTATTTCTGCAATTGGCTTCGCTGCAAGAGCCATGGCTCCTCCCACGAATGATCGCAAGCGCAGGCGGCAGGATAATGAAAATTCTGTCGCTACAAAACCCCAAGATCCAGACGGTGGAATTGCGCGAACAAGCAAGAAACCAAAGGTTGAAGATCGACGGTCTATCTTTGTTCGGTCGTTGCCTCCCAGCGCCACGAACGAGAGCCTTGCGGATTTCTTCTCACAGTATTTCCCCGTCAAGCACGCCACGGTAGTCATTGACCAGAAGACGAAAGAATCAAGAGGGTTCGGGTTTGTTTCGTTTGCTGATGCCGACGACGCCAGAGATGCCAAAGAGGCATTGGACAAGAAAGAATGGGAGGGCAGGCGTATTCGAATCGAAGTTGCGGAACCTAGACATCGAAATGCAGAATCCAGCACAACTGAGTCACCCAAGAAGCCCGGAAGGGCCACGGAAGCGTTCCAGAGGCCATCCACCAAGCTGATTATTCGAAACTTGCCATGGAGCATTAAAACATCCGAGCAACTTTCGAAGCTCTTCATCAGTTTTGGCAAGGTCAAATTTGCAGATCTGCCGCAAAATAAAGGAAAGTTGAAGGGGTTTGGTTTCGTCACTCTCAGAGGGCGTCCGAATGCAGAGAAAGCTCTCGAGGCCATCAATGGCAAAGTCATTGATGGCCGAACCTTGGCCGTAGACTGGGCTGTTGATAAAGAGACTTGGGACAAGCAACAAACCGGGGAAAACGACGGAAAAGAGCCAAAAGGCGCCGACGGCGAAAATGATCAAGATGATGAGAAGGCAGAAGCTGAGGATGAAGGTGCCGGAGCAGGCGATGGTGAGGTCAAGAACCGCGATGACCAACTAACCTCAGATCTTGCAAACTTTATGAAGAACTACATGCACAACATGGAAGACGAAGAAGACGAAGACGAAGAGCAAGAGGATGACGAAGGAGATGAAGATGACGACGAAGACATGAGGCTATTAGATGAAGTGGAAGAGGAGAAGGAGAAGGAGAAGGAACCCACCAAGCCAAAGCGGGAGTTGATGACAGACAATTCGTCAACGGTTTTTGTTCGAAATCTACCATTTACGACTACGGACGAGCAGCTTCAATCCTTCTTCAGCCACTTTGGCAAAGTTCGATATGCTAGAGTTGTCATTGACAAAGCCACCGAAAAGCCGGCTGGCACCGGCTTTGTTTGCTTTGTCGAGGGTGCAGATGCAAAGTCTTGCATAATAGGGGCCCCCCGCCGCACGCAGCCGCCTGCGGGAGGAGTCAAGCACTCTATTCTCCAAGACGAGAACGCTGACCCTACTGGAAAATACACGCTGGACGGCCGAGTTCTGCAAGTGGCCCAAGCCGTTGGCAAGAACGAGGCGGCCAACTTGGCGGAGAACTCCCTCGCTCAGAGGAGGCAGAAAGACAAACGCCGTCTGTACCTCTTGTCGGAAGGTGCCATTGGTGCAAGCTCTCCTCTGAGGGGCCTCCTGACCGATGCCGAAGTTCGGATGCGACAGGCGAGCGCGACGCAGCGCAAGAAGCTTGTGGAGAAGAACCCCATGCTGCACATCAGCTTGACCCGACTTGCTCTCCGCAACATCCCCAGCGACGTCGGCGCCAAGGAGCTGAAAGAGCTGGCCAGGAAGGCCGTTGTGGGATTCGCCAAGGACGTCAAAGAAGGGCGCCGACAGCCGCTTTCCAAGGAAGAGAATGCCAGAGACGGCAAGGATGCGAAGGACAAGGAGAAGGACCGAAAGCTCAAGCGCAAGGGCATTGTCAAGCAGGCAAAGGTGGTGTTTGAAGACAACAAGGGATCCAAGGTGTCCGAGGCGAGCGGCGCCGGCAAGAGCCGTGGGTATGGATTCATTGAGTACACGTCTCACCGCTGGGCCCTGATGGGGCTTCGCTATTTGAACGGTCTTCAGCTGGACGGAAGCAACGGCAAGAAGCAGCGCTTGATT
Source organism: Trichoderma cornu-damae (assembly GCA_020631695.1). NCBI lineage: Eukaryota > Fungi > Ascomycota > Sordariomycetes > Hypocreales > Hypocreaceae > Trichoderma > Trichoderma cornu-damae. The sequence continues at coordinate 1,466,023 of CM036093.1, forward strand.
GTCGAATTCGCCATTGAGAACGCGCAGGTGGTCAGGAGACGACAGGACGCCGAGAAGGTAGCCCGGGCGACGAAGGCGAAGAAGGGCGACGCCGGGGCTTCGGCGCCCGAGGAGGACGAAGAGGAGGAGGAGGAGGCGGAGGAGGAGGCTCCCGAGCCAAAGAAGAAGCAAAAGGGACGGAAGAATAAGGGAAATATGAACAAGGGGCCAAAGGTGAAGCCTGTTGGGCAAGAGGATGGCGAGAAGAAGCCGACCAATGCAAAGGAGGCGATTCAGCAGAAATTGATTGCGCGGAAGAGGCTGATGCGCAAGAAGAAGGCGGTGGCGAGAGGAAAAGCATAGTCGGATGGATGCATTAGTACTTTAATCAATATCTCATGGCATGGCTTGGTTCTTTTAGAAGTGGTGGCGAGTTGAAAATAATAACAATAAAAAAAGAAAGAAAATAGAGATGAGAAAAAATGTCCATTTATTTGGCTTGGGCTAACTTGGATTTTGATTTTGATTTTGATTTTGATTGATTTTTTTTTGCCCTTTTTTTTTTGATTTTTTTTTGATTTTTGTTTGCTTTTTTATTTCATCTGTTTGAGAATAGTTGACATTAATTATGCCCGAGTAAACTACTAACCTCAAAGATTTGAGCTGGGAGAGTTTTCTTTCTTTCTTATATATATAAAGTCAAGAAACACCGTCCTTATTGTCCTTTATTTCCAGAACCACCCCGACTTGTTATCTTGTGCCTGTTGATCATCTGCGTCTGCTCGCTCGATGACACTGGCATCAGCATTTCCCCTCGCGCCGACGTTTTGCGCCTTGTCTGCAGGACGCATGGTAAAGTGCGTCTCGGTTCCAATTTCACGACCGTTTTTGTCATACGTCTTTTTCGTGACCGTCGTGGTCAAGTAGCCAAGGCTGTTGACTCTGTCGTCTCTGGTCACAACCTCCCGGTTCCCATTGGCATACACTTTTTCCTCGCTTGAGCTGGGCGGCGGTGCGGAGGCTGAGCCGTCGGCAGGTGCGGGCTTGTTGTCGGTCATGCTCCCGACAAACGCATCCCAGGTCTTGTGGCCCTCGGCAAAGCTCGAGCGGAGGGAGGAGAAGAGATCGTCAAAGTGATCGGGGAGGCGACTCCGGTGCTGGCCGTCGTGGTCCTCCTGATGCGACTTGTTGGGGCCGTAGATGCTATCCTCTAGCCGCCTGCATGTCTGTTGCACTTCATCAAAGAAGCTGTTGCCGTCGGCCTGGCCGTCAGGCTTCTCGCCGGAAGCAACGCCTTTCCATACTTTGGCCGCCGTGCGATCAAGCTCTTCGTGAAGCCTGGACCAGTCGTTCCAGCTCGACGGTAGAGACTCAGGGTAGTCACGGTCCTCCGATAGACCGAAGTTTCGGGGTCTGTACAGCTCATCTCTGGTGGGACGCCTAAGCAGGCCTTGAGATTCCAGCCTGCGGAGCCAGAACCATGTGGGTTCACCGTTGGAGAACATCTGCCTCAGAAGCTGCCTCTGGCTGTACTTGGACTTGATATCGGGCAGAGGCTGCCCCTGAGAGACGGCGAGCAAGTCCTCAAAGGCATCCTCGAACGTGAAGACGGTAGAGTCGCATTGCGGCGGCAGGTCGTTCGGCACAGGCTGCCGGAGGTGGCGCAGATTTGCCGGCGAATAGGACCATGAGGCGACCGAAACGGTGTCGAGAGCCAGCCGGTGCGACTCGACGCTGGCCATTATGACCGGGCTCGAGCTGTCAGAAACAGGCGGATCCGGTGATTTGGAGGACGACAGCTCGGATTGCCGCATTTAGTCTGAGGCGGTTCGAGGCAGCAAAAATGGTGGCTGGTGAGGGGGCACCAAATAGGTAGTAGTACTAGTACAAGCGATATGATATAAGAGCGTGAATGCCGGAGGCGACAAGCTGAATCCACGTGCTGCTTTGAATCGAAACAAGAAACGGTTTAGCGAAGGGTCGCCGTCTCGGGGCATGTCAAAGACATGTCTTTGATTTTTTTTTCTTTTTTTGTCACTCTATTTGGTTTTTTGCGGAGAGAGAGAGAGAGAGAGAGAGAGAGAGAAAACGAAGATTGTGGCTTGAAGTGCTGGTGGTGGTGAAAGAATTATGATGACATGAGGCGGTCATATGGAGTACTACTACACTACGATACTACCTGCTAGGTACCTTAGGTAGGTACCTTATTTACTTACTAGGTAGTACTTAGGTAGGTACCTAGTAGGTATGAGGAGACAAGCCGTTACGTTTCTTTTGGTTCTTGATTCCTTATTATATAGAGAACCGATGACAATGAAACGCCTCGCCGCTGCTAGCGACAATGTAACTGCGCAATGTAACTGCGCAGTACTAAATTGCGTGCATATGTACATGTACGCACTCACGACACACCACCCGGTGTACAAAAGGTCGCACTGCTGTCGCGGTGTCAGTTGTTGTTGCTGCTGAAGAATTAAAAAAAAAAAAAAAAAGAAAAAAAAAAGGAAAAAAAAAAAAAAACCAACTGGCAAGAGTCCTTGCCAAGCGCCCGTCCGTGATGACATAGCGCGCGGGGGTACGTACCCCGAACCCCGTCCGTTCTGCGCAGGAGGAAATTCGGCGACAGCGACAAAACGATGCGTTGGACCGCCTCCACGTGAAGCGCAGCAATCCGAAGCGTCTATCCTCTCTGCTCTATCATGAGCCCCCTCGTCGGCGTCATCTCCGTCCGTGTCTGCCATTCGCCTCGATGATACCTGGTCAGGCAATTTGCCTCGGCACCCGGCGACTGTAGGTTCGCGTTCCGCTTCTCCACCAAATCTCCGATCCTACCGTTATTTGTATAATTTCTCTTCTCTCTTCTCTTCTCTTCCTCTCCCTCCCCCCCTCCCCCTTCCCTCCCCTACCCTGTGCCGTTTTGCTCTGTCCTTCAGACACTTCTCTCCCCTTGGCGGCGACGATGAGACCAGCCTTTGCCGAGTCGACTCTCCCGACATGGACGAGCGTTTTAGCAGCACCGACGGCGACAAGCGGCCCAGGAGCCGGCGGCGGTGATGGCTCGGGCGGCGACGGCGACGAAGACACGCTGCAGAGGTGGTCGTCCTTGATCGGCATCATCACGGCCATTGTCGGTAACGTGCTGATTGCGCTCGCCCTCAACGTGCAGAGGTATGCGCACACGCGGCTTCACAAGGAGCGGAAGAGGATACGGCAGGAGGCCCGAGCGGCCCTGAAACGAGCGCAAAGCAGCAGCAGCAGCAGCAGCAGCAATGGCAGCAATGGTAGCTATGGCAGCAATGGCAGCACGCGGGTTGGCGTCTACGGCACCGTCATCGGCGACGATGTGGGCGATGGGTACCGAGGCGGCCGTCCGGGCGCAGACGGCAGCAGAAGCGGCTTTCCGATCCCGCACTACGACGACAGCTCGGAAGACGAGCACGAGGAGAGCGAGCCGTTGATGGCGTCGTTCCAGTCGAGCGCAACGACGGCCAGCACCGACAGCGACAGCAAAGAAGACAAGAAGCCCTCGTCCAACTATCTCAAATCGCCGTACTGGTGGCTCGGCCAGATCTTGATAACGTTGGGAGAAGCAGGCAACTTCCTGGCGTACGGCTTTGCGCCGGCCTCCATCGTCTCGCCCCTCGGCGTCGTTGCGCTCGTGTCCAACTGCATCATCGCACCCGCCATGTTTCACGAAAAGTTTCGGCCGCGCGATTTCTGGGGCGTTGTGATTGCCGTGTCTGGTGTTGTTACCGTCGTCCTGAGCGCGAACCAGGAGGAAACCAAGCTGAATCCCCATGACGTCTGGGGGGCCATCACCACCGTGGAGTTTGAAATCTACCTCGGCGTCACGACGATGCTCATCGTCCTCCTCATGTGGGCCAGCAGGAGGTACGGCAAGCGTACCATCCTTATCGACCTGGGCCTCGTCGGCCTCTTTGGTGAGTTTCGTACCGCCGTGACCTCTTTTGCCGGCTCGGGATGCCCAGACTGACCCCGCCGCTCTTCGCTGCAGGAGGATATACCGCCCTCTCCACCAAGGGCGTGTCGTCGATGCTCTCCACGAGCCTCCTGGGGGCCTTTGCAACCCCCGTGACGTACGCTCTCATCTTCATCCTCCTGGTGACTGCCATCATGCAGATCCGCTACGTCAACAAGGCGCTGTCGCGCTTCGACTCGACCCAAGTCATCCCCATCCAGTTCGTCATGTTCACCCTGTGCGTCATCGTCGGCAGCGCCGTGCTGTACCGCGATTTCGAAAAGACGACCAAGAAGCAGGCTGCCAAGTTCGTCGGCGGCTGTCTCCTGACGTTCTTTGGCGTCTTTCTCATCACGTCTGGGAGGGAGAACAGAGACGACGACGACGAAGACACGCTGTCCGAGGCCGACGGCATCGAGGAGACGATCGGCCTGACGCAGCACGACGGCAGCGCCTCGTCCTCTGCGCTTCCCCAGCCCCGACGCGAACAGCACCGGCTCGGCGCGCCGCCCCCCAAGACGCCCTCTCGCCGGTCTAGCAGGATGTCGCGAGTGAGCTTCGCCGAGACGGGGAGGCTGGATTCGGCTCGCGGCAGCATGGAGCCGCCGTCGGCGCATTATTTCGAACCAGCAAACTCCCCCGCGCACCTCAGCGGTGACGAAGCGCACGTCCTCGTAAGCAACCCATGGCAAGGTCTGTGGGTGAGCCCGGATCCTCCCCGGGGAGCTCGAACGATCTCGGCGGAATCCGTCACGACGAGATCGGCCTTCGGCACTACGCCTATACAGCCGCACCCTCTCGCGTCCTACAAAGACACCCAGGCGACCCCGTCACGTTCCGCCGACAGGCCAGTCACCCCCCGGGCAGCGCATGGTTCCAAATCGGCCAACCACCGATCAAGGCCGTTCATTTCGCCTTCGCCTTTCTCCTCCACAGTCACCACGGCAGTCAAGGATGTGATCCTCCGGGAAAACGACAGCCCGGAAGCGACGGCCTCTTCTCTACGACGCATACGATCCAGCATCCGAGCGAGCCTCTTCTTTAACAGCGATGACGAGGATGCTCACATGCCGGAGCGCATCGCGGAACAGCCGATCGTCGCCGCGTCGGATGATGACCTGCCGCGAGCCCTGGGCCATGACGACGCCGGGCCAAGCGCCGCCGCAAAAGTGTCGAGGGGGAGAGCACGGAGTCTCAGCGACACGCTGGGCGAGTTCTTCCGCCCCAAAAAGCAGAAGAAGCAGGAGGCGGCCGACGGAGACGGCCATTTGATAGACGGAGACGACGAGCAGCAATTGAGTCGCAGCCCATAATTTTAATAGTCACATACAACTTTTTTTTTTTTTTTTTTTTTTTTTTCATTCGCGGATGGTTTACAGTCGTTACATATTAATTCAGCATTTTCACTACTCATTTCTTGTTTGAAGATGCCCCCCCCTTTTTTTTCTTCCTCTCTTCCCCCCCTTTTTCCCCCCCATTTTTTCTTCTTCTTTTTTTAGCATAAAAGAATCTCGCAGTATAATGACACCCCCATTGTGACGGCGTTTCTTTTCTTTTCTTTCTTTTTTTTTTTTTTTTTTTTTTTTCAATCTTCTCTTTTTCTGGCATCAAGGAGTGGAAAGAAGAGTCCGCCCTGATGAATGAATGAGCCGGGGCAGGGCGGGGGCACTCTGGTCGGATCTCTTTTCTTTTTTTTTTTTTGTGTGTGTGTGTTTTCTTCTTCTTTCTTTCTCTCTTTTCCCTGTTTTATTTACATTCTCATTGCTCCATGATATCTAGTAAAATGAAAAATATGTCGGTGTTGGTTAGGCGAAATGAGTCGAAATGGGGTCAGCCCCTATTGTTCTCCATTTTTCCTCCTCCTCCTCCTCCTCACCCCCTTCTTCTTCTTCTTTTTTTTTTTTTTTTTCCTTTTTCCTTTTCGAGAGATATAATTTGTGAAGCGGTTGATTGCTTTTTTCTTTTTTTCCTTTTAATATTTATTTTTTCCCCCTAATGCTGCAGTATGACATGTATGTGGTGGGATGTCATCTTTATGGCACTTGCTCCGAGTCTATTATCTTGGGGCTTTGGCTGACTTGGGTGCGTTCACTCTGCAATTTTTTTTTTTTTCATTTTTTCAACCATCTGATAATCGGATTCTGAGGTTTTTATATCGTTCGTCATGCGCTATGAATTTATAACAAGAGGCAGCTAAATGATGTTGACAACCGTCTCTCTTTATACGCTACATAATACCAAGTACGGAGCATGTAATATCGAAATACTACTACTATTTATTCAAGAGCTCCAGCCCCCCCCCCTTCATATAGCTAGGCGTTGCAGTTGACGATATCCTGCGGCCCTTAGATTATCAGACAAGGGAAAAAAGAACATGATTTGTCAATTGGGATGAGACAAACCGAAAAAAAAACGTAGTTATGAAGGGCATTGAACCCAACCCGATTCGAACGGATAACCTTCAGGAGATTCCAAGCTGGAATCTGACGCGCTACCGTTGCGCCATGGGTCCGCTGTAAATGGTCATACCGGAAAAGCTTTTTATAAACCCCTCCAAAATCAGCCACGGCCGTTCCCATTTGCATCTCAAAAGTAAATAAACAAACATTTTAGGCGTTGTAATTCACGTTGAATTGTTGGTTGGAATTTGTCTTATAAAGATCTTTGCCTCTGACGACGAAACCTACGGCAGATATCGGCGCGATCCAAAGTCTGGACAATTTGTCTGTTTCCACAGGGCGGTGCACTTGTCGTATATATAATTGGCTGCTGGGACCGTCACCGTATTGTAAGGAGCAAGCGCCCTCGATTTCCGATAGAAGTAAATGATGGCGTATAGAATATATCTATCTCTACGCGCTGATGTAGCGCATGGGGAAAATTTTCCTTGTAGGCTTGGAGAAAATTTCTCTCTCTCTCTATATGAAGTAGTTTCATCTTTCTAAGCGCCGAGGGACGCCCCAGTGCCAACAAACACAGTTACGATGTTTAAAGCTCTTGATATGAAAATACCATAGATATTGCTACATAAGAGCAGATGACGTATCCGCTAGTGTAAAGGGTAGATGGTGACTGACAAAAGGATTTGGCACCAGAGGAGACTGAAAAGTTATATGACGCCTTGGGGTTTGCGCGGGAAATGGGCGGTAGGGGAAACATACAACGAGCTGAATTGATTGCTACAGCATAGGATAGGTGTGGATGGAGTCGTGTTGGGAACATGATAGAGGGATCAAAAACTGGGCTTAAACGCTGACGAAATATAAGTGTCTGTTCTGCCCCCTTTTTTTTGGTGTTGGTCCTGTTGGACACAGAGTACTGAGAGCAGGCATCGTCTCTATGTATGTAATATGTATGATCACGCGATTGTCTCGCCACGCCCCTGAATATACGACAAAAAGGAGACAAGCTGCGTAGTTCATTAAGGAATTTCATTTAAATAACCAAACATGGAATATCTACTTGCCCGCTCTTTGCTTTGTAACTGTCTACTGGCTCTTGAGTATAGAATGACGCATGCTAGCTAAACAAGTGCCTTTTGATATCGCCTTGAAATGGCAATGTGGACGCGGCCATTTATGGTCTCCCATGGGGAAATTTGCTATGCGTGATTAAGATACTACGGAGATTTTGAGAATCCAAGTGTCTGAACAAGAGTATCAGAGCATTTGTAGAGATGTTCGTGATATAAAGCGTTATCCATCGGGTGTATGAGAAAGATGGCATCGCCAGATGACGCCGCATATATGATATTTGGATGGCAAGGTATGACATTTCCACACAGACGTCCTGATCTCCGATGCGTCTCTCCTCCGATTGCCCTCTCTGGCGAGAATTATACATGCGGACGTGCTTGTACCGGTTCCAACGGCCTTGAGGCGCCATGGTGATGTTTGACGGCCATGGCTGCCAGAAATAGGCGATAGTCCGAGAAGAGTGGGAGACACTCTGGTGGGAACTGGGAACCAGCTACCTTCTGACAGCAGCTAGGTAGAACGAGATGACTGTATCCATGTCTACCCTTTTTATATAAGAATAAAGGGAAGCCAAATTCTCATAATATATATATAAATCCGTATTTTCTGGTGGCAACAGGGTTCCTAGCGGCGTTGAAGCTTTCAGTTCCCTGACATTGACGCTCATCCTAGAGTTGACATATCTAGATAACGCTGATCATATATACATATGGTCCCCTAAGTTTTTCTAGATTTCCTCGCTGTCTCGCCTGGCAACAAATGCCTTGGATTCCGTTCCAAGAAGTTTGGATTCCATTCCAAGTCCAAGGAACGTGCGGTGCGGTCACTTGGAGTCTGGCCACAACACCTGCTAGAGTAAAGATGCGCCTGTTGGTTTTTCTCAAGCAGCACGAAAATTCATCAATTAATAGAGGGCTGGATGTTGCTTCTTCTACTGAAGCATAACAGAAAAGGGCGCAGAGGGCACTTCTCGCGTTACCGTCTCTGCTGGCCATTCAAGAAGCCATTCAATCCCAAGCTCTTGGATGTTTATATGATGTGAGTGTGTTTGCAAAGATACGCAAAAGATGTGAAAGCTGCAACAAGCGGCTAGGGTTTCCCCTACGTTGCCGTGGATATGCCAATAAAAAGTCCCCCCTCTGGCCGTGGTTGAGGCCATCGCCGCTAGTCTTGTAGTTTAAGGCATGCACTCTCCAGCCCGCTGATATGTATATAGTTGACAGGGCCACGATGATGTGCGGTCAAAGCAAGGCGGGAAGTGTAATGTTGATTTGCAACCCCCCCGCTATGGGCCTCGCGGTCCTCTTTCTCTTCCCCCTCGTCCTGGGTTTGTGAAGACAAGATTCCAGCGCAACCATGAAGAGTATTTTCAAAGACATCACGGAAGGGAAAGATTTTGATTTAAATATAAGGACCTTGAGGCTTTGTCTATGTCAATCAACCACGTCCATCACTGTCAGTCAAACTGGCTACGCTCAACGTATTCTGAGACGTTTTTGACATGTTGGAATGCAGAGGTCGTGATACGCCACTTGACGCTGGCTCTTTTTACCCACGATCATGGCTCGACGACCAGCGAGTGAACGAAACGTCGTCACCGAATACCAGCAGATGTCCAGATCTGTCAACTTCCTCGCCACTGGCACACGCCCAGACTCGGCATTTCCCGTGTCAATGCTGTCATTGCACAATGCCGATCCTAGCCAAGAGCACATGCTAGGAATGAAATAGGCGCGTGCGTTTGTTGATAATAGAGCCATTTTGTTAAGTCAACCTTTGCTGCATTTTTTTTTTTCAACTCACACTAGGTCAAAGCAAAATACGTCTTCCTTCGCGTCTCTGCACCCCAAGACTGCAAAACTCGACGAGTACATGCAACCACTCTTCCTGTCGCTCCGGAGGGATGACTTTGAATTCATCTACCGCCAATATCACCCGCCTTGCTTATAGACAACGACCGCGTACTCTCGAAGAACCAACCTGCCTGCCACACCGACTCGACCATCGCCGTTTTAACATTGCGCAGCCTTAACCTTCGATCCATCCTGCTCCGGTCTAACCTCAACCATCGACAAATTTCTACCACTCGAACATCTAGTTCACCAATGTCCGGCATTGTGGCAACCCCAACCCCTGTCAGATCATCCCCATCTACTGACCGCGGCATCGCCACTACTAGAGTTGAAAAAACCCAGCCCATAGGTCCTATAGGTAACTTAAAAAATTAAATATACTACTAGCTATAAGTCTTTAATATATTTAAAAAAGAAAAAGAACTACTTAAAAAAAGTTAAAATAATTATAAACAGCCTATAAATAATTATAAAAAAGATTAAAAAATAAATAAATACTTATTAAGTATTTAATACTTAAATCCTATAATAATTATTTATAATAATCTAAATATAAAGTATTAATAACTTTATAATTATTATAATTTTTATAAAGTTATTAAATTATTAATAAAAAGAAAAAAAATTTAAATTTTAAAGGTATTTAATACTTAAATAATATAATAATCTTATATAATAATATATAATAAAACTATATAAAAAATAAAATACTTAACTTTAATAAGCATTCTAGTTTAAAAGCTTAATAGCTTATATAATAAAGGTAGTTATAGTTTAACTAGCAATAATAATATAATAATAATAAATTATAAAAAAATAATTAAAAATTATAATTAATAAAATTAATTTTAAAAAAGAATTATCCTTTAGTATAATAATAATATACTATATATAAATAATATAAAGGTTTATAGTTAGAAAAATAAATATTACTAAATATTAAATAAATACTATAAAAATAAAGGTATATATTAATAAAATACTATATAAAAAATAATTTAATAACTTTTTAAAAAGCTTTAAAAATAAATACTTAAAATTTAATATTATTTTATTAAGTTTTTTTAAAAGTAATTTATTTTATAATATATATAAATAGTACTTTTAATATAAGTAGACTAGTAGTTCTTTAGTAGTGATAAATCTTTTGTAATATAATAGCTAAAAGTAATAAGTAAGTAATAATCTTTTATAATAATCTTTTATAATAATTAAAATATATATTACTAGCTTTAAAGTAATATTTATACTTATTTTATAATTAAGCTTGGCTAAGAAAGCACTTTTAAGCACTATACTTAGGTTAAGAAGGTATATTAAAAATAATATTAAAAATTTAATATATAAAAAAAGAATAAAGTAATTATATAAAGTTATAAAAATATAATATAAAGGGGGAGAAAAAAAAAGATAAATTATATTTATAAAAAAAAAGAAAAAAAAGAAAAAAAAAAAAAAAAGTAAAAATAACAGTAAATAAATATAAAAAAAAAAAAAAAAAAAAAAAAAAATATAAAATAGTAATAAGTAAATATAAAAATAAAGAAAAAAAAAAAAAGAATATAAAAATAATAATAAATAAATATAATAATAAAAAAAAAGAAGAAAGGAATATAAAAATAATAATAAATAAATATAAAAATAAAAAAATAAAAAAATAAATTTATTAAAATATATTAATAATTTACTAAAATATATATTTAATTATATTCTATTAGTTTATTTATTTATTATTAAAAGGTTTATTTAATTATTATTGTTAGTTTATTTATTTATTTTTTTTTATTTATTTTATTTTTTTTATTTAATTTCCTTTATTTATTTTTATTTTTAATTTTTTCTTTATTTATTCCCTTTCTCTTGCTTTTTTTATTTTATTTTTTTTATTTAACCTCTTTTCTTTTCCCTTTATTATTATTTTTTTTTTTTACTATTATAAAAATTTTATTTTAATTAGCTTTACTTTTTTTTTTTTCCCTTTTTTAACTTTTATTAATAAAAATAAGTTTTTTTTTTATTATCTTTCTTTTTCTTTTTATATTTATAATATTATAAATAAGATTTATATTAATTATTTATAATAATTATAGCAGCAGTAATATAAATAATAACCCTTTAAAGCATAGCTACAGCTGCCTACCTAATGCCTAAAAAAAATAAAAGAATAATAATGAATTATTTAAAAACCTATATATAAAGAAAGCTAGAGATTACTTAAATAATATATTAACTATATAGTATAAATATAAATAAGTAAAATTATTATTTAATTAAGTAATTAAAAAGGTAAAAATAAAGCTTAAAGAATTTAATATATATAAATATAATAATATAAAGATATAAAAATTACTTAAAGATAAAGTAAAGCTTATTTATAATTAAAAAGTATAAGTTTTTTAATATATTTTTAATCTTTTTTTAACTTTTTATAATAAATTTAAGTACTTAAAGAGTAATTATCTTAAGTAAGTCTATAATAATCTAAATATTATAGCCTATATAATTAATACTTATAGTATTAATTAAGATAATAATAATATTAATTAAGAGTTTAATATAAAGAATATTAATAAAGAAAAATAAATTTACTTAAAGGTATATAACCTTATTTATAATAATAAGGTTAATAAAGTATTTTTTATATAATAGATTATTAATATAGATTAAGTAGCTATAAATTTAATAAAGAAATAATAATAAGTAAGTTTTATAAATTATTATAAATAATTATTATAAATAATTATTATATTTTATTAAAAAAAAATAAAAAGAGTTAAATATTACTTTTAAGTAAAGTTAATAATTTATAATAAAGTTCTTAGAATTTTTTTAAATAAAGCTATATATATAAGAGATATATCTATATTAAATATAAAATATTTATCTTTAAATTAAAAATAAGTAGTAAATATATATATATTCTTAAAGATTTTAATTATTTTATTAATATTCTATAGTTTTACTTTAATATTAATTAATATATTATTTATTTTCTTATTATTAAAAATTAAGCTTTAAAGTTTATTAAGTATTAAATATTTATAAATTTAATTATTAAAGAAAAGAAAACTTTATTAATATATATTTTTTTTTATATATAATTTATTAATAATATTTTTTTTTTAAACTTTAATATTACTTAAATATATATTAAGGCTATTATTATTATTATATTTTTTTTAAAGTAGTATTTATTATAGAAAATTTACTTAAACTTTAACTTTACTTTAATATATTTACTATATATACTATATTAATTAAAAAAAATTAATAAATTAATTATTAACTTAAGAAATACTTTTAGGTTTAGTATTTTTATAAAATAATAAAAGTATTAAATACTTAATTAATAAAATTAATACTACTTTAAAGTATAATCTATATACTTAATATATTAAATTCTAGATTCTTTATATTAATTTAATAAAGTATATACTAAAGGATTTATTTAATATAGTTAATAGCTTTTTAAGATTAAGTAATTAAATAAAATAAATATTTTTTTATTTATAATAATTAATTATAATAATCTTTTTTTTATACTTTAATTAATATTATTTTTAAAAAAATAATTATTATAAGCTTATATTTATTATAATTCTCTTTATTAAAGTAATATTAAAATTAAATATAGTTACTTTTTTAATATAAATAATATAAAGATTAATATTTAAAAAAAGTAAGTAAAATAAATCTTATAAAAAAATAATTATTACTTACTTTTAAAAATAAAAGTTAAAAATAATTTTATAACTTTTTATAATACTTTTAATATACTTTTTTTAAATTATAAATTATATTTAATTTTAACTATAACTTTATAAATAATATAATAAAATATAGCTTTTAAAATTATTAAAGCTATACTTTTTTATAGTTAGTTAATTTTATTTAAAATATAACTTAAGAATATTAATATAATTTAAAATAAATAAAGGCTTATATAATATACTTAAGTATAGCTATAAAGAGTATTTAAGTATTTTTTTTTTTAATAAATAAAGAATAATTTTTTTTTAAAGTTTAACTCTTTAACTTAATAATTAAGAAATTTAAATAGTTTGCTAAAGTAGTATTATTAAAAAATAATACTTAAATAAATTATTATAATTAATTATAATAATAAGTTAAAAATTTAATAATAAAAAAATAAAAAGTTTTTTATTTTTAAAAATAATAAAAAAATAATTTAAACTTTTAAAATTTTTTTAAAAAATATATTAAAAAAGTTAACTTATATTAATAATATTTACTATTTTTATATTAATCTTTATTTATAATCTTAATATATTATTAACTAAATATTATTAATATATTAAAAAATTAGATTAATTATATTTAGTTAGTATATTTTATACTGCTTATATAGTATATTAAGTAGATTAAATAAAATTATTTTAATAAATATTATTAAAAATATAAAATACTTACTTTATATATATATATTTAAGTATATATACTTAAGATAATTATTTAAAATAATTAGCTTTTTAATACTTTTTAACTCTTACCTTTTTTATTATACTTTAATATAGCTTTAATAATTAGTTTATTACTTTAAGTTTAAAAAGAACTTACTTATTATATTTTTAAAGAGTTTATTATTAATATTTTCTTTAATTAGTAGTAATTAACTAAATAATATATTAAAAATATTTATAATGCTTCTTTAGATTTATATTTTTAATAATTATTTTTAAAAAATTAAAAAATAAAAGTATTAAATATTTTTAAAAAGTATTAACTTACTTAAATTTAAAAGCTATTTTATTTTAGTATATAAATTATAATAAAAAATCTAGTTATTATTTATATTTACTATAAATAATCTCTTACATACCTTAATTAAAATTTAATTAAAATAATAGCTTTAATATACTATATTAAGTCTATTAACTATATAAATTAATAAATATATTAATTTAATCTTTTATTTATAAAAAAAAGAGAAAATTTATTAATATATATATTATTATAAATTATAATAATTATTTATAATAATTATTTTTAGGTTAGATTATAAAAGTAGTAAACTAAAGCTATAAGACTTTTAATTTATACTTTTATAGTTAATAATCTTTTTATAAATCTTATTTAAAATATATTACTCTAGAACTTTTTTTTATAGCTCTTGCCTTAATTTAAAATACTATCTTAAATATACCTTACTAAATATATATCTATTTATATAAATAAAGTATAGTAATTAACTCTTTATAATTTATTATTAAGTATAAATATTTTATTTATTATTAATACTTAAACCTTATTATTAAGTAAATATTATATTCTTAAAATTATTAATTATTTTATTAATTAATACTAATACTTTTAAAAAGTTAGTTTTAGCTTTATTAATATATTTAAGGATTAAAGTATAAATACTTAAATATTTTATATTATTAATTATTTAAGTAAATATAACCTTTTAAACTATATTTTTATTATTATAGTAAATAATAGTTTATATTTAAAAATATAGTTATTAATAAATGCTATTTAATATTAGCTTAATACTTTATTATAAATATAGATTCTATAGATTTACTATATAGCTTATATTATTAATCTATTAATAGCTAAAGTTTTTAATATTAAGAAATTAATAAGATATAATAATCTTATATTTACTGCTTATTTAAAAAGGCCTGATTTTTTTTTATAAAAAGATATTAATTTAAATAATAATATAAAGTTATTATTTAACTTAATTAATATTATAAATACTATTTTAAAAGTATTTTTAATTTATAATAATTTAATATAATAATTACTAATTATTTTCTCTTAGGTTTATTATTTAGCTTAAGTACTTAATAAAAGTCTTAAGCAATAAGTAATTTTTTTTAAAATTTAATAAAGTAATTTATTATTTTTATTAATAAATTATAAAAAACCCTTAAAGTTGCTTTATAATATATTAATTTAATAAAATTTAATAACTTTAATGCTTATTTATGCCTGTCTTCTTTAGTATATAATTAATAAATATCTATCTTTATTATAATAATAAGATTAATAAATTACTATAAAAAATTAGCAATAAATTAAATACTTAATTAATATTAACTATTTATTTTTATAATTAATAAATAAAATAAGCTATAAATAAAACTCTATATTTATAATAACTATTTAATACCTTAAAATTAATATATTATACCTTAATATTATTTTTATTAATTTAATAATAAAAAAAAGTAAAGTTATTAATAAAATATAGTAAAAATTACTTTTTATAGCTATTTTATTAATATAGATTAAATTAAAGAAGTATATCTTTATTATTTTAAAAGACTAGGATATATATCTTATTATATAACTTTTATACCTTTTTAGTAAATAAGTAAAGCAAGACCTTAAATAAGCTAGTTTTAAATATCTTACTTTTATACTTAAATCTTTATAAAATATTTTAAAATAAGTATTTATTTATTATTATTATTATTATTATTATCTAGTTACTTTAAAGCTTAATAAACTTATTATTAATAATATATATATAGCTTTTTTTAATTTTAAAAAAGTTAATATTTATAATAATTATTTATAATAATTAAATATAATTAATTTTTATTAAGTTATTAATAATTATAAATATATTAATTAAGTTTACTATAACTTCTTTAATAAAGCCTGCAATCTATATAAATCTATATATTAATTTTAAGCAAGGCTTTTATAAATACCTTAATATATAAATCTTAACTATATAGCTAAAGATTTTCTTATAATTTAATTAAGTAATATTCTTTTTAAAAAAACTTAAAGTATTTATTATTAAATCTATTATTATAATTAATATTAATTAAATATTAAAATTATTAAAGAGTAGTTTAATATTTATTTATTTAAGTAAAAAGATTAATAATAATAACTTTCTCTTTTTAGCCTTAATTATTATTTAAATTACTAAAATAAAGTATTATATAATGCTTAATTATTTAAGTTAAAAAGGGCTTTAAGATATTTTTATATCTTTTAATTTATTAATAAATACTTTAAATTATTATTTAAGCTTTTAAATCTTATAAAAGAAAAAATTATAATTCTTTTATAGCCTTTAATAAATATTAAAAATATATTATTAAATTTTTTTTTTTTAAAGATTAAGATATTTATAATTATTTTAATAATAATAATAATATTAATCTTAAAAGCCTTTTATTATAATTAAAAAAGTCTTTAATACTTAAAGTTTTAATTACCTTAAGTTTTTATTTATAAATATTACTAACTCTTTATTATTTTATATAAACTTAACTTTATTAATAAAGTTAGCTTTATTATACTTTATAATTAAGTAATACTTAGCTTATTTAATATTTATATTTATTATAAAGACTTAAAAAATTAATAGTATAATATTTAAATAAATAATTTATATATAATATATTTTCTTAATCTTTTATATTAATTATTTATAATAATAATTATTATATATTTTAAGTTTAATATTATACTTAAATTAAGCTGCTTATTTTAGGCTTTAGTTAATCTCTTTATGCTTATTTATTACTTAAATATAATTATACTTAAATTAAGTACTTAAAGTAAGTAAATACTACTATTCTTTACCCATTCTTTGCCTATTTATTATCCTATAGACTTGACTAGGCTATTACCTTCTTAATTACCCATGGGTTATTTCATCCCTAGCCACTACTTAACGCTGTAGTAGTTGGGACAATATCGATACACGTGTCTGTGCAACCGTAATGGCCGAAGCCGTAAAGACTTGTCCATGGATTGAGGAAAACCACCATGAAATCCTGTCGTTAATTCAAAACATGGATGACGGGGTGGTTTTTGGATATAAGTGCCTAAAACGACTTGTAGACTCTCTGTCATTGACTGTCTTGCAGCATAGTGAACTTCTTCCTGCTGATAAAGCATGTTAATCAGCAAGACCTGCAAGATGGATGGTCAGTTAGCTAGCTTTTTAATCAAAGGGGGAGGACCAAGCTCCTTCATCTTCATGACTTGATGTTTTATTTTGCCAATTGGTAGCAATTCCTCAAACTTTTTTCCAAGTGTAAACCTTGTTTCCAAGGCTTATAGGCTATTATTTTCGGCGCTCAGAATAAAATAACAGGACCCATGGCGCAACGGTAGCGCGTCAGATTCCAGCTTGGAATCTCCTGAAGGTTATCCGTTCGAATCGGGTTGGGTTCAATGCCCTTCATCCTCTTTTTTTTATATTATTCTTGCGCTCTTCATCCATTCACACGTACGGAGTATTAGGGGATTCTTCTCTTTTGTCTCATTTAGACTCGTTGTGGGGACGGGCCCTCTCCATGTCTCACACGATGAACTCTCATGTCGAGAATCTACTTCTTCCTTAGGGGCAATTGTTTTGAGTCTTGACCTGAATTACCCAGAGTTGACTCCAGCCAAGCCTACCCTCGTGCAATGACGGCTATAGCCTACATTGTACCCTTTGTGTTGAATCTCTTCACCTCTAAGTTTGCAGCAAGCATTTCATCTACATTGATTTTTCTCCCCTTTATTGATCAATTTGCCTGCACTAACAACTACCATTACTATCAAGAGGGGTGGAGTGGGAAGGGGAGGACCCCTTTCGAATTATCAAGGTTTACCACTATAATGTAGATAGCAGATCTAAGCAGACATAGCAGGAGATATAGCTAGAAGCATCAAGCCTTGCATTACATTTCCAGTCTAGTTCTGATCTGTGATGCAGAGAGGCCAACGCCTCATGACGTCTTCTCGTCTCCAGTTTGCCAGGAGAAGAAAAAAGCTAGAGAGAAGTGCGTCCGCTGCAAGCTAAGTAACAAATATAGGCATAACTAGGCTAGGGGAGAGAGGGAGGGAGAGAGAGAGAGAGAGAGAGAGTAGAAATAACCAAGCATGATAACTCTTCTATTATACTACTTATTATATAATGTATGAAGCCGAGATCCGCACTATATCGTTCTGGCGGGAACGATACAATCTTCAATCTCCACATCATCTTCCATTTGTGCCTCTTGACGGGAAACCTCTACAAAAGTATCTGGCACTTCACGACTATAGGTCGTCAACAGCGTTTCCAAATCAAAGTAAGCCTACAGAGAGTTAATAGCTAGCTATTAACAAGACAGGTGCTGCTCACATTTATAAATATCGCCACAGCATCAGCAATAACCAACAACGAGTTGGCAATATCAACACCAAGACGAAGCAAGGGCTGACTCGCAATAGTTGCGTCACTCCCTG
This sequence comes from Trichoderma cornu-damae, assembly GCA_020631695.1. NCBI lineage: Eukaryota > Fungi > Ascomycota > Sordariomycetes > Hypocreales > Hypocreaceae > Trichoderma > Trichoderma cornu-damae. The sequence goes on from CM036093.1 coordinate 1,484,529, forward strand.
TCGCCGTTGTTTATCGCATTTGTCAATGTTCCCGACAGCCAATGACGAGGAGAAAGGACATGAGTTGTCGCCGTGTCAAGACGACGAAAGTAAGTCGGTTATAGCCTTATAGGCACCAACCCCAGACACTGGAATACGAGCTTTGTTGCTAAGCTTGCACCGAATACAACTTCTCACTTACACCTGCCTGCTATAGTCCTTGGGCATCACCTTTTCGGTAGAGGTCGAAACTTCCCCTAAATGTAGCGCCGAGTTTGAAGGATGAAGCTATAAAAAGCAAGCCTATTGCACTTCTCATCAGACCTGCCTTGCGCTCGCAATCGCCGTCTGCGTCCTCTACATGAGGGGCCTGCAGCAGGCGAAAAGCCTCGACTTCAGCGGCTGCACCAAATTGGTAAGGATGGCCTCGTTGCGCCGTCGCACCGATGGGCCGCGAAGGTGAGATAGAATATGCTCTTTTTTTTTTGGTGAGCGCGCATATATGCATTTAAAGCAATAGCCTCGAACTCCATGTCTCTCCAAGAATAAAAGCAAGGTCAAGGGAGACCAGAGATCGGAACACCTGCGGCTGATACTCTTCTTCCCCATCAAACAGGCCTCATGCTTCGCTTCGCCGTTCGTGGTCGGTGCCTTGACGATGGCCACGTGTGGGCTCTACTTTCGGAGCGTTTCTTCTGTGACGTGCAAGGGCCGGTTCAACGACAATATATTGGTTTGCCTGGACCAAATATAATCGCTGTGAGAAGAGCTTAGTTTTTAGATTTCTATGGCACGGACATGGGTAACGTAGAGCCATACATGTCTCTATTTTGATTTTCGCGACATGGATTGTCTAAACATGAGAACATTCGTCGGTCTATCTAATTTGTTGCTAGGTATTGGTGTGTCTTGGTTGCTACAATGCTTGGGACGTTTAGTATGTTGGTATCGTCTAGTATTGTCGGTTTCTCTGGCCAGTTGCTTGACGTTTTGAGAGCCACATCTCGGTATCCTCCCCAGGAAGACAGGGTCATTGCTGTGAGGACGCCTATCACAGGAGAGGCAAACAGACGTAAGAAAAATCAGCGCACAAAGCTCATACTCTTTAAGAAAAGAGCAAGACAAGCAAGTTTATGCATATATATATATATACGACGAATTCAAGAAACTGGAGAAGGGTTACCAAGGACAGGACGCAGTGAATGTGGCAACGTTGTCGCGAGAAGATGAGATGGCATACTGCGAGGTCCTTGTGAAAGGCGTTTTCCAGATGATCGGAGTCGACCATACCAACCATCTCCCATGCTACTACACATGCGTCAAGAAATGCGTACAGACTGGCGTCCTCAAGGCAACCACATGGTCGTCTTGGGGCGGCTACAGAGATGTTTCCGTCGAGGTCCACGCTGATGACTCATGTATTCTCCAATACATGTCGTCAACAGCAATCAGTCAGTTCCGCTGCGAACAGACCGTCTTTGCGGGACAGGGCTGACTCGATATATATATATATATATATGAATACTGTAAAACAAATCACCGTAGGCTGTGAAGCTCAGACCGATCATCTCGAAGATGTCTTGGATTTCCAGTAGGCTCATGAGAAATTGGATGGTAGCAATTACATATTGAGGTCGTGACGACCGCAATCCTGGTTCTTTCAGTCTGCCAGACCACTTCGATCTGTCGAGTCTGTTTGACACCGTCCATTCGTTTACTGATTTCCTTTGTCCCAATAGTTATTATCACTGTCGTCGCTAGCTCGGGCCTATGATCTCGGCCCAAGCCAGAAAACTAACACGACAAATATACTTATTCGTTTAAACTGGACATTGCAATACAGCCTACCTGACTTCCGCCGACTTGACGGCTCTAGCGGCAGCGCTGCCTTTGCTGTCACTGAACTCGCTACAAACTTACCCTATTGAATGGGTAGATGGATGAATGGCCAGAAGAGCTTTTGAGAAATCGCTGCAAGCCTGGCGCCGACAATTGGTCCTGGAGGGTTTTCCATACCAGGACTCCGGCACAGATGGTCTGGTCCAATAACTAGACCATCTGAGCGTAACGGAGGCCCTTCAGCCACCAACCGATCGCGAGACATCGGCTCAACCTCAGCAGCTATCCTCCTCCCTGGACGAATATTCAAGTGACACTGCCAGCCAGAAAGGCGTCACCTTGGCCGGCCGTCAATACACTCTGATCAGCTGCCACAGTCACAAGGCCGTCAGGCATCTAGAGCGCGGAGTCCTATGTAAAAAAATAAAAAAAATAAAAAAAATCCTATAAATTGTTACTAGTTAGGGGAAGGAAGGAGGCGGAATAGAGTTTACACCAAAGGGATATATTTAAGATGAGAATAGTAGTAGACATGAGAGAGAATACCAAGCCTTACATCACCACCTCGAGCACTTCTCGGTCTATGACATAGAGGGCTGTATGCCTTTTGAGATTCCCTTAGCTCCACTTCCCAATTATTACGGCACTTTTATTTTATTAGACAACATCATGGCTCATCATTCAACACTCATCACGTACCTACTTCTGAGAATATTAACATCTACAGCATTATCGCGCCGACCTGGCGCCTTCCTCTCCCCTATGCCCCTTGAAGTCTCCCGCCTTCATACAGTTCTTCAGATGCCTGCCTCCCAAGCTGTCGCCCATGAGCAATACCCACGTGGACTTGCTGTCATCGAGGCCTACTGGCGACAGGCTGTCAATATGACGGCGAATGAACAACGCGAATATAAAGATCTTGTCGATGACAAATCCTGGTTCATCGAGCCGTCTGCTCTTGGCAAACCAAGCAACCATCGAGTTTATTCCCCTGGAGCCAAGACATAAATTCTGGCGAATGAGCAAAGCGGCAACCTTTCTTTTTCAACTTCACTCCTTACCATCCATTTATTATCGCCGCCGCTGGTAGAATATCACGTTCATCATGCCCCGAAAGCAAAGACTCCATGGTATTCTGCTATACGTATGCTCAACTTTCTCCATGAAAGTGGCCAGACGAATGGCGTCCAGTCCTTGACAGCCTTCTTCGAGCTATTGGTATTCATCGTACATGTGAATGTCTTACAATATGACGTGCAGTGACCCCATACGCTCGGGTTTGAGTATTGGTCTCTTGCTGCATCGTGGCATGCTTATGAAGATGTTGATATTTTGCGAAAGTATGTGAAAAGATTCAAACATGAGAAGTGTCTGTCCTGATTACATGAAGCACCCCAACTGAGTGATGATGGATCCTTTCTTTCCGTGGAGAAAATGCAGAAGGACGTCCTCATACTGGTCTCGGGCAACGCGGTGCTTGTATATTCTTCCAATCCCTATTCACCTTTTCAATGCCTTTGTCCAAGTTTACAAGTTATTTCAGGAGCAAGAGAGCATGGAAACGGCAGCTCATCTCCTTCAGCAGACGTGACCATGGGTCTTAACCAATTTCACTCACTCTATCTAAGATATAGAGTAAAATCACTTCAAGGACAAGCACAATCGCATTCAACTCAGGGCCTTTGGATTTGAGCAACGGTATTTATAGAAAAATTAGCTGCCAGGGGCAATTTCGATACGACGCCATCCAAAACCCATTATTCATCCAGGCAGCGCATAGCAGTTCGCGAGAGCGTATGCATGGTGATAGTTACCCACAGGTCAGATCTTGGGCAGCCTCTCGGGGAGAGCGGTTCAGGTAGTCCTTGTGATCTGTTCATATATGTTTTTACAAACTACTTATTCCGGAAATTGTTCTCTATCCTGCTTGCAACACTCCCACACGTTGCTCGGTAGGCAGTAGACTTATAATTACTTGGTTTGCGGATTAAAGCCCTAAAGCATCCGGTGAATCAGAGCAAATCGTTGCCGATGGCATCTAGTTTATAATGAAAATAGTTTTTTATGTGTATTTTCTTTTTTGAACAATCTCGATACCCATGTTATTTTCATAATGAGAGCAACGTTCACGTATTATAACAGAGACCCTCCTGATGACTCCACATACTCTTCTACTCTAATGCCTATATGAAAAAAAGAATTCGAGCCAAAGTCTATTCTCAAGGTAAATGATAATATATGGTCAAGATATCAATCTTATCTGGTTTCATCTATGAATTGATTTTTTTGATTTGATCAGCCATGTCTGGAGGAAAAAAAGGAAGGAATCTGTTCAAGAGACAGCGCGACGAGAGTAGCGGCCTCTATAATAAGTTTGGCATAAGGGGCTAAGCTTGCTCAAGTGTCAATTCAATGCTTTGTACCTTTAGTTGAGACATGGCATTACGGTCACGGTGGAGAAGTTCTTTAGCTGGTTTAGATCCAGAATGTCAGTTTAATTGTACAGCTTTTGTTCATTTACAAGTACGTAGCTGGCTGATGTGGACTGGGCGACGCATAAACATCTCAGAACAATAAACATCCAGAAAGTGGACTCCACATTCAACCACTACCAGTCTCCGCCCTGTTGGTAGAAGCATCCCTGGACAAAGACTTCATTTCTTATATCCTGGATCAACAAAAGGTCGAGGTAAGCCGATTAATTGCAAGAGAGCACATGATAGCAGCCAGATCATGTGGACATGAAATTAGCCCGTCGGTGGAACATGAAGTCTCCAGGATCCATCCCATCTCATTTACATGTACAAATATGGAGTAGTCCCGACTAGACGGTAACTACGGCAGGGTTACAAACATACCCATGAGGGAGATGTATCTCTACTTGCACCGTTGACAAGGTGGTGACAGCAGTTCTTACGGGTGCCCACCAAGGATGATTCCCCTGGCAAGAGCATCATCAAAGACGAGTGACAAGTGAGCGGGGATTTTCCATGCCCTTGACGGCATAAGCCGTGCTTTATAAATGCTCGTACGGGAGGTACATGTCGCAGTGCTACTCGTGCTACGGAACACTAGTGTTACCTGGAGCCCTATCTCGTATGACACTTGTTAGGGACGGGCCGGATACGGCCCTTGGAGATCTCCACTGCTCTTATTGTTGCGGGCGTTGATTTCCGGGTCGTCGTGACTACTACGTACTATGGTGGTGGCGATAGTGGCAATACAGGTACGTAGTAGTAGTACTAAGCTTGTAACACAAGCATCAGTAGAACTAGCAGACCGACACAGCTGGAAGCGGAAAAGGTTGTTGCTGGACCCTTGCTAGCAGTGGCCAGGGCAGGGATACGCGTTGGTGATGTGCTTAGAGCGCGTGCTAGTACTGCTGCGAACCGGGGGAGGGATTCATCCTGGTGACTGTGAGAGGAGAAGCCCTTGCTTGTTCATGACTATACCGCACAAGGTAGTAATGGAGAAGCAGAGACGACGTGGTTGCATATACACGGTGGGTGAGGAACATCTGCGTGGTGACGACGTTCCCTAGTCAGCACGCGTGAACGTGATAACATCCTTGCCCTCTCAGATCCTCCATTATTTCGAATTTTTCAACACGAGCACCCTGGCAAATCCTGGTATGGAGCGCTCCGTATTCTTGAGATGCAGTCAGGATGATGCTGACCAAATGTGGAAAAAAATTACGGAGAATCCAAGGGCGTTCGCCCGTCAGTAATCCGCAGCGAGAACCGGCCTTCACCGAAACATCTTGTGGAAGAAGCCGTGCCAGGTTCTCAAGGCTAAGCTCGATTGAGCAGAAGCACTTCGCTGAGCTTCCAAATTTGATCGTCATCCTATAACCCAGGGATCGGCACGGTGGGAGGCAAAAAGTACCTCGAGAAAGCCATGAGAAGACATGAGAAGGCTGGCATCGAAATAGGATTTGCTGATCAGGTCAGTCGTAACTGCTGATTTTTCTTATGGCTTTTTTTTTGGGTGGTATTTTCATTTCCGGTTGTATAAATGGCAGCAAGAGACTTCTCGCAATGTAATTGCTTTGAGAGATGAGATGGTGCCTTTGGTGATGATGTGCCGTATGTGTGACCCCCCCCTTTCTTACTTCTCTCCTCATCCTCTCAGGAGGAGGAATTAATGTAGCTATCTAGTCGTGAGGACAAGTTCGATGAGCCTTGTAGGTTTGATAAAATCACCGGAGTCGGAAAGGAGAGGGCCAAACCCACAATCGGAATGCCCATGGGGTTGCTTGTCGAAAACGATTTACAGAGGGATACCGCCTCCTGATGCCAAGGACACTCAGCGTAGCCACCATTCTGAATTCTCTATATGGTCTCTAGACCCTCCGGGGTGCTCTATCTACTTGTATTATATTTGACAGCCTGATGAAACGACGACGAAACGGAAAGTTCACATCCATGACCAAGCCCAAGTCTCGACTCTCTGCTATCAAAGCGTGTAAGCTGAACAGAAGAAAAGTTGAAATCTACCTGTTATCAAAGAAATGAATCCCTGGCTCAAGCCAAAAACAAAAAAAAAGTCAACCTGCCTGGGCATCTTAAAAATCTTCTAGCCTATGGTCAGCTATCGTGCCACGCATTTGCCTATGACTTTGTCAATGGTATCCATCCTCGACTCGACGCTCTTGCCCAGCTTAGCCACATCTTCCGCCCTCATCCCCCGCCTGATTTGCGCTGCCATCTTAACCTTGGAAATGTCTCCGAGTGCAAGCGGGCTCAGTACGAGGTCAAAAATGGCCAATGGGGCGTTTTTCGGATCGTCGACAATGGTGTAAATGTCCAATCCGGCATTGCCTGCGGCTCCAATCATGCTCAGGATCGCTCCCACGTCGGCAAGCTCCCCTATCGCACCAGCGATCTCTCCAATGATTGGGATGAAGAGGAAGATGGCCGACAAGAAGGCGAGTATGAAGGCTTTCTGCCTCTCTTCATCAATCTTCTCGGCAATCTTCTTCACCAAGGCCATCTTCTCTGTTGCGGACGCAATCATCAAGATTGGCAGGCTGAGGCTGTCGATCAAAGCGGGGGCATCGTCCACCCAGCCGTCAAGCTTGAGAGTGGTGATGATGCCTTCAATCTGCGGGCCAAGTACCTGCACATTTTCCAGGCCCTTTTGTATAATGTCTTTTGGATTGGCTACATCCGAAGCAGAGTAATTATCAATCACCGGAACGCCAAAGTCCATGCCAGAGGCCCAGCAGGCATCTCCTGGCTTGGATGACGGCGCACACGGATTCCCCCGATTGTAGTCGCCAATTTTTGTCTTGTTCTTGGCGATACCTGTGTCCGACTCCATGTCTGCGTAGAAACCAGTCTCGTTGGAAAACGTCCAGTAGACTGACTGCCCATAGGGGTTGTCTGGCCCAAAACCCCGTCGAGAGTAATCCGGAGGACAGGGTTCCGATTCGTTGTAGACCTTCTTGTTCTGTATTTGCGTCGGCGGGCCAAAATCGCCAGAATGAGCAAGGTGGTAGCAGTCACCGCTGAAGCAATAATCACACTCGGTGGAACGCCGCTGGCTGCGCCTACAGACATTACAGCAAACCGCAGTCTCGGCGACGACGCATGTGAAATAGTTGGTTCCGTTTGTATTGACCCATTTGTGGAGAGTTAGACTTGCCTGAGCGACAACCGACTCGGCGTAAATGTCGAACTTGTCGTCGTATCCGTCAGACATAATGTCTGTGTAGTTTCTGATGCTTGTCTGGAGTAGGCCGTTGAGAGCAGTTAGGGTGTAAAGCGTGACACAGTGTTCAGGAATATGGCCAGCAGCCGCATCCAGCTCTTCCATTGCTCCGTATTCGTCGTCACACGGAGCAAGAGGATCTGTATCAGAAAGGCCCTCATCATCGTTATCCGGATCGAGACTGTCATCCGTGTACTCTTGAAGGTCAACAGCCCAATCCACTATGCCTTTGAGATTTGCTTCCCTATAGAGCAATGTCCGGCGGGCTTTCGAGTCATCTGAAAGAAATGACACCCAATCAGATCCGTAGAAAACCATCGCTGTGTCGCTGGGCGGGTCGTAGTCTATAAGAGTATCATCCGACTCCAGAGCAATGATTTCCTGGAGTTCGGCATTGGAGATGTAGCCAGCAGTTCCCGTGCATTCCCCCGGAGTAGCTGTTGAGTCGGGGCCCTTGAATGTGCAAGCAGGATCGTCCAGGCTGTTTATACACGCAGCTCTATCCATCATGCCAAATGATCGGCCGTAGCTTAGGAGCCCAACGACAATCTTATTGGCATCCACTCCTGCTTTCATAACTGTTTGTTATGTGCTCGTTAGTCATGTGGATACGTTTTACCATTCGCCACTGTGTCCCAGGTTTACTCACTCATGGATAGTGCGTACATTGTTTCCGTCAAATTAGCTAAAAAGGGGGGAGGTTAGAGAACGTTTTGTTAGATACTGTGGCCTAGCTAGGCTGCGACGACGGAACGTTGAAGCCGACGGGGAAGATTTCCTAAACTCACCGTGACCACGTGAACAGTTTCCTGAGAGACAGCCGTCCTGGGCCCAGTGATTTCCGTAGTCCCATTGACCTAAGGTTACGTATATTATTAGCACTCCCGGCATAAAACAGAAGTGAGATGGGAAAGGTAAAGTCAGCAGACCGACAACTATCCCAACACTGCGCACATACCGTGGAGGTCGTAAGTCATGTATACAATATAATCCACCCACTTTGCCATCTCCGCGATGGGGAATGACTTGAGATACCAGTATGAAGCCGGTGCCGCAATGGACAGAGTTTTCAACGGAGGCAATCTGGCTCGAAGCTTTTGAAGGAAAGCAAGGTAGTTGGGCCCATCTGATTTCAGGCCGGGTGGGATCCCACGAATATCTGGAGCCTATCACTTCCACGTTATCAAGAGCAACTGGGACAAAAAGGGTTGTCTGTTTTGTTGGGCGACTTACCCCTGGGTACTCCCAATCAACATCAACGCCATCAAAGCCAGTTTTGTCGAGGTAATTGGCAATGTTGTCCACGAACTTGTCGACGTGAGCCGGAGACATGGCCTGGCGGAGTTTGTCGAACGTTGCCGGCGACGTCGAGAAGTCCCAGCCACCAAACGAAAGGATGCGCTGCTGAGGGAGCTGTAGGAAGTCGTCCAGTTGCCTGTAGGTGTCATTAACCACCACTTCAAAGTTGTCGTCAACCGAAGCAAAAGCCCAGTGCGCGTGTGTGTAGTCCGTATCGCTGATGTCCTCGGCTCTGTAGTTGAGACATGGGCGATCCCAGTTCCACGACTCGTAATATGCGACCTTGATGAAGGAAGACGGAGGACTGCCACTAAAGAAAGAGGAAGAATTCTCGTTAGATATAATTGCAACACATCACACAGACCAGATACTTGGGGGAAAAAAAAAAAAGACTTACTCGGTCGTCACGAGCACGCCGCAGTTGGATATGCAGCCATTCTCCCCAGGCGGAGCGGTGCCAGGATTGCCTTTTGGGCCAACAGCTGGAGTACAGAAATCCCACGTTATGCCGCATTGCCCCCAAATATTGCAACAGCTGTTGAGGGGACAGGGGTTCAAATCCTCAATCTTCTGGCCCGCAGAAGGCTTGTTCGTGCCGGGAACAAGCGGACCGCACACGGCATTGGTCAAGGGAGCTGGCAGAGGAGAAGTCCCTCTGCTGAGGCAAATCTTGGTTCCAACAGCGAGATTTTGGCAGCCGCTCCAACCCCAAGTAGTCTTGTCGTTGAACTCTTCCAGTTGGCTTGTTTCCAGGCCGTTGGATGCGGCAATTTGTGAGCAGTAGTCTCCCGACTTGATGGTGTAAGTGGCACAACTGCCGTCTGGATCAGGCTTCGGAGTAATGTCCGGCAGACTTCCCTTTGAACAGCAAACTATTTGCCCTGGTCGTAAGGTGGAACAAAGGGACTTGGAGGGGTTGTATTTCGCAAGATCTTCTCCGGAAATTCCGCACTTCTTAGCCAACGAGCCACACGAGTCTCCAGAGACCACCGTGGCGATCCTGCAACTATTCGCAATCTGATCTCTGGCCGGATGACGAACGCTGCTCGCATTGCTTGAGCCAACAACCTTCGAGCCCTGGATGGCGTATTCAGTGGCCTCGTATACTGTGATGTCACGCAACTTTGTTGAGTGTTCTTGTTGATTCTTGATGCAAGCGGCTCGGCTCCACTTCTGGATGCTCTCTTGAACAGCAGATATATTTCCCGCTGTGTTGATAGCCACACCGAGAGTATGGTCACCGTTGCGGCCTTCCTCGCACAGCTGAATATGCACACTCTTTGGTGGCTCAGACGACGCCGTTGCATTGATTGCGTCAAAGTGTTCTTTAAGGGGCTGTATGATGTTGGGAAGGGTCTTGGATTTTTCAATGGCAATGCCGCTATAGACCGCAATGATGGCTCCCCTTACGTGCCCAATGAGAAAGGTGGTTTCACAGTGCACGTAATCCGTCAGGTGCTGTTGTAGGAAGTCCATCGCGCGTCGCAGGTCATCCATGGCAGCGGAGCCAGTCTCGTGGCTAGTCAGCAAGTCAAGGGAGGCCTTGGATTCATTTACCGGGAAGCAGGTTGGCAAATCCGGGCTAGATTGCTCGGCCAACTTATATGAGGAAGCGTTTGAATGAGGACGTTCGTCGCTCAGGGTACACATCCTCAACTTGACCGTAGCAGTTGCGTCTTCCAGAGGCGTATGAATGGCAAAATCCAAGAGGACCGGCTGCTTGCAGATCTTAAGGCGACCAAGAGAAGAGTAGACACTCCAAGTTTCCGGTGTGCCGTAGCAATTGTCAGGACAGGGACGTAAAGCTGAGTTGGCTTCATGGGGAGCGTCGGGCGTTGCTATACTCAGGGCCAAGGAGCTCCAGAGCACAATGAGTGGAATTATACGCATGTCAGGCCTGGGACAAGGAAGCAAAGGGAAGATATAGAAAGAAACCGAGTTTGTTGAAAAAAAAAAAAACAATGGTAAAGAGGGGGGAGGTGGGATTTTCTAAGTGGCTAAGGGAAAAATGAAAGTAGATGTCAAAGGAAGAACGATATTGATGTAAGAAATGAATGCTTATGATTTTTACGGGCCAACAGATCTTACTCTTCTCACCATTATATATCCAGAGCCCCTTCCACTACTATATCCATTTCATGGTACAAAATATCCGCATCCAGGAGTAGAACAACGGAGATGGGAACAACACCTAGCGGCTTCCAACCCTCCGAGTACGGCCACATGTCCCGCACTCTTCCCGTCTCTGCCCCATACTCGGGGAACGCCGAAGCATGGTTCCGACTCCTTGGTGTTTGTATATGTGCGTTTGCAAAATACATATCCAGTATTAGGAAGAGCAATGTGAGGAAATTGAACGTGTTTCAAATCCGTTTGTTCGGGAGAAGGATGAAATGGGGCGGCGATGCAAGATAAGCCGCCGGAGCTGAGGGCTAGGGCCCCTTTGTTTGCGCTCCATCCACAAATCAAAGTCAAATTCAATCACATGTTTACTTTACCAACGATGTGCAAACAGGAAGAACAGAGCCGCAAATTTCACTGCCCCCAGCTCTGTAAGTGTTGGGCTACATGTTCCCCGTATGGATGAGGCCACTCCCGAATACCTCATCAGGGTTAAGGATCCATGAAGACTATAGCTCCTGGCTAGCTTGCATCTTGCCCTCACGCGGTTGACGCGTATCTGTCTATGCTATATATCAATGCTCAAGTTACACAAAGCCACCCCTCAAAGATATCGCACCTGGTCACAGACGAATCAGCAACCGATACACAACGGGCTGACGGTCCGTGCCGGACCATATTTTTCCAGGACCCCCTGTTCAAGGACTTGCTGGTAATCCATGACTGCCGCCTCGTGATGCTGTATCTACCCGATGAGAATCAAACTTGCGCAAAAAAACTCCCCATGCGGAATTTGTATTCCGTGTTGGATGGCTCCCGAAGTTCACACCGCGTCGAGGCAGCTTGACGGCGATGATGGTGCCAAAATGAGGCCCCTACGCTCGAATACCTACCACTTTCCTATTCATTAACCTTTCCAATTGGAAAAGGGCTTCCGTTTGCACCAGGAAGCGGGAATCACGAAGCGTTTGCTTCCTTGCCGACGTTGCCCTTGGAGTGATAACATCGATATAGATTTATTTAGCTTACATGTGGCTTCTGCTGTAATAATCAGCTATATAAGCCACCCTTTTTTCTACAGAAATAAGAAATGGCCGAAACAACAGATCGATGCCAGCTGCTGCCCTTGCAGATATATATACAACTTCTGTCCGTAACACTTTTTTCCTGAACAGCGTTTTCTTTTTCCTGCCTCACAGGCGTCGAACCCCCTGCTGAATTATCGAGAGGCTGTCCTTGTATCTGTCTAACGACTTTCAGTGTCACCTTTATTTGTGTTGGGGATATATCACCATTCCGCCATGAAGGTTCTGTGGCTCTACCTAGCTGTCTTCTTCTCCTGCTTAGTACGACGCTCTTGCGCCTATAAGGGGCGTGGTACCGCCGAACGGTTTGTCTCTCTACATAAGAGCAGCTTCCATCTCTCACAAGTGGCTTATTAATAATACCGATCCCCTTGACATCTTGACAAGGGCATGTTAGACTCGCATATTACATTTCGTATCTCGCAGAAGAAGAACTACACCTACTCGATGAGACGACAAAAATGACTGTGGCCCCTGGCTGCGTTGGCTCTCGACTCGTAAAAGGTCTCGGCTTACGTTGCAACCTCGACGAGCTTGCGCTATAGTATGATTCCCCCCCCCCCCCCCCCCCCCTCTCTCTCCTCCTCTCTCTCTCTCTCTCTTTCTCTCCCCTTCTTCTTCTTATTTTTTTTTCAAAAAACTCGCGCAACTTGACTGATTCCTTGTGTGACAGCATTTGGGCCCCAAGATCGGACGAAAAACACTTGAAAAAGCCCAGTGGCTATCTCTTTGATGAAGACAAAACGAAACTTCACAATACAAAAATCATTGATCTCCCAAACCCAGACCTCGTCTCTAGCTTTAATCACTTGATTGGTAGTATAGGAAATGCTAGGTTCGATACAGGAGAATTTCTCAACGGTGGAGTCGACGTCGGCAAGCTGAAGCCCGGAAAGGCCGATTTCTACGAGGCACTTTCATCCATGGGCGATCCTATCGGAACCCTCGCCGCAGAGGTGGACAAACGTGAAAAGGCAAGTAAGGCGGGGGGAGCAGAGACATTCAAGAGAACAGAAAAGCAAGAGAAAATCCTTAAATTGGGGAGAGCGGCAACTTTCTACATCAGCGCCCTCCGCAAGACAGATATGGACAAATATAGGCGCCTCTTTTTTGAAAAATACTTCAAGGGGGATTTCGAAGACGGCAAATCTAAGCTCGAAATCGTAATGAAGGACGTCGACACACCTATGCAGAACAAGAACAAGCCGACGACTAGCGATTTTAAAAAAAAGGCTTCAACACTAGGGCATCATCCGCAGACGGTACGAATGATAGACATTGAAGAGACCATCAACCGGAACAAGGGGAAAATAGAATCGTTTGAAGAGAGGCTCTTGGATGCGAATGAGAAGTTTATGGCCATTGAAAAGGACCAAGGCGGGGAAAGGGTCAAAATCAACGAGCAACATAAAAAGGCGTACGTCGCAGCCAAGGCGGCCGCGGCTGCGGCAGGGTGCACGCGGGAATTGCCTCGCGATCTGAAGAAGCGGAACCCTCAAGCCGAGTCATTTCCCAAAGCTGCAAAGTCTATTAGGGTCAAGGCTCGGAAGCTTGGCTTTACTGTGTAAAGCTTCAAAGCACCTTGATGGCTAGGTAGGATTTAGATATGCTTACCTTGCTTGCTTGCTTGCTTGCTAAGCCTTTGCTTGCTTTTGTTTGGTGGCATCTATTATAATTGCAATCATATTGCCGAGGAGTACAAGCCCTGCTGTGTATCCGTGCCACTCCATGCTCTTTATTGTTGTAGTTACCCGTGTCGGATGTTGCACTGGCTTTCTTCCTTCCTTTCTGTCCCTCTCCCCCCCTCTCCCTCCTCTCTCCAATCTCTTGTTTTGAAATCCTTTTACTTAGTACCGGTCCAAGTCCATAAGCTACCCGACTCATGGGCTAATCTCAATTTCATTGCCTCGATTGCCACCTCTCCGTTGATCAAGACGTTTTCGTAGGCTCCGCTGTGGCTGTGAGGCAAAACAACAACACGAGGGGTTTGTTGGTCCGTGTTGGTCTGTGTTGTGTGTTGCGTTGTGTTGTGACTCACAAAACTCCAACCAACTAACGGGCACCCACTGGCGCTCTCTCTCCTTCTTTTATACAAGCCTCTGTCAGCTATCGAATAAATTGGTATATAAACCGAGATTTAGCACAGCGTTTCCAGCCGCAACTCAGCTCAAGCCTACTGCAAATATCTTCTCTGCCACTCTGTCTACCTCGTTTATTTTGACCTCTCAATAGACTTTCAGAGGGATCAATGGCGTATGTCGACTTCTATGAATCCGATGGCGAAAACGACTCATTTTCATCATTACCAATACTATGTTCGGATCTGAATGTCATGAGGCTATTTTATAAAGTTAGGGTTCACAGCATCAAGGAGATGATAGAAAAGGGTACACCTCTTTCACCTGCTCTCCTATGGGCTGCTACGTATTGGCAAATAGTAGAGTCTGTTGAACTACTGTTGTCTGCTGGTGTTGACCCAAATCGACGTCATACTAGAGCCGAGAGTATCATGCATCGAGCTGAACATGACTATCTCGACCGGGATCCGGATCGGCTTCCCCATTCCGATCTCGGTGCATACTATCCTCTCCATCTCGCCACCATTACTAGAGACACTGATGAGAGTTGGAAGAATGCGTACGACATGGTTAGATTATTTCTACGCCATGGCGCTGATCCATATGCTATTTTCGTGGAGCAACTAGAGGACATGGACTTTGTCAAGATAGCCTGCCCGTTGTTCCCCGGAGGAGAGATTGATCATCCGGAGGACGCAGTGCCCTATAGCGAGTGGTGTGCCCATGATAAGGTGTTCCATTTCTCGTCTGAGTCGGGTAACGATTTTGCTCCTGGCTGCGTCATCCATTCCATTTTAGAGGGCAACGACCTTGTCGGGCCCTTTCTCGACGCTCCTGAGGTAATGAATGATCTGAGACTCGAGCACCGTGACCCCATGGGCCGCACGCTTCTCCTCGCAGCCTGTCGCGCTTGGAATGCAGATAAACCCCTTCGCAGAGACAGAGATACAGTCGACAACGCCGACCTGGAGCCGGACGCCGAGGCAGCCCAGCCTCAGACGGCGATACAAGTGCTTTTGGATCTCGGTGCAGATCCGCTGGCCACGGACTACCAGGACAAACACGCTCTTCATCTTCTGCTAGAAGCACACTACGGGGATTACGAGACCCCGTCCATTGTTCGTCAATCGTTGCGCGACCTGATGGCTCGCTTCCCCTCCCTCGTCAACCGGCCGGACCGCAATGGAATGACCCCAATCCACACAGCTCTTCGACGCCTATGGAAGTACGTCACTGTCAAGGATCAGCAGGTTATCGACGAGAGGCCGCCCGAAGACTGTGTCCTGGACCTGATCGAAGCCGGCGCAGACATACACGTGCGTGATGCTGAGAACAACACCGTGCTTCACTACCTTGCGGACGGCTACCTAGACGCCTTCCACGGCGGCCAGCGCCGGCGGCAGCTGTTCTACACGCTGCTCGACAAGCACCAATGCGCCTCGGACATCAATACGCCCAACGGGTACGGGCTGACGCCAATCCAGCTTCTGCTTTGTTATACCGTGCGCAGGGAGTGGTGGTATTCCGGGGCCGTGCCCCGCCATGCGGAAGAGTCCCCCGAGCTCCGCCATGAGGACGAGACCCCCGACATGGAGCCCATTGACGCGGAGCTCTTTGCAAAGTTTGACGAAGCCGGCGTCGACTGGACGGTTCGCGACAAGCACGGGCGGACGCTGCTGCACAACGTTGCCCAGACCCGGGGCTGGCATCCTCGGACTGAATGGAGATGCAGGTATCTGATCCAGAAGGGCGTCGACCCGCTGGCCGTTGATTCCGAGGGGAAGACGGCTCGGGATCTGGCTCCTCTCGACCAGGGCAAAGGTGTCTTGGACCTGCTCGCAGAGTATGGAGATGTAGAGCCGCGCGGCAAGCCTGACGACGCGCTCGACAGTGCGTCTTAGGGGTAGTTTGTTTCCTCTTTAGTTTGTTATAAAAACGAGGGAAAAGAAAATGCCTCGACCAAACATGAAGTAGGATTTATACCGATGGATATGTATATATTCCTGCTTCAGCTTTAGCCACGATGAATCTTGTTCACTCTCGTGTAATGTTTGACCACATCTACGCTCGCTTCTCATACAAACAGTCGTGTTTATCAGCGTCCACAACCATTTGAATTGCTCTGTCCATCCCTGTATAAGAGAGAGAGAGAGAGAGAAAATAAACGTTCAATGTTCATTATAGGGTAGTGCAAAACTTCTACAGAGTTCTGAAGTGCTCAGCACAGGTCTCCATGTCTCTCTGCATATGCACCGTCAAGGCAGCGACATTCTTTGCATGCATAAACTTCACTAGCAGGCACTTGGCACATGGACCGGACCCGGTTCATCGCGATGAGGGGAAAAAGCAAACCGCTGCTGATACTTCCTCGCCAAGGCGAGTCGTTCCCGAAACACGCAAAAGGGGAAAGTTTGTTTAAGAAAAAAAGAATGAATGAATGAATGAAAAGAAAAAGAAAAGAAAGAGAGAGAGAGAGAGAGAGAGAGAGAGAGAGAGAGAGAGAGAGAGAGAGAGAGAGAGAGAGAGAGAGAGAGAGAGAGAGAGAAAGAGAGGCGGGATGCTTCACGGAGCCATTCCCCAAATCTGCTGATCTAGAGGCGAGAGGGGGAGGGGAAGCCCAAGTTTTCCCCAGCCTGCCTCAAACCCATGCCAAACAATAAGGTGATGTTTTTGTCCCATGGATCCTATTCTTCCTTCTTTTCAAGCTTATCGAATGATGCAATGTAGGCTTCAGCGATTCGTCTTACATGCCGTATCAGGAAATCGGTTGCGTGCCCTTCCTCAGGCAGGGGGTAACAGTCTCTTTCTCTCTTATTGGTGTTGGTTTTTTTATGGTTTTTTTTTTCCCACTATTTTATTTAATTTTTTATATTATTTTTTGGTTTTTTTTTCTCTTTTTTCTTTTTAAATTAATGTAAATTGAGGTCAAATGAAACCCATGCCTTTACTTACGCAGAACGGCATAGCGAGGAGTGAAGCATGCGCCAATGGCATTGCTCAATTTAGACTCCTGCAGACTTTACCCGGATCACACAGTTTTTTTTTTTTTTTTTTTTTTTTTTTTTTTCCTTTCCCTTTTCTTCTCCTTCTCTGTTTTGCTCGTCTTTGGCACTAAAACCAACAAGACAATAAATGAAACGGCCCCCTTCGGCTGCGTCGCGAAAACAAGTTTAGTTACAGAATAGGACGATTCGAGCACCCGAATTGCACGATTGAGTTCCATAGCTGTATGGTTTTGCATCTCCGTGTTTTGAATCTTGTTCCTTGCCCTTTCCCCGAGGTTTCCACGATGGCGAAGCTGGTGCCAACCCCGAAAAGGAACGGGAGGAAGTCCAACAGGACCCCAAAGCTGTTGGCCGACGCCGTCATGAAGCAAACGGCCGCCGGTTTTTGGAGATGGGCGTGGACACGAATGCTGAAGGCAGAAGTTCCTGTCTGCTTTAGTGGTGGTTGGTGCTCCGTACTTTACAGTAGCCTGGAGTGGCTCGTGGCGGAAATTCGACTCGCTCCACGCACGATTGGGGGAACCGGGGGTTGTTGGCAATCATAATCATAAACAGGCTGATGTCGACACCTCACCGTCGAATCCTGACGGCCGATACCCGGGGAGACTGGTTTGGACGTCCCGAGTGTAAGTACATGTTTGGCCATCTCCTCCTCGGGGAGATAAGCGATGAGATGCGTGGAAATTACAAATGGTAGTACGTACTGCTACCGCCGCCCCAAGTACTGCTGCTGCTTGTGCTGCTTGCATCCCATGCACGCAGTATAGGCCGGTGTTGGTGCTTTGAAGGGCAGGGATCTGCAGAGTACTCCGTGCAAGAGGGTGATTTTCGTGGTTGGAGAGAGCTTACTTGGAGCAAGGGATGCCCAAGTACCTATTCGTGTTGCCCTCCATCAACAAGGACGAGCATACCTAGAGTAAGAAGTGGGAAAGTAAGCAAGAGACGTGCTGATATCACCAGATGCAAGCAACTTCGTATCGATGGAAGCTTCTAGCTTGCCTGCAGCAACCACAAAGCAAACAAATATAGAACAGCATCTCGCAGCTTGGGCCGCCGTAAAGCACGGGCGGGGTTGCGTCGTCTGCTGTGCTGTGCTTGCGCTCTCTGTCTCTCTCTCTCTCTCCCCCTCTTCCCCCCCCCCCTCTCTCCCTCTCCCCCTCTCCTGCCGGCTGCGCAAGCAATCGGGCAACGGTCGCCAGCATGCCGTACATGCACATATAGGCTCTGTCGTAACAGCACGGAGTAGGCAGGTATCCGTCGGCTTGGGACTGTTTAGCAAGAGCGGAGCTTCGCTGGGGGGATCCCTGATGTGCTTCAGCACGATGGAGCTGCCCGCCGTGTACCCATGGAGAAATGGCTTGGAACGGGACCCATCCCTCCTCATCCACGGGCCACTGACCGTCCTGGCTTCACGCTCCATCGTTCTGCTCCGTACGGAGTACGGAGTACTTTGCGGTATTATGTACAAGTTCGAGCCTGCGTGGCACGAACGCTAAGCAATAGTGCAATGCGATGCGATGCAGCAGCCCTGGGACCTGACTCGAAGAAGAAGACAAAAAAAAAAAAGAATGCCCTCGGTAGATGGAGCCGAATTGTGACTGCTAGAGCAGCAAGCAATTGGTTGGCGAGAACTTGACGCTGCCCACTGCTGCTCTCTCTCTCTCTCTCTCTCTCTCTCTCTGTCCATCTGTTTCTCTCTTCTTTCTTTTCTTTTTCTTTTTCTTTCTTTCCTTCTTTTTATCCCCCCCAACACGTAGCGATCACAATAGACAACGTTGGGCCGTCTTTCCCTTTTCGACGCCTCTCATCTCATGGGGGGTCTTTTCGTAAAACCTACCCAACCTCGTTGGACCAAGGCCAGGCTGGGGGCCATGCTTGCGTCCTAGGAGCAGACTAGCCTCTCTCAGCCAGAACGTTTCACGACTGCTGTCCGGGCCGGAGGGCCAATCCCTGCTGATCAAGAGTAGTTTGGCGGGGAGGGAGGAGACCTATGTAGCGGCACTCGTACGGATACGGAGCACCTTTTTTTTTTCTCTCTCTCTTTTCTACAGCTTCCTTTGTCTTTGCTCTGCTTCTTTCGGAGACGACAAGTAGACAGCAGTAGATTGTGCTTGGCGGCTGCGCTAGCAAAACGAGGCAAGGTAGGACATGGGGTTCCCCTGGCTTGCAATCTCGAGCGAGTTTTTTCGTGTCGCCCCCACCGATGGATGTTTGTCTGTCTGGTAGGGCGGTCGCTCGATTCGACTCCATCCTTGTAAGAGCTGGGCGTCCGTATTGGAGATGCCAAGTGCTTTAGCACTAGTGAGTATGTTTGCTAGGTCGAAGTCGCATGAATGAATGAATGACAGGCACAGGCACAGGCACAGGCACAGGCACAGGCACAGGCACAGGCGCAGAAACAGGCGCAGAAACAGGCGCAGAAACAGGCGCAGGGACGGCGAACAGCTCTCGATTCGCCTGGGAGGGGCGCTTGATGCGTGTTATCGCCGCGCAGCACCTCGCGCGTTCGCTCTACGGCGGACGTCGGCTCTGCATCTGAGGAGCTCTTACGGCGAAGTGGTCCATTGAGGCTGATGCTGATGCCGATGCCGATGCCGATGCCTGATGCCGATGCTGGATGCTGGATGCTGTTGCACTCCGTACTCGTCGTGCATGTCGGGCGCTGGCGTAGGCCGGCCAACTTTCCGCTTACATTTCGATACGACGCAAAGACAATATGCGAATTCAAAAAAAAAAAATCAGAAATAAAAAAAAATAAAAAAAAAATGCAAATATCCCGTCCGCGATGGATCGCCGTGTGGAGGCTGAGCGAATAAAAACATTCTTCAGCGAGAGGGTTAGTAATTGGCTTCCGTTCCTGCATATGCATGGCTGTGAGTTTTGGTGCGAGGGGGGGAACCAGGCCGCATATCGCCGATTGCCTGCCCTGTAGGTAACAGTTACCTACTAGTAGTACTCGTACCTACCTGGATTATCAAGTATACATACTTGTACATGGAGCTGCCGCCTTAGTCATTACCTACCTGGTAGCGCCTTTACTAATGTACAGAGTAGCAGTACTAAGGTACCTAGTAGTATACCATAAAGGTTAGGTACTACCTAGTACCTATTAGACGTAGGTAAAGTACCTAGTAGTACTAAATTACCTAGTAGTAGCAGTACTAAGAGTTAGTAATACTACCTAGGTAGGTAATATGCGGTAGCGGTAGCCCAGGAAAAAGGCAGGGTTTAACAGAATAATTTAGTAGTACGTACTATCTCAAGTACTAGTACTTAAGTATAAACATCTTCTACTAGGTACGATAGGTACTAGGTACTAATCCACCAGCTCTGCTACTACCTTAAGTAATGCATGTACTTTAGTAGTAACTTGGTACTAAGGGGCCTAGTACTACCTAAGTGGCACTAAGCATGAGGTACCTACCAAGTACCTAATGATGCTGGCTGGCAGGCGCAGGTGCCAGGTACAGGCACAGGCATAGGCATAGCCGTAGCATGGAATTTGCACAGCAATCCTTCGGATCCAGGGCAGGAGCTCGCTCAACGCGCCTGAAGCGCGGACCCGACGCAGCGGATTGGACCATGGCTACCTTTAGTAATTGCCACGCGGATCCTTGCCGTCTGGGCTCTCCGACGCGTGGGCAAGGCCAGGGCAAGGCTCGTGCCTTCCCCGTCCTCCTGCTGCCTCTCCGTACCGGGTACAAGTGCTCCCTGAATACCATCGCGCGCCATGGTGGTTTTTGGTGACGATTTATCCTTTGGTGACTGTATCTGTGAGTACTGCTACAAGTTTTTGTTTCTCTAGTGAGCCTGTTAAGGCAGTAAAAGGCTCACCAGAGGGCTCACCAGAGGAAAAACGTGTTGGAACCCTTGTGGGAGCAGTCACCAGAAATCCCCTTGGCGCGCGATGGTACCTAAGGTACTACTTGTCAGTACTGGGAAACGGGTGCTTGGACAATCAATGGCCCTTGTTGGCTTGCTCTAGCGGGCTCCAGAGGTACCAACTTACCACAAGTGCCTTGCCCTGGGGAGCATCTGTATCTTACCCACTAAGGTACCTTAGGCGGTGCCGCGACGCCTGCAAGGTACAGGCATTTTAGTGGTAGTATCTATACTACTTTAGTAAGTACTATGTAGGTATACTTAGTAACTAGTACGTAGTACTAGTAACTTGAAGGTACGAGCACGTATTCCAACTGCTGTTAGTGCAGGGTACTACTGCGGAGAGACTCTCGAATGGCTTGGCGGGTGGCAGCGCAAGTTGCGTTGCTCTGTAGGCGTCACACCACGGAAACGGAATTCTCCCCCGTGCTGCTGGTATATGCCTACTAGGTAGTTAGTACCTTAGTAGGTGCCCTAGCAGAGGGAGTAGCAGGTGCAAGTGCTGCCTTAGAAACACTAAAGGGCCCAATACTGAGATAGTTTAGTTAGTACTACGGTACTAGACCTACTACCCTTAGGCAGTACGAGTACCTTTGTAAACTACTAGTATAGGTACTGTACTTATCTTACTACAGTACTATCTAGTACTAGGCAGGTACCTGGCAATAGCGCTCTTGGCCCGTCTGGCTCAATCCCACCACGCCCTCATCAATCCAATTTTATCCATCGCCCATCGATCGGCCTTGGCTAGTTAGTTTTTTGTCCTGGCATCTTCGCAGCCCTCCGCGGCAGAGCCAGACGAGACACGCCGTCTTCACGCGGCGCTGTCTCAGACCTCGCCTTCTAGAATCTCCCACCGAACACCTGTCCAGAGATTTTGTATCAGGAGCTCGGGGCGTTCCGGTCGATTCCACGGCTCCGTACGCGAGCGGTCCTCGCTCATCTCGCGATGGGCGTGCCGGGAGACGCGGCGATTCGGTGGGAAACAATTAAAAAAAAAAGAAAAGAAAAGAAAAAAAAAAGGAAAAAAAAAAAAAAGAAACACCACAACAGCGCAGCAATGTGCCACGCAGCACGGCTTTCGCACCATTCGCTGCTTTTCGCCCTCCCGTACGAGCCCGCGCGTTCCTGCAGCTCAGCTCAGCCCAGGCGTTGCCGCTCTCTCTCTCAGTCCGCCGGCGCACCTGCAGGTTGCATCAGGCTCAATCCGTTGTTGCATCCCATGCGCGACGCTTCCAGCCTTGCCCGCCAACCTGCCGTAGGGCATGCGCGAGCGTCTCGTCTCCTCCGTGCTCCGGCCTCGTCCATACAGAGCTGGGCTCAGCCATGGCCGGCCCTGTTTGTACTACAACTTTGCCTGCATTCACCGGCCCCATCGGTCTGCGTACATACAGGGTGCTGAACCGTCGAAGTCTTCGGCAGGATGCAATATCCCAGGCCTTCCAGGGGTACCAAAGTCCCACGACCCTGTCAGGCCGAGAAGGTCAACAGGGAGTCGTCTCCGTCAGGGGCCCCCCCCTGTTGACGGCGCTGCCCAGTCCGCCCTCAAAAGATGTTCCGCCAGCCCAACCTCCTGATTTGGCCGGGGGTCAAGGATAGCCCCCAAATTTGGGAATCTTTGGCAAACAGCTTCTTTCTGGGGCCCTGGGGAGAGAGAGAGAGGGAGAAAAAAAGAGAGAAAAAAAAAAAAAAGCCGCCCTCTCTCGTGCAGTCTGGTTCAGCTCAGCTCAGCTGCAGCATCCAGATATAATCCCAGGACCGCTGCTTTCGTGCGTACGTCGTGCTGAGCATATCCACTCCACGCTTCGCCCTGCCCGAACTGTCGATTACGTTCATCACCGGCGTCCCCTGGGTCATCATTCTTTCATACAAGTACTGCTCTTATGGAGCACGGAGTACCATATCCCTACATGTACTCATAACGAATAGCGGAGCCCAAGAGTCGAAAAAAGAAAAGAAAAGAAAAAGAAAAAAAAAAAAAAAGAGCACGCACACACACAAACACACACAAAAAAAAAAAAAAGAAGAGAGAGACAGAGAGAGAGAGAGAGACCCTGGATCAGACAGTCTCGCCGCAGATCCCCAGAGGGCATGG
Source organism: Trichoderma cornu-damae (assembly GCA_020631695.1). NCBI lineage: Eukaryota > Fungi > Ascomycota > Sordariomycetes > Hypocreales > Hypocreaceae > Trichoderma > Trichoderma cornu-damae. Next base: position 1,507,624 of record CM036093.1, read on the forward strand.
TCTGTCGTCTCCCTCCCCCAGCCCTTGACTCGCCATGTGGAGCATGAATGCCATAGCCATCTACTCTGGCCACCCGGCACAGCAGCAGGTTTCCGGGGCCAGGCCTCGGACGTCTTCCTCCTGGTACTTGAATAGGTCGTGGACGGCTCCGTCTTCTCCTAAACTTAACCACCCATTTTTCGCAATGTCTCCCATGAGTGCTGCCGAATTTTTCGAACCTGCCATGGACAGGCCACCGTCTCCGAGCAGGATACGACAGCTGAACTCGCAGGTCAGGCGAGCCTCGCAGCTCCGGCGCCAGAACGGCCACCGCACCGCCGCGTCGACATCTGTAGCTTCCAACGGCGAGAACCCGGGGTGGGAGCAGACCTTGGAGAACCTGTCGCTTGGCAGACGTGCTTCTGTCAAATCCACCACCAGCAGCGCCCACTCGAAAGAGCGCTCCGATAGCGTCTACGGCTTCGGCAAGAACCCCTTCAACCGGCGAGCGAGATCCAAGCGCGAAAGCAGCGCCAACTCTTCCTCAGCCAGCTCCATGTATTCCGCTGAAGCGCCGGCCGACAATGCCGTGGCTCCAGCCGGCCCCAAGGAATCCTTCATACAGGCTTTTGCTCGGCGACGAGCTTCCCGAGACGACACGGCAGCTTCCCAGAGGCGGCTGCAGATCTCGGGCCCTTACAACTTCCAACATGTCACCCACACGAATCGCGACGATGCCTCGGCGCTGGAGGCGGCGCCGGAGCAGCTGACGATGCGGGCGACCGGCCCGACGAGCGTTCCCGCCGCTCCCAGCGCGACCGAGGGCTCTGGCCTTCTCTTCCACCCCGACGCCTACAGCGACTCCAGTGCTTTCTTCTCGCGGCCCGCCGCCTCATCGCGCCAGACGGTGCCGCCCCCGGGGCCTCGCCGATTGATGAGACGAATCCGATCTCAGGATCAGCTGCGAGCAGGCGTTCCTTCCATGTCGCCGCCGCCCAGGCCGCCAAGGTCCCCCATCAATCCCACCGCGCCGCAATCTGGCTCTCCCGTTTCGCCCTCTCGGAGACCCAGCCTCCGAGCGGAATACGAAGATGTTGACGAGCAGATCCCGACGGTAAGAATTGAGCGGCCGAGGACCAGCGGAGGCTTTCGGCACCCGCAGCCGTATAACCCCAACGATGCAGCCGAGCCGCTCCCGCCCATTGGGCCTCTCCACGCCCCTCCGATTGCGACCAGCCGAGAGGATTTTCACGTCTACAACACGCAGCTCTCGCCAATCCAGCCCTCGCCTACCGAGCCTGCTTGGCCGCTTGCCAGCCCTACGTTGGCATCGTACGAGACCCCGCTTGCTGACGTGCCGGAAGAGGAAGAGCACGGCGCCGCCTCCAGGCGGTCCATTCGGGGCAGCCAATCCGTCCCCGTGCTGCGCAGGTCCCATCGACCGGCGAGCAACGCGTCGGAGACTCTCGGCAGCCTTCACATGACGTCGGTGCAGCAGCAGCAGGTCGTTGTAGAGCCGGCGACGGAGAGGCACGGCTTCGACTTTGGCATCATCGAGGAGAGCTGGGAAGACGACATTGACTACTGTTATGAGCACGAAGCAGAGGCCGACTGTGACTACCAGTGGGAGCGCGACTCCATGGACACGGCCCGCGACAGCCACGCTTTCGCGGTGGGGGTGGCTTTGGCCCCCGAGGAAGCCGACGTGCCCATCGGCACGGCAAGGTCTTCTCCTGGCATGCTCTCGGTGGCCACGTTTGATGTTCCGGCCCTGAGCCCCATCAGCCAGACGTCGACGCCCACCGTCCAAGAAGCCGTCACCCCGGTCCTCCCTGCGCCTGCTGCCAACAACTTCTCTCTCCCGCTATTTGACAAGAAGAAGTTCCGTGCTTCTCACGCCTCGAGCTTCAAGGAGTCTCACGGCTTTACCCTGTCGCCATCGCTGCTCATCCCTGGTGATTTCCACCAGCAGATGCTCCTCGAAGAGGGTGCCAGGCACGAGTACCCCGACGAGGACGAGCTGGCGCTGCCCTATCAACAGCAGGCCTCCTTCTACGACGAAGCCAGCAAGCCCGTTCAGTGGTCGCAGCAGCGAGCCAGCACCTCCACGACGGGAACCGTCTCCACGCACTCCGACTCGACCGCCGACCGCCACATCTCCACCAACTCTACTTGGTCGTTTTTCACTCGCCACACTGCTAGCAGCAGCGGATCCGTGCACAAGATGACTGGTTCCTGGACCGAAGCTGCAGAGCCTCTGCCCGTTGCCCAGGCCGAGGCGCCGCCGCCAGTCGACGCTGAAGTGGAGGCGGGTATCACCAGCCCCCAGGACACGGTTCCCGAGCTCGTCTCGTTCCCTCTCGCGCCTTCTAGGAAGCCCTCCCACCACAAGTCTCATGCCAGTGAGTCGATCATTCACGAGGAGCCTTCTCCTTCGTTCAAGCAATACGAGGCGGGCCAGAGACGGCGCTCACGACCTAGGACTGCTAGTCTAAGCGGCCAGGCGCCACCCGTTGGACAGTATGCCTTGTTTCCTCGATCATACATTAAGCCGACTGGCGACCGCATCTAAAAACAACACACACGCACACACACACACACACAGACGTCGCACTCAAGCCATATTCGAAAGCGGGCTCTCTTATTATGCACTCTTTTATTTTTTGAAAGCCTGCGCCATTCGATTTCCTATGTAACCTACCTCTAGCGATGTACACCACCTTTTATTTCCTTGACCAGTTTTGAGATCAGCGTATACACGCGGACACAGGGCGCAGTAGCCTTGTGGGATTGTGTTATCGCGCTGAACTCTGTGTGATTCTTACCTATCGTTAACGGCGTTATTCATTTCTGCTGTATAGAATTTTAGAGGCTTGTCATTGCCATTGACTACCCGACGCTGGGCTTTTTTTTTCTCTCTTTCTTTCTTTTTTTCCCCCTCCTTGAGATATGATGGTGACAAGAAAGAGGGGAGAAAGGTGGGAATGGGAAGAAAAAAAAAAGGGAGGCAAATATCCTGAATGAAAAAAAGAATGAGATAGATAAAATCAAAAAAAAAAAGGCAGGAAACACACACAGCTGACATGGGTCTTTTCCTTTTCTTCTTCTGGTCTTGAAGGGCTGGAAATGGAAATTCCGGGATGGAATTTTGGGGGATTTTATGACGAATGCGATGGAATTTATGAACCGGACTTAGAAGGAGTTTTTTTTCTTTCTTTTTTTTTCTTTTTTGGTTTTTCTTTTTTTTCATTCATTCATTCTTTCTCGTTGTTGTTGTTGTTGTTGTTTAAGTGCTCTATCATCTAGCTTTTGTCCTCACCTCGATCTTTCCTTTCTCTGTCTTGATTTTTTTTTTTTGGAACCTGATGCGGATTTTTTTTTTCCAAGGGAAAAAAAAAAAACAAAAAAAAAAAAAACAATTGGGATTCCGTGTATGAATCCGTTGTTGTTGTCAAGTAATAAGTGCGGTATTTTGGTATTTTGGTTTGATTTGCTCAGGGCACACAACACTGTCTGTAATTTTCATTGTATAGAGAAAAAAATGCTTCAACTGAAATAGGCGAAAAAAAAAAAAAAGGAAAAAAAAATAATTAAAACATCAAGCATCAAATAAATTACTTTGCGGTGGTGCCTTGACTGTAAATATGATGTGACGTGATTGTGATTGTGATTGTGATGCGTCTTGGCTGTGTGCTGCCTGCTTTTTGTTTTATTTGATGCTTGAGCGTTGTTGTCGAGATTATGGCTGCAGGTATTGATTGATTGATTGATTGATTTGGCCATTAAGGAATTCAGAATTAGATGGAGGGGATCGTGTGAAGCATGCACGGAGTTTGTAGTCTGTAAGCTGTAATATAATCACTTTGTTGCCAACTACACTGCTGCGGAGAGTATCATCAGCTGTGTCTCCTTGTTTTTGTGGTGAATAACTCAACCCAGCGTCAAGGCAATTTTTTTCTTAAGAAAAAAAAAAAATCAAAAAAAAAATCAATGTTTCCCTTAAAAAAAAAAAAAAACCATGCACACGCCTCCAAAAAAAAAAAAAGAAAGAAAGAAAGAAAAAGAAAAAAAGAAAACGCCATCCTTGTCATTTTCTGGTTTTGCCCTCCCCCCCTTTCTTCTCCTTCTTCTCTTCTTCTTCTCCCATCTGATTCAAGATATTATTACGAGTCATGAATAACGGAGCCGTTGACTTGGAAGCCGTCGACTTGGAAGCTGTCGGCTTGAAAGCTGTCGGCTTGAAAGCTGTCGGCTTGAAAGCTGTCGGCTTGGAAGCTGTCGACTTGGAAGCTGTCGACTTGGAAGCTGTCGACTTGGAAGCTGTCGACTTGGAAGCTGTCGACTTGGAAGCCGTCGACTTGGAAGTTGTTTTGCTTTGATCCCCTATTTCTTGCTGGTTTTGGACTTCTTCTTGGGCCGCTCCTCTTCCTCGTCGACGTCTTCCATCTCCTCATCCTCGTCGTCGTCATCGACGTCGCTCTCGGCACTTCCGGAGCCGGAGCTCTCGTGGTTGCTGTCGTACTCCTCCGCGACGTCGCTCTCGCTGTCAGCTTGGAAATCCTCGTCCACACTCTCCTCGTCTTCGTCAGCAGACCCGCGATCTGCCTTGGCGACGACGACTTCTTCATCAGACTCATCCATGGCTTCCTCGCGGAGCGCAGCGGCGAGGAGGTTGGCGTCCTCGTCGATCTCGTTCTTGACGCGCAGCCCCTTGAGTTTGAAGAATGATTCCAGAGCTTTGAGATCCTCACGATTAATGTTGCTGAACTGCGATGATCCGGCGCCGTTCTTCATGACGACTGTGATGTCGAATGTCGACAGGGCGGAGACTGCACCGCTTACGCGGGAGAAGGTGATTGACTGTGTCTGCTCGTAGGCGATGTACGTCGCTGGTTTCGGGACGAACATGAACGCCTTTTCTAAGCAGTACAGGAAACCTTCGCTTGCTTTGATGGAGCACTTGATACCATATTGGTTGCGGTGGCTGTCTCAAGAACAAAAGGGTCCAAAAAAATTAGCCAAGAAGTCGTTCCCATGATCGGTGGGTTTCGTGTGCAAAGGTAGGTGGTCAAGGGAGGTAACACATACGTAAGGAAGTCCTTCGCAGGTGACGAAATCTTCTTGTTGCCGAGTCCTCGGAAGATCTTGGCGACGACATGGTGCAAGGGCTCTTCGTAGTGAGGCTCGAGCTTGTCCTTGTACTTGCTCTCTAGCTCTGCCTCGTCAATGTTCAGGTCGATGGTCACCTCCTCATCCTTCTTGAACTGCATCACGACGAAGGGGTATCTCGTCTGGCCCTGGCGCAAAGGAGGGTCCAAGCCAATGCAGAGTAGGCAGTGCATTTCATCGGGCTTGGGGAGGACCATGAACTTCTTGACCGCCTCGTACTGGATCTTGTAGTCGTACGTCTTGCCACGGAGCCTGAATGAGGCTTCGTACATGTCGATATCGAAACGGCCCCTGCTTGCGGGTCAGCGACTGGTCTAGGCGAAGACGAAGAATACGTACCTGGGGGTGAGATGCAGAACGTCGAGGAAGGTGGCGATGGTATCACCAGCCGTCTCGCCAATCTCAGCCTTCTCAATGAGTGTCTCGTAGAAGAGCGTGGCGGCGTTCTTCTCCTCCTCCCCGCCGTCGCTGCCGGCGTCCTCGCCCCCGGTCTCCTTCTTCGTCGTTACGCCGGGTATGTAGAGTCGCATCTCGACGAGCTGATCTCTGCCCGCGCCGGCCTTTTTGCCCTTGCCGCGAGCGCCGCCCAGCTGGCCGTTGGTGCCGGTGTCGTTGGCGTTGAGGGGCAGGGCCAGCTCCACGGCGACCTCGTTCCGACCCGCCAGGTTTGTGTTTCCAATCTCGGAGTAGGGCATCTCAAAGGCCGGCCGGTTCTGAACGTTGAAGACAAGCTCGGCCTTTGAAAACTCGGCCTTGCCCCAGTTCCAGCCCCGCAGCGCATGCTCCTTGTTCTCCAGCGCGGTGCTGTACCAGTTCTTGAAGATCTTGCTCAGGCGCTCGTAGTCCTCGTGCTGGAATCCGTCCAGCTGGATGACGCCAGAGTTGCGCTGCAGGATTCGGATCTCGTACCCCCTGGCGGCGCGGCTCCATTGGGCGCTCCCAATGTTGCTGTGATCGAGGGTGAAGGTGTCGCCGCCGCCCGCGGGCTTCCATCCGAAACCGGTCTCTGCGAATCTGCACTTGCCGCTCTCCTTGGAGAGGTCAAGGTAGATGCTGTCGAAACTCTCGCTGTGCACAAGAGGCTGCGGTTAGCACACGGGGAGGAGCAGATCTTTTGAGAGCAGAGCAGAGTGACCACCAAAGAAGACCTTGAGCAAGCACAGGATGGACACTGAGTCCATCTCCACCTGGATTGATGGGGAGAAGAGCAAAGAAAGAAGAAGAAGAAGAAGAAGAAGAAGAAGAAGAGACAAACAAGAAAGAAACAGAGAAAAGAAGAAGAAAAAACCGAGAGAGAGCGGCGAGAGAGACGCTGCGGGAGACTTACATTGCAGTCATTTTGGCCGCCCAGAATGATGCGAAATAAACGATGCCGACGGGAATCGCTTCCAAAAAAAAATCAAAAAAAAAAAAGAAAAAAAAAAAATCCTGAGCGCTGTGTTGGGGCCTTGGATGAGGTGAGGCCTGCTGCCTCGATAGATCATCAAAAATTAAGCCTTCGGCGCGCGACGCAGAGACGCGCCACCAGCCTTTGCGCCTCAGCCACAGAGGCCACCCCGCGAGAGACAAGTGTGTGGCGCATGGTTGCAACAAGGCTGAGCTTATCCAAAAATCGCCATTGCTGTCACTCTCGCCTGTAGCACGACATTGCGTTACGTTACTCGTCATTACGATTATCATATTTTTTTTTAAAAAAAAAACTATTTGCCGAGCTGCCGAGCGTGCTTGACATAGTCGCCGTGGAGTTTGTGAATATTGATAAACCCGCTGCGAGCTTCCAAGCTGTTGAACGGATTTCCAAGCGCCTCATTGTCCGCGTCGCCCAAAGAACTCCCATCAGCCTCCCGCTCAATCTTGCCGGCCCAAGTGTGCCATTGGATCGGCTTCGGCGTCCCTCCTCCCAGCACAAGGCCCAGACAGATCAGAAACGTTGCCGCGATGGTCTCGATGTAAATGTCCAGCGGCAGAGCAGCTGCCGAGTGTGACGCGGGATGCTGGACCGAAGTTGACGACAAGACCGTGTGCTCATGCGCAGAGTAACATCTGGCATCACGGTTGTGTCTTAGTATTCATGGCAGAGACAAAAAAAATAAAACCAGCAAATGGATGTTATCGTACCCGTGGGCAAGAATAACCAGACCGACAAGGGTCAGAGGGCGGGAGAGCCACGCCATTTGGTTCTGATTGCAGCCGCAGAGAGAAGAGGCTGATGCACCGGGTTGAGAGAGATAGACAGATAGTGAGTGAGTGAGTGTGTGAGTGAGTTTCGGGCCTGTGGGCCTGTAGGGAAAAAAAAATGCCCAAATGCCGGTGAGCCGCCGGGTTCAGTACAAGCACAGTGGCTCCGCTGGCGCTCGGCACAGGGAGGGGCCGCCATTTTGTTGGGCATTTCCCGATGGAGCGAGACACAGGGCGGTGTCGCCGCTAGCAGGATGCGGTAGATCTGGCCCGCTGCAGATGTACCCCGACGGCATCGCCCTTGCCAAAGAGTACTTGGTCGCATCGCGGGGCTAATCAGGCTTGTTGCAGTTGTCCGCAGAGCCCTGCGCCGCATGGGCGCCACACAGTGCTTTATTTGAGTCCGTACGGAGCAGCGGCCCCGAAGATGGCGTCAGTCCTCTCTCTGCGCGCCAACGCAGTGACACTCCCATGACAACAACGGAGAACCTTCTCCCCCATCCATCACCTGACAGGCCCGCGCCCTCTTTTCTCTTTTCTTTCACCTCTTCTGCATCGTTCATCACCCAAAATCCCGTTGCCCCCCGCAACAAACACCTTCTCATGACCACGCTCCCCCCCTGGATGGTATAGCCCATCGTCACCTCCAAAGTCCCGACCTCCCCCCAGATTTCGCCCCATGGCGCCGCCCAGATCCAGAGGCGGCCCTGCCGGCAGGGTCACGGCTGCGCTGCTGCTGGCATCGGCCCTCGCCATCTCCCCGGGCTCGGCCACCATCGTCGGCGGTGACGTTGGTCTCGATCAACACGTCCTGCTTCCCGCCGGCCCGGGCCCTCTCCTCCCTTCGCACCCCGGCCCTCCACGGCCTGCGGAGCACACCTTCACGCTCCGACACATCTTCCACCACGGCACCAACAGACACCCGAGGCTTCACAGGAAGCTGGACGTCGTCCACGACCAGTCCCGAATCTTCCTGGCCGCGGACGACGGGTACGACGAGCATGTCGTGCCGCAGCTCAAGGCCAGGAGCCGTGCCGAGACGATCGAGCGGCTGGCGGACAGGCGTCCGTCCGTTGTCGACCCCATTGTCGCCGAATCTCGGAGGCAGGGCTACGCGGCGGTCCTGGACGCTTCCGCGTGGACAATGGACGACGTTTCGTCTCCCGACATCACCGACAAGAAGACGGTCCTGACCATGGCCTACGTCGCCGCCGATGCGTACGTGGAAAAGGAGGGACAGGCGGACTGGCTGGACATTGGCTACCCTTTCAACCGAAGCCTCGACTTTGGCTGGGAGACGGACGGCCTGCGTGGCCACATCTGGGCCGACGAGACCAACTCCACCGTCATCATTGGCCTCAAGGGCACGTCGCCCGCCGTCTTTGACGGAGACGGCACGACAACCAACGACAAGGTTAACGACAACTTGTTCTTCAGCTGCTGCTGCGCTCAACAGGGGCAATGGACGTGGCACCAGGTCTGCGATTGCGCCACTGGCACGTACGCCTGCAACAACACATGCGTGAGGACGGCACTGCACGAGGAGAACCGCTACTACGCCGCGGCTCGCGAGCTCTATTCCAACGTCACCGAGCAGTACCCGGACTCCAACATTTGGCTGGCGGGCCATTCGCTGGGGGGCGCCGTCTCTTCCTTCCTGGCCCTGACCTACGGCCTACCTGCCGTCACGTTCGAGGCCGTGCCGGAAGCGCTTCCGGCTTCTCGCCTCGGCCTCCCGGTGCCTCCCGGAGCAAACCCCGACACGCCGCAAACGCGAGCCTACACGGGCACGTATCACTTCGGCCACACGGCAGACCCGGTGTACATCGGCACGTGCAACGGGGCGACTGCTACGTGCTCCTTCGCCGGCTACGCCATGGAGTCGTCCTGCCACACCGGCTACGAGTGCGTCTATGACGTCGTGGCCGACAAGGGGTGGCGAGTGGGAATCGGCACCCACAAGATCCGGTCCGTCATCCAAGACGTCATCCTCAAATACGATGAGGTCCCCAAATGCGTCCGCACCCCCGACTGCCGGGACTGCGGCCCATGGAAAATGTACGAGAGCAACGGCACCGAGTCCACCACCTCGGCAGTTCCCACCACCACCTCCCGGACACGGACACGTACTTCGACGTGCCAGACGCCTGGCTGGTGGGGTTGCTTGGACCAGACGACGACAACCACGGGCGACGCCACGGCGCCGGCACCCACTACTACCACAACTACCACCACCAGCACCTCTACGTGCAAGACGCCTGGTTGGTTCGGGTGCAAAGACAAGGCCACGACCACGACGACGGCCACGACCACGACGACCACGACGACCACGACGAAGGCGACCACCATTCGGTCCACCATCACGACTACTTGCGAGACGCCGGGGAGATTCTGGGGCTGCAATGACGAGCCCACGACAAGCTCTCCGCTCACAACCACTCCCACGAGCACGACCTGCGAGACTCCAGGCAGGTTCTGGGGCTGCAACGATGTGGCGACATCTACGAGCACAAGGGCTGCTGCCGGGAGCGCCGCGCCGCGCATTACGGAAGCTCCGACGGCGGTCCCAACATGATGGGCACGATGCGGTCAGCAAGAATTTGAGAGATTGGTATAACTTTTTTTTTTCTGACTTGATATACAAATTGGCGTTGGGTAAACTTTGTTTTTTTCCCTTTTTTCAATAGACCGCCGCTCAAGGTTAGTGGAAAGATTTTTGTGGTTTTTGAAGCAGGCAAACATTTGCAGCGATTACGATGCATGAGTACGTAAGGTATTAGTACTGCCACCTATTAGCACTAAGGTACTACTAGGTACCTTGGGTACTAAGTTGGCTAAGGTAAGGTACTACTAAGATGGTCTCTTTTGTATAGTGGTATTTCTATAAACATACAATTACGCTTGGATGTTGAATTATTATTATAAATTTTCTTTTTTTATCATATACTCCCTCTGATATCTCCCAACGTATTTGCTTGCAATGCAGATACGGATTCCTTACTATTAAAAAATCACAGAGCCGTGCGGCATGTTTTAGTTAGTACCTGCCTGTTATTTATCATGGTATTACCTAAGCCTCCTAAGGTACCTATACGGTACATAGGGATGCTGTGACGAGTGTATCAGTTGCATGTATTGCAAGTACAGATACTTTACAATACATGTTGACTCTTGGCTCATGTCAAGTATCTATACCTTAGTACTTGGTAGCGCTCCGCCCGAGGTGGGTGTGATGTCAGCGAAATCGGGGGATTTTTTTTGGGGGATTTTTTTTTGGGGATTTTTTTTTTCTCCAGTCCAACCGCCAAACGCCAAACGCGTCCTCCCAACTCTGGTGCTTCAACAAACAAACAACGTCTCCCGATGTAGCTGCTGCCGTTTGGCGCTCTCTCGTGCTTCCATGCGGCAGAATCCGCCACAGGCTTATCGTCAGCCGTTTTCCCTCCCGTTCCAGCCGCAGAAACGTCGACGATGGATTCCGAATCGAGGTTGTCCGATAAGGACGAGTCGCAGCTCTCGGCTCCTCCTCCTCTCAGCGACCTGGACAGCTCCGACAGCGACAGCGATAGCGACAGCGCCAGCGAGCCGGAATCAAGGCCAGGGCCGGAAGGGGAACCCGAGCCCGTAGAGTGGCTCGCCACCTCGCGGTCGCGCCGGTCCACGGCTGGCAACCGCATGAAGTCGATGCTGGCCAACGAGGAGCCGGATTCCGACCTCGAACTCTTGTTCGCCGAGGACGAGGACGACCAGGGCTTCTCCGATGTCGGTGGTGACGCCTCGGACGTCCAGATGGACTCGTCGTCCGATGGCGAGGACGAAAACAATGCTGGCGACGACCTGGAGGGCGAACACGAGCTCGAGCGACAGGCTCGGGAGCGGCGTGCCGCGCAGCGGAAGCGAAAGGCCCAAGACGCCATACCGGCCAAGTTCAGGAAAAGAGTCCGCATCCATCCGGCGGCGTCAGATACCTCGACGCCGGCTCCCGCGCCTCGCCCCAAGAAAAAGTCCGAGCGCACGTCTTGGCTGCCTTCGCCGGCCGATCTGCCCACCCGAGCATCCTCCCGACAGACGACGCGCATGTCCAAGGAGCAGCTCCACCAGCAGATGATGGAGCGGGAGGAGCGGCGGCTGAAGCAGCTGGAGCAGATGCAGAAAAAGGCGGCCAGGATGGAGGCGCTTAAGAAGCCCCCCATGACGCAGGAGGACCGGCTGCGCGAAGCGGCCGTGGTGGAGAAGCGCAACAGCAAGAGCCTGAACCGCTGGGAGGTGGCCGAGAAGCAGAGGGAGGAAGAGCGGAGGGCAAAGCTGGCGGCGCTGAATCAAAGAACCCTCAAGGGTCCGGTCATTACCTTTTGGACGGGCCTTGGCGAGGCACGGCGCGTTGTCATTGAGGAAGAGAAGCCGAAGAGGAAGAGGGTGGATAAGAAAGACAAGGCCAAAGATGCGGCTCCTGCTGCTGCTGCTGCTGCTGCTGCTGCTGCTGCTGGGAAGGATGATGGTGGTGGTGGTGGTGGTGCTGCTGCTACGACAGATGATTCATTCAAGACGGAAGCCAGTGGCGATGCCGAGGCTACCGTCACCTTGCCAAAGCCAGATCCCACCAAGCTGCTGCCTTTGAAGCAAGAGCAAGAATCGGCAGCGGGCCAAAGCGAGGCTTCAGATCCCGCGCTCCCACGCAAACGGGAGGATGACGAGAACAAGATGGCGCACGAGGCCCTCCCGAAGCCATCCACAGATGCATCATTGCATGGCGCCGCCGCCGCCACCTCCTCCTCCCCTGGCACTGGCACTGGCACTGGCTCTGGTATCCTCGCGGCTCCGTCTGAAGCCTCCTTTCCCTCTGCTACTTCACCTACCGCCGCGAGGCTGCCGGAAGATACTCAACTACGCCGGCCGTTGATGGCCACGCCCCTGCTGCCCCCTCCGCCCCCGCCCAGTGGCTGTGGCTTGGCCGCACCGGCATCTGCCTCGCTATCCGGACCAAGTCACCAGATGTCCCCATTGGCGGCGCCCTCAGGCATTGTTGGTAGCCTACGACCTATGGAGGCCGGCAAGCCTTCCGGTGTGCTTGCGCCTCCCGTTCTCGCACCTCCGCCGGTCATGAGCATGGATTATCGTCCCAGCCCGGCACCAAAGTCCAACGTCCTTGCGCCTCCAAACGCATCTCTGCCTCGGACGACAACCCTAGCGCCTCTCATGCAGATTCAAGCTCCCGGCTCGACGGCTGGCGCCGCTCACGTCTCCAGCGAACCCGTTCTTCGACACACCGTCCTGCGGCCGATAATGCCCGAGCCCGAACCAGTCAGAAAATCGGCAAGCCCCAGCCTTTCAGAGCCGCCTTCTCAGCCTGTCCCAGCTCCGGCCGAGGCCCCTGAGACCACCACGCGCAATGCCATCATCTTTCAAAACTTTGACGAGAATGCCATCAAGGAAAAGAGCATACAGACTCAAATCCTGTTTGGCCGCAAGATGAATAAACTCTCTAGTATGTTTTTGCTCGTCTCCTCACTTCCAAATCCCCTTGCCAAATGGCCTTTTCCTTCTCTCTCTCTCTCCCCCCCTCTCTCTTTTTTTTTCTTTCTCTTTTTCTTCTTCCTGTCTTGTTCCTTCTTTTTTTTTTCACTGATATACCGTTTTTGCAGAACCTGCCCCTACTTCAGTCTGTGTCATCACAAACCTACCAGCCCGTTACCGCGACCCAAAGACTGGGCTGCCTTACCACAATGTTGCAGCTTACCGGGAGCTCCAGCGCCTTAGCCGAGGAGAATTGAGCTGGAGCGGAATCCTCAATGCCTGGGTGGGCGATGAGAAGACGGCAGCTCGCGGCGTGCCGGCCCGCTTTCTCGACCCCAAGGCTCCCGCCAGGTCTCCCGAGGAGAGGGAAAAGGAAAGGCTGGCCCAGATAAAGACTGTTCCGCCGCAGCCGCAGCCTCAGCCTCAACCTCAACCTCAACCTCAACCTCAGCCTCAACCTCAGCCGCCGCAGGTGCAGCAACAGCATCAAGCGCCGCCGGCGGCAGTAGTGGCAGCGGCTCATAAAGCTCCTCCTCAAGTACAACAGCACGTTCAACAAATGAAGCATTCTCAGCAGCAACAGGGAGAGCCGAGACCGCCGCTGCCGCAGCAGCTGCGAGCGCCACAGCAGCTGCGAGCACCACAGCCGTTACAGTGGCAGCAGCAGCAAGTCCAACATCAGAACTTACCAAAACCTCAACAACCGCTGCCTCAACAACCGCCGCCTCAACAACCGCCGCCTCAGCAGCAGCAGCAGCAGCAGCAGCAGACCCAACAACTTCAAAACAGGCCGCCCCCAAATCCCCATCCGCCTCTGCCGCAGAGACAACAGCAGCCAGCACCAAATACAGCCCCCAGCGTGCCTTCAACGCAAGCCCCTCCGCAGCAACAATCTCCCCTCTCAACACCAACGCAACAACAACAGCCCACTCAAACACCGCCGCCTCTCCCCGCTCAGAGCCCTCCTCAAGCGGCGACTCTGCCCCCTCAACCCAAACTTCAGCCTCAGCCTCAGCCTCAGCCTCATCCTGAGCCTCGGGCCGGATCTGCAAGCGAGCTGCAGGCGTCTCCAGAGAGGAGAGCCACGGGTAACGACGACGTCGGCGGCATGGGAAAAGGAAGTGCCGCCGATAACCAGGATGGTGTATCCATTCCCCCCTGAATAGGAGATCATGTAGAAGAGTATATTTCTTGTAGAAAATTTCATGCTAATCACAAGGGCTGTGTGAAAGATTATGTATGAGTGTATGTATTATCCATAGCACACGTAGCCGGGCTACCTTGAAGCAGTCATAAAGTGCAAAGTTTACATATCAACTTTGTGCCCCCTTATATATATATATATATATATATATATATTCTCTATGTCCTTCCTTTGAGCACCCTCTTGAATTTGGCTCAACCTATATATCTACACACCTTGTGCTCGTTAAGCATCTGTTGGGTTTTCGTTTTCTCTCTCTCTCTTTTTTTTTTCTTTGCCTTTACGTAAGATACGCCTTACGTAATATTTTTTTTTATATTCTTCACGTCTTTAAAATGACATATTTCCAATCCGTCGTCTTCTAATGAATGCTATTATCCTTGTGTTTTTCGATTTAATTCAATTTTTCATTCTTATCAAACGAGCGCATCGATCTTATGTTTTTTATTTTTTTTTTCACATTTTAATTTTTAATTTTAATTTTAAATTTTTTTTTAAAAAACAGGCTATAAAATATTGTAGCCAGTTTTCTCTCATTCGCTACATCATGCCAACGCCTTTCCAATCGTTGAAAGGAACAAGGGGGGCCTCCTCTTTAAGTCCAAAACAGCGTCATGGCCGTGTATCCCGTATCAAAAATCACGCTTGCCCGCCTCTCCATTTCATTTGCGCCCCCTCCTTTCCAGGAAAAGAGGGCAAAAAAAAAAAAAAACACCCCTAAACGCCTGTCCGTTTCCCTCTTGCTTTGAAGCTTCGCTGAAGGCTTAAGCTGATTTCGCCAATGTCTAATCTAGTAGACTGATGAAAAAGATGAAACACTCCCCCCCCCCCCCGGTATGTGAGACAAGATAAACGAGGTATGTATCGTCATGTATTCCCACCCAGATTCCCCAAGACCCGAGTGAATGCAGTATGTGAGCCCAAGTCCGGAAGCAGAAGACGAGAGAAGAGGTAATACAAAAGTAGTATCTACAAGAGATGCATGTGGAACTGAAATCCAGTTCCCGTTCAGTGATGGGCAACGTTTTCACGCTCTGTCTGATGGTGTTTTTAAAAAAAAACCACAATGATGTGATGCAGGTATTCAAGTAAGTAAGCGGAAAGGCGAAAAGGGAAAAAAAAAAAAAAAAAAAAAAAAAAAAGCAATGAGTAGCATCGATTCCTCCCTTTGTCGACCCAGCTCAGTGGCCATTAGTGGTGCCTATAGCGCCGACAATCCAGCCGAGTTCACTGACAAAGTCGTCAAGGCCAGCCTCGACGTGAGTGTCCAAAAGGTTGGATCCGCTGGGGACCAGATTCGGTGAAATGGGCGTTGCAAATGTCTGGTGAGGGGCAAACGCATCTTTGGTCTCTTCAATGTGACGCGGCAAGCTGTAGCCCCTGAAAGAGTGTAGCCGAGATTTCGAGATGGGGATGGGAGGGAAATGGGCATCGTCGTCGTTGCTAGAAATGACGTCGTCGTCGTCGTCATCCTCGTCGTCGTAGAAGCTCATGGGGAAATCTTCGTGGAAAGGGCTTGTGGTAACCTTGTCTTTTGTCAAAGTGGGCCAGTGAGGCGCCGAGCTGGTCTCGTTTGTTACGGCAGATATGGGCTGGCTCCGATCGAGAGAAGGTGGTTTGATTGAGAGTTGTGGTTTAGATGCGGCAGCAGTAGAAGTGCCTGCCTCGGCATCATGCTTGATGGACTCCGACGACGAAGAGCGTTGGAAGGGTGGCGGTGATAGGACAGTGACAAACGGCAAGCTTTCCGAGATTGCAGAGGTGGCAAAGTTTTCGTCGTCCTCATCCTCCTCAATGACGTCGTCGGGGATCGTCAATGGTGACAGCTGAGCAGCGTGGCTGGGACGGCGGGGAGCGTGGCCGCCTTCGCGCAGGATACGAGACAGAGAGCCTGGGGAGATGTCTCTTGACCTGGCACCTTCGCTGAGCGACGACGCATGACGGCCACAGCGAGTGTCTTGTGCGGAGGAGACGGTGATGACGTTGTCGTAGATGGTGAAGGTGGAATCTTCAGAGCCAGCGGACGGGCGGCGTGGGCCATCGGAGGACGACTGTGATTTGCGTGTGAAGAACCTCTTCCATGAGGCCGGAGACTGTGAGCGAGATGACGATGGTGAAGGGCGTGAGATGGAGGCGGATTGGGCTCGGCGGTTGGCTGTGCCTGACGGCAGAGGCGTAGGCGGCAAAGGCTTCATGAACTTGGTTGCTGGGTCCATTGTTCTAAAGTTTTCCGGGTGGATGGAGTTCATGGATGCACTTCGGAAGCGTAGTGTGCGCTCGACTGGGACGTCAAGAGTATTGACTGTCTGGCCGGGCATGTATGGGCAAGCAGTTGTGTAAGGCATCGTTGTATCGAAAGTCTCAGCTGATCCATCCACTTCGTACTAGAGGGATGGAGAGGTTAGACTCAGTAATGAGTGAGTGGGTGGGTGTATGGGGTGTAAGTGCATAGGTGAGTGGAAGTGGATGGAAAAGGATGGGTGGAGATGGGGGAGGAGATGGGAAGGATATATATATATATATATATATATATATTATATATATATGTATGTATATATATTAAGGACATAAAGTTAAGAAGAAAGAAAAGACTTACATAGTAGTAGTAGGTGTGGCCCATCTTCAGACCACCGCTCCTCTTGTGACGGTACGGGCTCTCATCGTCGCAGACAATATTTTGGAACGCGAAGCATCCTCTCCATTGGCCATGGCCGCGTCGACTGTCCCGCTCCATGCTGTAGCACATGGTAAAGTTGTCCCAAGAGCCAATGAGGCGCACGGATTGGACAGAGGGCTCCGTCTGACTGTGAGATTTAGGGCGTCAGCTCAAGTCCGTTCCAACGGGCTAGTAATGGATGGTCGATTGAAAAGTCTCAATTTTGGAGGGCGGCCGGGGCCAGATGTGAGTGCGATATAAACCGGGGCGGCGTGCCAGCATAGGATGGGAGTCAAGATGCATGTCTTTGCGATCCCGTCCATCTAGTGCCGTTCGCCGCCGGCCCCAGAGGCATAGGGCTGGCAATGAGAGAGCAGGGTACGGACGGCGAGGGCAGAGAGGGCGTGATCATGGATCAAGTGGATAAAGGTGGGCTAGGGGTAGAAGGCGCTCCAAAGAAGGGTGGGAAAAGACTCGTGATAGAGAGACTCATGCCAGTGAGCCCGCTGGCTCGCAACACGATGCAAGGGGGTGATTAGAGCGGGCTGACGGCCACGCTGATGGGCACGACCACCCGGGTGAGAAAATCAAATTCAGGGTGTGCTCCGTACCGTACCTCCAAAACGACAGAGCCTAGACCGGACAAGATGAACGGTTGGGCATCCGAAGGGTGAAAATCAATAACACGGGGGGAGGGGCAGGGAGGAGAACGAGAAATGAGCCCTCCAGCGGGAAGACGAATGAATGGCCAAGGCAAGTTTGTTCCCGTATCAAACTAATAAACGAGAGACACCAGCTGATGGAAAAAGGCTCGGCCGGTGGAGAAAGAAGCGAAAACTCTCCCAAAAATAGGAGAGACAAAAATGTTCCAAATCCAGGGAGAAGATGAAATGAAGGTGAAAAACTTGAAAAGAAGGAAGAAGGAAGGTGGAAGAAGAAAGGAGAAAGGAGAAAGGAGAGGATGAAAGATTCCGCAACACACTCACAACATGAATGTAACAAGAGTTGTTGTCGGATCCATGGCGCAGACAGGCCAAAGAGAAACGACAACGGAAGGTTTAAGAACGATACGGGAGAAAAAAAAAAGCCTTTATGAGTACTGGGTGCCGAAGGTCCAGGATAGTTGCTTCGGTCTCGTAGCCGGCGGCTATCTTGAAACGTCTCGCGCTAATGATACTGGGTGATGGATGGCCACGGCAAAACGCTGCAAGCCAAGGTGCGAATGTGCGCGTGTAGGCAAGATGCTGATGCAAGACGCAGATGCAATATTCCTTAATTGTACGGTTGAATTTAGAGACGAGAGAGAGCTTCAGAGGGTGAAACAGGGCGGACTTGGCGGGCACGTTTGAAGAAGCGCCGAATGAATAGAGCTTAGGCGACGTGATTGGCCAATGGGGCACGGAGTATAATCAATCTGGATGTGCTGCAAGCGCCGCCAACGAGCCCCGGGCCGGGGCAAAGGAGTGGGAGTCGGCTCCTGGACGGTTGGATGATGTTTGGGTAGTATTGCAGCGTCGAACGGTGCGCAGGGTAAGGGGTAGAAGACAAAAGACGGTAACAAAAGACGGAGACAAAAGACGGAGACGGGCGCTTAGCAGCACGGTTGAAAAAAGAGAACCCTTTGCTAATACGCGCGATTCTGAAGGGGGCGAGGGCGGGTAGCAGGCCAAGACGAGCGGGTTGGGAAGAAGAAAAAAAAGCCGCGACGAGCAGGGATCGTGGATGGCCGAACAGAGCTGGACACAGGAAGAAATGTTCAGGGAGGCGGAGATGATGTAGAGTGAGGTTCAGGCGAGAGGGCGATTCCAAAGAACGCTGACGATGCTATAAGAGGCCCGCCGTTGCGTGGTGAAATTGCCATATGAAGTATTGAGTTCTTTGGGACAGCAGAGCAGAGGTCAAAGCTTCCCAGCTTTCAGCCGCAGAGAATAATGACGACGGGCAGATTCCCGTCGCCCGCAACTCCGTAGCAGGCTGAGAAATGCTGAGATTCGCTGCCGGGGTCCACGGTGGAATCCGGAGAGACGACTGGCCAACTGGGCCAAGTCGTCATGTGTAGATAGATGGATATGTACTACTGCTAATAGGTAGTGTGCCAGCGTAGCGTAGTAATTTAGATTTGGCGGGATGGAGCCCAAAGTGAGGCCTACCATTCAGCTAAACCGTGGATGTATTTGCTCCGAGTTATCGATCGGAAAGCCCGATCCTCTGCCAATGAGAGGAGCCAAAGACCCAAAGCGGCCCTCTGGGACAAAAGCCTGGAAGCGTCAGCCCTCCCCGTAGATTTCTTCTAGAGGGGATTGTCGTGGCGATGCTGGAACGGTCAGTCGAAGTTCAGCTCAGCTCGGCCAGGCTGTGGGCTCTTTTGGGGGGGGGGGGGGGGGGGATGGGCAGCAGCCCGCCTCTGCCGGATCCCAAGGAAGCTCCGGGCCAGGGTCCGAGCAGGGGCGGGTTTCCGACGCAAGCAGGCACAGCGAGAGGCTGATTGGATGATTGGACGGGATGCGCGTGCGATGGGAGATTTGAACGGGGCCATGTGGGAGAATCGCCGGCGCCAATGGCATCGCTTGCCCCCATCGATGCTCTCTGTAGCGTACAGTATCGAGGTTGGTGGCATGAGTTTCTCGAGGGTCTTTTTTTTTCTTCTCTCTTTTTTTTTTCATTCTTTTCGTTTCTTGGATTTCGACGCTTTCAGGTCGACATTTCACCCAAGGCCCGTTTCGCTTCTTTGCTTGTTTCGAACCCATTTGGGACACGACCGACACCAGGCGCCCTTGGCCGGACCGGGCCTAGCAGAGTCGTGCTTGGGAGACGCAGCCTCAGCGTTACTTTTGCCTTTTTCCTCTTTTTTGCCCCCTTCTTGTTCGACGCTGAAAACGGACCTGCGCGGTGGTTCTAGTGGTGAAGAAGCGAAAACGGTTTGCTCACTGAGATTGCCCTTTTGTTTTTTTCAACTTTTTTTTTTTGTTCTTTTTGGTGTTTTGTGTGTGTGTGTGTGAACCGAGACCGCCAAAGGGGCAGTTTAGCGATACCGCCTGCTCTTTCGGTCGGACTGTGCCTATCGATAGCTCTCTCTATAGAATGTTTTTTCTTCCCACGAGAAGTTTCAACTCTCTTCAGATGGAACTGGGATTCCAAAAGATAACCAACAGACGCCCCTCCGCGCTCCCACAGAAGCACCGCAGCACCGTCTTCAGAACCTTCCTCCATTCCCCGGTCAGGTCGTGACTGGATCGTAGTCACAAGGGGCCCTGTCTCAGCCTCTTACGCACACGCACGCGCACATCTTCAGGCTCAGACATGAATTAACTACTAGTGCTTGGATGAGCCCGATGCCCCTGTTCCAGCTCCGTCCGCAAGCCATCGAGAATCGAGACTTGGAGCTGGCCTTCTTCCTTTCCGCGCGGAACCGATGGAGCTACCCCAGTAGGCGAATCAGATACCGCTGCCAATGAAGGAATCACACGCCATGCATGCATTGCTCCGTATGCCGCCCAATGAGCCACTTGGTTGCTCCGTCCACCAGAGGGAGTCAAAAAGTTGGTATCACGCCAAACATTCATTGCCAATATGCCGAGGCCAGAGCACCCTCATACCGAGCGGAGGAGAAAACTAGTGGAGCACGCCATAACCCACGTGTCGCACACGCAGTGCCCGCATGCCATACATCTGGACGGTGACGCTGCCATGCAAAATGCGGTGCGGTTTGAGTGATACGTTGATTGTGCTTTACCTTTACGGCACGGCGCTGTGCAACCGTCAGCGCAACACCACGGTTCTGGCTGGATCCTGCAGCACATATTCGTACGACTTGCTTCGTGCTGCTCCCGGCATTGCCTCGTGCCACCAAGAGGCTCCAGATCTTCAGGACCGCATCCCGAACAATAAATCAAGAAAAACGGGGGACCAGACCAAAGCACAAACCCCTCTTTTTCTTTTTCTTTTCTTTTTTTTTCTTTTTTGCCTATTCCGGCATGCGAGCAGAGGCCAGAAAAATGAATGACACAAGAAAAAGTCATTTGTTACCGTACGTGCGTACAGATAACATCAAGTAAAGCAGACCAAAATGTTTTGCCCAACCCAAGGGTCCTTTGATGGTGTTTTCCTTTTCCCTTTCTTTTTTCCAACAACAATGGTTCCGGCAAAAGCTTGGCTGTCAACTATAGGCTATTAGCAGACTTGCCGGAAAGGGAAACACCCGAAGCCCCTATTGGCAGATTCAAAAGTCACGAAATCCATGGCAACCTCGCAACGAGATGAATGGCAATTCGTTTGCGTATCGTACATACGAGGGCTGGCTATGCTAACTCCCGAATGGACGGACTCGAGCACGGAACTGCTGCCGTTCTCCTTTCTACCGCGTGCGCTTCAATACATGTACTCCAGGCTAGTATATTAGTGGCCGGTACTAAGAGGCCTTGGTATATTGCACAGCATAGATTCCCGCCCAATCACACGCCCCAGAAGCCGATGCTCGAATGTCCTCTCATCTCCATGCGCCGGCTGCCAAAGGAAGCTCCGGAATCTCTTACTGGCTGCCCAGATGATTGCAGCCGCGTCAGCAGAGGCTGGTAGGGAACCTCCTTCGCCTTATTAGATTAGGGCTGTGACTCTCACGGAGGCCGCACGGAGCAAGTTACAGAAGTGGTGGCTGTTTGGCTGTTTTGACGATCCAATGCTGGGCCATCAGCCTGAATTCTCTGCCGGCACTGTGGCGCTCTCTCCTTCGCTCCGCCATGCCCAAACATGTCGTCCGTCTGTTTCGATTGTACCAAGACGCCTGCCCAAGACATGCAGCCCGGCATTTGGGGAGCTTACCAGACCTTCTTCTACGTCACATCACATGTGTCAACGTTCGGCCATGAACCCTTTCAATATGATTTGGATCCTCCTGTCCTGATGCCTGCGCTACCTGTTTGCGGATGCTCTTCTCGCGAATGTATGCATGTATCATGATGTATGGTCATATCCTCACTCAACATCGCTCACCGCGGGTGCTCTGTCTCCCAATAAGTCGCCTCTCCACTGCAACAAAGCCGCCTTGGTGGTTCATTACCCAGACAGCTGCTAACCAACCCGGTAGTCATCGGCAAAATGGCTCTGCCTATACCCACGCCGCAAACCCCCATCACATCGTGACGATCTCAACCAGATCCGTTTCCTCGCACTCGTTTCTTTCTCTACTGCAGGACTCTTCCGATCAATCCGCAGTTTGCCGACAGCCTGGTGCCCGCGGCTCAGATGGCCTCCAGAGCGTTGGGCTCCGTCTTTTGCGAGGAAACCGATGAAGCAGCCATGTAGCAACAGAGCCCTCACTCCCTTTTTTTTTTTCTTCGACTTTTCATCTCACTTCTTCCATCGTCCGGACATGGATTAGACAACACCTGTCAGCCCCGGGTTTTTGCTAATAGACATTGTGCCTCTATTCCCATCCAGTCCGAGGCTGGTTGGTTTATAATTTGGCGCGAATTTGTAAAAAAAAAAAAAAAAAAAAAAAGAGAGAGAGAGAAAGAGAGAGAGATCGGCGGGTAGTAACCCATATTCATCAAAAACGCGCGAGTCCGTGCGGGCGCAAAAGACTACCGGCATTGCATGGTCTCCATCTTCGCGGAGTAGCGCCTCAGGGTCTTATTTTTTTTTTTCCAACGCCTTTTTTGGGGGAAAGGGGGGCCTTCCCTCCGGCTACTGGCCAAGAACTGGAGATGTGACAGGGACTGGCATCGCTATTTGGAATCCGCAAATTCCCAATAGTTCTTCCAGGTTAGCCAGGCGGGTAATCCGTTAAGCTTCGTCGGCAACAGAGGGCTCGGGACGAAGCCGTTTCTCGATGGAGGACCATTCGGCGTGGAGCCGCGAAGTGCCTCGAGGTCAGATACGTGCTAACTATCCGCCTCCGTTACGGTACACCTATCTGTGCAAGGGGAACTGCGCGCGCCCGGTGAGCCTGTGAGCCAGGATATGTGTATGTGTCTGACTTACACGAGAGCCAGATCACCAAAGGACGGACAATAATAACTCGATCGAATTCAAATACTTACCGTCCAAACGCGCGGACATGGCAGCTATGTTGGCTTGGATCAGGCAAGGCGTGGATGAACAATCAAACGAACGACGACGACGCTGTGCTGCGCCAGCCTCTAACAATTGTCAGACACTGACTGAGCCTTCATAGCTGGCATCGACCAAAAAGGGGTTTTGTCCGGGCTTTGCGTCGGAGCCTTGAAATCCGATCGTCCCCATGTTTCCGAAGCCGATTCTTCGATTCTGCTCTCTTTCGCGATAGACCGCTTCCGCAAACAGGGCAGCATGACGCAGTTGTGTTTTGGACTCTGTAACAATCTTTCTGGTAATCATTCTTGTGTGTTTTTATTATGCATGCTCAAAGCCAAAATATCTTTTGGGCGGAAAGGGGGCCAACATCTTGTATGATGAGGTGAAAATCAAAGTCCAAAGAACTAATTCGAGTAGACAGACACACACTAGGCGGCTTTCGACGCAATTTCTCGACACTTTTGCCCAAAGAATCATATTCCTACATTACCAATATTACACGGAGGCCTCATCCCCAACGTCCACCCGTCAGATGTACAGCGTTCCTCATCAAACTAAATTATACTACAATGTAAAAAGGTGGTCGAGGCCAAAACCCAAATCCCCCTCGCCCCTCTTAATAATATATATCCCCCAAGACGTGCAGTGCAGTATTGACCATGGCTTCCCACCCCATTGCATCTTTTCATCCCATGATAAACTTGGAAAAAAAAGAAAATGAAAAAACAAATTGAAAAAAGAATGAAAAAAAAAGAAAAAAAGAAAAAACCCTTGAGTTTTAATATATACAGATTGAAAAAAAAAACGATCCATCTTTTGCCTTGAGATAGATCACTGAAGAGGATGAAAAAAAAATGAAAAAAAAAAAAGTCAATGAGATATTAGAGTATTAATTTTGGCATGGCCAATATTCCTGCCGTCATCCAAAAAAAGAAAAAAAAAAAAAGAAAGAAAGAAACTGAAAAAAAAAAAGCATTTCGTCATATATTTCTCCGTCAATATGGGATAGAGAAAGTATTTTGAAAAAAAGGGGAGAGGGAGGGAGAGAGAGAGAGAGAGAGAGAGAGAGAGAGAGAGAGAGAGAGAGAGAGAGAGAGAGAGAGAGAGAGAGAGAGAGAGAGAGAGAGAGAGAAGATATAAGTGAGATCTGTGCACGTCCTATATAGACTATGTGTGTGTGTGTGTGCGTGTGTGCGGGCACAGACAAAACGAAAAAAAAAAAATTGGCCAAATTGGCCTGTGCCGTTTTTTTTTACTGAGCCTTTTCAGCCTGCTTCTTGTCGCTCGGCCGATTGGATCGGTTTCCGTTATACTTTGTCCCCAGAAGCTGGTCCCAGAAGGTGAAGAAGGGCTGAGAGAAGTTGGCCTTGATTCCCCAGGTCTGGTGGTGGATGTCGTGGTAGGCGGCGTTGTTGCTCGTGATGAGCTGAAGAGGGTCCCAGGGGAAGGCGTATCCGCAGTGGTCGTCAATGGTCTTGATGGTCGAGAAGGCGAAGAAGCAGGTGCCCTGAAGCAAAGACATGCCGGTGACTTTGAATCCTATGCCGGCACCAAGGGTATCCAGGAGGAAGCCCTCCAAGGGATGGTTGTACAGAGCACCATAGGCGTACGGGACGTAGAGGCGATGGTGCCGCGAGTGGAAGGTGGCTGCAGGGAGGTCAGCGGTCAGCGGGAGCCTCACGGCGTGCGATAAAGGGGGCAAATTGCAAACGAGCCCCAACTTACTGTACAGCCAGCGGTTGACGTGCATCAGCCGGTGGAGGAAGTATTGCCAGGTATCGAGGATGAAGACGGCGACAAAGTACTGCAGGGCCGGGACGAGGACGTAGTAGATGGCCTTTGCAAGAGCCGTTTCCCACGCAGCAAAGGCCGGGGCCGCGGCGTTCGAGCCGGCCGCGGGGACGGGATAGTAGCCGCCGGCCAAGACGCCCGCGAGCAGCGGATGGGAAGAAGACATGCTCTTTGAGATGGCGGTGGCGTTGAGGCCGACAAGGCCGAGCAGGGCGGGCAGGGCGCGCTGGGCAAGGCGGATGCGTGTGGCCCAGACGGCGATGTCGTAGTCTGTCTTTCCGACCATCTCCTGCGGCTCGGTTATGGCGAGCGCATAGCCCGTCGTAACCTGGATGATTTGCTGGATGATGACGTCGCGCGCGACCTCGTAGCGCGTCGCGTGGTTCCGGCTGGTGATTTCCTCGGGCGTGTGAAGACGGAACTGGGGGAAGAGATCCAGCACGTCGATGGCGTGGAAGAAGAGCGAAGTGACCCAGTAGACGACGACGGGGAGGACCAGCGACAGCCACAGGTCGGAGATCCACGGGAACAGGTCGGGTTTCGGGGCGAGCGTGTATGCCGGCAGTGGCGGAAGCGACGCATCGTACAGGCTGTGGTTAGCCATTATGGGAGCCTCGGCCGAGAGGTTGTCCATGACGAGATTGAGGTTGTCGACCATGCAAAAAAAAGAAAGAAGAGATTTTTTTTTTTGGAAATAAAATATATATGTGTAATATATATGTATATAAAAGAGTTGGAAGGAAGAGGAGTTTGCCGAGTAGAGAGAGAGAGAGAGAGAGAGAGAGAGAGGTGTTTAGTAAGGCCCGAGCGGTTGGTGGGAAGAATCTCGGCGTTGGGATTGTTCGAGGCGGCGCGCGTAAAAAAAAAAGTTTGGCGAACAAGGAGGGAGGGAGAGGGGGAAGAAGAGTTTGGTGAACCTATCGCAAAAAGAAAATAATAATAATAATAATAAAATAAAATAAAAATAAAAATAAAAATTTAGAGTGTGAAGTGTAAAAAAGCAAAAGGATAAAAAAGAATGAGAGGGGGAAACAAAAACAAAAACAAAAATTAAAAAAAAAAATAGAGTGGGAAGAAAAAGGGCGATTGCTCTGGATGACACGAACCAGAAGAAATTTTAGGGGTTGAAAAAAAAATAAATTAAAAAAAAAGGAGTTGAGTTTTGTTGTTGCAGGATGAACGAATTTAATTAAAAAAAAAAAAACCGCGGCCGGATGACGCTTCTCCCAAAAAGCTTCTTCAAAGGCGGTGGGAGCGGGCGTTATGTTAAAAACCGGGCGAGCTGGTTATCGCGATAATATACCCTTTTATAGGTTGGCAATACGTACATAGTTCGGAGGGGTTGCGTGTTGCGATGCCAACGATCAGACCACTCACTCGACTTCGAAACACACACGAGTCAGGTTGGAAAGCCAGGTTTTTTTTTTTTTTTTCTTTTTTTTCTTCTTCTTTTGCTGCAGGTACCTATCTGGTACATGTGTACGGAGGTTAGTACCTACAGTACCCAAGGTACTAACGTGTGTTGCTGGCGGTGGCGGCTTGGGTACCTTGGTACTCCGCACGGCGCGTGTCTTACTCGATTCCTCACTTACACGCTGTTGCGGATAAATGAGGCTTTCAAGTTTTCTTTTTCTTTCAATTTTCTTTTTTTATTTCAATTTATTTTTATTTGGTTGAATTTTTTTTTATCATCTACAACCTTAGTACCTTGGTACTACTATAAATGTAGTAAAAAAAAAAAAGAAAAAAAAAAGAAAAAAAAAGACATGGAGTGCATGCTTTTCTTAGTAACTCATTGATGTACTGCCGGCAGAAAAAGGAGGCGGCTTTGGCAGCTGTCAAAAGGCATCCATCCGACAGCTGGCAGTTTCTCTGGCGAGTTCAACTGGAGAGAAATTTTTTCTTTCCTTCTTTCCTTCTTTCCTTCTTCTCCTTCCTTCCTTCTTTCCTTCTTCTCCTTCCTTCCTTCTTTCCCTTCCTTCCTTCTTCTCCTTCCTTCCTTCTTCTCCTTCCTTCCTTCTTCACCTTCTTCTTCTTCTCCTTCTCCTCTCAGTTACTCACCTACAATTTTCCACCCTTCTCTGTTCATCTCCTCTAGGCGAACAAGACGAGGTGCCGCGCTTCTCGACAGAGTTTGACTGCCGCAACAAGGCGGCGACAGCCATCCATTGCTTCGAGATAGATTACCGCCAGCAGGTGCTGACCTCGGACCAAGCTTGGGACATGGCACCTTGCGCGCGCAGCGAACCAATTCCATCGGCGGAACGACAGCAGCCGCCCGCCCCGATGAAAAGCGTGCTGGTGACGAGGAGCAAGGCACCTCTCGGATCCGTCCCGTTGAACGAGGGCGAGGACCAAAGCCCAGCCAAGACAGAGCTGCCCGCTGAGCATCGAGATGCGGGAACCAGAGGAAAGAGACGACGGCGAGAGGCAATGCCGGAGCCCGCTCTGGTGAGAGAAGTGCACAAACACGTCGTCCGCGAGGACGTCATGGAACCCCTTCAGGCTCTCCTCGGCCGGCTGGAGAGCGAGAGCTGGAACGGCGCGATCCAGGGGGAAATCATGCAAGCCTTGACCGACAAGCGCGTCAAGGTGTTGACGGTGGCGGCCAAGGGCGTGCTGAGCATATGGGCAGCAAAGTGGAAGAATGACGTCCTCCAGTCGTGGCTCGAACAAGCGCGAGAGGACGTCGAAGTCTTTCGATGGACCGAGAGATATGCCGAGCCCGCCCCCCCGGCGCGGCCGAATTGCGAGTCGGCCTATGCGGTTTTCCACGACTTGGATGAGATGATTGGGGGCATCCCGCAGGCGATGATTCGGGACCCGCTCCGAGCCAAGGTGAACGCCCTGAGAGACGCCTTTGCCCGGCAGGACAAGGCCCACAAGCAAGAGATGCTCAACCGCGTGGATGGCGTGCATGCGGAGATTTCCAAGCTGCACAGCCAGATGGCCGAGTTGAGACAGATGGATGGAGTCCGACTCGTCGGGGCGGCTGATGACACGCGCGACGAGGCTGCCGAGGAGTCGAACAAGGGCAAGTCGACAAAGCAAAAGAAGAAGAAGAAGAAGAAGAATAAGGAGGAGGCGATGGGAGGTCTCAACGCAGGACGCAAGAGGAAGCACCAAGAAATGTCGGAGGAGCAAATAGAGGGGGAGGGATTGACAGATTGCACGACGCCCTTGTGTCTTTGCTGAAGCTTCTGAAGCCCGATATTCTCCTACATTATGGATGACGCTGTTCCGTCAACGAGAATAGCCTCGACGGGACGAGAGAGAGAGAGAGAGGGGGAGAAAAGACCAACAAGACTGTTCAAAGTTTATAATTGGCTGTCCATCTTGCGGTCCCTACATGAGGGTGGGCAGGGTACAGTCTCTCTCTCTCTCTCTCTCTCTCTCTCTCTCTCTCCCGCTGAATGATGCGCAGCACACACGAGGTAATTCGTCTGGAACATGATGCCTTTTTGTTGTTGTTGTTTCTTTTCTCAATCGTGACAAAACAGCCATTTCCCTCTCCCCCCGATCTCGAGCCATCATGACTAAGCAAAGGAAAGGTAAAAACTACCTAGTACTAGTACGTACCTCTTGATATTAGGTAAGGTACTACTCCATACCTTGACCATTGAAACCAATTTTTTATTGAATTTTTTTCTTCTCCCAATGCGGGGCAAAAAAAAAAAAAAAAAGCCTTCTGTTGAAAAATCAGCCCCTCCGTTGGGACAAACTTCAAAAAAACCCCTCCCCACCAAAAAAAAAATTAAAATAAAATTCAATAAAAAAAAATAAAAAATAGGCCAGCCAACCAATCCGCGGCCTTTTTCCCGCCCAAACTTTTTTTTTTTTTTTTAATTTTTTTTTTTTTTAAAAAAACTTGCTTCTATTCCCTTGTTCACCTTTTTCTTCTTCTTCTTCTTTTTATCGCTTCCTTTTTTTCCCCAAGTCTCTCCGTCTCTCCATCTCTCCATCTCTCCATCTCTCTCTCTCTCCCTCTCTCTATACACTCTTTTCTTCTTCCCCTGTCTGTGTGATTCAACAGCCGCAGCCATGCTCATCTACAAGGTTTGTTTTGTCTCTTTCCCCCGTTTCTTTTCTTTTTATTTTTTATTTATTTATTTATTTATTTTATTTAATTTTTTGGCCTTCCTTCTCGTTTTCGTCATGCCTTTTCTGACCCCGCACATTCTTTTTTTTAGGACCTCATCACCGACGACGAGATCATCTCGGACTCGTATGACCTCAAGGAGGTCGACGGCATCGTCTACGAGGCCGACTGTGCCATGATCACCGAGGGCGCCGTCAACGTCGGTGCGTAAAAAATGAATCAAATCCCCGTTCCAAGCTGGCCTTGGGTGTGTTTTTTTACCGTGTGCCGCTTTTGTTTGGGCACAGAAACGAACGAACACGCCAGACAGAGCAAGCTTGGACAGCGCCAACGACCACTCACTTTTTTTTTTTTTTTTTTTTTTTTTTGCAAGCTTACATTCTGACATTTGTTCTTTTGTGTGCCACAGACACCGGTGCCAATGCTTCCGCCGAGGAGGCCGAGGAGGGTGTTGAGGACCAGGAGGTCAAGGTCAACAACATTGTCCACTCTTTCCGTCTCCAGACTACAAGCTTCGACAAGAAGGGCTACCTTGCCTACCTCAAGGGTAAGTCGCTTGTGGACTTGTGTGTCTATGCGGCACGCACACACACACACACATACACACACACACACAGAGAGAGAGAGAGAGAGAGACCCTCACTCGTTGCTGCATTCCTTGTTTTTTTTCTTTGGCTAACAATACTGCTGGATGGATCCAGGCTACATGAAGGCTGTCAAGGCCGGCCTCCAGGCCAAGGGCGCCGATGCCGAGACCATCACCGCCTTCGAGAAGGGTGCCCAGACCTACGTCAAGGAGAAGCTGCTGCCCAACTTCAAGGACTTTGAGTTCTACACTGGCGAGTCCATGAACCCCGACGGAATGTATGTGAAAACCACGCAACACGCCCTCTTCATTCAAGCATCTATTCTGACTCGCCTTCTCTTAGGATTGTCCTCCTCAACTACCGTGAGGATGGCGTTACCCCCTATGTCATCGTCTGGAAGCACGGTCTCAACGAGATGAAGGTCTAAAGTTTTTTTATTTATTTATTTATTGTTCGGAGCCTTGGGCTTCTCAGCATGCGAGGACCAAGAAAATATTTTTTTTCATATATAAAGAGGAAAAACGATTTGGAGAGAAACAAGAGAAACAGGAGAGAAACAGAGAGGAGGAAACAAAGCCACGAGTCATTTTTTTTTTTTTTTTTTTTTTTTGCGTTTTACTCGGCGCATGACATATATCCCCTAAAAGCCTCATAGCTGGAGGACAAAGAGGGGGACAATCAAAGAAAACCTCCTTTCCCCCCTTTCCCCTTTCCCCTCTAAAAAAAAAAAAAAAAAAAAAAAGAGGCTGATCTAAACACGATAATTTGATTAATGCTTTACTCTATGCAAAATGAAACGCCGGGACCATGTTTCCTTGTTTTCCCAACACCGGACGAGACATGAGAGGGAGAAAAATGACAAGTGCCGTTGACGACATGCAAATGATCTTCAAAAGTATAGTGCATTTACAGACCTCTACCCCTAACAAGGCAGAAAGAAGAAAGAAGAAAGAAGAAGAGAAAATGAAGAGAAAAAAAAAAGGAACTCAAAAAAGAAAGTAAACAAAGAAAAAAAAAAGGGTAAAGAAAAAAAAGGGGGGGGACTGATTAAAACGAAGGACGAGTTGACATGGGAATAGGTGGTGGCCCGTCCCCATTGCCCGGAGGAGTAGCAGCACCAGCACCAGCAGATAGCGTAGGCTTCTTCTTGGGAGGCGGAGGCGGCGGCTTCTTCTTTCCCGCCAGGCCCAGCGAGCCCGACGAGCCAGATGGCGATGGTGCCGCCGCCGTCTTGATGGCGGCTTGCTTCTGCGCCCACGTAGCAGCAGCCTCGCCGGGAGGAGTCGTAGGTCCTGTCGAAGAACCCGTGTCTGAAGCGCCGAGCCTGGCGAACCGGTTCTGCAGCTCGTTAAGCTGTGACGCCGGCTGCGGCACGGCGCCTGGTCGGGGGGGCTTCGGGGGAGGCACCTCGTCGTCGTCGGCGTCGCCGGGAGACGGCGATCCGATGCCAAAGGCGGGCACCGATATCCCGGCAGCGCCCAGTCTGCTGACGGCGCCCTGGTTGAGATTGCTGGAGCTGACCCCGAGCGTGGACAGCGGGCTGGCCGTCCGATCCGGCGTCCCGGAACCGGACCGCGGCGGCAATCTCGGCGGCAGGCTCGGGGCTTTGGCATCGCCGCTGCCGGCGCCGACGACCGAGTCGTACGAAGGGGGGTTCCGGCTGCCCGACGCGTCTCTCCTGACGGGCGGAGGCGGAAGGTGATTTGTCGCCAGGCCCGTCGTGTCGACCCTGTAGGGCCCGGACGACACCGGACGGGCCTCTCGCTCGGCCGCCTCGTACGACTGCAACTGGCTCTCGTCGGCAAACCTGGGCGGCGCCTCGACCTTTGGCGCGTAGGGATCCTGGTATTTGGACGGCGCCATGACGACGGATCGCTTGGCGGCAGAAGGAGGCGGAGGCGGCGCGAGGCCGGAGCCGGTGCGCTTGGGCGGAGGAGCAAAGGAATTGGGATCGCGGAGGGAGCTCAAGGGAGCGGCGATATGGGTTGGGCCATCGTCCGAGTCTTTGTGTCCGCGGCCGGGGATGTGTTTTGTCTGAAAGGGGGGGGGGAAGGGGAAGGCGAATTAGAGGAGCCGTTATGAGTTTATTTATTCATGTGCGAATCTTCTTTTTTTCTTTTTCTTTTTCTTTTTCTTTTTCTTTTTCTTTGGAGATTTCATCTCTCCTTGAAAATTCCATGCCGGACGGACACAAACGCACCACTTTGCCCTTGGCTCTGCCTTTGAGGTCGGAGGCCTTTTCGCGGCCCGAGGACAGTTTGCCCTTGGCCATGTCAGCGTACTTGGACATCTTCTTGGCGGACTGAAGAGGCGCCGGCTTCGGTTTTCTTTTTCTTTTCTTTTTCTTTTCTTTTTTTTTCGTCGTGCGATTTTTCGAATGTCCGCTGGATTCGGCGTCGATGGTTCGAAGCAGTTTTATTTTTCTTATGTTTTTCTTATTAATTTTTTTTTTATATTTTTCTTTGTCGTTTGTCGAGGCGATGAATTGAAAATTACAAATGACAGGCGCCTCTCGAGAACAAAAGCCGATTTACATATTTGTTTTGTTATCAGATAAGGACGGAACAACAGGAGCGGGAGTTGGGGAAAAAATTGACCGGATACGGGGAAAATGTACGGAGTACTTTTCTTATGTACTTTTGGTACCCGTGAAAAGTTGGGGAAGAAAAAACGGAGCTCCGTTTTGGGGACGGCGTTTGAAAGACGATGATGATTTGGGGAAAAAAAGGACAAAGTGCTGCAAATAAATACGTGACTGCGCCCGTCTTTCTTGAGACAGGATGATCATTTCGTTCATATAGAAGGCGGTGAAATCGGGCAGTGATACTCCCGCCCGGCTGCGAATTGCGCAAACTCGAAAAACTCATCATACCCAACACCGCTCTCACTCACTCACTCGCCCGCCGCCTCGCCCGTATCGCAGCCTCGTCGCAGCCTCGTCCCCGCCTAAACCACACATCGCCAAAAACCAGGGCCTTGAACGAGCTCCGGCTCCGGCTCCGGCTCCGGCTCCGGCTCCTGCTCCGGCTCCAGCCGTCCAGCCATGGCGGCCAGCAGCTCCGACTACGAGCTCCTGACGGAGCACTTCAGCTACCCCCCAGTTGTTCGTCTTCCCTCCCTCGGGGCGCAATTTGCCCCTCCTCTCCTCTCCTCTCCTCTCCTCTCCAGCAGCTCCCGCCCCGCTGACCACCCCGCAGTCGCTCCTCGACGACATCATCAACACCGTCAACGTCCTCGCCGACCGCGCCCTCGACTCCGTCGAACGCCTCCTCCTCTCCATCCCCCCGCACAAGCTCGGCTTCTCCTCCAAGCGGCACAAACAGCCGTCCGACCAAGTCCCCGACCTGCCCCCCGAAGAAGCCGCCAAGCTGGAAATCGAAAACGGCACCCACCAGCTCGAAACCCTCCTCAACGCGTCCATCGACAAGAACTTTGACATCTTCGAGCTGTACGTCATGCAGAACATCCTGACCGTCAGGCCGCAGGACCAGCCGTTCATGCGGCTGTCGCATTACCACGGCCTGGACCTTTCCGCCGCGGCGCGCAACGACGACGACGACGACGACGACGACGGCGAGGGCCATGGCGCCATGGCGCAGCAGCTCGACAAACCAACCCCCGAATCCATCACCGCGCTGCGCAGACGCCTCCAGGCGAGCCAGAAGCTCAACGCCGTGCTGGAGGCCGAGAAGGCGCGCAACGACGCCCTCCTGGGCAGGCTCAGGTCGCTTCTCGGCGCGGGCGCGGGCGCGGGCGCCGCCGCCGCGCCCAAGACGGAGCACGAGACGAGCCTGAGCGGCGGGGGCGAGGCTTCTGCTGCCACTGGGCCGTATACCTTCCTGCGCGATAGAGGCGGGCTGGAGGAGAGCGGCGGCGAGCAGCCCATTACCACGACGACGGAGTTTGCGCTCTCGCAGCTGCAGTCTTTGCGGGCGCTGTCCGGGTCCCTGAGGAAGCTGCTGCCGGAACTTGCCCCGCCGGGCGATCTCTCTACAGCAGCGACCGCACCAGCACCAGCATCATCAACATCATGGAGACGAGAACGCGCAGCGTACATCGAGTCTTCGTCGAGAAAGTACCTCGAGGCGGTGGCCGGGCTGGAGCTCGGCCCGGAGGGAGAGGTGCGCGATGGCGAGTGGCAGGGCGAGGGCAGGAGGCTGAGCAAGGGCGAGGTGGAAGGGCTGGAGAGGGTGGCGGCCGCGCTGGGAGGAGGAGGGGGAGGGGGAGGGGGAGGGGGAGGGGGTGATTCGTTGGAAAAAGGGGGAGGCCATGTCATGGATACGACGTGATTTTTTGGAAGAGGGGGGAGGGGGAGGGGGAGGGGGGGGAGGGAAGAAGAAAGTATTAACGGGGCTTGAGAAAGCGTCGGTGATGGTATATGGATATATATATATAGGTGGTTTGAGGGTGTGTATGCCGCTTGCGGATATGCATATATGCATATCGCCATGTTTGAGGCAATCACCACACCATTGCCATTCTAGCCTAGATCAAAAAAAAAAGAAAAGAAAAAAAGAAAAAACAAATAAACACACATATATACGCCATGCCATGCCATTCCATGCCAAAGCCTTTCTTCTCCCTCACCCGCGCAGACTCGCCCTCAACACATCCGGCAGCTCCCTCCCCTCCAGCAAACCCCCCTCCTCGGCCAGGAACCAGAAATGGTGCTTCCAGTACCTCTCGTCCTTGGGCTCGCCCTCCCAGCTGCCGTCCCCGGCCTTGTGCTCCAGCACCACGTCCACCACGCGCTGCGCCTCGCCGCGCTCCTCGCGCGCCAGCAGCGCCCAGAGCAGGTCCGTCAGGCACGGCAGCGAGGTGACGGGCCGCCCGGCCCTCCGCAGGTCGTCGAACACGGCCATGGCGCGGTCCGTGTGCCCCGTGATGGCGCCGGCGCTGGCGACGCGCTCCCAGAGCGTCTGGTCGCCCTCGCCGACGTGCGAGAAGCCGTGCTCGAGGAGGAGCGCGTCGATGGCCGCCATGTCGGGCGGGCCGCGGCTCAGGACGCGCTCGATGAGGATGGTGACCATGTGGGGGGTGACCTTGAAGCCGTCCTGGCGCATGTGCTCCAGCACGGCGGCGACGGCCTCGTCGGTGCCGCCGGCGAGCGACGAGACGGCGTAGAGCATCTTGCCGTACGTTTCGAGGTTGGGCCGCAGCCCGGCGGCCTGGATGTCCTGGAAGACGAGCCGGACGGCCTCGACCTGGTCGGCCGCCGACGCGGAGCCCGTCCTGCCGATGACCTCCTCCAGGATGATGGTGAACGTGGCCGAGTCCGGCTCGATGCCGTGCTGGGACATGACCTTGAGCACGTTCTGCACTTGGTCGGGCGACTCGTCCCGGAAGCTCTGGCGGATGAGGATGTTGTACGTGCGGACGTTGGGCTCGATCCGCTCGCGGCCCGCCCAGTCGAGGACGTCGAAGGCGGCCTTGCGGTCGATCTGGACGAGGCCCTTGAAGGCGGCGTTGACGGCCTCGATGGTGGGCTGGACGGCCGTGTGCGGGGCCTTCTTCTCGACCGCCTCCTTCCACCGGGCGAGCATCTCCGCGAGCGCCTCGACGCCGGCCTGGGGCTTGCCGGCCTCGATCAGGCTGGAGATGCGCTCCGTCCAGATGACCGAGTCGAGCCTCATGCCGGAGCCTGCGAGCTTCCGCCAGAGGGCCTCGATCCGGTCCGTATCCTTGCACAGCTTCCACCCGTGCATCATGCCCGTGTACGTCTTGACGGTGGGGTGTATCTGCAGCCGCCGCATCAGGTCGAACGTCTCCTGCAGGTTCTCCGGCCGGCGGAACGCGCACCAGAGAAACACCCAAAAGTCCAGGAACTCGGCGTTGCTGCGCAGCTGGCCCGCGAGGCCGGGCCTCCGCTCCAGGCGGCCCTTGAGGTCCTGCCAGATGGAGTACACGGAGCTGGTATCGCGGGCGCTGTACGCCAGCCGAAGCTGCTTGTGCAGCGCGGCGAAGACGGACGACGAGGAGCCCGGGCGCCAGGGCGCGTTTTCCCTGCGGAGCATCTCGCTCGCCTGCGGCCACTGCCGCGCCGCGTAGGACCGGATCCTCGCCAGCTTTTCCGGCGGAAACCGGACGCCGTCGTCGAAGACGCCGGCGACGTAGGATTCGGTCGCGGCCTCCTTGCCGCCGAGGGCCGCCGCCGCCAGATTCAGCAGGGGGGCCATGGCGACGTGCTCCACGGACCCGGCGAGCCTCGGGTCCGAGAGGACGGCGATGGTGGCCAAGAGGCCCGGCATGATGTCGCGGGCCTGATCCGGGCTGAACTGCGGGAAGAGGGCGGCCAGGGCCCTCGTCGTGGGGTGGACGTGGGCCTTGGCGGCTCTGCCCTCGGCAATGTCCCGCCGGACGTCTTGGGTCGAGGGGAAGGCGAACTTGAGCGGCTCGTGCTCCTGGCTCCTGCGTCGAAGCTGGGAAATGTGCTGCCACAGGCCGGTGAGTTCCTTCATCAGGGCGGCGCAACCCGCGGCCGGGTCCCGCTGTTCGAAAACGAGCGCGTGGCAGACGTTGAGGACGAGCTGGTTCCTGATGCCGAGGTCGGCCTTGCCCAGGCCGCCGCAGAGCCGGGACAGCTCGACGCCGTGGCCGGTGTGGCCGTGCTCGGCGATTTCGTCGCAGGCCGTCTCCAGGAACCGGGCCGAGGAGACGAGCAGATGCTTGGGCATCCGCCCGCGGAACTCGTTGAGGTGAGGCCAGATGCCCCGTCGGAAGGCTCGCAGCCGCTCGGGAGCGTCCATCTTGCTGGCAGACAGCTCCTTGATCCTGGCGGCAATCTCCAATTCGCCGAGGGGAGAGGACCGTGACGCCGCCGTCTCGGCTCCGGGGCCGACCACGTCCTTGAAGAGGGCGATGGCAGAGTCTTCCGAGGACCCGAGGGGCGTCTTCCTCGCGAAGCCTGATCCGCCACGGGGGATTCTTCCCTGGCCCCGTTTCGGCGCTCCTTGGCCACGGCCGTAGTCGCGAGGCTGTCGTCTGGGCGCTCCTTCAGCCTTGTCATGAGCAGCCGGCGCTGCTGCTGCTGCTGCGTTTGAGGGGCCCGCGGCGGCGTCGCTCAGAGACGTAAAAAGCGCCGCGCCGCCGCCGAAGGGCCGAGTTTGCGCT
This sequence comes from Trichoderma cornu-damae, assembly GCA_020631695.1. Taxonomy (NCBI): domain Eukaryota; kingdom Fungi; phylum Ascomycota; class Sordariomycetes; order Hypocreales; family Hypocreaceae; genus Trichoderma; species Trichoderma cornu-damae. Next base: position 1,543,962 of record CM036093.1, read on the forward strand.
GATCGGATCTGCGAGGCGCATCTTGAACAGATGGCCCGTGATGATGCGTGCATGGCGCAGAGCTCAATGGCTCACGGAGAGAGAGGCTGAGAAACCGGAAAGCTTGTTGAGGCAAGTTTTTTTTTTTTTTTTTTTTTTTTTTCCTTTTTTTTTTAACCAAAGCGGCGAGAATTGCACAAGGCTTCGAATAAGTGGCGGAACCCCATTTTTTCTTTGAAGCTGCATGTGGCTTGACCGAGGTGTACAGCCAATGAGGGACCTAAAAAAAAAAAAAAACTTGAAGCGCAAGGTGGCGCAGGAAGAAAGTACAAGAGGTAACTTTCTTTTACTTATTGACGTTTTGTTTCATAAGCCAAAGTCCGTGGTAAGAAAACAAAAAAAAAAAAAAAAAAAAAAAAAAAAAGAAAAGAAATAACAGAGGCCATTGTGGTGGTTATCGAAAATGCGATTTCCAGTGTTGGTGTTGCCATTGCAAATATTTGCAGCACGTGAAAAAAAGGGAAAAAAAAAATTTGACCCCGAATAAACGGGCATCCGAAAACGATTTGAGCGCTCAAACAATCCATACCGGCAGAATCTCTCTCATAACAATATGCAGCACATCCGAGCCGAGGCACAGAATCCCCCCCCTTGTGTTACCCAAAACAGTAAAAAAAATTGAATAATTGAATAAATGAATAAATGAATAAATATAGGAACAAATAATAAAAAATTTAATAAAAAGTTTGAAATAAAATAAAATTAAAAGTTCGTTTCCGTACGTGTCGTTGGTGATTTGATTGCTGGCGTGATGAATCCCCGGTTTTCGGGGTGGCGTTTTTGGGAAAAGATTGCGCCCAGTGAAAGCTGGGCTTTTTCCTCCTCCTCCTCCTCTCCTCCTCCTCCTCTTCTTTGTTTTTTTTTTCCCCCTCGTGTTAGGTCGGTATGACGTCGTGACGGACTAGTTGTTGTTTTTGTTGTGTTATATAAGATGCCGTCATAGATCGTTTCCATCCAACTCTTGGCTTTTCTCGTCTCTTTACCCTATAATATAAAACAGTTCAGTTTGCAGCAAATCCACCACCTTTTCTTCTTATTCTTCTTTTTTTTGTTATTCAAACGTTTCTCACATCGTATTAGTCCATCATGGCTGCCGCCACGCAACAAGCAAAGGTCACCCTGCACTGGTATGTACGATACCTGCTCTCTTGCATCTCACCTACTCTCTTCACAGCCTTGTGTGCTCACCACCCGCTCCTCTCCTCCTGTAGGCTCAACCACTCGCGCTCCCAAAGCCTCCTCTGGCTCCTGGAGGAGCTCAAGGTCAACTTCGACGTCAAGGTGTACCACCGTAACAAGGAGACCTTTCTTGCGCCCCCGGAGCTGGAACAGGTGCACCCGCTGGGCAAATCGCCCGTCGTGGTCATCAACCCTCCTGGCCAAGGCGCGGAGCCCATTGTCCTGGCCGAGAGCGGCCATCTGTCGCAGTACCTGTGCGAGCATTTCCCAGAGGGCCGCCGCCTGGTGCCGCAGAAATGGAAACCCGGCATGGAGAACCAGATTGGCGGCGAGACCGAAGCCTGGCTTCGTAACCAGTATTTCCTGCACTATAGCGAGGGCAGTCTGATGCCGAATCTAGTCCTCAGCCTGGTGATTGGAAGTGCGTTGAACCCTTTCCCCCCCCCCCCCCCCCCCACCCCCAAACCCAACCCCTTGAAAAAGGAAGGAAAAAAAGAAAAAAGAAAAAGAAAAGGCCAAGAGGAATGGCTTTTATATATATATATATATATGCTGCTGCTGACTTTTTTGCAACCACAATCTCAGGGCTCAAGCAGCCCCCGATCCCCTTCTTCATCCGCCCCATCACCACCGTTGTCGCCAACCGCATCTTCTCCAGCTTCATCTTCCCCAACATCCGGCGGCACGTCAAGTTCCTCGACCAGCAGCTGCGCACCTCCGGCGGGCGGTACATCTGCTGCGACCACCTCACCCCCGCAGACATCATCCTCAGCTTCCCGCTCTTCACCGCCAAGGAGAGCTTCGACTCCATGGGGGCGTGGGAAGGCGGGTCGTGGAAAAAGGAGTTCCCGCGAGTGCTGGAGTACATCGAGCTGCTTGAAAAGGAGGAGGGCTACAGGAAGAGCACCGAGACGGTCGCGAAGCTCGGCGAGAACATCGATGAGGTGGCACCCTTTGGCAAGTAGCTCTCTTGGACGGATTCGTCCCCCCCCTTTTTTGTTGTTGTTGTTGCTGTTGTTGTGGTGTTTTTTTTTTTCGAGTGTTTCAGATAGGTGCTGCTTTTTTTTTTATCTTTTTTTCTTTCTTTTCCGTCCTCTCGGCAATGGCAATAAAAAAGAAAAAAAAAATTCGTCAACTAGATGTTGTCGGCGACGTGTTGAAGTGGCCACAAGTCAAAACGAAATGAATACCTAGAAAATCCCCGTCGACAAAAACGAAATGAACACCTAGAAAATTCCCCTTCGACACAAAATCTTTTTTTTTCTTTTTTTTTTTTTTTTAAAAAAAAAATCCATTTTTGACCTCGAGCAGCCCCCCCTCCCCCCAAAATAGCATGCTGCCGCTAAGCGATCCCAAACGTCTTGTGAAAAAACGTAATGCAATCGTCTCTGTGCCTCGTGAGCGGAATCGCCTCTCTGCCAGCGACGGGGCTCTCGGCGTCACGCCGAAATCCCATCGGCCGCTGCCCACAGTAGACGAATTCCAGCTCCGGGAAGACCGCCGCGTACTCCTCCGCCTGCGTCAGCATGCGGTTCCGATGCGCCTTCTCCCAGGTCCAGCCCTCGCCATGGGAGCCGCCGTCGTCGTCTTCCTTGATGTCCGCGGGGGTCACGTCGACGTCGAGATGCTCTCGGGCTTCTGCGGCGGCGAGCTCCTCTTCTCCGATGAACCGCCTGGAGTAGTACCTCACCGCGTGGGTGAGATCAAGGTCAAGGTCAGATAGGATGAAATACGTGTCACGGACCAAGGCCAGCATCTTGAGCCGGCGTAAGCGTTTGAGATGGCGCTGCAGCGCGTTGTGATCAATGAGCCATTGGTGCTTCCATCCAAAGCCGCAGCCGACGCGGAGGCTCAGTCGCTCGAGGGATACGATCGCGCCGAGCGTCTTCAGCGCTGTTTCGGGGATCAGAGCCAATGGTAGTCTGCCCGGAACCCCCGGATCCGCGCCCCATCCTAGCGAGAGGCAGCAGAGGTTGTCAAACCCGCCCCCTGCCAGGATGGGGATGATGAAGGGGTCCAGATGGTTGCCGTCGTCGTGCGCAGCCTCGTAATCGTGCACCAGGAGCTTGCGGACGTGCTTGTGCCGCCTGATGAACCTTGCCACAGGCACACATGCCTGGCTTTTGAGCGGCAGCATGGAGACCACCAGGCTCTCGAGATCCGGCAACGGCCGGGATGCAGTGAGGCATCCCTCCAGGCCGTCCAAGCCTGTCAAGGGCAACTCGAGGTGTCTCAGCGTGGGAGCGAGCAACGCCGAGAACGCCAAACGGTGCAAGGAGACATAGACAAGCCTCAGGTATTGTAGGCGGGGAAAGGCCGGAGGGTGGCTGCCCAGGGAGATTCTGATCTTGACTGGCGTCATCGACAGGTGCCGCCAGCTCAACGATTCGAGCGTCGGGGCGCAGCGCTGTAAGAGCGTTTCGAAGAAGGGAGATATGGGATCGTCCGTATCGCCTCCTCCAGCCGCGCCCCCCCTCCCGCCCATGTAATCGTCCGGAGATAAAGCCAGCCGCACATCGAGGTCGAGGGAGCGGAGAGGCCACAGCGGGGGCGTCAGAGGCGGCCTCATGAGCCAAGGCTCGTCGATCACTACCCTCGACAGCCTGATGTGCTGGGCGGAACTCCGAGAGATCATTCCGAAAAAGTCCTCGTCTATCGAGAAGGGGTCCTGCCAGGCAAAGGCCTCGAGGTTGGGCATCGCAGCGAAGACGGCCAGCGCCGAGGCGGTCCGCAACTTGGTGTAGTAGTCGTTGGCTTTCCGCCGCAGCTGGCGCCGCTGCTCGTGGGAGTACCACCCGGCCTCCTCGCCGAAGATGGAGCCGCAAAGCTCATGGTGGAACTCCTTGGCGTGTTCGGGGTGCGGCTCGAACGTCACCCTGCGCACGCAGGGGCCGATGAACGTCTCCATGTCTTCCGGGTGCATAGCCTCGGCCATCAAGTGGAAGAGGAGCTGGCGTGCTTGAGGGCTGTAGTCGAACTGGATCTCGGCAAACTGGCGAGACCGCGCGAGCTGGCGGCAGTCGCTGTTTGCCAGCGCCAGCGAGGCCAAGGCCGCCTTGTCGCAGGCGAGCAGGTCGACGATGTCGGCCAGGATCTTGTCGGGCAGCTGGAGGAGCCTACAGCGAGACCGACGCCGCCGTCCCTGCATGACGGTGTCCAGCGGAAGAGGCCGCTCTGCGCTCGTCTCCGTGCCAAACTCATCTTTCGCAGGGCCGCTGTACGTTCCAATCATGAAGGTCGTCACATCTCGATCCATTGGTGGCGCGATGATGGTAAAAAGGGGGATTTTCAAGAAGCCTCGACCTATCAGATATACCCTTATTGTTTTCTTGTTTCTCAGCCAGCAGGTTTGACAAAAACAAAAAAACAAAACAGAAAATAACAAAAAAAAAAAAATAGATAAAACGGCTCAATTTCGTGACCGTTTGCGGACCAATTTCGTGACCGTTTGCGGACCAATTTCGTGACCGTTTGCGGACCAATTCGGGGGCAATCATGCTGTCATAGAATTAAGCCGTAAGGGCGGGGGAAGGAAGGGACCCCCCCTTTTCTCTACTGGCAACTACCTTAAACCTAATATCTTAGTACTAACCTGATACTAAGTGTAACCCACAACAAGTCAGAACCACAAGGTATTCCATAAGGTAGAGGCACTGAGGAAAGGTATAACTGGCACAGTGTGTGGGTACTATAACCTTATAACTTGGAAGAGTCCAGCATCTTTACTGCGAGTAATTATTATACCTTTCTCGGTACCTTGACTTTTCAACACATCCTGAAAGGCTTCCAGGTCCAAGAGGGCTGAATTCAATACAGGTGATACGTAGTACTACTACCTAGGTAGCAGTACCTACTAGGTACCAGTTGCTATAAGTTAGTACTGCCAACTGGAACGTTATACAAACTTCTTCATTCCATCTCAATATCAAATATCCATACAATACAGAAGCGCTCATTCTCATCTCCATCTCCTCCTTGGTCAATCGTTCAAAGCAATTATTTGCAATCGAGGCTCTTGCCCCGGGATTGTTTAACCAACGCCAGCCCTCAGAGGTTACATATAAGGTAGTCGGTTCCGTCACTCAGTCTCCTTTCGCAGCCAACATAAAGATACAAAATGCAAAAACCAACCGAAAAAAAAACAAATTTAAAAAAAAATTAAAAAAAAATACACGAAAACAAAATAGGGTGGCCCTTTTTTTTTTTTCTTTCTTTCTTTTTTTTCGTTTCCTTTTCTTTTTTTTTTCTTCTCTTCTCTTCTTTTCTTTTCCTTTTCCTTTTTTTTTTTTTTTTTTTTTTTTGCAATGGCTTAGATTCCCCAACTCCCAATCTAATTTCTAACAACTGGATTTTTTCCATCTAAATCTGTCGTCATGATGCGTTTATAGAGTCGACAGCGGCTAATTTGCGGCAAGCAGAGTTTCAACCACAAAAAAAAAAAAATCTGCTGCTCACACCCCGCGGGGTCAACATAGTTCGATTACATGTTGCATAAAAAGGTTGATCGCCGTCAAAGCCTCGGTGCCGGCCAAACAAACAAACAAAAAAAAAACAAAGAATCGGGAGAAAAATAAAAAAGAAAAAGAAGAAATAAATAAATAAACAAGGAAAGAAGGAAAGAGAACCTTGGGCCACGAGGCAACCCGTTGAAAATTCCATCACTTGCGTCGTGTCTTCGCGGCGGGTCTCGGCGCCGCCTCAGCCATGGCCTCCCGCTTCTTTGTCTGCTTCCTGGATCGCGGGGGCGGAGGCGGATCGCCGTGGAGGTGGCCCAGCTCTTCCAGAGCCATCGTGTTCTCCCATTGAAGGCAGCGGTAGCTAGGAGGCTCGGGCGTCTTTTCTCGGATCCTCGAACTCGTTCGCTTCGGCTCCTCCTTCTTCTCGCCCTCGTCTTCTTCCGCCGCGTCGCTGGCGAGATACCTTTTCCGATTTTCCATGTGCGCGGCTATCCTGTCCCGGTAGGCGACCAGTTCCTTTCGTAGCTTCAGCTCGTTGAACCCTCGAGGGTCCAGCCATTTGATGAGTCGGTCCACGTCTTGCGGCTCCGAGATGTAGCCCCACTGCTTGGCCGTGAAGACGCTGCTTTCGCCCTCCTCCGTGGCCTTGCGCTCCGGGACCGTCATGCCGAACCTGGCCTTGTACTCGTTTTGGAGCTCGGTCGGCAGCTCAATGTATCCTTCTCGCTCCAGGTCGTCTGGGCCCTGGACCCAGATGCACCCGTTGGCGTAGCCGGCATGCGCCGTGGAGCTGTCGGGCAATCCGGCGTAGGGCATGCCGTTCCGCTCAAACCAATAGTACCGGTTCCAGAACCTGTCCTTTCCAAGGACCCGGGTTCGTGGGCAGTCGGCCTCGCGCAGATCGTTGTCGATAATGGCGACTTCCTCCTCGCACTTCTTTATAATGTCTTCCTTCTTCTGTATGTCCTTGAGGAGCTTGACGTACTGCTTCGACGGTTGCGGCTTGGCCTTTTCCAGCGCCTTTTCTTTGGCCTTTTTGAGCTTCTCCTCCTCCACGTGTTTCTTCTTCTTGTCCGTCAGGATGCGGCTCCGGCGCTTCTTCCTCGAGCTCTCGTCTTGGCTGTCTTCGACCTCTTCGTCCCTGCTCACGATGGACTCGTCTGCGTCCGCCATCTTGACGTCTATTTCATCCTTGACCAGGGTGGTGCCGTTGGTCTCCTCGAAGGCTTCATTTTCCGGCATTAATAGTTTGCGCTGTTCATTCAGCTGTCGGAGCTCTTCCGTTCTATTGAGCAAGAAAAAAATTGTCAGCGTTGTTGCTTTGCACATTAGGGTGCATTGGTAGCTAGAAATGAGTAAAAAAGGGAAAAAAAGATGATGAAAAAAAAGAAAAAAAGAAGAAAAAGAAAAAAGGAAAAAAGGAAAAAAAAAAGAAGAAGAAAAAAAGGAAAAAAAAAGGAAAAAAAAAAAACCACCTACGCCTGCTTTCGCTGCCGCTGCCACTCAATCTTGTCCTTTCGATACTTGGTCATCGTCTCGCTGCAGTCTTCCATGTAGCCTCGGACGGCCTTCGTCTCCATCGTCAGCATGCAGATGATCTGCAGAGCCTTGACGCGGTAGTTGACGTCCAGCCCGGCATACCGCCGCTGCACATTCTCCGGGGACGGCACCATCTCCGCGGGCACCAGCTGCTGCAGCAGCTCTTCGCATGCCCTTTGCTGGCGCTCGTTCTTGGAGAGCTGGTGCAGCAGGCCGACCAAGATCCTCTGCCAGCCCCCGGCCTGGAAGTTCCGCTGCCGCAGGTGCTCGATCCAGTCAAACTCTTTCAGGAGCTCCTCTGCGCGGTTCTTGGTTTCCAGCTCGGCCCGGAGGCTCTCCTCCTCGGCGGCTGCCGCTTCGGCCGCCAGCCTCTCCGCCTCGAGCTTTGCCAGACTGCTGCGCGTAGCCCTAGCCACGGGGACGTCCTCCGGTTCGGCGCTCTCTTCCCCGCTGTCCCGCCCGCCCCCGTCTCCTTCCCCTTCGGCGTCCTCGTCGTCGTCGCTGTCTTCCTCGTCAATCTCCGGTAGCGTAATCCGCACCCTGCCACCGTCAGACTCCGAATCAACGAGGATCTTCAGCACGGCGCAATGAATCTCCTCGAAGAGCTGAACTTGAGCGCCGCCGGAAGCGACCGACATGGCCTCGACAAAGTCGTCAAAGGTGAAGGAGTCGAGCTTGAAAATTTCGCAGTAGACGTTGAGCGTATCCCACGTCTCCAGGAGGGGGCCCACGGTCTCCATGTCGATGTGGCGGCAGACGGCGTCGTCGACTTCCGCCTTGACGGGAGGGTCTCCGCACATGAACTTGAGCGGCGGCCGCACATTGCCGTCCTTGGGCTCCAGCTGCAGATCCTCGATGGGGTACTTCGGCGGCGGCGGCGGCGGCGGCGGAGGCGTCGGCTCGCGCGGTGCGGCGGCTCTCTCCTCGTGATACCGCGGGTAGCCGGCCCCATTCACATTGTCCGGCGCCATATCCGCAGGCCACTTGAGGCCCTTTGCCCCGGCGTTGTTTGGCGTCTGCTTCGCCTTGTGGCTTTTGGGAGCTGGCTTCAACTCGGGCAGGCGCACCGGGCTGGTCTGCACCGCCGGGCCGTGTTCGCTCGCCTCGTGCAACGAGGTCCGCTCGCGTTTCTGTGCCAGAAGCTGCTTGCGCTCCTGGATCTTTGTGTCGTGCCGAAGGTGAGGGGGGATGCGGGTGTCGATGCGATATTGGCTGGCGTAGTCGTTCTTGACAAGCCACGGGGCCCCGTTCCACGCCTCTCGAACGACGGTCCTCTTGATAAAGGACCGAAGCATGGATTTGGTGAAGGCGCCGCGCTCGCGGCTCAGGCTGTCGTTGGTCACGAGCAGCTCCTTCCCAGATCCCCCGCTGAGAACAACCGAGTACCGGCTTGTCGGGAGGGAGCTTGACCCGTCGGGCAAGATCCTGGCGCCAAAGGTCGTCTTTTCCCGCACCAAACAGGCGCGCCTCTCGTTGTTGGACTCGTCCAGGGTGACGAAGACATCCTCTCCCGGGTAGAAGTCCGCCTTGAATTCCTCGTAAACCATGTCGACGAGGTTATCTAGACGTGAAATGGTCTGGAACTGGACCTTGCGGAGGATTGGGCCTTTGAGCGCCTCGGGGAAAGCAGCCTCGACCTCTTGGCCGCCAGCACGCTGAAAACAACAAGGGTGAGCCGGGCACGCTGATTGGCAGCAGCAGGGTGGTGCGCAAAGGCAGGACAAACCTCGCTAGTGTAAGCTTCGAAAAAAGTAAGGCCAGAATGACCCGTGATTTCATCATTGAATCGACGCTGTAAAAAATCAAAAAATCAAAAAAATCAAAAATCGACAGACACTTATTAGTATGTGCTTTCCATGGCCGGCCTGCGCGCAATAGCGACTGTGGGGTAATGAAAGACTTGGTTACCTGTTTGTAAAAATCCATTCTAGAAGGTTCAAACAAAAAAAAAAGGGGGGGGGGGAGGGGGGGGGGTACACTGGTCAGCAAGAGCGGTTCATGGCTAAAGTGAAAAAGAAGAATGAAGCAAAAAGAAGAAGAAAAAAAAAACTTAAAAAATAAAACGAAACTCACCGATTCAAGTATTCTTCGTAGGAAGCAAATATTTCGCCAGTCTGAGGGATGTGCCAGACCTAAAAACAACCCGCGTGAATACCCAGGCTATCTATCTATCCCCTCCATGTCTCTCGTCGGACGTGGCTCAACGGCAAATGAGACAGGGAAAGCAAAAGCGTACCTCGGTGTCCTCATCCTCCACCTCAGCCGGACGCAGAAACTGGACTGGTTTCCTCTTAAATAGCACCTGTTGCGGCATCGTATAAGTGAGCTGCGGGCAAGACGTTGGCGGCTAGCGGTGACGGCATACCATGATTTGCGAGCTTAGATTGGAATTCGCGATTCGTTGTGTGGGAGAAAAAAAAAAGGGGGGGGGGAGGTGAGGGGAGGGGGTGGGGGAGGAGGGGGTGAGATGATGATGAAGAAGAAGAAGAGGAGGAAGAGGAGGAAGAAGAAGAAGAAAAAGACAAAAAGTCGTCGCAGATTCACTGTCGAGGCGGAGCCGGGAGGACCAACCAGCAACCCGGGAGCTAAGCGCGTTATCTAATCGAAGGGGGGGGGGGGGGGGGACCCGGCAACGCAACACACAGGATCGACGATGGCGATGGATGTATATATATCTACCTTATATATATATATATATATATACATAGATATATATATAATATAGATGCTAGGTAGAGATATCTATCTATCTATCTATATATATATATATACACCTATGTATATATATGTATATATATAGAGAGAGAGAGAGATCTAGACCTATACATCTACACAATGCGGTGTCCCTTTTTTTTTTTCCTGGTCTGCTGGGGGGGCTCAGGTCGCGGGCTCGGGGCCTCTCCCTTCTGCGACTGCGACTGCGACTGCGTCTGCGTCTGCGTCTGCGTTTCGGCTGCCGCTCAACAGATCGCGGTGGCCCTCCCGGGGCGAGGCAGACGCTGCTTTTGCTGGTCGGCACTTACACGAGGCTCTGCGGCTTTGGGGCGAACGCGGTCCGGGCAAAGATGATCCGCCTGGTCTCGCATGTTCCGGGGCGGCGTCGAGCGGTGGTGGTTGGAGCCGAGTGAAGGCTCGACGAGACGCGACGGCGAGTTGACGTGCAACGGATGGAGAAGGTCGGAGGGAAGGGGAAGAAAAAAAAAAGGAAAAAAAAAAAAAGAGAGAGAGAGAATTGCGCGGGTGGGAGGAAGAGCTGCCACCGGAGCTAAAAAGGTCCCTTAGTAACCAAAAGGAAAATGCGTCCCGCCGTGGAGACCGTCAACAGCGCAGCGTGTTAAGTTTAGCGGGCTGCTGCTCCCGTTGGGCCAGCCTAAAGCAACGAAAACGTACCCGGCCGGTACCGCGGGCGCCCGGGGGATACCTGGGGAGTACCTGGGGAGTACCCGTAGGGCTCGCGCTCAGCCTTTTTTTTTTTTTTGGGGGGGGGGGGGGGGGGGGGGGGGGGTTTTTGTGTTTGCATTCTCTCGGTTCCAATCTGGGAACGAAGTTGTCCCGGTTTCCGGCCGATGCGAGGAGGGTAAATGGATGAATTGGGATGGATGATGAATGTAAATGAGATGGGCGGATGTCGATTCAAGTTTTTTTTTTTTTTTTTTTTTTTTGTGTGTCTGTGCTGTATGAAACCGAAGAGGCATCGTCAGAGCCCCCCCCCCCGTCTGTCTCCCCCTTCCTCCCCCCCTAAAAAACAACAACAACAACAACAACAAAAAAAAAAACCTTGTCCAAACAAAGCAAACAGAACAAAAAGAACGGCAAAAATAAATAAATGAATAAATAAATAAATAAATCATATACACAATTTACACCCATATTTCATTGCCATCGTTCATTCTTATAATAAAATACATCATGCATCATCTACAAACCCCCCGTTTCCGCTCTCCATTCCTTCCCTAAAACACAAGCCCACCATGTATGTACCTTTTCCGTACCGCGGCACACTCTCGCGGAACCTCCCCCCGGTCCAAAATCCTACCAAATACTGGCACCCCCCCCTAAAAAAAAGGGTACAAAATAACCCCCCCCCCCCCGGAAAAAAAAAATAAAGGCAAAAAAAAAAAAAAACCCCCCCCAAAAAAAAACCAAAACCATTCATCTCCCTTCCACCGCTCCCCGTCCAAAAACCATCCCACCCGCCGACAAAAGACACCCTTTTTTGGGCTCGTTTTGCTCCCCGCGCAGCGGCGATCCGGACACAAGCCGAACCGGCCATATCCGTCCATTTTCCATGGACTTACGCCTCGATACGTGCCCGGCGCGGATCGGCCGCCGAAGGTAGGGGTTTCGACCTCTGGGCGGGAACGGCGCTGCTTCTCCTCGGGGGCCCGGAGTAAAAAAAAAAAAAAAAAAATTTTTTTAAAAAAAAAGGCTCGCCCGACGTGCACACACACGTGCGGTGCAGTAGCATCATTGCATTTACACGCAAAAAATATTATTATTATTATTATTATTATTATTAATAAAAACAAGAATTGCGCAAATGTCGGCATGGCCACTTAGAAGCAACGGAATGTGCATCCATATTCTGTTTTACGAACAAAAAAAAAATCAAAAAAAAAAAAAAATCAAAAAAAAATCAAAAATAAAATAAAATAAAAAAATCAAAAAAAAATTTCAAAAAAAAATTCAAAAAAAAAATATTCAAAAAAAAAATCAAAAAAAAAATCAAAAAAAAATCAAAAGCAGCGGTTTGATGCTGTTCCATCTTCTGCGCCCTGTTCAACACTTTCCCCCCCCCCTGGTTTCCAGATCCGGCAACCGTCCGCACTAGACCTGACGTCATTCCGCCTGCAGCAGCATTTTTTTTTTAATTTTTTTTTTAAAAATTTACTTATTTATTTATGTTATTTATTGTTTCTTTTTCGCCCTCGCCCGTAAATAAAGGGGGAAAAAAAAAAAGACACTCCTTCTCCCAATTGACACAAAAATCGGCCCCCAATATTATGCTTCGCCCATGTTGAAATTTTATTTTATTTTATTTTTGCTCATATGTCGGGGGCTCTTGGTTTTTTTTTTTTTTTTTTGGTCGGATTCCCTTGTCAAACGTTCTTCCCTCCCCCGGGTCTCAGCCGCCAGTTCCCACTCGCTGAACACAAAACGGGAATCGTTTTCAGCCTCGCCTCACGTGGAGCGCCCCACTCTCGTCCCGACCCCCTGCATGATGACTCAGCGGCCCCCCCCCCAAACGCCCCAACTTCAGGCCACGCATAACACGGGCTTGCTCGGGCTTACAGCACAATGCGCGGCAAGGCGCAAGGCTACGGGAGGCCGCTGTAAACGATTCTATTCTCTTCTACGCCGGGGCGTCGCCATGCCCGCGATTTCCATCCGCCCAGACGCCCTGTTCAGGATGTATAGTACACAACCATGTATCCCACCCAGCTGCCCACCACGCCTATTGCCGTGTAGGAGCTTGTCAACATCAAGGGGAGAAACTCGAGGCGCTTGCCAAACACGATCTGGTGGAAGAGGGACGTGTAGGCAATCAGGGGGATGCACACTGCAATGTACAGCGTGCTGAACCGATCCAACAAAAAGACCCGCGCCTTGTTCGACGCCGGTGCCAGGCGGTCAAAGGCAGTGAGGAACAGCACCAACCAGAAGACGGCGTAGATCGTCTTGACCGGGAACTCTGCCGGCGTGAAGATGAGCGGGAACAGCGATACGTGCCCGGCGACGATCAGCGGCCGGAACGCGCTGAGGTGTCGCCGGTCCCGCAGGGCAATCAAGCTGAAGGGGATGATGACCAAGAGGATCGCCTTTTCGTGCACGTGCCAGCCGAAGAGGAACGAGGCGTACCCACAAAGCGTCACCGCCCCTACGAAGTTTTCCCAGGTAGGCCGCCTGAAGAGCTTGATCAGGGGAACTACTTGGAACGACAGCGTCAAGAGGAAGCACGTCCGGGGGCTGATCTCGGGCAGCACCGCAAAGGCAGTGTCGCCAACCAAGCCACGAGTGACGCTGTTTAGGGCTTCGGCCTTGAGGGACAGGCCCAGCTTTGGCGCGACTGCTTCTGGTTAGTGTTTTGGTTTGTTTTTGTTTTTTTCCTTCTTTTTTTTCTTCTTTCTTTTTTTCCCTTTTTCTCTTCTTTTCTTTTCACCCCCCCCCCCCCCCCTCCCGAGACTGGGGCATGCGGCCACTTACAGTGAATCAAAACACGATCCGCCAGCGAATACAGAGCCCAGACATTTGGTGCCCAGTAGGCGTGGCACAGGCCGCGAGAAAACGGAAACAGCCGGCTGAGAAGCTGAGGGATCTGTCCCATGAGCGCAAAGGGCCCAAAGGCGGCCGCCAAGATCCCCCCCAGCCCCAGGCCGAGCTTGACGCAGTTCAGAAACCTGATTCGGAAAACGGACCTCGCCGAGAGGCAGTAGGCCCTCAGGAGGAAGACGAAGTAAGCCGGCGCTAGGTAGGAGTAGATGTGCTTGAAGCATAGGAGCGCGCCAAAGACCAGGCCGCTCTGCAGCAGCGTGGACCTGGACCGTGCCAGGACCAGAGACGCCACAAGGATGCCGTACATGAAGCCGTTGTACTGGAAATGGATGTGGTCGATGATGAGCAGCCCCGGAGACAAGGCGACGGACAGCGCGGCGACCTGGGCAGCCCTCTTGGACGGCAGGGGCGACGAGTCGATGAACATCTGCAGGGCGCACACCAGCAGCACTTCGGTTGCGATCACGGAGAACCTCTGGAAGTAGACAGTCTCCCAGCTGTCGTAGCCGAGATTGTACACGTGCACCATGGCGGGATCCACCAGCCGGGCGACGTGAGCGAGAAGCCACTCGAAGTAGGCGAACAAGGGCGGGTAGTCGAGGGTCCATTCCGAGGTTTTCTCGTAGTACCACTCCGACAAGGGGAGGCTGTTGGTAATGGCCAGCCAGTTCCGGTGAACCTCAAAGTCGGTCGACTTGCTGCGCTCAGGGAGGGCACCGGGTCAGCACCAAATGCCTAAATCAAACCCCCTCCCCTCCCTCTTATTTCACCAGGTTTTTCTTTTGTTTTTCTTTTTTGCCTTTTTTTTTTGTTTTGTCGCGACCACTCACTAGGCAGGGAACAGGAGGACCTTGAACGCGGCGGCCACCAGCGCGCATTGCGTCAACGTGGGATACGACTCTCCCATTGTGTCTGCAGGGCGGCGCGAAATCGCTACCGCATTGCGTCGATGCCGAGATGCTGCAGGTGAGGTTTGAGGTTTTTTTTGCAGCTGTGCGATGAAGCCGACAATCCTGGGAATCACCAGGAAAGAAAGAAAGAAAGAAGAAGGAGAAAAAAAAAAAAAAAAAAAAAAAAAAAAAAGAAGCCACATGTGGTGTTGCGATTTGTTTTCAAGGCAAAGCCACACAACGCCCACCCCCATACAGGTACTACTACTACCTAGTAGGTACCTAGTACTAGTACTTAGTATCCTTCTATATAAGGTACTACGTATTTCGGCCAATTTGCTGGGTTTGCTGCCCGGTTTGGACTAGCGCGCCGCGCCTTTAAACCACAGCAGCTCCTGCCCAATGGAGACGGAGAACGAAAAACGCTGGGAAAAAATAAATAAATAAATAAATGAATAAATAAAAAAGAGAGAGTCGCTGAGAAAATAGATGCCAGCATAAGGTAATAAATAAATAAATAAATAAATAAATAAATAAATAAATAAATAAATAAATAAATAAATAAATAAATAATACTGTACTAGCTAGTTAGTACCTTATATTAGTTAGTTGGGTTACCTTGGTTCATTCTGAATTTCTCCTTTTTCCTCTCTCTCTCTCTCTCTCTCTCTCTCTCTTCTCTCTTGGTTCTAGAAGTGGCGCGGCTTCTTCTTCTTCTTCTTCTTCTTCTTCTATCTTTCTTTCTCTTTTATTTCTTTCTTTTTTTTTTAAAGAGGTTGCACGGCTTGCCTTTTTTTTTTTTTTTTTTTGTTTCTTCCGCCTGGTTTCATCCGTTGTCAGCACAGCTGCTTGGCCGGCGCTGGTCGCAAAAAAAAGGGCACTTGATCCAAGTTCGTTGTGCCTCTAACGCCTCTAAGACTCTAGTGCAAAGTGTCCTCAAGCTGGGTTGCCGGGTTATATCAACAGCTGTAGAGGCGGGCGATTCTCGTGCAACTTTTATTTATTTATTTATTTTTATTTATTTATTTTTTATTCTTTTTTTTTTTTCCCCTTTTGCCCGGTTTGCAACTTTGCTGTTTCTTGGTTGAATTCTTCTGGACTTGGGAAAAAAAAAAAAAAAAACCTCCGTTCGACGTCCCCACGATGCGATTCTCCATATCACTAGCTGCCCTCGTGGGCGCCGGCCTTGCTGAGGCTCAATATCTCATCAGCGAGCTCAGTTTTGGATACTCAGGGCGGTAAATGTTCCTTTTTCTTCTTCTTCTTCTTTTCTTTCTCTTCTTTTTGCGTGCGCAATCACGTCTCAATGGGCCGGGATACAGCATCGGCTAATTCGTTCTTGTTTTCTTCCCGTCCAGAGTCAGCCCCGCAGATAAACCCGGCCACATAACCAACTACGCCGTCTCTGGTCAGCCGAGCTTGCCAGAGATCCTCTCCAGCAAGGTGATCCTGACCCCCGTTGCTCTGGGCAATGCGCGAGGCGCCATCTGGAGCGAGAACCCCCTGACGCACTCCAACTACGTCGTGGACGTCGACTTTCGCGCCAGCGGTCCGGACAGGGCGGGGGGCAACTTGAACATCTGGCTGGCGCGCAACGGAAAAGACATTGGCACGAGGAGCGTCTACAACGCGGGCAAGTTTGAGGGGCTGGTGTTGGTGATTGACTCGCACGGGGGTCAAGGCGGCATGCTCCGCGGCTTCCTCAACGACGGGACGACAGACTACTCGCAGCACCACAACGTGGATAAGCTGGCCTTCGGCCACTGCCAGTACAGCTACCGCAACTTGGGACGACCGTCGCAGGTCAAGATGCGCCAGGCGGCAGACGGCTTCCAGGTGCAGATTGACGGCAAGACCTGCTTCGAGACCAACAGGGTCAGCTTGCCGACCGGATACCACGTGGGCATCAGCGCCTCCACTCCCGACAACCCCGACTCGTTTGAGATTTTCAAGCTGGTTGTCATGTCGGACGTCTCCAGCCACGACGCCAAGGCCAATGCCAATGCCAATGCCAATGCCAATGCCAATGCCAACAGCAACAATGGCAACAACAACAACAACAACAACAACAATAATGATAATGATAATAACAACGGCGGCGGCGGCGCCAGCAAGTTCGCCTACGGTTCACGTCAGCAGCAGCAGCCCAGCAACAGCAACAACAACAACAACAACAACAACAGGCAGCGCAGCGACGACTCGTGGGAGGACATTGCCGACGAAGACGCCGACGTCTTCCAGACCTCCAAGACGCAGTTCCAGGACCTGCACAACCGCCTGCAGGGCACCAACCACCAGCTCTCGTCCGTGTACCGCTCCGTCTCCCGCCACCACCAGATGGACGAGCAGCGCCACGGCGAAGTCAAGGACCTGCTCGGCTCCCTGCAGAGCAAGCTCCAGCTGCTCGACCAGCTCGCCGGCTTTCAGCAGCGCATCGTCGCCCTGGAAAACGAGGTGCGCAACATGAACAACGAGCTCCACCAGAAGCTCAGCGAGAACGAGAGGGCGGTGCACGGCGCCCTCCACTCCCACCACATGTCCCTGGCGCGGAGGGTCACCGAGAGCGTGCCCGGGCACGGAAGGCTGATTACCGTCATCGTCGGCACGCAGGTTGTCCTGGTGGCGGCGTACGTGGTGTATAAGCGACGGAGGGCGAATTCCCCCAAAAAGTATCTGTGAAGGCATTTCGCCTTTGGGACACGCGATTTTTTTGATTTTTTTTTTTAGAATGGCGTGGGATGAGTGAGTGAGCGAAGGGTGGGGTTTGGTGAGTCTGAGAGCCACGAGACACGAGACCACGAGACGAGGGCTTGTAGTAGCAGTAAGGTTAAGGTTTGTTGGTTGGGATCTGGAAAAAGGGGGGGGGGGGGGGGGGGTTCTCTGTACAAAACAAAAGACGGATTTTGCATTTTTTTTTTTTTTTTTTTTGCTTTGCTTTACTTTTTGCAAGCATACGCCTACGTTATATATATAGCATGCATGAATTGGATTAAAATGCTAGGCCACGCAGCTTTTTTTTTTTTATAATATGTTTATATATGCCCGCTTTAAAAACTTTGTATATAATGATATATCCATCCTCCTTCCACATCAAGGCTCAATATGCAATCTCATCAAAACAATAACAAAAACCAAAAAATAATAATAATGTAAGCATCACATCGTCATCATCATATGATACCCAAATGTCCGTCCCTCCCATAAGACAAACTATCCCTGGAAGAATTTGGGGAAAAAAAAAATTTAAAGAAAAGAAGAAAACAGAAGAAAACAGAAAAGAAAAAATCCCCCAAAAAAAATCATTACAAAGACGGGCCCCCCTTTGCATTAACAACAGCAATCATCTCCTCGCCCTTGGGCGCCGTCGTCAAGTTCTCGTACCCGTCCTCGGTAACGAGAATGTCGTCCTCGATGCGCACTCCGCCCACGCTGTAGTACCCTTCGAGGACGGCCCTGTCGATGAACCTGGCGTGGGATGGGTTGCTGAGGAAGTAGCCCTCGATGTACTCGCGGCAAAAGTAGCTGTTGTTGTTTTTTAAAACGTCGCATCAGCATATCTCAGAATCTTTTCTATATGAGAAGACAAGAAAGAAAGAAACAACTTACATGCCCGGCTCGATAGTGACAATCATGTTCGGCTCGAGCACCTGCCTCTCCCTCGTCGACTTGAGACGCGGAGGCACCAGGTCGGCATCGTGGGCCCTCATGGCACTCAGCGCCTCCGCAGAAATCATCTCGCGCTTGCCGCCGTCCAGACCCAGGTTGAGCAGGGTCATCAGCGGCAGGCTGCCCGAAACGTCGTGCACTTCCAGGCCGACGTGGTGGCCCAGCCCGTGCGGGAAGAATGCGCTGATGGTGCCGGCGGCGGCGATGTCGTCGGCGTCGCCCTTGAGGATGCCGAGCTTGAGGAGGCCCTCGATGCCGACCGCCGCGGCGTGGAGGTGCAGCTGGTAGAACTTGACGCCGGGCCCGACGGCGGCGATGCATTCCTCCTGCATCCGCTGGACGAGGCCGTACACGGCCGCGCCCTTGGCCGAGAAGCGGCCCCCGAGAGGCAGCGTGCGCGTGACGTCGCTGGCGTAGCAGTTCCATTCGCATCCCGCGTCCAGGACGACAAGCTCCCGGCCGTCCAGGGGCTGGTCATTTTCCTCGTAGTGCAGCGTCGCGGCATTCGCGCCCGAGCCGGCAATGATGGGGTAGGCCTGCGATCGGGCGCCCCGCGAAGTGCACACGGCCTGGAAGATGGCCTCGAGGTCGCGCTCGTTGGACAGGCGGAGGAGCATCTCCGCGACCTTGCGGTGTGCCGCGCTGGAAACGTCGTTGGCGCGGCGGATCATGGCAATCTCGTACTCGTCCTTGACGCACCGAGCGCGATCCATGGCAGGCTGGAGCATCCAATGGTTGACTTTGACCCTCGTCTCCTTGGCCCGCGCTGGCGTCTGGTCCTCGTGGAGCACGTAAAGCGTGGTTGACGACGTGAGGCGCGACTCCAAGAACTTGGGCAGCTGGCTCGAGTACCGCACCTCGTCGACGTCGTACAGCTGCTTGGCCTTGGCCGCATCGGGTGTCGAGCCGAACCAGAGGACCTGCCGGGGCTCGACGTAGGGGATCCAGAGGATGAGCCTGTCTGTGCGGATCTCATACGTGACGAAGCAGTCGTGGAAGTTTGCTCCGGTGAGGTAGAAGAAGCTGTGCGTGTGCGTGTATGTTGTTGTTTTTTTTTTGGTCCTTCTTGTTAGCACGTGGCGGCGCGCGTAGAGCAAAACGGCCAGACAAGACGTACTATCTGCGCTGCCTCAACGCCGGCGGCTGGTCCGAATCCTCGTAGTTCTGCGTCGGCTGGCCGGGCAGATAGATGAGGCCGTCCGACACGGCGAGCTTCTGGGCGACTTTGCGCGCATGCTCCTTGGCTGGCGGCGGATTAGCCATCGACGGCCCCAGGCGCGTTTCGCGTCCGCCTCCGCGGCCTTCTCACCTGGATACTGCCTGGCGCTCCACGCCTCAAAGTCCTCCCTCTTCGCTATGGCCCTGGTGTTGGCCGGTTGGTAAGCAGGCTTCCAAAAGTTTTGCGGACTCGGGGGCCCAGGAGCCCAAAGGCACAAGGGGGGGAAGGGGGGGGAATGGCGGCGCGCTTACACTGCGTCAAACTCATCGTCTAGGATGAAGCTGAAGTCGATGTCTTCCATGGCAGCGATTGAATGAACGACGCACACAAATCTCTAGTGATTTTTGTCGTTGTTGCTTCTGCATGCATGCACGGGGACCGAACGTTTGATGATGGCTCAAGAGGGTAGTACCTACACCAAGGTAGTAATGAGTACGGAGGCGGTAGCAGTAAGTACAATTGATAAGGTACGGAGGCGCAGTGCCTGAACTTGCCCCCCCGAATCACCGCTATCTAATCGCTGCCCTACAGTGCATTATGTATGTACCCCAGGAAAAGGCCGGCTGGCAGCGCTAGCGCCATTTCGATCTAGCGTCGTTCCGTCTTCCCTTCTTATCTTGATCTCATTTCAGGGGTGGCTCAGAGCCGTCCAGCATCAAACTTTAGGACTGGTTCAGAGATGAGAATAATAATAATAATAATAATAATAATAATAATAAAAGTAATGATAAATAATAATAAGAAGAAGAACACACAAGATGGAGTTGATCTGTCAGGGCTCTTGGCTGACTGTCAGAACTAGGCCAGACATTACACACTCAATAAGCCCGTGCCTGTGGCTAAATCGCCTAGGTCCAACTTTGCCGCAATAGCAACACGCAATTAATAAGCACAGCGCATCCATCTTCGTCCTCTACTGTATCCGAGAGAAAGGGAAGAGTTGCTTCGCGGGCAAGAAGAAAAACCTCCTTTTCCATCCACAGGCAAATTGAAGAGTAATCCGGATTAGGCACAGCCCATAGCTCTACATATGTATACAAGGCTTCCTTCTAGTAAATCAGACCATATGATTGCAAAAAAGAGTCCCATTACTCATCCCGGCTGTCCCCTTTTTCCCATGTATCTCGACAATACCTCAATACTTCCTCCGCCTCCTTACAATGCGCCCCGTACGAAGTAGCCCCCTTAACCAAAACAGTATCCCATAATGCTCCATGCAAAAACAAAACAAAACGCGAAACCCCGAGCTCAATGAGAACGACTGTTACATACATAACCAGGGGGGGGGGGGGGGGGGAGACAAAAGGACCGCCTCCAAAAAAGACCCTCTTTATGCCGCACTGTATTCGGTACGGAACCGGCCATTGGGGGGCCTGTTACTACTATGTACGTATTACAATTTACAGTTACAACAAAACAGGTCGGGCATTCCGAAGGCCGCCCGCCGGTCCTAGAATGTCCTTTCTGCGTTAAAAGCATACGTAATCACGCTGAAGGGGGCATTGCGGAGAACGAGACGCAGGAAGAGCAGGTTTACACAAGGACTAAATTAAAGCCCGCTTATTTTATTATTAGTATTCATTATTATTATCATTATTTATGGGTGAACAAGAGGGTGAGGCGTTTTCATGGTGGCTGAGTCTATTCTCCTCTATGTACCTGATATTTTGATTGGTGCTTGGAAGCATTTGACCTCGACATTGACCTCGGCATTGACCTCGACATCTCATCATGTACATACATTTGTCCATCAAAGACCCTTCTCTATCTGCCTAACGCACACAACTGCGACATGCTCGTATGGTTTTTTGTTTGGGCTTGCCTGCTGTGAAAGGGTTGGGGGGGGGGGTTGGTAAAAAAAACCTAAAAAATAAAATAAAAGCCATGGAAAGGGAAAAAAAAAAGAAAAAGAACAAGAAAAAAAGACCCAAGAGGAATCTAAAACACCTTGCCAAAATGTTTCGAGGTATAAGAGTTGATAGCAATTGTGACGTGCAAAATCGCGCCGTGAACCTTTCATCCCGTCCGCATTGTCCAAGAAATGAATGATGAAAGGGAAAAGAAAACGAAAAGGAAAATGGAAAAGAAAATGAATAATGAAACTGAAAATGAACAATGAACAATGAAAACAGGCGCCCCTTCCCCCCCTGCCCCCGCGGACCGCAAAGGCTTCCCCCCGGTCTCATATCGTCCAAAAAAGGGAAAAAAAAAAGAAAATGGGTATCATGTGGCATTCGTTCACATTCCCTGAAATCCGCCCCTGCCAGAACCAAAGAAACTCCCCCAATCGGGCTGCATGCCGTGATCCGTAAACATTTGCTCAATCTGCCGCTCCTGATGCCTTTCACCCCGTATTGGCCGTCGAAGAGATAGTCCGATTCGTCGCCCCTGCGATTGAGGCGTCGGCTGCTGTGGCTGCTGATGCATCCCCAGCACGGCGTTCGGGTCATACATGCCTCCCGGTATGTTCATGGCCATTGGGTTCTGCTGCTGCTGCTGTTGCTGCTGTTGCTGCTGCTGCTGCTGCTGCGGCATCATGTACGGCGGGGGCTGCCCCATGAACTGATCTCCCATCTCATCCAGCGAGGAGGGGAAGAAGAAATTCGAGTCCTGCGTTTGATGGGGCATCAACACGGCAGGAACGTCCATCTTGCCCGAGAACCCCAGTTCCATCATCGGCTGGTTGGGATAAGCAAACGGATCATCCGAGGGGAACATTAAAGCGTCCAGCTTGTGCACGGGAGTGCTATGTGCGTGGTGCCCGCTGAGAGGGTGTGGCTGGAATGGGTGTCGGTGCGAGCTCTCGGCAGTGCTCGTAGAGTCGGGGGTGGCTCGCGACGACAGGTCTAGCGGCATCAGGTCGTTCAGGCTGCTGGCGAACGAGGGCTCGTGATATCCTCCATGCTCCAGCGACTGCGCCATGCTGTCCATGGAGCCCCTGGAGTGCGAGGTTCCGTACAACGCCATGCCGCCGCCCCTATCTCGCATCATCTCGTCCGGCCTCTGTAGGGACATGCCAACGGGGATGCCGGGGTTGGTGGGCACTTTGTTTCCAGGCGCCGTCCTCTTCTTCGTCGTGGTTGACGGCGGAGGCTGCGGCCGATCCAACCGCTCCGGCAATTGATCGAATAGAACCTACAGAGTACCGTCAGTACGCATTGGCACTAAATTGATGCAAGGAGAGAAGAAAGGGGGGATTGGTTGGTTGGTTGGTTGGTTGGTTGGTTAGATGGGCTGCCCTACCTTGAGAGCACTGGTGACCTTCTCCGCAGAAAGGCTCTTGTCGGCCAGATCGGCAATCATCTGTCTCCCGGCACGTGCGTCAGCCAACACCTCCGCCGACCCAGGCTTCTCTGGGTTCTCAATGGCGTAAAACACCAAGGAGAGCACGGAGAAGAACTCGGTGTAGAGCATGAACCAGTAGGGTCCGCTGAGGACGCGCTGCTTGCGGATCTCGAGGCCGATGTGGACAATATTGCGCGACACGCTGATGGCTGCCGCGGCGCATGCGTAGGAGAGCTCGTCGATCCTGCTACCCTGGCTCAGCCGAGGAGAGACGTAATGCAGAAAAGGCCGGTACAAGACGAGCTGCACATGCGCGTACGCAAAACGCAGCAAATGTCGCACCCTATCAATCGAGCGTCAGCCCGAATTCTCGGCACCCCGTGTAACCATTTTCAACAAACAAAAGAGAGGGAGAAAGAGAAAGAAAGAGAGAGAAAAAAAAAAGGCAACTTACCGAACCACCTCAATGGGACCATCGGGGCTCGGCCGCCATGCCTCTGGAAGCCTCTCGAACCAGTTGTGCAGGTCGGTCTCAATCTCCTTAATCTTGCTGTAGCTGATGAGATATGTCGACGAGGGCCTGTCCCCTCTCAAGACGGTCTGGCCAACACCCTTTGTCGGGTAAATGTGCCTTGTGATCTTCCCCAAAATCTCCATCAGCCGAGTGTGGGCATTGAAGGCCTGGAAAAACGAAGGCGTGCCCGGCCCCGGCTGGATGATGCCGCCGGGCGTGATGAACTCGTCGTCGACCTCGAGGGGGAACTGCTGGTCGATGTCTTCGCTGCTGAGGAGCAGGGGAAATCCCAGCATGGTCGACACGTAAATGTCCATCTGCCGTATGACGTAGAAGACCCGCCGCCGGACCTGCTGCTCGATGTTCCCTATCCGCTCGTGCTGTAGGTGGCGGTGGAGGCCTATCCTCAAGGCCGACCTGAGCGCGATCCCGACGAACGAGTAGCAGGTGCTGAGGTTCGCGGTGGACTGGAGGAAGAGGATTATGAAGACGAGCGTCTGGATAGAGGTGAGGCTTCGACACTCGGTCACGTCGCGCAGCAGAGATCTCGATATCTTGTAGTACTTGACCCTGCAGGAGAGGGTTAGTTTCCGGGCAAACCGGCCGAAAAAAAAAAGAGCACACCAGATGAAACCTGCGCCCGGCTTACCCTTCGTCAATGGCAAATCGATACGTCATGGTGCCGGAACTGGAGTCGTCCAAATTGCTGTACATGCAACCCAACGCCAAGACGGCGTAGAGGAGAGCGAGAAACTGGGAATCGTCCTGGCCCATGGGTTCATGCTGCCGCTCGTAGACGTAGTCGAATCTTTCGTAAAAACTAGGGACGTGGACGATGCGGACGAGGCACGTGGCGCAGCTCAGGGAGTAGTAGCAGAGCTTTCGGGCAACGTCCTTGGGGGGCAGCTCGGGGCAGCCGGAGTTTGCGGAGAAGGGCGAGCTGCCGATGGGCGCCGGCGTATCGAGGTTCAAGAGGCCCGCCGTTCGATCGGCCGGGCGCGGCAGAAACGGGCCTCTGCCTACAGGGCCCAACATGCCCCGAAAATTCTCCTTCATCCGTCGCAAGAAGACGGCACCGGACGAGATGCCGTAGAAGTCCCAGCCGCCCTTGTCGTCGAGGTCCAGCTGGCCGATGGAGTCGATCATGGATGTGAGTTGGGTGTCGTTGGGGTCAGGCTCGGGAGCGCGGCTGGCCCGCAACTTGGCGGCCTCTGCGCGCGCCCGCTCTCGGTTATGGAACTCTTGCTGGATGGCAGGGTCGAGGTTCGGATCGGCCAGGTCGATGTCGGGGACAAATTTTCGCAGCAGCGACTCGGCGCGTTGAAGGCGGCTTTCCAGGGCCTCGATGTACTGCGGCGCGGGATTCCTCCTCCTGTTGGACGGCTTGTCGTATGTGCACTCTGGCGGCAGTGATTGCGATGAAGCAAGGTCAGCAGTGATGTCTCGACAACCAAGAGAGAGGGTTGGGAATTGGAGAAAAGGAAGGGGATGTTTGGGGGGGGGGGGGGGGATCTGATAACGGGAAATCAACGACAGCCACGCCGACGGTTCGCAACCGCGGGGACTCGCCATCGCTACGCACCGTAGCTGTAGACGGAGCAGTGGGTGCAAGGCTGCTTGCCGTCACACTTGATCTTCTTGCGGCGGCACTCGTCGCAGGCGCGGGTGACTCTCCGCCGTTTCTGGATGGGCTGCGACGGCGCAGACTCGGCGTCGGCACCCCCCATCTTGTCGTCGATTTCAATGTCAATGTCCGACTTGACGCTCTCGGCCGGCGACGGGGCATCCTGGACGGACCAGTCGCCGGCGGGGTGCGACCCGACGGTGGCGGCTTCGTCGTCGGACATTGTTGCTGGCGTTCGCAGAGCCCTACGCGCGCGCACACGGCGTGCCCGGGGTTAGAAAAGACGCAGCGCAACACCTCGAAGGGGGGGGGGCCAGGCTTCCGACTCGACAGGCGTCCTTGGCTCATTCAACGTACTCGGGCGATCAGGGCGGGGCTCTTGGCGATGGGCGGCTTTCGCGGTGGGCGCCACGGCAAGCCTTGGGAGGCGAGGGAGAGACAAGAAGAGACGAGAGAGACAGAGGGAGAGAGGGAGAGAGCGGCCTTCTGGAGAGACAGGACAGGACCCCGGGGACGCAAAGTCGGTGGCAGCGTACGTGCCAATTGCCCCCGTGCCGGCCAATCTAGGCCATCAGATGGGACAGCGCAGTCTCTCCCTGGTTCGGAGGCGTGCTGTCGAGGGCTGTCTGGCGGAGCGACGGCGGAGCGATGGCGTGAGGACCAGAGGGAAGAAATAAAAATTAGCAAAGAAGTGCGAAGGGAGAGTGGTCAAAACCCGTCGTCGGACTGGGGGGGCGACGAGAGCGAGCGAGAGCGAACCAAGCCGCCGGCCCGCAATCCGCACTGTGCCGTACCTGTACCGCAGGCACAAGTGCAAAAGCAAAGCGAGAGGGCGTCGTGGCTGGTCCGAGTGGAGTTGGCCAGGCCAGCACTTACGCAGCTTGGCCGACGGCCGCTGCTGGGGCGCTGCTTCGGGAGACTGTGCGGCTCGCACGGTGCACCGCCGCCCAGCCAGGGGAGAAAATTCGAGAGACGAGCGACAGGCACCGAACCGCTACAGCCTCCCATTCGGCCAGCGGCCGACGCGTGGTGGGGAATGGAATCCTGAGGTCTTTTCCAGGGGCCGGCCGGCCGCGCCACAGGGCAAATGACGAGGCTGTGGAGAGGGAGATGGAGAGAAATAGAGAGAGAGAGAGAGAGAGAGGCTGCTGGGTTTGCGCATCTCAAACTCCAGGCAAGTTGGACGACGCTGAACAGGTGTGCCTTGCCGAGCTGTTTTTTTTTTTTTTGCAGTCCTGGCAGTCAAGGTAATTTGGCGGTTCAGTAGTTTACGGGTGCGCCTTGTCGTGTCATGGTGCAGTTGCTTGGATCGGAAGGCCGTCCATTTCGGTGCTGCTGCAAAAAGCCCGCGGTGTTTCTGATGGTGCGTCTCCGTTCAAAGCCCGCTCTCCAATGCGCCATCGCCAGTGGCGCGAAAAAAAAAATTAAATGAAAATTGAAAATTGAAAAAAAAAATCTGGAAAAAGAAATGAAAAAAAGGAGAAAAAAAAAAGAAGAAGATGAAAAAACTAGCAGGTTGCATCAGTAAGGCTCTCAGGTGCCCTCTTGCGTGCCGCCACAGAGCGTCTTTGTATGCGGGATCCTCATAGCAGAGACGGGTTACCGGTACGGAGCGCATGCGAAACACAGGGAGCGTTCAAGTTTCATGCGTCCAGAAGCCAGCCATGCCGGCCTGCCGCAACTCGTGGGCCGCACGAGTCAAGCAATCTGGGCAATACATACGCCTGGCGCTCTCATTTTTTTTTTTGTCTTTGTTTTTTTTTTGTCTTTGTGAATTTTTTTGTTTTTTTTTTTTAAGAGGGGCCGGCCATTTCGATGCAACTCGACAGACCGGACGAATAAACCGACCGATTCGATGCTCGGACGACGAATCCACGAGGCGAGAGAGGGGGGAAAAAAAACGGCGTTATGGGCTTCAGCGGGCGATACGGCGGACGATACGGCGGGCGATGGGCGATGCACGGCGGGGGCTAAAACGCATCCACTGTAATGCAATACCCAAGGCACTAGTACTGCCTGTAAAAGGGCCGCATATAGCGCGCGCACACTCTCCGCTCATCACCAGAGGCGACGGCGCCAGAAGTGCTCCCGCGTGACAATTGTTGCAAGGACGCCAGGCAAAAAAAAAAAATTCCATTTTATTTTGGTTTTTTTTTTCTGAATGCGCCCCAGGTTTCGTCTCGTCTTGCCTTGAGAGCGTCTGGCCCAAGTTCGAACTATTCTCACAGCACAGCCACATGGCATCCCTGGGAAAACGCCCAGCGCCTCAAAACTGCCAAACTTCGCTCGGCATGTGGCTGGAGAAGCCGAGATGAAGCTTGGGCTGAAAAGCTTGGCGGGCAGGGCGAGACAATCGCCAAAAAAAAAAAAAGAGGCATGGGAGAAAAGGTTTCATGCCGGCGAGGCGTAAGATTGCCAATATCTATGGGAAGAAACGTGCGGCGGACTGGATGGGGGCTCTTCGAGTGAGAAACCAAGTTTTTTTTTGGGGGGGGTCCAACAGTTAGTTGCCTGAGGCAGGCAACTCGAGTGCTTGGTTCGCAGATTGGTGGCAACTGCCAGCCACAAGCAATGTTGCAACTTTTTAGTAAAGCATCTACGAGATCAAGAGAAAACGTTCAAGCCATTCATCATGATAAAAAACGCAGAAAACGACGCAGCGTAAGCAGCAAAAACAGCCCTAGCAGAACGCAAGGAAAGGGGACCGGCTGAGCCGCGCCGCTAATAAGCTAAGCTGTGTCCAATTCTAATGGGCAAATCCAATGGAGTTTGTGTCATCAGTTAGTTAGTATTTGCTTCTACATACTATTCCCCCCCCCCCCCCCTCTCACTCCACTCAGGGCCCCAAGATCGGGAGTGCCGAGCACCCAGCGCGCGGGAGATGCGAAGATCTGGGCAAAAACAAACTTGCTCCTAATCGATTTGTTGTCCGAACGTTGGCCTTACAAAGGTTTTTCTCGCTCGTACATGCCTGGAAACCCAACTTTGCCGAGGCCGCCCGGGATGTTGACGCAATCAACGGCGGATATAAACTTCTTTGGAACTTTCGCCGGGGCGACCATGACGAAGAGAAGCAAACGTCCGTTTTATTTCCGCCGGCGTAAAGCCCCCCGTTTTTTTTTTTTTGCCAGCCTTTGGGAAAAATGACAATTACAGAAGCACGGAAGCGGGAAAGGACATTTCTACTATAGGTCTAGTGGTCAGTACAAGAGCGTCGCAGGTACTCTTTACAGTACCTCTAAACTACTAGGTACCTGGTAATGCGCTGCCTGGAGTTTCCGTTAAACCCCAACAGGGCGGCATCTCCATGCGAGTTGAGCAATGGATTGAATTCAGCTATTCAGCGGTTCCGTTTGTTTCGGTGAGCCGGTTGGGAGATCGCGGGGACCGAACCTCGAGATAACCTTGATTTAGAGTCGAGCGCTCTACAGATAGGATCTACATATAGAACTATGCGCATAGCTCAAAGGCACGCGTTATGCTGACACGAGACCCCTCGACCAACTTGGCACTGTGCCATTCATTGCAGGCAGGCTCAGCACAAAAATTGAAGTCGTGCCTTGTTCATGGCACCGCACATTTTTGTGGGAATGAAATGAAAATGAAGAAGAAGAAGAAAGGAAAAAGGAAAAAAATTGCACCCATTCTCCTCCCCTCGGCCGCAATCCCCAAGGGCCTTTCTCTCTCTCTCTCTCTCTCTCTCTCTCTCTTTTTCACTCCTCTGTTTTCACCTTGATTCATTTGGCAAACAACCCCCCCCCCCTTTTTTTTTTCCGGCTTCTTCGGTGCTTATTTTGCAGCTATCACAGTTCCAAACCAATCCAAAGCCACAGCGGCATTACATCACCCTGTCTATGCCGAGCTTTGCGCGTTGGAAACGACAACGAGATTGCCGACAAATCGGGCCAAGGATAACCCACAAGGCTAGAAATCGAGCGGGCTTCGACAAACTCGCTTTGACACCGCCCTGAACAAAACCTTCAGAAGGGGTCATAATAAGCAGACGATACACACAAGATATGGATGATACATGATACATAGGCCGCATGACGCCCATCTCATGGATGGATTCATTGGCAGTGCTATATTCAAACGCCTATCCAGCGCCAACGGCTTTTCCGACTGGTCTCCAGTGCCACCACATCAAAGTTGTTCGTTACAGCGTTCGTTTCCTTGTTCCGTGCGGCCTCCCGGCCTCCTAAGCGTCCGCACAAGGGCCGTTGCACGCCCCGGAGAACGGAGCAGGAAGAGCAGCGCGCGCAACAAATTGTCCAAAACCTGCCGACGGAGCCGCCCTGCAAAGTTGCCTCGGAACCAAGACATGTTGGCACTGTGCTCCCAGAGAAAGAGGTTGCTCCAGAGAAGAGGTGGTAACATAAGGGCTCTTTCGGTCAACGCTCGCCGGCCGGGGCCCAGGGCTTCGAACTCCGAGGCTTCTCCGCGTCGACAACACATCGGGAAGCCTGCTGCTACGTAATCATCTAATGCTACCTCAGGACGACCATCCCATCTGGCGTTCCTTGGCAGGATTGCCTGTCCATGAGCCGATTCTCGGTTTCCGCGTCAAAGCACCGCCGGCGCCGCGTTACAGATTACCGCACAGCGCACCCCGTACTCCATCCTCGCTCTCCGTACTGGTACTACTGTAAGGTATCGAACAACACATACCTAAGGTAAGTAGACCTACCTACGTAGTAGTAGTACCATATCTACCAAGGTACAATTGATTTCCCCGGCTCGCCGTCCATGGCTGTGTACGCAGACGAGACGACATGTTCCATCTGTCCCTACTTGAGTGTGGCCTGTGCCCTGTCTGACACACCCCCCTTGCGCACCGGCTTGGATCAAAGTTGAGGTCTGAGCCACATACGTGTTGTTTGATGTGAGCCGGTTCATCTGCCGCGCACCAAAGGACAGGGACAAGAGGGAGGGAGGGAGCCAACACTACCGACCTGACGCGGGAAGGAATCCACGATTTCGTTAGTACCTTGTTTGTTTATTTATTTTTTCCATAAACGGTAATTTCGCCGATCTTTTTTTTCCCCCTTTGTGCTGTTCTGTCTAGTCATACCCGGGTTAGCACTACTACTACTATAGGTTGAAGTTGAAGTGATTCGATAAATAGTACTAGTACTACTTGCAAGCCAGGCCAAGCATTTGATCTGATATGATCTGGCTCGAAGGACCTCCCTCGGGAGGCTTGGATGCCTGACAAGTTAGTACCTATAGTACTATAGTAGTACCTTAGTAAGGAATAATACCAAGGTACTAAATACATCTGGGCGTAGTTGACACTCGCTAAACCTTTTTTCCGATGTCTTGTAGAGAATTGAACGTTTACCCTTTTTTTTTGAACCCTCAGCACTACAAAGTGTAATTTTTTTAACAAAAAAAAAGTAGGAGGAAGAAGAAGAAGAAGAAGAAGAAGAAGAAGAAGAAGAAGAAGAAGAAGCTCTAGGTAGATAATGAATGTAAGGAAGTTCGTTTGATTAGCTGGTACCTCCGAATATAGGTAATAACAGTCCGTATATGGAGAGGGTGTAATACGGGGTAATACGTGTAGTGTCCGTACGTATACTCCCAACGTCTACGTCAGTACCTGGTAGCAAGCGGCACCTCTGTTCATGTACCTCGGCACTGTCGAGAGCCCTCTCAACCCCGCCAAACCCCATCCATCACCTGCCGGAGCGTTTCCGGCTACAGGTACTGCTATCAAGGTACTTGTTACACACAACAAACTGAGGTGGTTGACGGGCCCCTCCATCAACAGGAAGGCTGAGAGGCACGTGCAGGAGAGCCTCTACTTCCGTTCAGCCTCGCCGAGCGGCAAAACATCTCCGAATCAAACAGCCCCCCCCCCTCGCATTGCACGTCCCATGGCGGCCCCAGCGACGACGAAGCCGGGCTCGGAAGCCCAGGCGTACACAAGGACTCCCGATGTCATCGTCACCGGTAACGACGTCCCTTGCCGCCCCGTCATTTGTGCCTATTCCGAAATAGCTGACCTCGGAACCTCTTGCCCAGACCTGCCCAAGCTTGATATCGATCTCTACATTCAAAACTATGTCGGTACGGCGTCCCCAGGGCCCCTGTTCGTCCGTCTTCGTGCGGCGGCTTGGCTACGTTGACGACATCCTAACCCGTCTCTTTCCATCGTTCGCCCTAGGCCGGACACGATACGAACGCCTGATCCTCATCGGCAAGTGCTGCGTGCCGCTACGGGTCGAGGCTCTCAAAGCCGCCGTCGTCGAAGCAAAGAGAGGCTCCGACATCACCCGCTATAAGGATGCGTGGGCGATGCTCCGTTCGGTCGCCCCCGATGAGCCCGAAGCGCAGAGGGATGAGGAGTGGATCGAGAAGACCGAGCTCGCCAACAGAACCGAAACGACTCGCCTGGAGACCGAACTTAAGGGCTATCGAAATAATCTCATCAAGGAGAGCATTCGGGTGGGCATCCCCCCTCCCCCTCCCCCTCCCCCTTTCCCTTCTCCAACTCGTACCATATGGCGAGCCATTTGCAGCGAATCCGCAATATCTAACGCGCGCTCCCCTCCCTTTTTTTTTCTTCTTCTCTTTTCTGGTTGTTTCATCTAGATGGGCAACGAGGATCTTGGCAAACATTTTGAGAATGTAGGCAAGCTCACCGAAGCCACGGAAGCATATAACAAAATGCGCCATGACGTGAGCACGACCAAACACATCTTCGACTGCGGCATGCATCTAGCCAGCGTCGCTTTTCAGCGTCACGACTGGTCCAGTGTGTTGAGCAACGTTGGCAAGATGTCCAGCATCCACGGCGGAGACGAAGAGCAAGCACAGAATGCCTACACCAAAGTCGCATCCGGCGTCGCCTTGATGGGGCTGGGCAACTTCAGCGATGCGGCCATGACCTTCCTCCACACCAATCCCAGCGTGTCCCCGGCCGAGTACAGCACGGTCGCGAGTCCCAACGACGTCGCCATATACGGGGGCCTTTTGGCTCTGGCAACCATGGACAGGAAATCTCTACAGAGCCGCATATTGGACAACCAATTATTCAGGGCGTTCCTCGAGCATGAGCCGCACATTAGAAAGGCCATCAGCTTGTTCGTCAGCGGCCGCTACTCCAACTGCCTCTCCATCCTAGAGTCCGTGCGGGCAGACTGTCTGCTGGACATTTACCTGCAGCCACACGTACCCGCAATCTACTCCCTGATTCTCCAAAAGTGCATTGTCCAATATTTTATACCCTTCTCGTGTGTCACACTAGACAGCCTAGATGCTTCCTTCGGAACGCCCAACCGGTCTATTGTGCCGGAGCTCGTTAGAATGATTCGCGATGGCTTGCTGAGAGCTCGAATAGATGCCAAGAACAAGGTACCATATTTTTTTTATTGTTTGTTTATTTATTTATTCATTCATTTGGTTTTCCCTCCCATCTTGCCCACCTTCTCCCGTTTGCTCTATTTTATTTGATTTATTTCATTTTTGAATTTTGCATTTTGCATTTTGCATTTTGCATTTTGTATTTTGTATTTTCTTTCCCCCACAATGCAAGAACCGTAACCGCTTACATTCCACACAGGTTCTGGTGGCCGTCTCCCCGGACCCACGATCAGTCGTGCAGACAAATGCACTCGCCGTAGCGCGGAAATACGAGCAGGAAGCCAAAGAACGGCTGCGCCGTTTGAACATCATTGCCGCCGGCCTCGAAGTGAACGGTAATATGAAGAAGCAGCCGGCCGGCGGGATGGGAGAGCCCGAATTCGACGAGGCTTGGTACGAAGAGAGTAGCCGCATAACTCGCCTCCTTACTGAACGCGAGGCTCAAAGATTCTAAGACAAGAGTCCCCGGAGGCATGTCGCCAACAGGCGCTCAGAATAACCAGCTTTCAGCTCTAAAGTGTATACGCGTATTTTGAGTACATAAATACCAGTATATTGATTGGGGGAAACATACAGGTACGATTCCAGGAAATGAGATGTATTATTGGATAGGTACCCACAGACAGACAGCACGCAGCTGCAACTGAGAACTTGTTCCTGTTGCAGATAGACCAAGGGAACAGACAAACTGGGGACTCTTTTTTTTTTTTTTTGGTTCTCTCTTATTTTCCCCCGAGAAGGGATGGGGGGGGCCATGGTGATGACGGCAAATGCTTAAAGACTGGATCGTTATACATGATGCATTAGAGAGGGGAGGCGCAAGGGGAATTAGGGGTTTTCTTTTTCTTTTTCTTTTTCTCTCTCCTTATGGTGATGCATATTTTGCATATTTTGGCCTTGTCTCTGCCCTAGTAGTGTGATAGCAAAGGTACGGTACAGGTAGGCAGGCATGAAGAGGTAGTCATGTTTTCCTTTTTTGTTAATTACCTAGTAGTTACGCCTCGTATATGCATTCTCTCCTTTGCTGTATGCATTGTCCAGCCGAGAAGGGGTATCATCATCACATCGTACATGTCTGCTTGCTCTCACGCAAATCACCCTCACCCCATCAGCTGCCTCAGATCCTGCGGCGGCCAGCGGACCTGCGCAAAGGTGAGACAGCGCTTGATGCTCTGCAGGTACTTGCGCGTCGCCTCGTCGCCCATGACGTGCCCCTTCTCGCCGGCGTGCAGCTTCTCGCGCGCGCTGCGCTCGTGGATGCCCACCATCGTGACGCCGATGGGCCAGGCGGCCTTGCCGATGCTGAGGCGGAGGTAGCCGTCGTTGGCGTCGACGTAGCGGCGCTCCTGGAGGGCCTGGACGATTTCGATGATGGGCTGGAGGAGGGAGTCGTCGAGGTCGCCGGATTCGAATTTGCGGAAGAGCTGTGGGAGGTTAGCACCGGCCCGTACATGTACGTACGTATGTATGAACGTATATATATATATATGAATTACAACATAGGGGGTGTCATCTCTTGGGGGCGAGGGGCCGGCGCGAATGTGGGGAGGGAACTTGCCGGCTTCATGTTCTCGCGGGTTTGGACCATGGCGCTGTAGGCCATTTTGCTGGCGGTCGTGTCCCGCTTCTCCTCGTCCATTGCCTTCTCGTATGCCGTGAGGACCATGGTGAAGTAGCTCGCCAGCTGTCTGAACAGCCACTGGCGGCCCTCCTTGTCCTTTGGAAGAGTGCCGTCGACCTTCATGTCCTTCTCTTCTACCAGCTGCAGTGTCGTGGGTATGGGCCCCTTTGTCAGCACCGTGGTGAGCCTCTTGTGTCGTCTCAGCCGCGCCGCGTGTGACTCTCCGAATAGTATCGCCGGATGGCCCAGCTCTCTGAGCCTCTGCATCAGCTCGTCGTCCGGGATGTCGTCCGCCGCATCGCCATCATTTTGGTTCCCGTTCTCTTCGCCCCTGACAAGCTCGGGCAGACCGAGCCTCTTCCTTCTTTCCTGCTCCTCCTCCCATTCCTTCTCCTCTTGCCTCCTGCGCGATTCCTCTGCGAGCTTGCGGCGCTTCTCCTCGCGCAGGGCGTTTTCCGCGGCGGCCTCCTCCTCGCGTTTGCGCTTCGCTTCGGCCTTGGATGCGCGTTCGGCTTCGAGGGCTTTTTGCTCGGCTATGTATGCGGCTTTGCGTTCGGACTCCGCTTCGGAGCGCTTCATGTATTTCTTTTCATCGCTGCCGGAGGACTTTTTGCTTTTGGATAGCTCCTTGTTCATGAGGGCGGCGAAATCCATGGTGATGGTATGCGCTCAGCAGCCGAAAGATTTGGCGTCCGGGAATCAAGTTTTTTTTTTTTTTTTTTTTTTTTTCCCGCTCCAGTGTCCAAAATGGCGTGTGATTGATGCGGCAGCACGGGGAGGGGGAAATATCTATAAGGAGTCTCTTGGTGTTGACATCTAAGGTTGCAACGTACAGAGTACAAGTCTCAAGCGACGTCGGTATACCTTAGTGATGACAGGAACCGGTGAGCTCACCGAGGCTAAAGTTGTGCTATCGATTACGGATGATTTCCGGGATAATGCAATATATATAAATATATATATTGGTTTCAATTACAACTTCAGTAACAGCCTCTCCATCCCAGCAACACAAAGGCTTGCGCGCAAATTAATTCGTGTAATCCTCAATTAGTGAGCCGTTTCACACATCATCAAGGTTTCGGTATTTTCTAGACCGATAACATTATCGCAATGTTAGCTGCGCGAGGTGATGATCACGATGCAGCCCCATTCCTAGTCCGTCTTTTCCACAGATCCGGCAGCTTCCACAGGTACGCGACCATAACCATTGACGACACCAGTATAGATGGAATGCGATTAATCAGCATTGACCATCTCATCTAGGCCGGAGGAATTCGCATCGCCAGTTTTGCCACCACATATTTCCATCTACACCTGGTCAAGCTGCACCCTCAACGAGCTGGCCCTTGAGCTGGCGGCAGCGAAACCTAGTGCTTTGCCGACTCCTGCCATTGGGACAAGACTCTCTTTCCAGCTCGTTTGCCCGGATCTACGCGGCACAAGTGCTACTAATACTACGCAGCCCAAGTTCGCCGTCAAGGAGCTGGGAAGCATTGTCATTGGCGAAGGTTACCCTGGCGCGGAGAATCCAGATGATGCCGGCCCCGACACCTTGATGAGGGATGACAGCGGGAGAGACAAAACACTGGCTGACTGGAGGTTTGTGGTCGGGGATTACATTTCGTGTGCGGTACTTCCTCCTCGAGGAGATGGCTCCGTAGTGCCGTCATCGACTGCCAGAAGAGGCTCAATATCTGGCGGGCGGGATGGTCGTAGCAGTAACGTTAGGGGAGGGTTCCCAGGTCGAGACAACAACTTTGGTCGCAATAACGGCCGCCAAGGTAGGACAGGGTGGCGAGATGGCAGAATCCCGTCGGGTGAGTGGAGGAGAGGAGAGCAGTTGCCAGATGGGCCGCCTGGGGGGCCACGGGGCAGGGAACGCTGGTAAGCCAGAGGAGCAGCTTTACCTCAGACTCGTGGTTGAGTTTTTTTTTTTAATGATGTGATATATACCCAGATAACCTTGTAGCGTAGACTTGAGACGAACGAAAGAAGGGTGCTCTTTGTTGGCCTTGCAGGTTCGGCCTCCGGTCTAACGTCTTCAGCCGAGAAACGACACACGTTGAAGGACGCGTTCCCCGCCGACAACTGCGTGAGTCAGGCTGAGGCCGTGTAGCAGTGATAGCAAGGACTATGGTACGGCATTTGGAAATTTTACTTTTCTTATTCGGGTATCCGGCCGGATCTAGGCTCTCTATTTCCTGTCGAGCCGTTTTGAAATATACATAACCTTGTCCACCACCAGACCAAATCATCATTTATTTCTCGTAAACAGTGTCGCCCTTTCTCTTCCCTCGTAATTCGTAGAGCCCCTAGCCCAGGTTAGCATCTGTATCAGCCCTCCCCTTCCTCATTCCCACATGTTGACCGATTTCCACTCACGTCCGTCTTGTATGCGACGTATCCAAAGATGGCGGGCACAACGGCGATGTAAAGGAAGCTTATCCTGGCTGTCCTAGGGGTGAATCGGAAGTAGCGGTGGCGATTCTTCTGCATCGCTGTGCATCGAGTTAGACGGAGGTATTGGCATACGGGCATTGATTTCGGAATGTTACGCACCCTCCAGCTTCAGCAGAGCCGGGTCTGGCTTGACGTCTGCAGATTGTGATTAGTATGACGATACCTTATGAATGCTCTATGTGCAACGTACGAAGGTGCGCCATTTTTTATTTTTTTTTTGCTGAGTCGTGGCAGCGTCTTGCTTGGGCCTTCTGGAGTTGGACTGGGTATCGCGATGAATTAGCTTGATGTTGCCGGTAGCAGAAGATCCAAATGATTGTGATTATGTAATTAACATAGGACGAGTTTAATTGGCTTATCGCGGTTTATACATTGTTTTGATCAAGTACCCTGCAGAAGAGCCCCGGAGCACTGTGGAAATGAATTGCGCAATGCGTATTCGAGAGGGAGGTGAGGGTATATAATAGTACTTCCGTAGATAAATCCCGGATCTGGTTATTGAAATAGTATTTTAAATTGTATCATTGCTTCCTATGTAATCGATGTAAATACCTAAATCATGATCTCTTGCTGGGTAAAAAAAAGTGCCATTCTTAGTGTATCAGTGAGGATGCCTCGTACTATAGGCACAGACTTTGGCTTGTATGTTCAGCCAAATAGAAGGAGCTTAATGTTTATGAAAGCATTCAAAAGCTAGACCAAAGTAAAAGATAATCAGAGCCTTTCAAATACATCATACGAGAAGCATTCCTAGGAGATGTTCAAAGGCCATATCTACCAGGGCAACAATACCTTGACCTTGATTGAGCTCGTCTCCATAAACGTCAAGGTCACGTGACGGACTAGCATCGGAGATTGAAGCTAGTGCCTCCGGGGATCTCGTTCAAGAAATTGTTCTGCATGCAAAGGCAAAAGTTGAACTTCAATCTGACTTTGCATCGTCCGCGCTCTGGTCGTCGTCTGATTCTCGCGAGACCGGCATCTGCTCCATCGGCACAGAGGCCGGACCATAGAATTTCACGTGGCAGATACCCTGTGTCTCCAATTCCGGGACTGCCAGCGCGTCTTTGACACGCGCCACGGCTCCAGGCCTTCGGGCAGGCAACTTCACGAATTGCCTCTGAACGAGTGAAGACGCAGCCATGTCGCAGCTGCCGCCGCCGCCTCCGCCGCCAGGCTGGGGGCCTCCTCCTCCTCCGCCGCCTCCTCCCTCATCGTCACTCCCTCCTCCTCCTCCTCCTCCTCCGACAACGCCTGCTCCTCCTGCCCCGCCGCCGCCTGGCTATCGACCTCCCGCCGATGCTCACATCGCAAAGTTTGCCCAGAAGAAAAAGGAATGGCTTCGAAACCAGCGAAACAGATTTGGCGAGAAGCGCAAGGCTGGCTTCGTGCAGACGCAGAAGGCTGACATGCCCCCCGAGCATCTGCGAAAAATCGTCAAGGACATCGGCGATGTGTCTCAGAAAAAGTACACAAACGACAAGCGAAGTTATCTTGGCGCATTGAAGTTCATGCCGCATGCGGTTTTGAAGCTCCTGGAAAACATGCCGATGCCCTGGGAGTCTGCGAGAGAGGTCAAGGTTCTGTACCATGTCAACGGCTGCCTTACCCTCGTCAACGAGATTCCAAGGGTTATCGAGCCCGTCTTCTTCGCACAGTGGGCCATGATGTGGACGTTTATGAGAAAAGAAAAGGCAGATCGAAGGCTGTTCAAGCGTATGCGATTCCCACCATTTGATGACGAAGAGCCGCCGCTGTCGTGGTCGGAAAACATCGAGGACGTTGAGCCGCTAGAGCCCATTCAGATGGAGCTCAACGAGGACGAAGACGAGGCAGTCTATGAATGGTTTTACGACCACCGACCGTTGCTCGATACGTCCCATGTCAACGGTCCGAGCTACAAGGGGTGGAATCTCACACTGCCCCAGATGGCGGCCTTGTTCCGTCTAAGTCGACCCTTGATCTCAGATGTTGTGGATAAGAACTACTTCTATCTATTCGACCTGAAGAGTCTTCTCACGGCCAAGGCGCTGAATGTTGCCCTGCCAGGTGGGCCAAGGTTCGAGCCGTTGTACAAGGACATCAACCCGAATGATGAGGATTTTGGCGAGTTCAACGCCATCGACCGAATCATTTTCAGGAACCCTATTCGAACTGAATTCCGCGTTGCCTTCCCGTACTTGTACAACTCTCTACCCCGAAGCGTGCACCTCGCATGGCACTCTCACCCTCAGATCGTCTACAACCGCATCGATGATCCGGATCTGCCTACGTTCCATTTCGACCGTCGAATCAACCCCATTTCGTCACGCAACGTGGCCCCCAAGAACGTCGAGACGTCTCTTGAGGATGCACTGTTCGGTCCGGGAAGCAACGAGGAGCCCGAAGACGACGCTTTCGAGCTTCCTGCGGGAGTAGAGCCTTTCCTCGCGGACGAGAATCTTGACAACCAAGATACCTCTTCGGCCATCGAGCTTTGGTGGGCGCCTTATCCGTTCAATCGGCGTTCTGGCAAGATGGTTCGTGCTCAGGATGTGCCCCTCATCAAGCAGTGGTATCTGGAGCACCCTCCTGCGGACCGGCCACCTGTAAAGGTCCGGGTTTCCTACCAGAAGCTTCTCAAGAACTTCGTCCTCAATGATCTGCACAAGAAGAAGCCCAAGGCTCAGAACAACCAGAACCTGCTCAGGTCTCTGAAGCAGACCAAGTTCTTCCAGCAGACTACCATCGACTGGGTAGAGGCTGGTCTGCAAGTCTGCCGCCAAGGCTTCAATATGCTCAACCTTTTGATTCACCGGAAGAATCTTACATACCTCCATCTTGACTACAACTTCAACTTGAAGCCCGTCAAGACTCTTACCACAAAGGAGCGAAAGAAGTCTCGCTTCGGAAATGCATTCCACCTGATGCGCGAGATCTTGAGATTGACGAAGCTGATTGTGGATGCGCAAGTTCAGTACCGGCTTGGCAACATTGACGCCTTCCAACTGGCTGATGGTATTCTATATGCCTTCAACCACGTCGGACAGCTTACCGGAATGTACCGTTACAAGTACAAGCTTATGCATCAAATCCGAACTTGCAAGGATTTGAAGCATCTCATCTACTATCGATTCAATTCTGGCCCTGTCGGGAAAGGCCCCGGCTGCGGCTTCTGGGCACCCGCATGGAGGGTGTGGCTGTTCTTTATGCGTGGCATCATCCCTCTTCTAGAGAGATGGCTGGGAAACCTCTTGTCTCGTCAATTCGAGGGACGACACAGCAAGGGTGTCGCCAAGACAGTCACGAAGCAGCGCGTCGAGTCTCACTTCGATCTTGAGCTTCGTGCCTCTGTCATGGCCGACCTTTTGGACATGATGCCCGAGGGCATCAAGCAGAACAAGGTCAATACTGTGCTTCAGCATCTTTCCGAGGCTTGGCGCTGCTGGAAGAGCAACATCCCGTGGAAGGTGCCTGGTTTGCCCGCGCCCATCGAGAACATCATTCTGCGCTATGTGAAATCCAAGGCCGACTGGTGGGTTTCCGTCGCTCACTATAATCGTGAGCGTATTCGTCGCGGTGCTACCGTCGATAAGACTGTTGCCAAGAAGAACGTTGGCCGTCTGACCCGACTCTGGCTCAAGGCGGAGCAAGAACGCCAGCATAACCACATGAAGGACGGCCCGTATGTCTCGTCGGAAGAGGCTGTTGCCATCTATACCACGACTGTCCACTGGCTAGAGTCGCGCAAGTTTTCACCCATTCCGTTCCCCAGCGTTTCTTACAAGCACGATACCAAGATTTTAATCTTGGCGCTGGAGCGACTAAGAGAAGCCTACTCGGTCAAGGGTCGTCTCAACCAGAGTCAGCGTGAAGAGCTTGCCCTTATCGAGCAAGCATACGATAGCCCTGGCACGACCCTGGAACGCATCAAGCGATTCCTGCTCACGCAGCGAGCGTTCAAGGAAGTCAACATTGACATGAATGATAACTACAGCACAATCAACCCGGTGTACGATATTGAACCAATCGAGAAGATTAGCGATGCTTATCTTGATCAGTATCTATGGTACCAGGCTGACCAGAGACATCTTTTCCCTGCCTGGATCAAACCGTCCGACTCTGAAGTCCCTCCGCTGTTGGTCTATAAGTGGGCTCAGGGCATCAACAATCTGGGCCAAGTTTGGGAGACCGAAAATGGCGAATGTAACGTCATGATTGAGACTGAGCTCTCCAAGGTCTACGAGAAGATGGAATTGACGCTTCTCAACTCTCTGCTCAGGCTGATTATGGACCACAATCTTGCTGATTACATCACCGCAAAGAACAACGTCCAGCTCACCTACAAGGACATGAACCACGTCAATAGCTATGGCATGATTCGTGGCCTGCAATTCTCTGCTTTCGTGTTCCAATACTACGGCCTCGTCCTCGATTTGCTTCTGCTCGGCCCTCAACGAGCTAGTGAGATTGCGGGACCGCCGCAAAGTCCCAACGATTTCCTGCAGTTCCGCGACCGGGAAACAGAGAGTAGACATCCAATCCGACTGTACAGCCGATACATTGACAAGATTTGGATCTTTCTCCGATTTACAGCGGAGGAATCGCGAGACCTCATCCAGCGATTCCTTACTGAGCAACCTGACCCCAATTTTGAAAACGTCATTGGATACAAGAGCAAGAAGTGCTGGCCGCGAGACTCTCGCATGCGCTTGATGCGACACGATGTCAACCTTGGGCGAGCTGTCTTCTGGGACTTCAAGAACCGGCTGCCACGATCTGTCACCACGATCGACTGGGATGACAGTTTTGTTAGTGTTTACAGCCGTGACAACCCCAACTTGCTCTTCTCAATGTGCGGATTCGAAGTCCGTATTTTGCCGAAGATTAGAAACCAGAACGAAGAGTTCCCGGTCAAAGACAGCGTCTGGTCTCTGGTCGATAACACGACCAAGGAGAGAACGGCACACGCATTCTTGCAAGTCACCGAGGAAGACATCCAAAAGTTCAACAATCGGATCCGACAAATCCTCATGTCATCCGGCTCGACCACCTTTACCAAGATTGCCAACAAATGGAATACCGCTCTGATTGCTCTGTTCACCTACTACCGTGAGGCCGCTGTCTCTACCATCGAGCTCCTCGATACCATCGTCAAATGCGAGACGAAGATCCAGACACGAGTCAAGATCGGGCTGAACTCCAAGATGCCTTCGCGTTTCCCTCCTGCTGTCTTCTACACCCCCAAGGAGCTTGGTGGATTGGGTATGATATCTGGTTCCCACATCCTTATCCCAGCCAGCGACAAGCGCTGGTCCAAGCAGACCGATACGGGTGTCACTCATTACAGAGCCGGCATGACGCATGACGAGGAGACATTGATTCCCAACATCTTCCGATACATCATCCCGTGGGAAGCCGAATTCATTGACTCTCAGCGTGTCTGGACTGAATACTCCCAGAAGCGTCTGGAAGCCAACCAGCAGAACCGGCGTCTGACTCTCGAAGATTTGGAGGACAGCTGGGATCGCGGATTGCCGAGGATCAACACTTTGTTCCAGAAGGATCGAAGCACGCTTAGCTTCGACAAGGGCTTCCGTGCCCGAGCCGAGTTCAAGATTTATCAACTCATGAAGGGCAATCCGTTCTGGTGGACGAGCCAGCGCCACGACGGCAAGCTGTGGAACTTGAACGCCTATCGAACTGATGTCATTCAAGCGTTGGGTGGTGTTGAGACCATCCTGGAACACACCCTCTTCAAGGCTACTGGCTTCCCGTCTTGGGAAGGTCTCTTCTGGGAAAAGGCCTCTGGTTTCGAAGAGTCCATGAAGTTCAAGAAGCTGACCAACGCCCAGCGATCCGGTCTGAACCAGATTCCTAACCGTCGTTTCACCCTCTGGTGGTCGCCGACCATCAACAGAGCCAACGTCTACGTCGGTTTCCAGGTCCAGCTGGATCTCACGGGTATTTTCTTGCACGGCAAGATTCCTACTCTGAAGATCTCTCTCATTCAGATCTTCCGTGCTCACTTGTGGCAGAAGATCCACGAGTCGGTGGTCATGGATCTCTGCCAAGTGTTCGACCAAGAGCTGGAATCCCTCGGCATTGAGACTGTGCAGAAGGAGACCATTCACCCTCGCAAGTCTTACAAGATGAACAGCTCCTGTGCGGATATCCTCCTGTTCGCCAGCCACAAGTGGAACGTCACTCGCCCCTCGCTGTTGTATGACACCAAGGACGTGATTGAGCCCACGACGACCAACAAGTTCTGGGTTGATGTGCAATTGCGATACGGCGATTATGACTCTCACGATATTGAGCGTTATACGCGTGCCAAGTATCTCGATTACACGACCGACAGCTCCAGTATTTATCCCTCCGCCACTGGTATTATGATTGGTATTGATTTGGCATACAACCTGTACTCTGCCTACGGAATGTACTTCCCGGGTCTCAAGGTGCTTATTCAGCAAGCAATGGCCAAGATCATGAAGGCCAATCCGGCCCTGTACGTTCTTCGAGAGCGTATCCGCAAGGGTTTGCAGCTGTATGCATCCGAAAGCAACCAAGAATTCCTCAACTCTCAGAATTACTCGGAGCTCTTCAGCAACCAGACGCAGCTGTTCATCGACGACACCAACGTGTATCGTGTCACCATTCACAAGACGTTTGAAGGAAACTTGACCACCAAGCCCATCAACGGCGCCATCTTCATCTTCAACCCACGAACCGGCCAGCTGTTCCTCAAGATCATTCACACCAGTGTGTGGGCAGGCCAGAAACGTCTCGGACAGCTCGCCAAGTGGAAGACGGCGGAAGAAGTGGCGGCATTGATTCGTTCGCTCCCCGTCGAGGAGCAGCCCAAGCAGCTAATCGTCACCCGAAAGGGTCTCCTGGATCCTCTCGAAGTCCAGCTGGTTGATTTCCCCAACATCTCCATTCGTGCCTCCGAGCTGCAGCTTCCTTTCCAGGCCGCCATGAAGGTTGAGAAACTGGGCGACATGATTCTGCGCGCGACCGAGCCCCAGATGGTGCTGTTCAACTTGTACGATGAGTGGCTGAAGAGCATTTCCTCGTACACGGCCTTTTCTCGTCTCATCCTCATTCTGCGCGCCCTTCACGTCAACCCTGACAAGACCAAGCTCATCCTGCGACCTGACAAGACTGTCATCACTTTAGACCATCACATCTGGCCATCACTGAACGACGAAGAATGGATCAAGGTTGAAACCCAACTGCGAGATCTCATTCTGAACGACTACGGCAAGAAGAACAACGTCAACGTGTCCAGTCTGACAAGCACCGAAGTCCGTGACATTATCCTCGGTATGGAAATTTCTGCGCCCTCTATGCAGAGACAACAGGCTGCCGAGATCGAAAGGCAGCAGGAAGAGCAGAAGCAGTTGACGGCTGTTACGACCAAAACCCAGAATGTGCACGGCGAGGAGATCATCGTTACCACGACGTCTCAGTTCGAACAGCAAACCTTTGCTTCAAAGACCGAATGGCGTACTAGAGCCATTGCGACATCTAACCTGCGGACACGAGCCAAGAACATTTATGTGTCGTCGGTGGACAATGATCTGGACGATGTCACATACGTCATGCCCAACAATATCTTGAAGAAGTTCATTACAATTGCAGATCTGCGAGTCCAGGTAGCTGGCTACCTCTATGGCGCTCCGGCTCCTGACAACGATCAAGTCAAAGAGATCAAATGCATTGTTATGATCCCGCAGATTGGCGGCCTCCGTAACGTGCAGCTTCCTCAGAAGCTACCTCAGAGCGAGTTCTTGGATGGCATGGAGCCGCTTGGTGTCATCCACACATTATCAGGCAGCGAGCTTCCGTATATGTCTGCGCCGGATGTGACGGAGCATGCTAAGCTCCTGGACGCACACGAGGAGTGGGACAAGACTAATACTGTCACGGTGTCTGTTTCGTTCACTCCCGGCAGTGTCTCCCTGTCTGCTTGGGGATTGACGCCCCAAGGTTACAAGTGGGGAGCCGAAAACAAG
Source organism: Trichoderma cornu-damae (assembly GCA_020631695.1). Taxonomy (NCBI): domain Eukaryota; kingdom Fungi; phylum Ascomycota; class Sordariomycetes; order Hypocreales; family Hypocreaceae; genus Trichoderma; species Trichoderma cornu-damae. Next base: position 1,588,090 of record CM036093.1, read on the forward strand.
GACACGCAGAGCGACCAGCCCCAGGGCTTTACAACGATCATGGGAGAGAAGAGAAAGCTTCTCCTGAGTCCCAGGTTCAGAGGCTTCTTCCTTGTGCCGAATGATGGCAAATGGAACTATAGCTTCATGGGCAGCGCATTTGCAGGAATGGAGAAGAAGCCGGTCCACGTCAAGCTGGACACGCCGCTGCCCTTTTATAGTGACCACCACCGACCTGTCCACTTCCACAGCTTCGCCGAGTTGGAAGATATCTGGGTGGATCGATCTGACAACTTTGCCTAAATCACCTGATTTGGAGGAAATGCTCCTGGCAAAGCCGAGTGCAATTTAATACCCTGGGACTGTGTTGGCTATGGTGAACGAGTTCTATTCTGTATATGAAGGGTGGTTCGATGACGCAAGTTTGGTAGGCGTTGGCATTTGGAAGAGATGTGGGTGAAATAATGAAGGTTTAAAGCAAAATGAGTACAGGAATGAAAAGGACTTGTTCTGTCCCAAATGGATTTTTTTTATTGTCTTTATTTGTGAGACTATGGGTGGAAAAAAAAAGGGGGGGGGGGGGGGGGGGGCTTAATAGCAGAATGGCAAGTTCTTTTACTGATCTTGTAACATATGAGTGCGTGTTTGCTGCAATGGGTTTGGATGTCGATATATCTGCACGCAGCTTCTTTGATCTGGTATTCATATTATATATTGGCTGCATGGGGGTTGTCATGTTTTTTCTCTACGTCTTTTACGCATACGCTCGTTACTATTATGTTCCCTCTACAAAACGAATTTGATGCATTTTGCCACTGCATCTGTGCTCGTCTCTGGCGCTGAGTCGCCTGGACTCTGTTTCTTTTCTTTTCTTTTCTTTTCTTTTCTTTTCTTTTCTTTTCTTCTTGTCTATGGCCAGCCAAATCAGCCATGGTAAGTCTGATGATAGAGGCTGGTAAGCGGCTCCAAGATGGGCGAAATTCGTATGTACTCAAGGCGGCCTTGGGGCATCACTCCACGCCGGGGTGAAACAAAACAACAACAACAACAACTTGTGCTGTATACGGTGTACTCCGTAGCGAATAGTTTATGAGGCCTGAAGACAACGCATTTCCGTGTATGAGACTCAAGCTGGTTCATAAGCAAAATGCCGCGCAGACTTGGCGTCGGGCTGTGGACGGGGGCACACTATCTGTGCATCTTTGCTCTCAGAGAGGACCGGAAACAAAGCTGAGAGACGAGAGAGGAGCTGCTCGCCGTATCCTGTTTTTTGTTTTTGTACGGCTGAGGCTCAAACGCAAGGGTACCCTGTCAGCTGAGAGGCCAAAGATGTCGACTGCTGCGCGCAATGCAGAGGTAAGAGCAAGGCGCAGCTGGTTATGGAGGTGGAGAGCTTCCATCATGCTTCACTCTGTTTGGCTCGTTGGGGGGGGGGGGGGGGGGTGCTTGATGCAAGGATAAGACGAACAGACCCCAAGCCTACATAAAGGGCCGTGTTGATGGTGCGGCTGAGATGCGAGCTGGTCCGCGGCTTTGTTGGGGACTTTTTGAGTCAATATGATGATGGTATGGGAGACTTGAAGAGGCTGTCGAAGAAGACAAGATGCAGTCCATAATCCACACGACCTCGGCCTTTATATGTACGACTCTTTGGTGGCCGTCGTGTCGTGTGTCGTAGTGTCGTGTGTCGTGTGTCGTTTTATACACAGAATTTGTGAAACGTGATTGGACTCGTGAGGCGATGTGCTCCATACGCAGTGCATGTCGTTGCAGTTGATTGCCTCTATAATATCAAGCCATGGACTTGCTTACGGAGGCTGATGCCCGCATGCATGCATTTGGCTTCACGAAGATGCATAATATTGAGCCAGGGGGTTTCTACATAATACGTAGTACTAATACGTAGTTTGCCAGTCTCGGCTTGATGGCTTGACTCAATTTCCCCCAATTTCCACCAACCGCGCAAAGGCTTTGAGATAAAGTGGTGTCGTGACCACGCTGAACGAGGGGAAAAGCAAAAAGAGCAAAAAAAGCAAAAAAACAAAAGGAAATTTCTGGGGGTTATGAGCAGAAGTGCTTGTGTTGTCTACCGACAATGGCTGGAAAAAGCTTCTGTTAGTGAGTTTATGCTGGTGGAACGGGATGAGAAGATATGCGGAGGAACTGTAGAGTAGCGACTATAAACTCTTATTACATATTTCCTGTTTTCTGATGACTTCATCTTCCTCTCCCTTGTTTTGAAGCCCAGATTCGAGGTTTTCCTTCAAGTAACACCTTGTAGAGGCTCCATGTATATATCATCGCCCTCGGCACCCAACCTTGATGTAATGAACCCAGGGGCGCATCTCTACCTGTCCGAAGCTACCTGACCTTTTTCAGCACGTTGAAGATGTGGGCAGCCATGGCGTTTCCGTCATCCTGCCCAAAGGCATCGATGAGAGCCCGCAGCGGAGGATCCCGAGCCGAAGACCTCGTTGCAGACGCCGCGCTCTGCAGCATCGCCTCCAATATGCGGTCGACGAAAGCCGTCTGGGCCTGAGGACTGCGGGCAACCTCGTTCTGGGCCCTGCTGATCTTGATCATGGCTTCCAATGGCCGGCAGAAGAAGCTGTCGTATTCGCCGCCGGTGAGTTCATGCCATTGCACGGCGTCTACGGCGATGCCGGCCCTCCGGATAAGACACGTCTGTATCGCGTGACCCTCGTGCAGAAACGGGAGCAGCAGGACCGCGTTGGCGACGGCGCCGGCCGCGTACAAGTTCCCGAGGCCTGCCGTACAGCAGACCAGTTCTGCCGAGGCCATCAGCTCAAGCGCCTCGTCGGGCAAGACCATGCGAACCACATCCGGGCCCTCGACATCAATGCTCTGCGCCACGTCCAAGCTGGCGACCAACACAATCAGCCTGGCGTGCTGAGGCTTCGGCACGGCGGCGTTGCGCCTGTTGATGGCGCGTCGAGCCACGCTGTAGACGAGCTGCGCGTAGGCGATGTACTCCTCCTCCGGCATCAGAGGGTTGACCATTCCTCCAAAGTTGAGAAGGACGTCTTTGAGGGGGCCCGCAGCGGTTCTCGGGGGCGGTCCCAGCGGCGGGACCGTCACAGCGTTGCTCAGGCGTGCGGTGGCGATGCGGTCCTGAACGCCGAAGAACTCTGCGGCTATCACCAGCTCGGCATGATACCAAGGACGAGGAGTGCTGGGCCAGAACCAGAGCAACAGGTCGATGACGACGAAGGGGACGCCGGCCGCTTGGGCGGCGGCGGCAACATGTTCGTCCATTGCCGTCACGAGAAGCCGCGGCTTCAGGCGCCGCAGGAGAGAGACGAGCTGCCCCTTTCCTGCCTCCGGATTTGTGTAGAGGTCGACGTTGTGCAGGCCGTCCCACTCAGCCTCACTGAGCTTCGGGAAGTCCATCGCGAGGCTCGATCCCACGTAGTGCAGCGCCACGGGTTCCAACGACTTGAGCCGGCTTCGCAAGTGTGGCATCACGGCTGCGAGCGTCGCGCCAGGACCGCCACCAAAGGGCTGGGCGTTGAAGACGATGTTTGCAACTTTTGCAGTTGACCGGCCGTGAGAAGCCTTGCCAACTGAGCTGCGGCAGCTGAAGACTGTGCTGTCACCCATTTCTTCTTTTTTCTTCTTCTTTCTTCTTCTTTCTTCTTTCTTCTTCTTCTTCTTCTTCTTCTTTCCAGCGTAAAGAGAAGGAGTTTGGACCGTTTGAAGTGACTCAAAAGTTGGGTGAAATGGAAGACATGTTTCAACAACAACAACAACCAGAGAGGGGGAGGGATGAAGGGTGTTATTTATCTGCTTGCCACTAAAAAGTAAACAAAAAGCAAACATGAGAGTAAACTAATGCATGTCTTACATTGATAGCTGTTCTAACTGTTATTGCACTAGCAAAGGATTTCATAAATTCTGTGTAGCAAGGAGGGTTACACGGAGAGAAAAGATGCCCCAAGTTGCTGAGATGGCGTACCATATAGAGTTAGACACTCGCTCTGCTTAATGAGGTAATGTATGTTATTTAAACTAGATATACAAAGCCGAATCGTTGCCTCAGTGATTTGCCGCTTTTTTTTTTTCTCTTCTGGATGGTTGGGTCTGGTCACTCACTCACTGCCTAGACACTTGACTCTCAGCTGAGGCCGAGCAAAAGGATTGTTTTCGGTATGCCCTTTGTCGGATGGGCTGATCGTAGAGTTGAGCGAAAAAACGAGCATGAGGCACATAAAAATCCTGAATAGTTGGCGTGATAGTTATCTATAAATACAGACGATGTGTTGACTCGATTTGGATCTTGCGACTGCTTCGTTAGAAAGATTGTAAAACAGCAGTTGCCATTCCGGATCATTCACCATGATTAACAAATGAATACATCATGAAACTCGTCGATGCCATGTACATGTATAAAGTTACAGTAAAACAATGAGATCTGCCTGCACTTGTTATTACCATTTATCAACACTGTCAAACTCATCAAGAACGGTCACTTGGAAAGCTGCCCCCATGACATGAAATTCCCATGTTGAGTCAGTTTGAGCAGCATGAAGAAATGGATACAGCATGAAACCCTGGCATAAATGTCACAATGCCAGATGTATATATAGATGATCAACTTTTGACAAGAATCTCGAGGATCGAGGAGGTCTTTTCATTCCTTATAGAACGTTTGGCCTGTGTGCAATTTTGATATATAGTCAAGATTTGGCGTGTAAGCCTCTTAAAATTGCGCCGAGTTCGAGACCCGAGATCTCGTCATCATCCATTGTTTTGTTTCTCAAGAAAAGATGAATAAAAGACTCAACTCTATATTATTCTTTATATATATAATATTATGGAATTTAGGGGTTTTTTTTTTTTGCCGTTTATACAGCATCTATCGTGTATGTGTAGCCCCAACTATAATCAATACTTCATGTGAAGCCGGCCCCCTTCTTCGCATTGCGGGGCAAAAAAAAAAAAAAAAAAAAAAAAAAAACCTCAAAATTTCCATCAGCCTTACGAGAAACAAACTTCAACTTCCAACTTCCAACTTCCAACTTCCAACTTCCAACTTCCAACTTCCAGCTTAGTCAACAAGACGAACTACACAAAGAGCCTCATGTGTTCAAGGTCCTGATAAAAAAAAAAAAAAAAAAAAAAAACACGCCATGAATCGCATACCGACTGAAGTGTGAGTCTGAACAAAAAAAAAAAAAAAACCACGAGTCACACAAAGTGAAAACCACTAAAAGAATGTTGTTGTGTGTCTTTTTTCTTTGTAGCATCGCCACATCTATTCCGTTCCGGTTTCTCGTGGGCCCCAATCAGAAAGAATTCACTATACATTCTGCTCTCTTTACCTATCAGTCTTCTGTTCTTGAGAAGCTGGTCAACGGAAACTTCTTTGAAGCTGCGGAGAAATGCGTCACATGGAAGGAAGTGGACGAGGATACCTTCATTAGGTTTTGGCAGTTCACTTACACGGGGAAATATGCCGCTGCCCCCCCAGTGGTTGAAGCCAAGCCAGAGTCTGAAGCCACCCAGGAGTCACAGAGTCCGGCCACTGTTCCGTTCCTTTTCGGTAACCGACCCAAGGACGAGGTTCCAAAGCAGCTGACGAAGCGGGAGGCTCAATGGGAAGCGTTCAAGAATAAGCGGCCTTCTGCTGCTTTTGGTGCTTTCAGTTCTGGTATCTTTGGGCGTCCCAGGAGCAACCTCGCGCATGAAGATTATACGGATACCCTCATCTCCCATGCGCGTGTCTACATCTTCGCGGAATGCTACGGCATCGCCGACCTGATGGACCTTTCACTGAACGAGCTACATGGAACCTTGGTGAAGTTCACGCTGCACGAGGAGAGGATCAATGACATAGTGGCACTGGTGTGCTACTGCTATGAGAATTTGGCTCCGCAACCACTCCGAGAGCTCATCAGTCTATACGCGGCCTGCAAGGTTGACAAGTTATGGCCGAGCGAACGATTCCAAGAGCTTGCCGAGGCTCACAGTGAACTATCAAAGGCTTTGCTTGGATTGATTGTGAATATATTATAGTTGTAAATAATAGTATGGCGTGAAAAAAAAGATTGTGTTTACTCTTATGCCATCTTTTTTTTTTTTGTCATTTACATGGAAGCGCAAAAGACGGCGGCACCCATCGGATGATGATGATTCCATCTCCTTCTATATGGTCCTCATATAGACGAGCATCTGTCTGCTATTCGCGGATGCAGCTTGTTTTTGAAGTCATCAACAACCAATCATCTAGCAAAGAAGTCTGGGCCCCCACTGCCCCCGGTTTGCAATTCCCTGCCCAATATATTATTTATTTCTCACTCAGCCTGATTTGTACAGGATTCAGGAATCTTTGATCAATCTCGCATCAGCCTCGACATACCCCTCCTTTTGCGAAGACAGAAAAAACATCGAGAGCGTGCTCTTTTTTCTTTATTTTTTCTTTTCTTCTTCTTTGTTAAATTGTGCTATTCGGGCACCCCTTTCTCTCCCAGCCCCCCCTATCGGATTCCCCATGGCTCGTATCACGCAGCCAGCCGGCAGAGACAACTTTCACGTTGCCATCATATGTGCTCTGCCGTGTGAAGTTGATGCTGTCACACTGCTCTTTGATCATTTCTGGGACGAAGAAAATGATCCATATGGTCGAGCCAACGGCGACACCAACACGTACATAACTGGCCGTCTCGGGAAACACAACGTCGTGCTCGTTGTGCTCCCGAACATGGGCACCAACAGCGCCGCGGCGGCTACGGCGAGCCTACGGTCAAGCTACGGCAACCTCAAGCTTGCTTTCCTCGTCGGGATATGTGGCGGAGTGCCCCGGATCGAGGAATATGATGTATTTCTAGGCGACGTAGTAGTAAGCAGAGCCATCGTCCAATACGACTTTGGTCGGCAGTATCCTGGGCATTTTGCGGTCAAGAATAGCGTTGAAGACAGCCTTGGGAGGGCAAACAAGGATATCCGAGGCTTGCTGGCGGTCTTTGAAACAGAGCTCATGAGGGAGAGGCTGCAAGCCAGATCGGCGGGATACTTGAAGCAACTGCAGGACGCCGCGGCGAGGAAACGACGGCGAGCTAGATACCAATACCCCGGGGCCACCGAACATAGGCTATACTTGCCGCACTATATTCATCGGCACCGAGCACCGTGCGACGTCTGTAACAAGGGTGATGGCTCGGGAGGTGCTTGCGAGTCGGCCGCCAAGGCATCTTGCGCCGATCTTGGTTGCGACGAGACCCAGCTCGTCCGGAGACCGAGCCCGCTCCGCGACGATGGCGATTTCGACTTCAACATCTTTATCGGGCGGATAGGGTCAGGCAACGCTGTGATGAAGAGCGGCCGAGATCGAGATCGGATCGCCTCGGAGCACAACCTCATCGCCTTTGAGATGGAGGGAGCCGGAGCCTGGGAAGAAGTGCCGTGCCTCGTGGTCAAGGGCGTTTGCGACTACGCAGACAGCCACAAGAATAAGCTGTGGCAGGATTTTGCGGCTGCTACTGCGGCGTGCGTGATGAAGGCGATTCTGGATCGCTACGTCGTGACCGACGGAGGCCAAGGCCAGGCGTCGGCTCAAGTCAATGGTGAGACCCAATTTACTCCTCCCGAGGCTTTTCATCAGTTTATATATGAATAGGTAATGGATCGGTTCACAACGCTCGGAGCATCTCTGGTAATACGTTTGGCAACAATGTCCGGATTTCCCAAGGCGATATGACTTGGAATATGACACGTTGACCCTGGCGGTGATATTACACCTTTGCGTGTCGGAAAGTAGTGATGTATGTTGTTGCGAGGCTGGGGGGGCGTATATGAGCTATCTATCTCTAGTTCATCACAGTGTTCATTTACCTGTTTTTGCAGTCTATGCCGAAACGATGGCCAAAGGTCGAAGGAAAATAGTTGACACGCGATGAGTGATGACAAAACGTGAACAGGGCCAGACTAAATGATACCATGAAATATATGGGAAGAAAAAAAAAAAAAAAAAAAAAAAAAAAGCCGTCCGGTAGCTTCAAGACAAAAAGTGCTTTCCCAGCTCCGATTCGGTCATGACTGCCCCTGATTCAACTAGGGCAATCAAAGCCCGATGGCAGGAGACATCCAAGTCCCGTCGCTGACCTCTGCCATCCTGCTCAAGGAATCCCGCCGTCTCAACAAGCCAGCCATTGAAATCTCGAATTTCGGTAGTTTTCCCGGCGCGGACGTCTTGAAGCATAGAGCTGGTGTTTTCTTTGACCACCTCGCCGATCCTGTAGAGCATGGCGCGGAGCTGGGCTTGCGAGAAGCGCAAGGTGAGTTCCTCTCGAGAGAGATGCAACGATTGGGCGCTGTCCTCTTTGGAGGCAAGGATTTCCGTGCTGCTGGGGTGGTTGATGAGAGCTTGGAGGACGGCGCTGGATTCACCCAAGAGGCGGTCCAGGACTTTGGCGACGATGCCGTCGGGATCCTCAAAGAGCCTGCTGTTTTTGCAGCGCAAGATGGCAGTGAGGGGGTTTATGGAAGAGTTTACGACGAGTTTTTGAAGCTGGCAGATCCAAAGCTCGGCTCTTGTTGCAGATCTTGCGTTGAGGTGGGGAGCGGTCGCAATCATGTCTGTTAGATACGTTACGCTCGGTGCGAGACCCTGCAGATGACTGTTCAGCAAGACGGGACCAACGGTAGTGTCTGCAGGCGAGGCGTGGAGGCTTCTAAACGGCCCCTCCGACAGCACGCCATGATTCGTGACGCAGGCCAGAATGTTGGGCCCGTTGTCCTCGGGATACCGCTTGGATATGTATTCCTGTCCGTAAGGCGGCCACAGCTTGGACATGCCGTTTTGGAGAAACGCCACGCTGCTGCTGCTGTCGAGGTACCGTCGGAGCTTGTCAGCTTCGGGCATGGCAGCTGCGGCTTTGGTCGCAATGACGAGGTTGCAAATCTTTTTCGCTCGAGCGACTTCCCTGACGGGGCCTTGGGAGGGAGCTTCTTCAGTCCACCATTCAATCTGGAACTCGTCTTTGCCGCGGTAGAGCTGGTTGAAACGCGTGATTTCGAGACCTGGGCCTCGGATCCATTGAGATAGGAGCTCTTTCCTGTGGACAACGAGGGTAATTGGGATACGAGGCGAGTGCATAGAGAGGCAGCTGGCGAAGAGGCGGCCCAGATTGCCCATGCCGAGGATGAATATTCGGCGATCCAAGTCATCAGGAATGGATTGATCGGAATCGGAGTTGCGGCTGATGTTGCCGTCGATGTTGGCCGGGCTCCAGGCGTATAACTTGGGAGCAGGGCCCGTGCTATCGAGGAGGGATTTGAGCCACATAGGCTCTTGAGATGGTTTTGTGGAATAAGCCGCCATGGGTTTGGCTGCGGTGAGGATTGCCTGTGAAAGGTGGAGGAACGATGTTTGAGGGCGGCGAGCGACTCTTGTCAAAATAGACATATCGAAGGCTCAATTGGGTTGTTTTTTGAAGAAAAAAAAAGAATCAAGAATCATGAAGGATTTGACTCATTATGGGAAAAAAAAAGAGGATGTAGATGAGGGGCGGCAGCAAAGCGTGCTTGTTTGGCCTCAATACATGTTGTTGGTTAAGATAGAAAAGTATTTTCTTCTTCTTCTTCTTCTTCTTCTTCTTCTTTCCTTTTCCTTATGGAGGAGAAACCATACCATTCAACCCGAGGCAAGAGAGTATGGAGAAGTGGGAATGGTTTATTTTATATTAGGTATGAATGAGTCTTGAGGCTGGAAGTGGGCAAAAATGAGGGGAGGAGTTTTGGTGTTTCTATAAGTGTGGAAGTACTATGTTAGAATGCACATTGGGCTAATAGAGCAATTTAAGAGTGCATAAAATGCCTTAATTAGAACAAAGGAAATATATATTATAGCCTATTATTTATATAAGCATTTAGTATATTATAAGGCTGCGCCCTCAAGTACCTAACCCATTATATTAATACTTAATAATACAGTCTTACTACTGCCTTACTTTATTATACTTCTTTTTAACACACCCTTTATTTAATAAAGCTATTTAAAACACTTCCTTAAATAACTTCTAGTTTAATTATTAATAATAATCTTTTTATTAACTTTATTAATTATTATTATCTTATTTTATAAGTAAATACTATACTTATATATAATTTTAGCTTTATTTTTTATTCTTTTTTATAATATTAATAATTATTTAATATAAAGGAAATAAAAAGAATATATATACTTTATTTTATTAAATTATACTATAAATAATAAGTAAAAGAATAATTATTTTATAAAATATAGTACTTTTTTTATACTTTATAAAATTAATCTTTTTTTATTAATATTATTATTATTATCTTTTTTTTTAAGATAGTTAATATAGCTATAATCTTCTTAATAATAAGTATTATCCCTTTACTATAATAATTACTCTTTAAAGCACTGCTTTTATTAATTAACTATATTAACTAAAATAATTATCTAGAAGGTTATAAAGTAAGAAAGAAAGAAAAAGGATAATAATACCTTAAAAGCCCCTTTAAAGCCTATAACTATAATACTAAGCACTTAATTAATAATACTGCTTTATAAAAATTATATTTTAAGTATTATTATAAATAAAGGCAATTTTAACTAGTATATAAAGTATAATAGCATTACTATAAAAAAATACTTTAATTACTTTATAAATAATTATTACTATAACCTTTAATATACTTTTTTTTTTTAAAATAAGCTTTTTTATTATTAATACTATATTTAACTACCCTTAGCTTAAGTTATTAATAATAATATTTTATTAAGTAAAGTTAAATAATAATAAAGCTATAAGCACTTTACTCTTTATTATTGCCTGCTTTATTATTAATATTATAGTAGTTATTTAGTAAATATAAAATAGTTTTATACCTTTAGTTTAATTTATTAAAAGTAGGTAAAGAGTATATAGCAAAGGTGCTAAGGATTGCTTTATATACCTTTAATAATAATAATAATAATAATAATACTATAGCCTTTATTAATGCCTTAAATATATTAAGTAGTAAGATTAAAAAGTTAATAAAGAAATAAGTAATCTAGGTTTTTAATATAGTATAGCTTATAGGCAAGCCTTGCTTTCTTTTCCTTTTTATATATTACTTTTATTAATATCCTACTCCTTAATATAGTATAATAATAAGTTTACTATATTTAATAATTTAATAAATCTCTTAAAGCTTTACTATAAAAGGTTTTTTATTAACCTATTAGCTAGTATTTACTATAAAGAAAGAAAGGTTATTTTAAATAATCCTTTTTTAAATTCTTACTTTAACTATATATTCTATATATTTATATAGTATAGTTATATACTTATTTAACTACTCTTTATAGTTATTAACTATATAGTTTACTAATTATTATAGCTTATATTCTAATCTTCTTAAGTATTAAATTTTATTTATAAAAATAAGCATTATAAAGCTATTATCTTTTATACTATTTAGCTTAAGGTGCATAGCTTAGCCTTTATAGTTAAGGTTATTACTATATTTTAATATATTATATTTTAAATTATAAATCTATTATAAAGGGTTATTAAATATCCTTAAGATAACTTTTAAGTCTTTATATTATTAATAAAGAATATATTATTATAAATAATTAATATTTATATTTCTTTATACCCTTTATACTAAAGGGTAAAGTGCTTTTATATATAGAGATAGTAGATAAGCTAGTTAGCTGCTTAATAATATTCTTTTTTAAGATTTATTAAGAAATATAAAAGATAAAATATAGTAAAAGTAATTTTTATTTATATTATAACTATAGTATAAAGCACTATATTAATCTTTTCTTAATAACTTTTTATCTATAATTTTATTACTTATTAAGGGTTTTCTTTTAGTTTAATTTAAGGTATTAAAGTTATAGAGTATTAATTAGTATCTTTTTACTTAAACTTTTATACTACCTTTTTAATATAGGTATTATATAATAAGTAGATCTTATACTCTTAGTAATTTTAAATAATTTAAATACCTAAGAACTATTTAGCATTACCTTTATAATATAATTTATATTTTTTTTTTAATATATTAATAAAGCTATTATATAGTGCTTTATTACTTTATAATATATTAAGATAATATTATCTATATAAAATAATATAAAAACCTTTTTATTAACTATATAAAATAAGTAAGGCTCTTTAGCACTTTACTAAAGGCTAAGCTTTATTAATATTATTAATAATTTATTAAACTAAAGACTTAATAAGTCTTATAATCTATATAATACCTTTTTTAATTTTACTACTTTATTAAACTACTTAAATCCTTTAAAGAGCTTATATATTATAAAGATACTATACTTACTATAATTTATATTTAAGAATGTATTTTTTATATTAAATTATTTAAGTTTAAGGTTAAATTTTATAAAAAGTATAATTATTATTTTAAATATTTATACTATTAATATAGCTATATATATACTCTTTATTATAAAGCTTTTTTAAAAGTCTTTATATATTACTAGGCATACTTTACAGCACTTTAGCAATCTATCTATATATAGCTTATATATAAATACTTACTTTATTAATAAAGGCCTTAATAATACCTCTTTTTAATTAATCTTAACCTATATTCTTTTTATATATAGCGCTAATACTTCTTTATATACTGCCTTAAGGAATCTATTTTTTAATAAATATTTTAATAACTTGTTTTAATTATTTAATACTTTTAATAAATCTTTTTAATATATTACTAACTTAATTTAAATTATTAATATTTATTTAATTAAACTTTAGTTAAATATTATATTTAATATAGTAAATATTATTTAAGTACTCTTTATATTTTTTAATATTAATATTTATTAATTAAGCAGTATACTAAATCTAGTTAATATTAAGAATTTATTTATAGTTAAGTATATACTTTAAGGGCTTAATCTTTATAATCTTTATTTATACTTTATAGTAAGTAACTCTATATAAAGGGCTGCTATCTCTTTTTACTATATACTTCTTTATTATAGCACTAGCTTTATAATCTTTTATATACCTCTTAGATATTCTTTATTAATTAATTATTACTATATTTTACTACTTTTAAGCAATATATTTAGTACTAGACTAGTAATTACCTACTTATTACTTTACTTTAATAATAAGGTTAAAACTTATAAATCTTCTTTAATTTAGTTTATTAAGCTATATACCTTTAAAAATATAAATCTTTATTTTAAATATATATAATACTACTCTTTAATAACTAGACTATTTTTTATAGTATTATATTTACTCTTTATCTATATACTTTAAAGATTTCTCTTTAAAATATTCTTTAGTATTTAAAGCCTTAATAATACTAGTTCTTAAGGTTTTATAATACTTCTTAATACTTCTACCCTTAGGTCTAAATACTCCTTACTTTTTTAAAAAGCTTTTTATATTTTATTCTAAATCTAGTTAATTAAGTTAATCTTATCTACCTTATCCTTATTAAGCTTTATAAATAACTTATTTAACTAGTATATAGTAAGCTCCTTTATACTTTACTTTTATAAATTATAATAATAAGTTTTATTAAAAATAATATTCTTTATAGTTATAACCTTTTTAAATTAAAAGATCTATACCTTATATAAATTAATTATAAAATAACCTATAAGGTATTTAATTATCTCTTTAAAGCTTACTTTATACTCTTTTTTATTATAGCTAAACTTATAGTTATATTATAGTATATAAATATAATAGCTATATATATATATACTACTTTAATCTAGCTATAGGTTAGCTATATACTCTTTAATATCTAAAGGTATATATATTTTAAATTATTACTTTAATTTCTCTATAGGTAATAGTATTTTATTTATATAAAAAGGTATTATATTATATAAATAAGCAGCTGCTTATATACTCTTTAACTATAGCTTTTTTAAAAGCCTTGCTTTTTTAAGTATTATAATTAACTTTATAATAATATATTTACTAACTTACTTAATACCTTTATTTAATTTATATATAGTTATTAAAGATAGCTTAATATATATTCCTTTATTATTAATCTAGTTTATATATAGTAAGCGCTTTATATATAGTATTATTACTTTTTTTTAATTACTTTTAAGAATATAAATTAAAAGATTAAACTATCTTTTTACCTATACCTTAAAATAAATTATAATAATTATAAATATATATTAATGCTTATTAATAAAAAGCTATATACTATATTAAATACTATAATCATCTTTAAAGGTTAATAACTAATTTAAATTATTAAACCCTTTTTTATAGTTTTATAGATCTTAATAAATATATTAAAATAGCCTTAATGCCTTATACTCTAGTTATCTTTATAATATAACTTACTTTAAATTCACTAAAGTACATGCCTTATAGTTAATCTACTTGATTTTATTAATCTATATATTCCTTGCATTATAGACCAGCGCCTTAAGCCTTTCTAGCTTAATATATCTAGCTTATAAATACTATAAGTATTTAAAATTACTGCATAGCTATAAAGGATCTTTTATTAATCTTTACTTTCTCTATAAATTATTAATTAATTAATACTATACTTTTATAAATAAAAAAAGCCTTATTAAACTATATAATATTATATTTTAAATTATAAAGTATTTATAAAAAAATAATAATTTATATTTAAGGAAAATTAAGTTATATTTCTTAATTAACTATATTAATAGTATATTATACTTTAATATATTAAAGTGTAAGGAGTAGTTATACCCTTAATATTAAATACTAACCTTTAAAAGCTTTACTTTAAATATAATATTAATATAGAATCCTTTAATAATAATAATATTCTTTAGTATAAAGTCTTTAATACAAGCACTATACTTATTATTTAGTAGCTTTTTTAATACTTTAGTACTATAGTTATTAATAAAAAATCTTATAGTGCCTACTTTAATCTAATTATCTTAGCTAAAAATAAAGGTCTTAAGCTTTAATAGATCTTCTTTATTAATTAAGTATATAGCGCTATAATTATTAAATAGTATACTTTTACTTAAAATATAAATACTATAACTAAAGGTTAAGTAAATATTAATGCTTTTTAATAATATAAAGATTACTAGGTTTATTACTACTATATTAATACTCTTTAAAAAAGCCTTTTACTCTTTTTTACTATATTTTAATAAATAAAAACCTTTTTTATTTATTTCTATATATAGCTCTTTTTAATAAAGTGCTTAATAATATATAAAGATTTCCTTAACCCTTCTTTATAAAATAAAATAATTAAGGCCTTTTAGTAATTTTTTAATTAAAGTATAAATTAAAGCTTTATAATGCTTTAGCTTTTAATAATATATTTACCTTAATTTTCCCCTATAGTAAGGGCATTTTTTTAAATAATTACTATCCTTTTTTTATACTACTTTAAGCACTTTTAAGCTTTTATTATATACTCTTTTTTCTTAATCTAAGCATTTACTTAATATAATAAAATAGCCTGCGCTCTTAGCTTTATAAACTTTTATAATAATTAATAAAAATATTATTTTATATTAATTAAGACTTAATATATTATAAAAAGTATTAAGCTTATACTCTATAAGCTTATTAAGCTTATTATCTACCTAGTTTAATATATACTTATTTTTAACTATATAAAGGAAATTATTAATAATTAAATTCCTTTTTATATTTAAGATCTTATATATACTTATCTTTATATAAGCACTAGACTATAGTATATATTATACTTTTAGCTTAATATTAATATAATATATATCCTTAAGCACTACTTTATACTATTTCTTAATATTTTTTATTATACTTAATTTACTTAATATAAGCTTAAACTTTAAAGCCTTTAAGACCTCTTTAATTATAAACTCTTCTTTATTTAAGTTACTATTTTATAGTTATATAAGTACTATATAATATATCTTAAAATTAATAATAATAATAATTTAATTTTAAATAATAATATTAATCTTTTTTTTAAGTATAAGGTCTTATTATTAAAAGTCTATATTTTATAGTATTATTATATATATAGTTATAATCTTTTTTATAAATAAAGCTATTAATGCTTTTTTATATATTTTTTTAACTTTAATTTATACTTTAATAATTATTAATTAAGTTTTTAATATAAGCTTATTTATAGTTTACTTAAAGTGCATTAAATTTATATACTACTAAATACCTTTATTTATTATATAGCTATATAAGGTCTTTAGCTATTTAACTTAATTATTTAAAGTATTAAGTTTTATAGTAAAGATAAGGTTTAATTTAAAGTCTTTATAAATATTTATCTTAATTATTATTATTAGCTCTTTATATAGTAAAAGTTATTAATATAATGCTTGACTACCTAGGCTTATAATTATTAAAATATGCATTAAGTTAATAAAGTAATTTAAAAGTATATAAAATGCCTTAATTAAAATAAAGGAAATATATATTATAGCTTATTATTTATATAAGCATTTAGTGTATTATAGGGCTGCGCCCTTAAGCACCTGACCCATTGTGCTAATGCTTAGTAACGCGGTCTTGCTACCGCCCCACTTTATCGTGCTTCTTTCCAACATACTACTACCAGGTAGGTACCTAGTAGGTATGTACCTATTGATGGTACCTAGTATGTACCAGTAATCACTGAAGCTGAGAGGTATCTTATGAGGTATCCAGAAGGTACTGGGTACTCAGGCAGGAGTTATTGGTAAAAGTTGCAGGTCTGTGAGAAAATAACAGCCAGTTCGAGTGAAGACGATCTGATTTTTTACCCCCAAAAAGCTGCCGGAAGGAGATTCATGGCAGTATCACCGCATGGCTTCATTTATTGCACCTGCTCGCCCATCTGCCGTTTTCTATGCCAAATACCCCAGAAGCCTCGAGGGTTTTCTCTGCGAGAGAGAGTCGCTCAAGGTCACGGGCGTTAAAACAATACATAAAGGCCACGCCTTAACATACCTACCAGGTACCTTACCTAACATTTAAGGTACCTAAGCCTTAGTACCTTTAGAGTGCTTGCATTGGGCCACGTGACACGGGCTAGGCAACTCAATCGGGCAACGCTGCCTGGAGTTCGCGCTGTGGGTCCCATCAGAATTCTGACCAATCACAGCTGCGCTGCTTTGCCACCCCTGCGCCTTACCAATGAAAAGGGTTAGAGCGTCCTCGAATCAAATAAAGTCAAGTCATTCATTCTTCACGGACTCTCTTAGCTGGTCACGATTTATTTTATTTATTTATTTTCTTTTTCGTTTTTCTTTTTGTTTTCCTTCTTTTTTTTTTTCTTTCTTTCTTTCTTTATTTATTTATTTTTTATTTTTCTTATCTTCACGCTTCCATCTCTTCATCTCGGCTCCTTCGGCTCTTCTTCGTCGCGGGAAATCTCGGCCAAAGGACATGACGTGATGATACAAAAGAGAGTGTTTTCGGCAGGACCGGGCGGGCACCTTGGATTTCCACCCGTCAATACTCAGAGATCGCCTTCGTCGTCGTCGTGAATATTCTATCAAAGGGCATCATCACACAGGGCATTGTGGTATCGCTTCGAGAGATCGCTAGAGAAGACGGGATATGATGACATGTGCCAAAATCCGACCCTTTTGCGCTTTTCTTCTCCTCAAGAGTCAAACATCACGGGCCACTCTCTTCTTTGAGAATTCACTCATCTAAATACTTTGAACTTTTACCAGCAGTCTGCCTCCTCCATATTCCAAGAATTCGACAGCCCGCCAGACATCATGGACTCTGGCAATGAGACAATAGAAAAGGACACTGGTGGAAGCCGCAGCGCCTTGCTCGGCCGGATGGTAGAAGCAGCTCAACACGCCTCGACGCCTGGAGCTAGCCCTGAGGCCCAAACAGCCGTTGGGATGAGTGAAGATGACGCGCTGAAGAACCTTTCCGGGACTGTGAGAGATCAGAATGAGCTGGAACGAGATATCACAATGCAGGCCAATGCGGCGCTGATGGAAGCTGAAGACCAAAAGGATCGCAATCGGATCGTCAAGCTGGGGCTGACCCGCGAGCGGCATAAGTCGCAGCTCGACAAAGAGAAGAAGAGACTGGAGAAGGCTGCTGGCAACCCATACCAGTCTCGAACCATCCAAAACGAGATTGCAAGACTCGAGCAGGAAATTGACCAAATCACGCTGGACATGACCGATTTCGAATTGCGCATACAGAAGCGGCACCAGGAAGACCCGCTACACAGCATGAACCAGGCCAAGTCTAAGAGGCTTCCTGGCGAAAGCAACCGTCAATACCTCATTCGAACCGGCAAGATTACTCCATTTTCAAAACTAGGGGGAGCGCGCCCTGCCGGTATCGAGGGTCAACTTGCCGACACTCTGTTAGATGCCGAGGAGGAAGCCGCCGCGGAGCAACTGGGCAACGAGGCTGGCGAAGGGCCGCTGTCTCATCAATTGCTCCGGCGCCCCGGCTTTGCGGAAGAGGAAATCCCATCTCCGGCGATTCGGTCAACTGCAGCCGAAGCTGAATTCTCCCTTCGACCGCGGAAAAAGAGAAAGGTCCAAAGAGGGGCCGAGCGCGAACCATCTGCTGACTTCGAGCCGCCGGAGGCGTCCTCTGGCTCGGAATCTCATGACTCCGTGGTCTGGCAACAAGCGACGGAAGACGACCTCGTCCGCCAACAACGCCGTAAAGCCAAAGTCAAAGAGAAGGCTGCTGAGCGAGAAGGAATTGATCTTAGTAAGATCGACGACGGCAACGAAGCTCACTACAAGAAGCGATTAAGGGACTGGGTCAGCCGGAGAAGCCGAGCGAGACGCGCCAAGCGTCAAACCGATTCCGCCGCGCCCCCCGAAGACAGCGACGAGGACGAGGAAGAGTGGTTCAAACCGGCTCCCGGCATAGCAGATCATCACTTCACCGACGACCTCAAGCTGCCAGGCGACATCTACCCATCACTGTTTGGATACCAGAAGACGGGCGTGCAGTGGCTGGCCGAGCTTCACAAGCAGAAAGTCGGGGGCATCATTGGAGACGAAATGGGCCTTGGGAAAACGGTCCAGCTGATCGCGTTCATCGCCGCTCTGCACTACAGCAAGAAGCTCAGGAAGCCTGTCATCGTGGTCGCTCCAGCCACGCTCCTCCGCCAATGGGTGAGCGAGTTTCATCGCTGGTGGCCGCCTCTGCGCGTCTCCATCTTGCACTCTTCCGGGAGTGGGATGCTTAACCCCGCGGCCGAGGATGAATACGACGTGGAGCATTTCAGTCCGATGGCGACCAAATCCGAGAAAGCCGCCAGGAAAATCGTCAAGGGAGTTGTTCAGAAAGGCCACGTCCTGGTCACCACATACACGGGCCTTCAAACATATGCCGAGGAGCTGCTGCATGTCGAGTGGGATTATGCCGTGCTCGACGAGGGCCATAAAATCCGAAACCCAAACGCTGAAATCACCGTCACCTGCAAAGAGCTCAACACGCCGAATCGCGTCATCTTGTCCGGGACTCCGGTCCAGAATAATCTGACGGAGCTCTGGTCCCTCTTCGACTTCATCTTCCCGATGCGCCTGGGGACGCTTGTCAATTTCAAACAGCAGTTTGAGATTCCCATCCGACAAGGCGGGTATGCGAATGCGTCCAACTTGCAAGTCATGACCGCGGAAAAATGCGCCGAGGCATTGAAAGAGACGATAAGCGAATATCTGCTTCAACGACTAAAGGTGGATGTGGCTGCCGACCTCCCGGAAAAGACCGAGCAGGTCTTGTTCTGCAAGTTGACGGAAGGGCAGCGCAAAGCATACGAGACGTTTCTGGGCTCCGACGAAGTTGCCGCAATTCTGAACAAGAAGCGCCAATCGCTCTATGGAATCGACATCCTCCGCAAGATCTGTAACCACCCGGACCTGCTGGACAAGGCTCTTTCGCAAAAGGCCGGCTACGATTTTGGCAGCCCGAGAATGTCGGCAAAGCTGCAGCTGACCAAAGACCTCCTGCAAAAAGTGATGATTCCCAACGGACACAAGACACTGCTGTTTTCGCAGGGCAAGCAGATGCTGAACATCATCGAGAAGTGCATCAGGGAATGCGACGTCACGTATCTGCGAATGGACGGCGAAACTCCAATCGATCAACGGCAGCCGATGATTGACAAATTCAACGCCGATCCTGACATCCACGTATTCCTCATGACCACCAGGACGGGTGGATTGGGTACGAACCTTACCGGTGCCGATCGAATCATTATCTTCGACCCAGACTGGAATCCATCCACCGACCTGCAAGCGCGAGAACGAGCATGGAGGCTGGGCCAGAACAAACCTGTCAAGATCTACCGACTGATGACCGAGGGCACGATCGAAGAGAAGATATACCATCGCCAAATCTTCAAGCAGTTCATGACGAACAAGGTTCTCAAGGACCCAAAGCAGCGAAGCTCTTACGACCTGTCAGATCTCTATGACCTGTTCACCTTTGAGAAGCACACGGACGCCGCCGCGGCAAGGAGCGAAGTGTTCAAGGGTGCGGAGGTTAGCTTGAACAGAAACGCGGACAAGGCTGATGCGAAGAGACTTGTGCCCATTGGCAATGTGGGCCAAAGCAGACGAGAAGGAGAGCTAAAGAGCTTGGATCTGGTCGCTGCGATGGAAGAGTTCAAAGAAGACCCGTCTGCCCACGAAGAGAAGCGCATGTTGGAAGGCATTTTTGCGAGATCGGTGAACAGCGCCTACGACCATGAGCAGATTGTCAATGGCCCGCAGAAGATGAAGGCCGACATGGCTGTTCTGCGCCAGGAGGCGAACACGGTGGCCCGGCAAGCCGCTGCTCATCTGCGGCATTCGGGAGAGGAAGCTCGCCGAGTGCCAATCGGCACGGTCACTTGGACCGGTGAAGTCGGCACCGCTGGTCGCCCCGGCGGCAGCCGCCGCCGCGGAGGCCCGAGTTCAGCCGGCATCATGAGCAACCTTGCGGATCGCCAGGGCTTGGACAGCGGCGGCAGCTCGCGGTCTGGGACGCCCGGAGGCGACAAGAACATCAAGGCCAGAGATTTCATCCCGATGATTAAAACATTTATTCATAGACATGGAGGGAAAGTACCGAGCAAGATGCTGGTGGACCATTTCAACCCTTATTGCCCTGGGAAGAAGCAGAGCGATGAGTTCAAGGCTGCGTTGGAGATGATTGCGGTCTTGAAGCGGGTTAGCAGCACCGGAAGAGGCATGTGGTCGTTGAAGCCCGAGTTCAAATAAGCGCTTAACCGATTTCTTTTTCCCTTTTTCTTTCTTTTCTTTTCTTTTCTTTTCTTTTTTTATTTGGTCTAGGGAGACATTTTGCTATATTTTGACAGCTAATATCCCTTTTTTTTTTTAATCCTGATGATAAGCGAGGAGTCTGGGAAGGGACGCTACAGGAGATGAGGGGATAACGCTCATAATACTAGAAACTCATCATATCAAGTAGATCTAGTCGTTACATATATTGCTTTGTTACCTCATTCAAACCATTCATTGCCCGTTATTAGGACACACAGTCTGACAATCACTAGTGTAGTGGCACACTTCACAGAAGGGCATGACTCTGACAGGAAGATAAACTTTTCATAGCCTTCTTCGGGCGAATTCGTAACTGCCTACTGCGTCGACATCAAGTAATTTCCCCCCTTTCTAGTAAAAAAAAAAAAAAAGGGGGGGGGGGCAAAAAAAAAAACTTGAGCCAGAGCATGGTAGAATTGGAGACCAGGCTTCAAGGGCCGTTCTCCTCGTTTTTTCTCAACGCCACATAAAAGAACCAGATAGCAGAACTCCTGCCTTGATCCCAAACCAAAGTCTCGCCAGGTATGCAAATTTTTGTATTTTTTTTGTCGGGGATTGTTTGACCAAAAAAAAAATACAATATTTACAGACGACGACCACGGCGACCACCCTTTCTGCGGGTAGAGTCGGAGGGGGTAGGAGTGACGTCCTCAATGCGACCGATCTTCATGCCGGCACGGGCCAGGGCACGGAGAGCAGACTGGGCACCGGGGCCGGGAGTCTTGGTGCCGTTGCCTGTAAAAGTTGACCCCATTAGCGTCTGTCATTCCTACATGGAGTTTGTCATGTTGCGCGGAACATACCACCGGTGGCACGGATCTTGATGTGCAGAGCGTTGATGCCAAGCTCCTTGCATCGGGCAGCGACGTCCTGGGCAGCCAACATGGCGGCATAGGGGGAGGACTCGTCACGGTCGGCCTTGACCTTCATACCACCGGTGACACGGGTGATGGTTTCACGGCCGGACAGATCGGTAACGTGGACGAAGGTATCGTTGAAGGAGGCGAAGATACGAGCAACGCCGAAGACGAGCTCGCCTGAAGCACGATTGTTAGCATACCGTCTCTCTCTTTTTTTTTTTCCCATTCTTTCCCCCCGTCTCTCTCTCTTTTTTTTTTCTTCCCATAGATAATTTTGATGGCATTTTTTTCTTCTTCGCGCGAGAAGCGCCCACTTTTGAGATTTATACAAACGCAAACGCAATTTCTCTCGTCACGGCTGCTTTTTGTACATACCATCGCGGGCAGAGGGGCCCAGGGAGATGTTCTCCTTAGGAGCGGCGACCTTCTTGGGAGGCATTTTGAAGTTTCGGCGACGGTCTGGCTTTTTCGTCACTGGGGCTGTTGAGAACTGACGAGTCGCTGGAAAGAGAAGAGACTTGACTGATGCGCTTGAGTTTGGTGGTTGAAGCGGTTGGAGGGGCGGTGGGGCGCGGCAGAAATAATCCCACACACAAGAATTAGCGATTCTGTTAATAATAAAAAAAAAAAAAAAACAAAGAAAAAGAAACAACAAAAGCCCTTGCCCTACCACCAAAAAAATATTGCGAGTGGGGCGGGCCTTGGGGAGCTCCACCAACTAGTAGGTACCTGCTGTTTCCTCTTTTTTTTTTTTTTTTTTTGGCTTTTTTCTTCTTCTTTTCTTTCTTCTCTCTTCTCCCTTCAAGCACAGCTTCGACGATACTAACAGACATCGCCAACAGCCAAGTCGCCACAATGTCTACGTATGTGCCTCTTCCCTGAACGCTTTGCGATGACGGGGCAGATGCCCGGTCTCGATATGTTTGCAGATTGTCGTGGTCCTCTCGCTGGGCAGCCGATATGAAAAAAAAAAAAAAAAAAAAAAAAAAAAAAAAAAAACCTCTTTTTTTTCGTGAAAGAGATCGGCCTGCCAGCTCGATCCCTCCCGAGGCGTCTCCCTCAGTTTTTGCAAGATTTTGGCCTGTCGGATTTTTTTTTTGCGAGCTGAGAGACGACGCCATGGGGTGTTGGAGATGAAGAATCGGCTCTTCCTGCTCTCTTCTCTCTTAAATCCATTGTCGTGCAAATGGCAAGTAGCTCGGGTCTGAAATGGCCTTACCGCTACTTGCTGCCTGCGACTTGCTATCTCTTGGATGAGATTTTCTCGTCCGAGGCGTTGTCGGATGAGTTGAATAAGGGCTTCATTTGAGCACTGCTGGAATATGCATGTGTATACCAATGCTTGCCTATCTCACCGATCAAATTCAGCTCGGGTCAGCCTTGTTGAGAATGTCGCATTTCAGCTACAGTTCTTGCATCGGCGCTCTGTTCCATACAGCCTTGTATGGCGGACTACGTACTAATCTGAATTTTGGAATATAGCACCGTTCCCACCAACGACAACATCCTGGTCCCTGAGACCATTCTCAAGAAGCGCAAGAGCCAGGAGAAGGCTCGCGCTGAGCGTGCCAGCCTGGTCGAGAAGCGCAAGGCTGTATGTATCATCTTTTTTTTTCCACCTCCCATGTCTTTATGATGCACAACATACCATCAACTAGACACTTTTGTGTCCATGTCGTTGATAGTTAACCTTCTTTCGGGTCTGATATTCTGTTTTGGAGTATTCTTGAGCATGTTTTCAATCTCTCTTTGTAGATCGATTCGCTGACATGACTTTCACAGGCCAACAAGGAGAAGCGTGGCGTCATCTTCAAGCGTGCTGAGAAGTACGTCAAGGAGTACCGCGATGCTGAGCGTGAGAAGGTCCGCCTTCGCCGCGCTGCCAAGGCCAACGATTCTGCCTACATCCCCGCTGAGGCCAAGCTGATCTTCGTCGTCCGTATCAAGGGGTATGCGTGATCTCTGAAAAAAGAAACCCCCCCCCCCCCCCCCAGTTGCTGAGCGGCCATGACTGACAATTCTCAGTATCAACAAGATGCCCCCTAAGCCCCGCAAGGTCCTTCAGCTGCTCCGTCTCCTCCAGATCAACAACGGTGTCTTCCTGAAGGTCACCAAGGCCATCACTGAGATGCTCAAGATTGTTGAGCCCTGGATCGCCTACGGTTACCCCAACCTGAAGTCCGTCAAGGAGCTCATCTACAAGCGTGGATACGGAAAGGTCGAGAAGCAGCGCATTGCCCTGACCGACAACTCCATCATCGAGGCCAACCTTGGCAAGTACGGCATCATCTGCGTTGAGGACCTCGTCCACGAGATCTTCACCGTTGGCCCCAACTTCAAGCAGGCCTCCAACTTCCTGTGGCCCTTCAAGCTCAGCAACCCCAACGGCGGCTTCCGTCCCCGCAAGTTCAAGCACTACATCGAGGGTGGTGACCTCGGCAACCGTGAGGAGGCCATCAACGCCCTCATCCGCCAGATGAACTAGGTCAATTTGAACAAAAAAAATGGGTTTTGCGGATTTTGGTAGTTGGGATCAGAGAAATATCATGCATGGGTTGGTTGCTCGGCGTTGGTATCACGACTTGGCTTTTGTGAAATTGACTCTTCGATGAATGACACTCGAGTTTTCCATGCCGTGTGATTTAGATGTGCTTATTCAACGACGTCTCTGTGTGTGATGTGTCATTCTGTTGTCTTCGTTTCTCAACCTCACGCCTGCTCTTGTAGGGCCTTGACCGCTCCTCGAACGCTTTCAGCGCGCAGTTCAATGACGAGTCATCAGTCATGGTCTCCACTCCTGAGCAGACAGGGACCAGGTAGTAGCAGCATCAGCAGCAGCAGCAGTAGTAGTAGTAGTAGTAGTAGTAGTAGTAGTAGTAGTAGTAGCAGCAGCAGTAGTAGTAGTAGTATATACCTGTAAGTTTACCATGAGGATCAATAAGTGGAGGCTGTTCTACATCTTGATATCAAAACTTGTCCCACATCCACAGCTGCTCGTCGCATATGGGTTGTCAACGATTTTAAACTGCGACCCAATCAACTCCCTCGTAAAGTCCACCTTGCTGCCCTTGAGAAGCTCTAGGGAAGGCTCGTCTAGTATAATCTTTGGGCTATCCTCTGATGGAGAAGAACCGGCCTCGTCAGGAACGTATTGGAAGATGCTGTCCTCCTCGCTGACAATGGTGGATGCCTCGCGCGCTTCTCCCGTAGGCATCGTGATAAGACTCATAAGATACTGAAAACCGTGGCAGCCTCCGCTTTCAACTCGAATGCGCAGGGCTAGATTCGGATTTTTGTCCTTGACCATGATCTCGGAGAGACGCTAGACGAGTCATTCATGAGCGATGCTGTTATAGCAGAACAATAGAGGAATTGCGCATCTCTGGGAGAGAGTCGTATACCTGGGCTGCCCGCGGGGTAATCTCCAGCACCATGTCCTTGCCATCCTCATCCTTCATGGGGTTTTGTATGCATATAGTGGCAAGCCGGGCGGCGGATGCTGTGAAGGATCGGTTGGTCGGCTGCCGGCCTATTGATAGAGCCGAGGACTTGGGCGCTGGCGCTACGGAGGCGCGGCGTCCGAAATGAGAGGGAATCGCAGCGGCTCGTAGTCGCAATGAAGGCGATGCGCCGCGCGGGACGAGGAATTCCAGAGGCGTTTGCTGCTGTACATGCGCGGCAGCCGTTGAGTACCGCCGTTTGGCGAGCTGAACAAAGGATCGTGCGGCAGAGGCGCCGTCGGCGCAGCGCAAGGGTATCATGGCGGGCTGTGAGCCAGACGATGAGTTTCTCTATCTGCTGTGAGATGGGGGGAATTGCCGAGGGCGTTTGAGAATGGAATCTCTGGAGGCCTTTATTTCCGGCCGGTTGCCGTTGAGATAAGTTCGGCCTAGACACTCAGGCATAATAAGGCGGGAAATGTCCGGCCACAACCCGGTTGCTTGCGTTGCCAGTGGTCAGATCGCCTTACCTAAGCAGAGCAGAACAACCTCAAGTGCACTCGCTAAGCCCCAAGACGCCGCCCCACCTCCCACCAAAAATCCAGTTGAATTTTTGACCCTTTGAGTTTTGAACCAACCCCGCGCAACTTCGAAAGACGGCGATTTCCGCAGCAGCGTCGAACCGGAGGAGAAATTCCAAGAAGCAAAAGAAAAGGAGAAAGAAGAAGGAGAAGAAGAAGAAGAAGAAGAAGAAAGAAAAGACCCGCCAAAAATGTCTCGATTTTTCCGCAGCGGCGGCGACGATAGCTCGAGCGAGAGCTCCAGCGACGAGGAAGAACTCTACTCCGGAGAGGAGGATCAGGAACTCGACCAGGAACAGTCCGAGGAGGAATCTGATGAGTTTGACAACTCCGACGACGAAAGCGAAGAGGCCGACAAGGACGCCGGCGGCGAGGAGAAACAGGGTGCCTTCCGATTCTTGAGAGACAACGTCCAGTCAGACAGCGAAGGCAGCGATGATGAAGTGCGCGACAAGGTCAAGAGCGCGCAGGTCAAGCGACTGGACGAGCTCGAAACATCGATTAAGCAGATAGAGAACGGCCAGAAGAATGGAGACTGGACTCTTATCTCTACCGGTATGGAAACAAGTCACCGCACCATGGCCGGACCCGAAAGAGCAATGCTAATCAATTTTTTTTTTATTTTTTTTTAAATAATTTTTTTTTTTTTGCCACATAGAATTCGACAAGCTTAACCGACAAGTGACAAAACTCCCAGCCGGCAGCAGAATACCCAAGCCTTACATCAAAGTGATTGCGGAGATTGAAGAGTCCGTCAACGAAGCGCTCGCGAAGCAAAAGGTCACGCCGAAGAAGATGAACGCCATTCAGGCTCGTGCCCTCAATGCCGTCAAGCAAAAAGTCAAGAAGACCAACAAGGACTACCAAACCGAGATTGCAGTCTACCGAGAGGACAAGGACACCTACCTGTGGTCCTCCGATGAGGAGGAGGATGTCGCCCCCCAGCCCAAGGCAGCCAAGGCCGTCAAGTTTGACGAGACGGCCGGCGCTGACGAGGCCGGCGATGAGGGATTCGCCACCGTGGGCAAGGGCGGCCGTACCCTGCAGTATACTCCCGAGAGCATCTTCAAGCACCTGCGAGGCATCATGGAGACCCGCGGCAAGAAGAACACCGACAGGATGGAGCAGATCAAGGTCATGGAGAAGCTCAGCGAGATCGCCAACACCCCCTACCAGCAGATCCGTGTGCTTCTGACCCTGGTCTCTGCTCGATTCGACCTTGGCTCCGGAACCACCAACGTCATGCCGCTGGAGCACTGGAAGGCTGCTGAGAAGGAGCTGTCCCAGCTCTTGGCCATCCTCTCACAGACGTCCGAGTACGTCGTGCTCGAGAACGCTGAGGAGTGGGATGACGACGAGAAGCCCCCTACCCTGCAGCCTGGCGAGAAGCACATCAAGGTTGCCGGCAGCATCGTCTCCTACATCGAGAGGCTGGACGACGAGCTGCACCGATCCCTGCAGAGCATCGACCCTCACACCTCGGAGTACATCGAGCGGCTGCAAGACGAGGGCGCCCTGCACAACGTCATCTTCCGTGGTCTCCTGTACTACGAGGCCTTGAAGAAGGATGAGACGATCGAAGTTCCCCAGGACAGCGTGAACCGCATCGTCATGCGGAGGCTGGAGCACGTCTACTTCAAGGTAGGGAAAAATATCCAGTCGCACCAAACAGATTGGATGTGTTTAGCTAACCTCGGACATGCAGCCCGCCCAAGTCATCAAGACCTTTGAGGAGAACTGCTGGAAGGCTGTCGGCGACAACGTCGACTCAACCACCACTCCCCGCGCCCAGGCCCAGGAGCCCGCCAACCTGGTCAACGTCCTCTGCGCGTACCTCTACACCAACAGCGAGGGCATCCTTCGAGCCAGGGCCCTGCTCTCTCAAGTCTACTTCCTTGCTCTGCACGATGAGTACTACAAGGCTCGCGACATGATGCTCATGTCACACTTGCAGGAGACCGTCTCGGGCTTCGACATCCAGAGCCAGATCCTGTACAACCGAACTCTTGTCCAGGTCGGCCTCTGCGCCTTCCGCAAGGGCCTGATCTACGATGCCCAGAACACGCTGCAAGAGATCTGCGGCAGCGGCCGTCAAAAGGAGCTGCTCGCCCAGGGCGTCATGATGCAGAGGTACAGCCAGGTCTCTCCCGAGCAGGAGCGCCTCGAGAAGCAGAGGCAGCTTCCCTTCCACATGCACATCAACCTGGAGCTGCTCGAGTGCGTCTACCTCACCTGCAGCATGCTGTTGGAGATTCCCCTCCTGGCCCAGACCGGCTCTTCTCCCGACGTGAAGAAGCGCGTCATCAGCAAGACCTACCGCCGCATGCTGGAGTACCACGAGCGACAAATCTTCACCGGGCCTCCCGAGAACACCCGAGACCACGTGATGCAAGCCTCCAAGGCTCTGGCCGCCGGCGAGTGGAAGAAGTCCATCGGCTACATCCACAGCATCAAGATCTGGGACCTGATGCCCAACACCGACGAGATCAAGGAGATGCTGTCCAAGCAGATCCAGGAGGAGGGCCTCCGGACGTACCTCTTCACCTACGCTCCCTTCTACGACACCCTCGCCATCGAAACCCTCGGCGGCATGTTCGAGCTCGACTCCACCAAGGTGGCCGCCGTCATCAGCAAGATGATCAGCCACGAGGAGCTCGCGGCCTCCCTCGACCAGGTCACCAACAACGTCATCTTCCGCAAGGGCGTCGAGCTCAGCAGGCTTCAGTCCCTGGCCCTCGCCCTGTCGGACAAGGCCAGCGCGCTGATCGAGACCAACGAGCGGACGCTGGAGCAGCGCACGCAGGGCACGTCGAGCGCCTTTGAGCGACAGGGCGGCAGGGGCCGAGGAGGCCACAGAGGAGGCCAGCGGGGAGGCAGGGGAGGCGCCCGCGGCGGCGGCAACACACAGCGACAGGCCGGCGGCACGCAGTTCACGGGCGGAGCTCTCGGAGCGGCCGTCAGGGGCTAGAACGGGAACGCGATGATGAGAGGGTGGCTGGTAGGGCGTCCAACTTTGATCTCTTGACCATTTTTTACTTTTGTGTGTTTTCACATACTTGTGTTTTTTTTCCCTCTTGTATGCTTTGCATGGGATGAGGAGGTTTTTCTTTTCATTTCTCTCTCTCTCTCTCTCTCTCTCGTAATGGAAGAAAAAAGTCCCGGGCGACGAGCGAGGAAACGGAGGGAACTCGCTACAACTTGTTTCATAGGCTGAATTGGAAAATTTTCTTTTTCCACCAAAAATGGAACAAAAAAGAAAAAAGGGGAACGCGTTAAAACATAGAATAGATGAATGTATGCCTCGTCTTTCTCTCCCGAGGTCGAATCTTTTATCATGGGACATTATGGGTGTGTATTTTTTTGGGGGGCAGTTCGATATTACTAATTAATAGCACCTTGTCTTTCTCCATCTGGATGTCTGGTTTAACAATGCCTTATTCGTCATTGTTCCTCATGACGCCTTTCATCTCTACGCTCCCGGCAGACCAAAAGGCCCTCAGCATTTTGTTTATGCCTTTAGTCACGTGACTAGAAAGTGGGAATACTCTAGTATGTACTGCTCCGTACAACTACCTAGTTTGAATGGCACGAGTAACGTTGAGCAAGGACGCTCTTGATGGGTTATTTTTTTGTTTGTAATTTAACAACTTTTTTTTTTGTTCACAAAAAACTCGTCTAGAGTTGATCATGTGCGTTGCGCAAAGACGTGTGAAACATGTCCATTTCATGGCTTGATTGCAGAGTTCCAGAGAAGAAAAAAAATATATGCCGTGACGGGCATCCCGAGTGCAATGTTCGAAATGTATTGATGTATTGTTGCGGGTGAGCGAGGGAAGCACAGAGTTGGGTTGGTGAGGTGAGAATGAGTCTACATTTCCCCATTCGGTGTTGTATTTTTTATTTTTTTATTTTATTTTTTATTTTTTTTTCCCTTGCTAATCGTTCACGTAAATTGTAAAAATAGCCGCGGCAGAATATAAAGCTCGTCAGCCTCTTCGTCTTTTTTTTTGCGAGAATTCGAGATTCGGATTGAGGTTTTCTGACACCGCCACTAAAAACGTTCCAAGCCCCGCGCGCCACAAGTTTCTTTTTTTTTTTTCCCAACGCCACATTTTTTCCGCTTTGGGGGGGGGAACATGCTATTATGTACTATGTACTCCGTATTCTTATTCGCCCTTTTTTTTTTTATGACAACGAAAATTTGCTTCCATGGCGTCCGTTCTCCTCACAACAATAAAAAAAAAAAAAAAATTGGACAAAAACTTTGAAAAAAATTGCAAATATTAGTCATCGCCTAGGCCACCCGTTTATTAGTGGATCGTGCGTGTCCCCGAGTCCACTCAGCGTCCTTCCTTATCCGAGGTTTTGTGGGGGTGGACCTCGGCAGCCTTGTTGGCATTAAGCTTATTATTGTCACCTACGAATATGTAAGAGCAAAAAGCAACGAATCTCAAGTCAATTGAGCTCAGTTGGAACCAAAAGGCTGGAAGGGGGATTCAGGCGCGCGCTTTGCTTTTTTGTCTTGGACCCGTCCAATCGACATCTTCTCCTCTCCTCACCGCTCTCCATTGCTAGTAATTCGCCGCGGCCCTCCAGGACGAGGCGTAAGCAATCGATAGCGTCATCTCACCTTTCTCCTCCTCCTCTTCCTCCTCCTCCTCCTCCTCTTCTTCTTCTTCTTCTCCTCCTCCTCCTTCTTCTTCTTCTCCTTCTTCTCCTCCTCCTTCTTCTTCCTCCTCCTCCTCTTTCTTTTCCCATCGCCATGGCCGACGCGGCAGTCGACAGCGCCGCGGCCGACATCGCCGTCGCCGTCGTCTCGGCCCCGACGGAAGCCATCGACTCCTCCTCGGCCGTGGCCGTGGCCGATCCTCCCTCCGTCTCCACGCCGGCAAAGGCCTCCATCGGCTCCGCCTTGTCCGCCGTGCCCTCCAATGCCGACGCCTTCGCCGGCCACCTGCTGCGATGCCTGCAGACCCGCGCCGGCGCCGACGCCGTGCTGCAGTTCCTGTGCTACTCGCTGAGCTTCTCGGGCTCCGCGCTCGAGGCGCTGAGCCGCAACGCCCTGCGCCAGTCGGCCCAGAAGCTCGTCGCCATGGCGTTCCAGCTGCCACCCGCCACCACGGTGGTGCTCTCGTCGGCTCCGGCTCCTCCCGGGGCCGCCCTTGCGCTCAGCCTGGCCGGCAAGCTCAAGGCCATGTCGGGCGTGCTGAGCGAGGCGCGGACCATCAACCGGCTGTGGGGCCTGCTGGGGCTGTACTTTGCGCTCAAGAGCGTCATCGCCAGACCGCGCGCCAAAAAGGCTGACTCGGAAAAGGAGGAGGCGTCGTCGGGCTCTGCCGTCGCGGCCCGGTTCGACGCCGTCTTCTCCCTCACCCAGATCGTCACCCTCATCCTATACCAGGTCTTTGAGAACCTCGCCTTCCTGGGCAGCAAAAAGGCCATTGACCTGAAGCCTGCGACAATGGGCAGGTTTGGCCTCCTCAGCGTGCGGTGCTGGGGCACGTACGTCTTCATGGAGCTCGCCCGGCTGCTGCTGCAGCGCACGCGCACGAGCGCAAAGGTCAAGGACGCCGCCTGGGCGACGACCTGGAACAAGAACTTCTTCCGCAACCTGGCCTGGGCCCCGTTGACGGTCCACTGGAGCACTCCGGGAGGGGGACCTCTGCCCGAGACGCTGGTCGGCCTGTTGGCCCTGTACCCCTCGACGGGACAGATGGTTGACCTGTGGCGCGAGACGGCGTAGAGGCCGCGAACTCGACTGGTGGGAAACGCCCTCACTTTCTTGCTCTCGAAAGTCTTGTTATGTAACATACACAAAAAAAAAAAAAAAAAAAAAAAAAAAACAGAAAAGAAAGGCGGTGCGCATTTTGGTTGGCCTTGTCTCAGCATAAACGTGTAGGTAAACGAGCGGGAAAGAAATCATTTTGCCGGAGTCGAGCGATGCGCTTTTGGACTCGCAAAGAATGTCCAGGGGAGGGAGCCTGGACAATTTGTAGAGCGTTGGATGGGCGATGCAACCTCTTTTTTTTTCCCTTTTTTTTTGTCAATCTTGGTTTACATTTTTCGTTGCCACAGTCTTTTGCCGGTTTTTGTCGTTTTGAATATATATATATATATGTACATATATATCTCTATATATGTATATGTATGTGTGTATGCGTGTATATGCAGTGTCTCTTCATCATCACTCATTTCTTGTATACATTTCATATACGTTGCTACATCTATCATCACTCAAGCTACGCTTCCCAACAAGTCACTCAAAGAAAAAGGGAAAAGAAAAAATGAAAAAAATGAAAAACCATGAAAAACCATGAAAAAAAAAAAAAAAGCACAAGAGGCATCAGAGCAAAGAGGCCCTCCCTCTACATGTCCAGCCGCCCAATCTCTTGCAGCGTCCAGTACTTTCTCATATTCTCCGCCCCCAAGGACCTCACCTCATCATCCAGGTGCGCCCACAGCACGCCTCCCCAGCTCTCCATCCTGTCCTTCAAAACGCTCATCTCAAAGTCCTTCTCGCCGCTCTTGCACTGGCGGAGGTACTCCTCGAACCGGCTCAGCCCCTCGTGGATCTGCGCGTGCTGCCTCACCATGTCTCCCTTCTCGGGGTCAAACTCGGGCATCCGCTGCGCCAGCCGAGGGAACAGGTACGCCTCTTCGATGCGGTGGTGCACGGTGAGGTGCTCGGCGAATTCGGTGCCGATCTGGAAGAGCTGCTTGAGGGACATGCCTTGGGGGCGGCGGCCGGTGGTGCAGGCCTGCCAGAGGACGTTCCACGACTGGCGGAAGTTGTTGTGCTGCGAGAGGAGTGAGTGAGATCCTTTTTTACTCTTTCTTGTGCTTGTGTGGCCTGTAGAGCCGCGTATCGCATATGGGTTTCACTTACAAACCAGTTCATCTTGTCGGCAAGGCGGTTGTACTTTTTCAGCTCATGGTCCGAGAGCGGAGGGAGCTCGTCCTTGACTGGATTTGCATCTCTCTTGTCTTTTGGCGCCTCACCGGCCATGTTGAGAGCGGACGCTTTGCCCTGCAGAGTTTGATATAAAAGAGCTCTCTCTCTCTCTCTCTCTCTCTCTGTGTGTGTGTGTATGTGTGTATCGGAGCAATAACGACACGCCCCGTCAAAATACTATGCTTGAGCAAGGGGAGGGTTCTCGCCTGAATCCTCGCAACAATCATCCGTCTCTCACGACCCTACAGAGTACTTCTCCTCTTTATACATATATACATATATACACACACATATATATATGCCTATAGTCTTTCTTATTCTATCCCTCTCTTTGGTGTGGAGAGGGTTTGAAACGTCTGTTTATCCGGAGGAGAGAGAAGAAAAAAAAAACCCCCCAGATTCTCTTCTTGAAAGCCCGCAGACAAAACTTCGGATCTCGTGGTTCTAGTTGGATCTATGTAATAAAAGCAAAGAACTCCGGCGATTGGCTATTTCCGGATGAGTCAGCGCGTCTTACACACTCATCTGTATGTAAGCAGCGATTTTTTGATGAATAATTCATTTCTCCCATATATACGGAGTACAACCGCGCGGTAACCGCTTCCAGTTCGATCCGTGTTAAGATGAAAAGCGTCCCGCCGACGTTTTGATGGCCCGGCTGGAGACGATAGTCCCGAGTGTGGCAGCATGTCGGTGCTCGAAGGAAATGATGCCTACAAGTTCGCAGGTATCTGACGGCCTTGAGGATGCCCCCCTCAAATAGCAGGTCAAAAGCGAGGGGAAGCACCATCACCACAGGCTATAAAAGAAGGAAGGAGATGAGGTCCTTCACACTGTCGGTGTCCAACTTTCTAGGAGAGCCCACGAGAGAATCACTCAATACGGCTGTGATGTCCAGGGACACGAGCTTCGCACTTGATTTCCAAATTGGGCATCTTCAATATTCACAATACTCCGTCTTCCTACTCCATCATCCCGACGAAGCACCCACGAGAAGAGATAGAAACCAGAAGAAAGAAATAAGGGAAAGTGGCTCAGTGTCATCTTGGCACAAACCTCCCCAGGGCCCGGCCAATGCATGTTACGTTAGGCAAAACGAAGGGAGTTCCAAGATCTGCCGACCAGTGTCACTACAAGCAGCTGCTTTACTTAATCCTTGGGGGTTTTTTTTTTTTTTTTTTTAACGGAAAAGCTCACCTACTACTCCGTACGTCTGTCTATTGGGTATACATCAAAGCCCTGTTTTTGCACAAATGATCTGCAGCTATCCGCGGCAGCCAAGGAAAAAGGCCGACCTCGACCTGAATGCAAGCTTTTTACCCTGATAAACACCGACATACATGGCAGATAAACTCACATGCCGCCAGGGCAGATCGACGTCGTCAATCGCCTCTGCCCCAGCCGAGCGGATCACGTCTAGCGCTCTCTCAAACGCCCTCCGGATCGGTGCTGGGACGTTGGGTCGATCTTCGTCGCCATCATGTTGCGTGATACACCAATCCTTTTTGCCCTTGAGCCCCCGAATCCGTGCAGGAGGCCACGTAGTCTGGCATCTCGTCGAACGAGATCGCATTTGTGTAGTTGCCTTTCGCGTCGCGCCCGGCCATGGCCTGCATAAGATGGGCGGCATCCTTGACTATTCGAGCCAAAGGTGCCTACGGTATCCTACATTTCCGAACAGGGAATCACCAGGTATCTCGAGGTCAGTCCCACGGTGGGACGGAACCCGGCGACGTGGTTTGCGTGTCCGGGCAGGGGGATCGACCCGCCGGTGTCTGTCCCTACTGCCGCCCATGCGAGGCCGATGGAGACCGACACGGCGCTTCCTGATGACGAGCCTCTCGGGGCTTTGCCTTGGGTAGTAGGCGCCAACTGCTTGGCCGCCAATGAGCCGACCAGCCCTCGTGGAGGACTAGCTCTCGAGAAGCGGCCCACTGCGGAAGGTTGGCCTTGCCAAGGATAATGGCCCCGGCTTTGCGCAGCTTGGAGGCGACGGCACCGTCCTCCGGGACTTTAGCTCCTACCAGGGCATATGAGCCAGCGGGCGTTGTTCATTCCGTCGTTAGTGGCGATGTTGTTCCTGAGGCGGATCGGTATCCCATGCAGAGGCTGCTTGGCAGGGTCGATCCCCGCCCTCCTCTCCGCGTCGCGCTGGGAGGCAACGGAAAGGGCATCAGGGTTGATCTCCGTGACGGCCCTCAGGACGGCATTGACTTCGAGGATCCTGTCAATGTGGGCCTGCACCAAATCGACGCTGGTGAAGAGATTAGCCGTCCAACCCGCGCCGCAGATCAGCGAGAGTGGCGTCAAGTAGCGGAGGAAAGGCATTGTCTGCGGTTTGATAGGCAATGGGAAAGCGGAGGAAAAGACATCCACGTACAGAGAGAGCTCTGGCTAACGTATGGAGGAACCTCGTGGCTGATTTTAGTGGGTGTTTCGAAGTGGCTCTTGAAGCAGGAGAATAAAGTAAATGCTTTTTTTTTCCCCCTTCTTTGCAGTACTGAAAAAAAGGGAAAAAAAAATGTATATATATATATATATATATATATATATATATATATATACGCATTCTCACCAACGACATGCTTCAACAAGACATTGCTGGATTCATAGCGGCAAGCAGCGCTTCCTACGACATGAGCCGCAATCCTCACCGTCCCCACGGATTACCATCGCCGGTGTCTGCTCTGTTCATATCCGGGCAGGCTCCGGACACGAACCCACCGATTCGGAGCGCGATGGACTGAGGCTACCGTTGGCGATTTTTCATCACAATTGCGAGCTGCAATATCGACGGAAAGCACAGATACGCGATTCCGAATCCTCCAAGCTCCCTGATTCGCAATAAACTACAAGTTTCTCTTCTCTCTCTCTCTTTCTTCTTCTTCTTTTTTTCTCCCCTGAATATGAAGCCCGGTTCTTCTTTTGTGAGGCACATCGTATGACACCCCTCTACTCGGTAGCTACCTACAAACTCCAAATCTGCATGCGCTCATACACACATCACCTAACACGTACGGTCAACTGGCAACGGTTACATTGAGCTTGTGTCTTATAAAACGACCTCTCTTTTATCCAATCAGTTGGCTTGAGAGCAGCCATTCGTGTTCCATCTGGTCCAGATAGCGGCAATGCCGAATCCGGCGAAGAAAAAGGTTCCATCGATTCATTGGTGAGTGTGTAATTACCATATTAGGAAAGCCTTTGCGAGTCGAGCCGAAGCCGCGCTGTCGATCAACCGAGACATTTCACCACTGGAATTGTCGGGCAAGCTCGTCAGAAAGATGTTGCCATTACGGCCGGACTTTTTTTTTTTTTTTTTTTTTTTTTTTTCTTCTTCTTCTTATCATCGTCGTAATGGTAATACGCTTTTCACGCAATGATATGCCGTGCAAAGTATGGAGAATCGAGACGGGCACGGTCTCCTATACGCATCTTTTGCTATAAGATACGAGCACCGGACCAGGGGGGGATCTGTCAAGGGGGGTGAAATTACGTGCGGTCTCACCAAAAAAAAAAATCCGAAAAAAAAAAAAAAAGAAAAAGAGAAATCAGCCAAACCATCTTTCCATTTGATCATATTACTTGCTTTGTCCACCATCAGCTAGACGCCGTTTTACTCTCTACTTGAAAAAAAATCAAAGAAAGAAATAAAAAAAAAATTCAATCCCTCTATAGCGACTTGGGAAAAAAAAGAAAAAAAGAAAAAAAAAAAAAGAAAAAAAAAACACGGACCTCAATGACGAGGCCCAACATCATCTAGAGCCGGGAAATATCTCCGTGTTCGTGGGTGGACCCCGGTGTGTCCACACGGAAGTGCCGGCTGAGTTATAGCACAACTCAAGGTGAGAACCAAAAAAAAAATAAAAAAATAAAAAATTTCGCCGTCAGATTATTATCGGTCTGAAAGGCTGCTGGCTGCAGCTGGTCCTGGTCGTCTCTTGCTTTTTTTTTTGCCTGATTAGTGGAAGCAGCAATTTTTTTTTATATGTTTTGTCTCAAAGGAATGACAGACAGATGCAGTTCGGCTTGTTGTCTGGGGAGCCATTGCCAGCAAACCCATCATATTTTGCCAACGTCTCTTACACGCGGTAACATATCATTCATTACCATTACACCAGTTCCAAAAAGTCTCCACTCCGGATGTCAGAAATCACAGTCCTCGGCCTTTTTCTCTCTCTCAGCGGATCCCTTGCATGGCACAGAAAGGGGGCAAAGTCCCATCTCGCTCAAGCTTTGTTGCAAACGGGCCATGGCAAAACCGGTTGGATCTGGACGGTCGAAATGTAAATGACCTCACAGAAACGAGCCCAACTCGGCATATAAAGCCAAGTTTTCCAAAGCCCCGGCACTGGCCATATAACGGGTTATGCTAGTATTAATTTAGTGCCTGTATTGCCTCGCGAAACCCGAGCAGTGAGTTTCTCCAATCATTGGCTCATGAATTGCCATGGATAAGTAACCTGCTAGCTTTGTCAGGTTAGCTGTGAGCTCAAGTTTGGGAAAAAATACAACCATCGAGGAGTTTTTGCGCGGGAACATGGTATACAACTCGAGATGGGTATTGCAAACAACAGGGCATCAACGTTCTTGCGCCGTTTCCTATAGCACTATGTATGTATGCACGGCCTACGGCACTCCACCTGCCCTACTCATCATCCTCCAGCCCAACCAGCTTGAGTGAATCCTTCCACAGTCTTGCCTCGTCCTCGGGGTTGTACGTATGGGGTGCGGTGGTGACGGCCGTCATGTCGCCATCAGCCGGCCCGGGCTTGGCCACATCAACATCTGCCAGGTATTTGCCTCCCCTGCCCTCCCACTCCTTGCCGATAGCCGCCCAAACCTGCGTGGCGGCGCCTTGCTCGGGGTTCTTGAAGGTCTGGAGGACATCAGGGGCCACCTGCTCGGTCATGGCCTTGAGATCCTCCGCGGAAACATACCTCGACAGATTTGTCAAGATGGCGCCGGGGTGAACGCTGGTTGCGTGGAGGCCGCGAGCGCCATAGCGACGCTCAATCTCGCTGGCCATGTATATGTTTGCAGCCTTGGACTGGCTGTAGGAAACCCACCTGTCGTACTTTTCCCTTTCGAAGTTGTAGGTGTCGGAAGCGAGGATTCCGCGGATGCGGTGGGCCGAGGAGGAGACGTTGACCACGCGGGAGCCAAACTCGGGGGTGGCGCCGGCGAGGAGGGCGGGCCTGAGAAGCTGGAAGAAGAGGAAGTGGGCCAGATGGTTGACGCCAAACTGCAGCTCGTGGCCATCTTCGGTGAACTGCAGGTCGGGGACGGCCATGATGCCGGCGTTGTTGACGAGGATGTTGATCTTGTCCGTGTCCGCCAAGATGGTCGCCGCCGCGGCTCGCACGCTCTTGAGCGACGTCTGGTCCATCTCCACGAGCTTCATGCGAGACGGGTCGAAGAAATCGCCGAGCGCGCTCTTGGCCTTGGCGAGATCTCTGGCGGTGAGGTAAAAGGAGGCTCCTGTGGCGGCAAGGGCGCGGACAGTCTCGATACCGAGACCGGACGAGACGCCGGTGATGATGACGATCTTGCCCTTGAGCTTGTCGACCATTTCTTCGTCCTTGACGATTTGCAGAGCGATTGGTCGGGCATCGCCAGGGCCGTTGAGAGAGACGTGAGCTTCGGCGTAGCGAGACATGCTTTGGATGTTTCTTCTTCTTCTTCTTCTTCTTTTTGGCAAGAGTATATAAAGATCAAGTAAGATTGGGTGATGATGGGCAACGCTGCCAAAGGGATTTGTCTAGTCTGCTTGATGATCTCTTCGAATCCCAGACAGGCACCACGGAGGCCATTTTGCTCTTTATATATTCTCGGTTCTCCTCCTCCTTGTACTTCTTCTTCTTCTTCTTCTTCTTCTGCTTACCCTGGCTACTTGCCAAAAGGGGCAACATTAAGCCGGGGCCTGTGCAACACCACCTCCGTCACGCATGGCCGGGTCTTTCCGTGCCCTCCTCTTGCCTCCACGGCGTCTAGCCAAATGTGCATCAATCCTCCTTAAGTCCGCGAAAGGCTTCAAACCCCGTCCTCGCTGATTCCCCATCCTCCCACCTTCAGCCTAGCGTCAGCATTCGGTACCGCCGTCCGATATACGGGGCCTCTGGCGGACTCCTCAGACTCCGCCTCGGTGGCCCGGCCTTTGTCTCCTAAACGCCGGACCCGTGGCCGCAGACGAAGATGCGTTCCGGCGGGACGTTTTCAACGCTCCTTTGCGCCCTCCGTTCCAATGCTCTTCGAAATACTCAGGGTGCTGCTCTGAATTTTTGGCAGCTCTCTGCCAGGGTAACAGCCTATGGTTACATTCTCCAGTTTCAAAGTCTTATATTTTTTTTTTGCTTGTTTTTATTTTTTTCATTTTTATTTTGTATTGTTTTGTATTGTTTTGTATTTTATTATATATATATTTTCGTTCCTCGCCGCCTCTCTCGGATGTTATGCCTCTACCGCATCGCCTCCGACTTCATACGCCGGCGGCGGATCCATCACAACAACGTCAATCGCCGCCACAGCATACCAACCTCACAGAAATCAGCGATAATTTCTTCATCCCGGGCCTTCTTGCCTTTTTTTTTTTTTCGAAATCGAACCGACACTGGACTGACCTTGATGTCGTTCCCCAGCCCAACCGAAACCCCCCGTGACAACCTCCATCGCGTGGTCCATCCTCAGCATACAAGAGCGCGTCGTCGGCTGGCCGCGGGTGAGGATTGCAGGCTGCGGGAGCAGCACCTCGGCTTTGATGGAGGGCGAGGATTCCGAGTCGTATGGCGGACACGGGCCGTCGT
This sequence comes from Trichoderma cornu-damae, assembly GCA_020631695.1. Taxonomy (NCBI): domain Eukaryota; kingdom Fungi; phylum Ascomycota; class Sordariomycetes; order Hypocreales; family Hypocreaceae; genus Trichoderma; species Trichoderma cornu-damae. The sequence continues at coordinate 1,627,955 of CM036093.1, forward strand.
CACGCTCTCCATCTCCCACCGCGTTGCACGGGCGGGCGTGACGGCGGCCAGGCTTTTCATTCATCGGCACCGAGAGAACGCAGGACGACCTCGGAGGCGCCCGTGACTGCCGGACTGCTGCTGAACGGAATCTCCACGGCCACGCCCCTTGTCCTTGTCATCGGTCCGAACACGCAGCGGCCTACGGAAGCCATCACGGTGTAGGCAACCCTGACTCTCATGCCATGCTCGCCGACGTCCATCGAAGGCGGGAGCCCGCATATTGGTCCGCCTGTCGCAGTAGCAGCAGGCTTCGGCAGGGAACCGGAACTCGATCGGGGAGGTGTATATCGACTCGTGAAAGGGATGTCCTCGGATTTTCGAACAACGCTCTTACGCGATCCCGGGCAAGATACGGCCTCGAGCTTGAGACTCAGCTTTCATGGGGACAAAACTGGGAGGCCAGGGCGTAGTAGAGGTCCCGTTGGTGCCGTGAAGAGAGTCCAGGGTGGTTATGCGGCAGCTGGTGATGGGAGAACTGTGTACAGTGATACACACACACACACATACATACACACACACACGTACGTATATATATATATATGTTTCATCGACAAACAAGAGTCGGTGTTTTTTCTGATGACCCTTTTACAGCGCTCTCCGCAACTCGGGATTTCGGCATCGCCAACGAGGAGGATTCGCAACACGCTTCGGGAAGGGCCGCATATATAAGTGTTGTTTTTGTTGTTTGGATCATAGCATATGAACCTTCGGTGATGGGGCCTTTTTTTTTTTTTTTAGCAAAAAATGATGAGCATCAACCAAGGCGGAGCATGACATGGTATCATCGATGCGTATCTGTTTATAAACATACAACGATTTATGTGAAAAAAAAATTTTAAAAAAGGGGGGGCTATTTAAACAACGCGGTAGGGAATTCCAAACCCCTTTATCTAGTCTTGAGTAATGCTCAAAGTAATGGAACGTAAAAAAGAAAAACAACAACAACGAGCATCTCTGTCATCATCAAGGCCATGGTCATCATTTCGCTTTCATGTATACAAAAAAATCAAAAAAAAAAATCAAAAAAAATCAAAAAAATTTCATAAAAAGGCAAATCATCGCAAAAAAAAAAAAAAAAAAAATTTGCAGCGCATCCAGCTTAAGCAATATGCGGAATGTTCGTCGTCCAGGTAGAGACAAAAGAACCAGGCGGCAGATAAAACAGCGTCCGTACAATCTCGACGAGAATGATCAGCCTCGCCACGACGTACAGGCAGTTGAAGAGCAGGATAAGAATGGCCAGGATGTCGTCGGAAAACTCGATCAACGCGGCGAGGACGAAGCAGAGCAAGAAGCAGAGGGGGAACGCTGCCGAGTAGACGCTTGCGCATCTCCAGAAGATGGCGTCGACGGTTGACGGGAAGGCAAAGTTCCACGCCGTGACGTGGATGCCGCCAAACGTGGCGGCGCCGATGATTCCCGAAAAGAACAAGGAGACCGTGCCCCTGACGTCCCGCGTGTTGTCGGAGTTGGTGCCGACCGGCGAACCAGGCAAATGCGACTCGTTCGGTATCATGAAGAACTGCTTCAGGATGTAGGCCTTGTAGTGCGTCTCCGCCAGCGTCTCGAGCACCTCTGCGGGTATTTCCTCGGCGTACTCGAGGATCGTCCTGGTCGCGCAGGCGCGCTGCGGCTTGCTCCAGTAGAGGCCGTATATGATGACCGCGCAGGCTGCGAAGGCCACCACGGCGATCTCCAGGGGGGAGACGGGGAGCCCCCTGGCGGCGCGGGCAATCACCTGGAGGACGGTCCACAGGATCTGCCCGACCGCGATGGTCTTGACGAGCGCGTCCCCCTTGGACATGTCCTGGATCTCGTCGACGGAGACGTCAGGCAGTCTCGGGAGATGGTTCCGGAGCCGAAGCCTGTAGATGGCGTAAGCGTCGACGTGGTACGGGTCGTGGTAGGCCTTTCCTCCTCCTCCTCCTCCTCCTCCTCCGGGCTTGCTTCGTATGATGAAGCCCCCCATGTTTGCGTAGTAGCCGTGGATCAGACTCCACGTCACGCCGTCCTCCTCGGCGTATCCCTTCATTTCCTCGCGGCTCTGGCGAGCCGCGAGCAGGTCACCGAAAGCCGCGCCGATGATGAGCTCGGGGGCGATCACCGTGCAAGCCATGCGCGCCGCGCCCCTGTAGAAGGCTCTCAGGGCCCACTTGGCATCGCCCAGGTGTCCCTTGTCGCGGCCGTTGCGTTGCTCGGGGATGTTGGGATGCTGAAGCGTCCACGTACATGCGATGATTGTGAAAAGCGAGCTCCAGATGATGTCCAGGGTGCCACGGGTGTTGGGGGACGACACATAGTTGGCCGGAGCAGCAGGGGCAGAACAGGTGGTTTCGAAGACGGTGTATGCTTTGACCAGCGGTATCAGACAGAAGAGGAGCGGTCGACTGAACCGCCTCAACAGCTTCATTTCGCAGAATCACCAACCCTGAGCGATCAGATCAGAGTGGGTGTAAGTGGTGGTGATGCGGAGGGATGTTCTATAAGCGCTGCTTCTGAGGGTCGAAGCCGTACATTGTTGCAGCTGAAGAAAGGAGGATTGAAAAAGGGCCACGTTAGGCGGAAACTATCGATTCTTATGAACAAAAAAATCTACTTGGCAGAGGAAAAGGCCAATATTCTATAAATCGTCTTATTGGTTGCCATGTTAGCCGCGCGTCTTGACGAGGCTAAGACAAAGGGAGGCATCGTCAGGGCGTTTTTTTTTTTCAGCTGGTCCTCCCAGGCAGGACGCGTGGATTAGCAGTGCCAGTAGTATTTATAGCACCAGGGGCAATCAACAACAAAAGCCGTGCTCTAGGGTTGGGGGGGAAACGAAAAAGGGGAGAAGAAGAAGAAAGAATAGAGAAGACAATAGAGGAGGAGGATGAGGAGAGCGAGAGAGATGAAGGAAAGAGGCAAAAAAAAAAAAAAAAAAGCAAACAAAAAGAAAAAAATATATATATGCCCTTTTTTTTTTTTAAGAGCGAGCGGTATTACTCTCTCCCGCCGGGAATTGAACCCGGGTCTCAAGCGTGACAAGCTTGCATACTGACCACTATACTACGGAAGATGATTGGCTGTGAGCAGCCACTGTAGCAAGTTGACAGCGGCTCTCGTGTTGCACTATATAAAGGAAGACTTTGTTCTGCAGGTTTTGAATTGTAAGCAGTCCAAGTAACGTAATTCTCTTCGTCTCTTACAGAGTATAATCAAACAAACTATGAATTGTTGCCCATTCTCCAACGCCACCAAAGCTGTCAAAAAATCTAGGCTTGTCGATCTCGCGCGCCACCTCCGTCACGCCTCCTATTTTCTGTTTTATTTTTTTTTTTAAAAAAAAAGAAGAAGAAAAAGGAAATTCCAGCATAAACTGTGTTTTTAGTGTCAATCGGCAAAAAAAATTGGAATCGTCTTCGCGGGACATGTAGTCGAGATGGACCAGGGGGGGTAGATTCATCACAAAGTCTCTCTATGTAGGGTGATTACTCTATGTAGCACATTCAAGCCCGCCCTCGGCATTGTTGTATACTTCGTCCAATCCAATCCAATCCAATAATCGGCGTCGATCCGTCCGACGATGCCAGTCGCGCATGCTATTCCATCATCTTCTATTCTATAGGGGTATCACCGTTTTTCCCATCCAATGCCGTCTCCGTCTCCTCTTCGTCTTTGTTCTCCCTCCCCTTCACCTCCCGTTGGGCCCCTTGACCATGACCCCGTTCGCGCTCCCCCATACGCTCTCCGTCACCTTGGCCGGCACTTTGCGGCCCTTGAGCCGCTGGTCGACCAGCCACGTTCCCACCACGAACTCGGCTCTGCTCAGCATGCCCGCCCTCCCTCGGTCCACCAGGTCGTAAATCTCTGCCAGCTCGTCCGCCGGCAGCCTCGAGCGCCGCCACACCTCCCTGACCACGACGTTGGCCACGCACTGCGAGGCGTCCCGGTCGAGATCGCTGCTGATGCTCGTCGCCGGGCTCATCACGCGCGTGTCGGTAAGCAGCATGCCGCGGTTGGACGCCCACAGCGCCTCGTACCGCTTCCTTTCCCGCGGCCGGATCTCCTCCCGCCACTTCTTCCGGGACCCCTCATGGTGTGCGTGCTTGCCCTTGCGCAGCAGCGCCCTGCGGCCTTTCCTGTGCTGGTCTTCCTCGTCGCCAGGCAGCAAGCTGTGTGGCTGCCGGAGGGTATGCAACAGCCTGGGCGATTTCTGACGCTTTGGCAGAGGAGGAGGAGGAGCCAGCGAAGGTGGTCCGGTGCTGTGCGGCGTCAGGCGCGACGACGCGAGCGACCCGGCCACAATCGCATCGGTAAGGTTGTCGAGCTGCGTTTGGCTCGGCAAACCGTTGGTAAGCCGCCGCCGAGAAGCAGGCTCTCGCGAGGGCGACGGCGGGGCGCTCACTACGGAGTGCCTCCTGCTGCCGGCCAGGTACACTGCCGACGATGGACGAGACTCGGCGTGCCGGCCGGGGGCCGGGGACGCCGATTGGCCAGCCGAACGAGATGTCGCGGCGGTCGCGGGCGCCTCCAGGCGATGGCTGTGCGGCCTACCTCGACCCGCACTAGGCTGATCTTTATGCTGACCTTTATGCTGAGCAGCGCCCCGGTCGCCTCCCCGGGGCTTCGGCGGCGTGGGGGGCCGCTTCGCCGCGGGGCTCCGGCTCTTCTTTGGGGGATCGGGAGACGGCGACGCCAGCGCAACCTGGATGGACGGGCCGAGCGCGAGATGGGGGGACGCCACGGGGCTCAGCGGAGTCGCCGACACCGGCGTCGGCTGGGGAGACGCAGCCTCGGCGACATTCCTGCTCATGAGAGACCTGAGGGGCGGAGGGGTCGACGGATGGAGCGGGCGCGGCTCGGATTCTGGCCGCGCCTGTGAGCTCTTGGGCTGGGACCTGGGCTCTGGCAACGGGGCCGCCGCTGGCGACGATGGCCGCGCGGCTGAAGCAGAGGTTGGAGTCGTCGGCCGTGGAAATCGAGGTGGAGCCGGCAATCTGGGCGGAACGACCGCTTGATTCTCTTTGGATCTAGCAGGCTGTTGTTGCTGTTGCTGTTGCTGCTGTTGCTTCTGCGCAGTTGGAGATGCCAACAAGCCGCCCGACCGCTGAGCGCCCGATGCTTCCGCCGCCTTTGGCATTGGCATTGGCTTTGGCATTGGCTCTGGCTTTGGCTTTAGCTTTGGCTTTGGCTTTACCTTCCCGTCATCATCCGCCGGAGCTCCAGGTTCCGTTTCTGGTTCTGGTTCCGCCTCGGGGCCCATCTCACCCATCGGGTCTCGGCGCGTCTTTGCCCTGCTTCTCTTGGTCCGGCCCGTCGCCTCGCCCGCAGCCGCTCCCCTCCTCCTCTCCTTGGCCGTCGCCGGCACCCCGTCCTCGGCACCGCCTGCCAACGTGGAAATCAACGCCGGCGGCCCCGAACCCGCCTCGTCGCCGCCCGTGCCGGTCCCGCCACTGCTCGCCGAGCTGTCCGCCCTCCTGGCCGTCTTGGCCCCGGCCGTCGGGCCCGCCGCGAGCGTCGCCGCGATGAGGCTCGGGTTCTTTGCGCCCAGCCTCTCGAGCCGCGCGGCCACGGGGCGAGCGTCTGCTCCCGCCGCGTGCTGCTCTGCGGCGGCCGTCGATCGAACCGCCTCCGTCGCAGCCGTATACGCGCCGCTGTCCCTCCCCGACTGCTGCTGCCCAAGCGGCTGCTCGAACCCGTCCTTCCTCCGAAACGCCAGCGTGGCGCCCCTAATCGCGACTGCTGCGGCGGCGCTGTCGGCGGGCTTCATCACCGAGACGTCGCGGGTCGTGGCGACATTTAGATCCCAACGGCCGCGAAAGGTATTGCCTGGTTGATTGATTGATTTGATTTTTTTTTCTTTTTTTTTTTCCCTTTTTTTTTTCTCCTTTTCTCTTCTTTTCTTTTCTTTTTTTTTCCCCCTTTCTTTCTTCTTGGTTCAATAGGACTGGACTGAATTATGCGCGGGGCCACATTCTAGTGAGAAAGGGGAGGGGGGGGGGGGGGGAAGAAAACGAGGTGGGGGGATGGAAGTAGGGAAAAAAAAAAAAAAAGACAAGAGAGAAGAGAGGAAAGAAGAAAACAATGCTTTGCTAAAGATGTAGGATGAATCGTAAGAAAAAAAAATTATAACAACAAAAATAAAAATAAAATAAAACAAAATACAAGAACCTTGCAAGAGGAGAAGAAGAAGAAGAAGAAGAAGAAACAAACAAACAAACAAACAAACAAACTCGAGTTGAAATCCGAATACGTTGGAAGGATGCTAAAAATCTTCAGCCTAGCCAAAAAAGAGAAACTTGAATTTCAGGCTGGCAGGAAGGCCCGGGAAACGGGGAGGCCCGAAACGGTCACCTTTTTTTTTTCTTTTTTTTTTCTTTTCTCTTCTTTTCTTTTCTTCTTTTTTTTTTTTATAGCGGAACGCGACACACTGGAGTGAGAGTGAGTGCGCTAAAGGGGCCCCACGCGATCAGTGCACGCATCCCACTATAAGCAGCCGCTGTAACGGAACGCATCAGGTGCAACATCTTGTCCCAAAGTTCGGTTCATTTCATGCGCACCATCAGATAAGACAACAGATGGTCATTCGCTTCAACAGGCTTCAATTTTTTTTTAAAAAAAAGAAAAGAAAAGAAAAGGAAAAAAACATGGAGCCATTTTTCATGCGGCAAATACCAAAAGGCACAGAGGCCTTCCCTCAACCAGCCGGGACCATCCATCCAATATCAAGTACGGAGTACAAACAAAGGCTTAGAAAGCAGCACACGCAAACGCCGGTCCCTCCCCCCTTTTCGCCTTTCCCGCCCGCCGTTTCCCGTTTCCCCGTTTCCCCGTTTCCCCGTTTCCCGTTTCCTGTTTCTGGTTTCCCCCGGTCCGTTGATATCGAAAACAAGAAGAATAGAAAGGAAAAGAAACAACAAAAAAAGACCCAATGCACAGCACGGCACATATATGACGCAGAAAGAAAAGCCACAGGCAACAACCAAAAAAAAAAAAAAAGATTGGAAAAGTGAAATGAAGCAGCAGCCAACGTTGCGCCACTCTTGTCCGCCAGCAGAACAGACAAAAAAAGCTCCGCGCAACGCCCTTCGTAGATGGCCCGCATCGTCGTCGTCGGCTCTTCATCTCGTCTCGCCGCCAAGGAGAAGCAGCAAGAGTAGCGTAGACACATATACATCATGTACACCGTTTACGCCGTCAACCAGGAAGCGCACAAAGGTGGCGGGCATGGGACGGAGCAGCCAACCGCCAACCGCCAACCGCCAGACGCAAAAAGGGCAAGAGGGCAAGAGGGCAAAAAGGGCAAAAAAAAAAATCCCAATCTTGACAAAACGAATCAGAAGCCGTCCTCGTCCGTCCATTCGCTTCCCGATACGATGCGGTTGCCGTCCTGATCAATCATGACGGGCGGCGCGTAAGTTGCGGGAACCCCACGCGTGCGCTTTGCCGTGCTGCTCGTTGGCCGGTGGCCCTGCTCGGGCTCTACTCGCTTGCCCCGAGCAGCCCGGAGCTTGGCGTAGTATGCGTCCGACGCGTCCGGCTCTGGCTCGCTGTCGTCATCGTACGTTTCCCAGTTCTCGGAGCCGGTAACAACCGTCGACGTGGTCGACGTGCTGGAAACGAGCCGAGCCTGGGCCGCCTGAGCCTGAGCCTGAGGATGCCGATGGACCTCTCGGATCGAGGAGTAGCGGTCGTCGTCTTCCTCGTCCGGGTAGCTGGGCTGCCGACGATGCGACATGCCGGACTCGGGCCGGCCCATTCTGGCCGGTTGCGGCCGGTCGTCGTAGACGTCTTCGGGATCGACCGCGCGGACGACGCTGGAGTCCAGGCCCATCGACTTGTATGGGTTCAGCGGCGTCTCCAGCGACGCGACGGACCTCAGGTCGCGCATCTTGGGCGGGGGGATGCGGACGGAGCCGCCGGCGCGCAGCGGCTCCATGCCCTTCTGGGCGGCTTGCGCCCTGGGCCGCTCCGGCGAGTTGTTGCCGTCTTTCATCTTGGACAGGGGAACTCTTCCCGCCGGTTGCCTCGTGGGGCTGCCGGCGCCCCTTCGCGTGTCCGCGACGGACTGCGAGAACACTGGCTGGGACTTGTTGCCCAGGCTGTACATGCCGGCGGTGGGGGTTTTTGTCATGGAGCGGGGAGGCACGGAGGCCTTGGTGGCGGTGCCGGGCCGCATCGCCGAGGACGAGGCGGACTTCTGCAGAGCCTTGGCGGCCGACGGAGGAGGGCCCGCCGGCGTCCTGGACCGAGAGGTCGTGGCCGGCTTCTTCGCATCTTCGAGCTCCACCTCGTCGAGGTACCGCTCGCCGTAGACCAGGAACGGCCGGTCGTAGTCTTCCTCCCACTCCTCGAGCGCCCTTCGCACCTCGGCCGTGACCTTGGGAAGCTCCTTGGCGATGCGCTTGCGCATCTTTTCCTCGCGAAGCAGCTTTCCGGGGTCTCGCTTCTCGCCCTTCTGGCCGCGCAGCATGAGGCGGGAGGCGTCCTGGCTGGACGCGATCAGCTCGTCCCGGTCCTTGATCAGGGCCTTGTGCCTGTCGACCAGGTCGAGGGTGGGCGCGCGCTGCTCCCTCAGCGCCTCCAGGCGGGCGACCTCGCGCTCGTGAGCCTCCAGCAACGCGTCGCTGTAGACGTCGGAGAAGGCGGGCGTGAACTCGAGCATCTCGTCTTCCGAAAAGTACAGGGCATCCCACAGCTCTTGAAGCCTGACGCGCGCGTCCTCGATGAAGATGTGCATGTTTTGGCGCTTCACCTCGTTCAGGCGCTCGAGCTCATCCTCGAACTCGTTGATCTGGCGGATGCCGCAGCCCCTGTTCTGGCCCAGGAAGGCCCTGGTCTCCTGCTCGTCGATGCCAAGCTTCTCCCAGAGGCCCTCGACCGCAGCCCTGAGGTCGCGCAGCTTCTTCTCGCGGTTCTTCTTTTCCTCCGACAGCTTGTCGCACTTGGCCTGCAAATGGTCAATGTCTTCCTGGTGGAGGCCCAGCTGCTCGGGAGCGTCGCGGTAGTACTTGATGATGGCCGTGTCTTGCTGCGCTTGGGGGACGCCGAGCTCGGCCCACAGCTGGATGATCTGGTCGCCCAGCGCCTCCACCGACGCGAGCCGGCGAGTGTACTCTTCATACACGCGCGTAAACTCCGCGTCGAGGCGGTCCACGTAGGATGGCGACAGGTCAAAAGTCAGAGGGATGGATTGGTTGGGGCCGGCAGGCGGCAGGGGGACCTTGACGAATGACGGCTCTAGATGTGACGAGTAGGACTCGAGGGCCTCGACGAGCTCTGCAGCAAACGGCCATCAGCGACGAAGCCCGCAAACCGAAAAATACCCAATCAGGCCGCCATCGGGAGTCAACTCACTCTGTACTTGCTCAAGCCGCTCCCGGTGCAACCTCTGCACCTGGCCGTGCTTCTCCTTCAGCGTCTGCAGGCATCGCGCCAGAGGGTACGTAATCTTCATGTCCTCGTCATTCGAGTTCTTCCTTCGATGCTTGGGGTCATCCAAGGACGCCTGCATCTGTCGGATCGCCATGATAATCTTCTTGCCCTCGTCAATCATCGCCTTCTTCTCCGATGTCACTATGCGCAGGTGGTTGTTCAGCGCCTCCGACAGGGCTTGGAACAGCTGGCGGTGCCATTCGCGTCAGCGTCATCTTGCAGACCGGCTTTTTTGCTCGCCGCTCAAAGCGCGAAGGGAGGAGGGGAGAGAGAGAGAGAGAGAGAGAGAGAGAGATTCGGCATACCTCCGACTCGCGGGCCTCGCGCTCGTGATCCGGCACGCCAATGTCATCGAAAAGGCTGTGCAGCTGGCCGATGCTGTTGTTGACCTGTTTGGAGAGGTAGCTGGTGTCCATGGCGAAACAAGAGCAGCCACCCCCGAGGCGACTCGAAGCGCTGCTAAAGTTGTATGTTTTTTTTTTTTTTTTTTTTTTTTTTTGTAAATGGCGGCTTGGAAAAAAAAAATCCCAAGCCCGGCCGTCGGTGCCGGATGTCGAGAAAGGCGCGTGTTGTTGGGCAAGTTGGTCGAGAAGCTGCTCAAGCAATCTTTCCCCGACAGATGCTTGGGTGAATGAGGGCAACGCGCGGGGTTTTTTCTCCTTGTGATCGATCACGCAGGGGTAGGGGTTAATCTTGGGCAGCTTTTTCTTTTCGTTTCTTTTCTTTTCTTTTTCTTTTTTTCTTTTTTTCAATTCAATGTTTGTTTACTGATAAAGGACAAAGAGGCCACGCTGGTAAAACTTCGATTCGTCAGATCATCGGGCAGCAATGGGAATATTGGTTGTTGGAAAAGCGAAGAAGGTAAAATAAAATGAAAAAAAAAAAAAAAAAAAAACTAAAGAACGAGAGTTGGGCGCCACTCGAGCAACAGGCTTCGCTTCAATGCGCTTCGGTAAAAAGGGGATGCAGAAGAAGAAGAAGAAGAAGAAGAAGAGGAGGAGGAGGAGGAGGATGAGGGAGGATAATGAGGACGAGGAGGGAGGAGGGGGGGAATTTGCAAAATAAAACCTGCAGCGCCGTGAAACAGCTTTTGCATTGAAAAAAAAAAAAAAAAAAAAAAAACCAGAAGGAAAAGAATCGTGGCATCCGGGGAGGGAGGGGGGGGGGTACAAACTCCACTATTTTAGTGCGGCGCTGCGGATGGGCGTTGCCATGGCGACCCCGATTTGCCCTTTTCGAGGTGCCTTGCGGGAGCCCCGCGCCAGTTTAAGTGGCCGTTTCAGAGCCGCTTACGGAGAAAGTTAGAAGAACTCGCCCCCGCCCGCCCTGTATGACAAAGAACTTATCGTTTTCTTTACAGACATATGTACATGTGTGTATGTACTGGTATGTATCAAGCACAGGCAGTGTGGAATAGAGAAATCTCCAACCAGTTACACCTTGGTCACTCACGGAGAGAAAACCTGCAATATAGAAAAAAAAAATACAATTTCATCATCAAACTGAAAAAAAAATAAAAAAAATAAAAAATAAAATAAAATAAAAAACCCTTTGTTTGCTTCCCCCTCCCTCCCATCGGCTTCCCACTCCGACAACAACAACAACAACAACAACAACACAAATGCAAATGCAAATCCCCCAACACCTCCAAACCAATCAAATCCGGCGTTTACACTCCCACCAAAAGGATTCGTTAGCCCGGACCCGGACGCAGCCCACAATTACACAATTATTAGACTCATGCAAAGCATCGTGACGCCTCCCTTTTGTTTACATGTCATACAAGAGATTTTAACTGGGCGCGGCGAAGAGAGACATGGCCGGGCCAGGGCAAAAAAAGAACGGGCGATATTTCAAGTGGGGGGAGGGGAAAAGGAAGCAAGGGTTTTATTTTTTATGTTTTATTTATTTTTTATTTTTTATTTTTTTGGTCCAACCAGCAAGCCTATCTTGTCTGCGCCAAGCGGATACGATCAGTCAGGTTCAAGATCTTTATTAGGCCCGCGCCACGAGATCCCCGTTGCCCATCAGCCTGTGGATCTGTGTTACCCAGCTAGACCTACCTGTGTTCTGCACAGAGCATCGGAAGTAAACATGGATTTTTTTTTGTTTTTTCCTTGGCTGCGAATGGAGGGTGGGGGGGGGGGGGGGGGGGTATGTTATTAAACCATGTTAATTCATCCTTAGTGCTCACTCTGACCGGCCGTTGTAACCCTACTCTCTCTCTCTTGTCAAGTCATACGATAAAAAACAAAACAAAATGGCAGCATCTAGTAACAGAACGCATTACAAGATGAGAAAAAAAAAGAAAATAGAATACAATAGAAAAAAGAATGGCATCGAAAAAAGAGATTTCTGACTCCGATACTGGGAATCGAACCCAGGGCTGCTCGGGTCTTGATGAGAGCGAGCGATGTTAGCCACTACACCATATCGGATTAGCCTTTGTTGAAAGGCGTGGATGCAATTAACATATATAAGGAGTATTCGATGCTGTATGAAAAAGGCGCGCCAACAGCAGCCAGACGAGACATAATGTTCGGAGCGTTATGGCTGTCGCCGTTTCTCTTCATCCTATCGCCGAATCCATCCATCTCAGGTGGATGGATAAAGATGACGCATCTTCCTTGTGCTTCCCGGGTATTAAATTAAAATACCTTGTTCTCGTTTGGTCCTCCCACTTGGCAAACACGCCCATGTTCTCGCCACGACGATCCGAACGCCTCCGTGATTTGACTGACATCCGCTTAACAGAAACCATTACACCGCTTTTGCACCTTACATCTAGACGTCAAAGGCGAAGCTCTGAAGCAATCGCCACATGAGGATTACTGCAATTGTTTTGCTGCAGGTAGCCCTAAGAGGAATAGCAATCAATTCTCACATATAAAAGGCCCGATCACCCGAGCGACGGGCCGGCGCTATTGGCGATGAAGCGATCCAACCGCCAAGACTCCACCGGGACTCCTTGTATGCAAACCGACTTGGACTACAGAGTGCTGCTTCCTCCTACCAGTAGTACTACTTACTGCTAGTAGGTATTATGCATCTGATCCGTCATTAATCCCACGCCCAAATGATGAAACCCAACGCAAGCCCCGATTTTACAGCATCGCCTCGCTGGACCCCGACCAGGACCGCATCGTCATGTCCTCCGGCCCGTCGTCGGGAACCGGGTCGCCCATGTCCATGATGCCATACATGTCCCACGATAAAAAGTTTTGCAAGTCATCTAGGTCGAGCGCTTCGCACATTGGTTGGGTCGGGCCAACTCGCTTGGAATAGATTCGAGGCGGCTGCTGTGGTAGTGCCGAAGGCACTGGCTGCTCATGCTGAAGACCTGATCGCGACGAAGCCAAGCCATCCTGGCTGAGCCCGACGAGCTGCTGCGCCGCATTGTTTCGATCCCACGCGCCGGCGCCAGGGCTTTCGGCGGACCAGCTCAGCCCTCGAACGCCGCTTGCACGATCCGCCGCTCTCCTCGTCGCGATGCCGGTCCGTGCAAGCGAGTGAAGAGAAATAGAGGGAAGCATGTACTCTGGCGTGCCGTGGACGGGGCTGGCAGATGGAGGGGTAGATCTGTATATATACATAAAAAGAGTGGGGGAGACAAAAGATGATGGTTAGCCAAAAGAAAAAATGAAAAAATGAAAAAAAAAGGGGGGGGGAGGGGGCATGAGAAGACTGAAAATTTTGGGAGGATACTGACTTCTCGGCCTCGCGAGTTTCGGATCGAGCTTCAGACAGCATCCTGCTGACGAGGCCATCCCGATTGGAGGTTTGTCGAATCTTGGACAGCCATCTGTCAATCGTGTTCGACTGTGGCGGGCGGATTCGATACGGTTAGTCCAACCCAACGCGGGGCGGCTGGGGAAGGCAGAATTCGGAGGAACTTACCAGTGACTGCGCAATCGGAAACAAGGCGGACATCATCCGAAGAACCCGGCGGTTGCTCTCGACGGCGTTGATGGCGTCGTCCATCTTGGATTGGGCGTCGGGCCTGTTTGGGTCGAGGAGGCGCGCGACGTAGTACAGCATCACCCGGCTGCTGTCGTAGACGAAATAGGGGAGCAGGCTGTCCGAAAGGAGGTGCGCTCCATGATCGGCAGCCTCGGCCAGGATGTCGGCAATCTGCTGGGCGTGGTGATAGCAGTTGGCCTGCGCGGACTGGAGAAACTCGTGATGCTCCGGCGGGACGGAAAGAGGTTTGGGGAGCTTGAACAGATCCGGCATGGACAGCTTATACAGCTCCAGGTAGTTGTGGTGATATGTGCAGTGTATCAAGACCAACGCTCCCAGCTGATTCGAGTCGAGCCGTGCGTAGATGGTCTCCATGGAGTATTCGACAAACTCTGGCAGCTCCCTCTGCCACAGGCGAAGATCGGCGTCGAGGGCGGCAAACGGCGATTCGGGGAGCCAGGGGGGAGGGCTCGAGTCCAGCTGGTTTACGTACCTGCGATGCCGGTCAGAAGGGCGACTTTGCGGAAAACCGCCGCCGGGGGCGCGGCGTCCCTTACCTGACGATGCGCTTCCACAGCGCCACCACGCGGATGTAGTATGCCATGATGCCCATGTTCGCCGAGGGCTTCCTCGGCACCACGGACGGCGGCAAGAACTGGAGGACATGGCCCACGCCCAGGGTCTCCGTGACCGAGGCTATGCGAAGGCCGAAATTCCTCTCGTTGGTGGGCAGCTGGATCTTGATGTCGTTCTCGCGCAGAAGAGTCAGCTGATCAATGCCGCTGCCGGCCCACGCATCGAGGACGTAGCACGCCCACATGAGCCTCCGGCGGCTCTCCCTGGTGACGACCGACGGCGCGGACTCGCCGGACTCGGTGCAAAGAACATCGGGAGATGCCTCGACGTTGATTTTCAGGGCATGCGCCATGCGGACGGCGAGGCCGCTGAGCATCAAGGCGTGGGAGTACTCCCCGAGCCGAAAGTGGAAGTCGTGAAGCAATATCGCGACCTTGGAGAAGACGGGTGAGCTTGGGGGCCAATTGCCGTTGAGCGCGCGCGCCGAGCGATGGGGGCAGCATACCATGAGCCTCTGAACAGAAATCTTTCCAAAGTTGGTCAAGATGAGGAACTCGGCCCTCTTGGCCCACTCATTGCCGGCCTGGCGGATGGATCCAGACGCCGACGTGTGTTCGTTTTGGTTCAAGACGTAGAATCTATGGTGGGAGCAGGTCAGCGCCGCCCGTCAGTTGGCTGCCATCCATAAGCTATCCAGCCAGCCAGCCACGGCTACTCACTTGGCACCGTGGGCGCATATGATGTGCAGCAACGCCGATTCGTCGTCGGACGTGAAGCCCTTGTCCAGCTGCCGCATGAACGACGGCTTGTGCACAAAGGCGAAGCATCGGATGGGATGGACGTTGGCAAAGTATTGCTCCACCACACGCCGCAGGTTGCGGCCGGTGGGGAGACTGGGCGAGGCGAGCCTAGAGGTAAGGAGCGAATCGTGTCAGCGGGAGGTTCCCCATTCATGCCGCCAAGCAAGGTTGGCGGTAGCAGCAGCAGCAGCAGCAGCAGCATCTTGCGCCCCCTCTTCTGTCGGCCAACGCATACCATGACAAGAGATCAGAGCCCGATGGCTCGATGGACGCAACGCTCTGGGAGCTCCCAAGACCCCTCTGTCTCGGGGTCTGGCCCGGTTTCGGCGGCGACGGCTCGGAGCCGTCGCCGGCTAGGGGAGGGTCTTGCTGGACACCATCGGCGAGCGCGGCGACGGCGGCCAGCTCGCGCGACTTGCTCCGGCTGGCCTCGGTCGACGCCGTCCTCGACCCGCGGTCCAGGTTGCGTGCCCATCGCGGCGCCGAGCCGCCATCGTAGACGCACTCGGTCTTCTTGGCGGTGCATCGCGAGCACTTGGGGCGGTCGCCGTTGCACTTGGTCTTGGACAGGCGGCAGCTCTTGCACGAGCGGTACGTGCGGATCTTGCGCAGCGCCATGGGCGTAGCCCTACCCGCGGCCAGGCCATTGTCGCCCACGCAGTCGAGCTGGAGGCGCTCGCAGTTGCGACATCCGTTGGGTCTGCCGTCACACTTGACCTGCGACACGCCGAGAGGGCAAGGTTAGCAAGCGGTGCTTTTTTTTTTTTTTTTTTTTTTTTTTCAGGAGAGAGAGGAAGACACAGAGAGAGGAAGACACAGAGAGAGAGAAAGGGGGAGAGAGAGTTGGGCTGGCCTTGGAAGTTCTGTCGTCTGAGTATGTATGTATGCAGTGGTGATGCCAAGGCAGATTAGATTAGATAAGATGAGAAACTCACCTTTCGCGCCCTGCACACCCGACAGCCCATCTTGACAACAAGGCACAAACCGGCAGCCAGACAAAAAAAAAAAAAAAAAAATCCCCCCCCCAAAAAAAGAAAATCAAAATCAACACCGAAAAAAAAACAAGGGCAAAGATCGGCTCCGGCGCAGGGACGAGGGATTTGGAAGAGAAAAGCAGCAGCAGAGAGAAGGGCGACCAGCCGCAGCCCGACTCTGCGCATGGCCTGGCCGAGGGACCGATAGGCGCTAGTGCGGGTGACGTGCTCAGGCGCCTCCAAGACGTTTTCCCCCCATGACGCATTGCGCGATCGCCCAGCGACCCTATCAGACCGGCAAGCAATCACGTCTTTTCCGGGGGGCCGTTGGATGCGCTGCGGAGGTTCTCAGAAGGGGCCTCTTTTCTTTCTCTTGGCAGGGAGAGCGTTGCGCCGGGGAGAGGAGAGGAGGAGGAGGAGGAGGAGGAGGAGGAGGAGGAAGCGGCTCGCGTGATACCGAACAGAGAGAGCTCAGCGGCTGGGACAAGAGGCAAAAAGATGCGTTTATACCGCGCGGGTACTTGGCTTTGTAGTGGTCAGAGGGCACCGCCGGCGAGGTCACGCCGCAAGTACCGCCAGCGTGCTTCCGGTTGCCGCAATTTCCACTGCCCAAACATGGCTGCTCTTGTGCACCAACGTGAATTCACAGAATCCAGGCAAAAAAGAAGAAAGAAAAAAGAAAAAAAAAGAAAGAAAAAAGGGTGTGGACCAGAGAATAGAGAGAGAGAGAGAGAGAGTGTGTGTGTGTGTGTGTCACAGGTGCACCAACGAGTTCCCACAGAGTCTTTCTCGCCTGGCCTTTCAGGGGGGGGAACATTGCATAGGTACCAGAAGCTTCCTCCTCCTTCCCTGCGGCAAAAATTTGCTCCGAGATTCCGAATCGCAAAAAACATTTCCAAAATAATTATAACAATAATAATAATAATAATAATAATAAAGAGAGAGAGAGAGAGAGAGAAAGAAAGAGAGAAAGAAACGTCCACCAACATCAATCCTCCAACCGCCCACCCTCTCGAAACAATTTTCCACCCAGCGAATCGCCTGTCGTGCGTGAGCCCTAATCGGCAAAGCCTGGAGGCGACGTAACACTTGCGCTACCGAGCGGAATGCGCAACCGCTGCCGAGTGGTCAACCTATGTATTAGCTAAAGGTTCTTTTTTTTTTTTTTTTTTTTTTTTTTTTTTGGTCTGGGAACCCATGGATTGTCAAAAACGGGTCCCGCGTTTGGGGTTCCTCGAGGCCTTCCTTCATTCTCTTGCAACCGCCAAACCGGACAGGTATCGTCGGTCTCCTTGGGCCTCTTTGTTCTAGCCGGCTCTATTAGGCGAGAAAACCGAAAAAAAAGAGAAAAAAAAGGGGGCACTGGGCAGATCTTCTGTCAAGGGAACCCTCCTACAAAAGGTACCTACCTAATAATCCCCCATCCTTCCTGTGGACGCACACACACACACACACACGCCAGAAACGCCGATCGCCCATCTGATGTAAAAAAAAAAAAAATCCTTCCCGAGACAGCCTTGGCGAGATGGCACAACCACAACCAAGTGGCGCCGACAGTCCGCTGATTGGCCCGGAGCCTCGGGGGACACCCGGGCGTTTGGGGTTCCGGTGCCGCGCCGGCCGATGGCCCGCCCCCACGACAAGCGCGGGAGTTTGCACAACAAATCTTGACGGAATACAAAAAAGAGAAGGGGAGAGGGAGAAGGGGAAAAAAAAGGAAAGAAAGAAAAGAAAGAAACAAATTACATGAATGCGGTGTGCGTGATTCTTTGCGATTGATTTTTGGTGGGATCGAGTTGACTTGGACCTGAACTGAAGCCTTGTGGCGACCGAGGCTCCATATGGTGGCATCCTTGCGCCGACAATCCGAAATCGGTTCTGATTGATAAAACCCAACAGCACGATAAATATATATATGATATTTATATGCATTTTTAACACTAATATTGAACAAAAACGCCCGTCCTATCCACAAGGGGCCGCCCATTTTTAGATATCCTCACATTACATTTTTCTAATTTTTTTTTTAAATTTCATTTCCCCCTTCCCTACTCCTCCATCTCATCGTCCTCTGCCGCCGCAGCCGCAGCCTCGGCCTCTTTTCTGGCCTTGAACCCAGATGCCCACTCCTGCGCTCTGGCCATCACCATGTCCTTGCCCTTGGCGTCGAGCTTCTCCTCCCACGCGGTCCATCTGCGGAACCACTTCTCCGCCTGCTGCGGCTTGAGGCCCTTGACCCTCGTCCTCCTCTCGAATACGTCTCTCACGGCGGTGTGGTCGGCGCTGGAGCTGGCGATGCCGATTTCGAGGTCGAGCAGCTGGTTCCAGATGTCGCCCTTCTTGGGCCAGGCAGCCAGCAGGCCCTCAAACATGGTCCGGCCGCGCTCGGGCTCGCCGTTGGGCGATCGGAACTCGAGGGCCGCGAACCGGCCGACAATGTTCTGGCCGTTGTGGCTGTCGAGCTGCTGGGTGGCCCTGGGGAGCAGAGCTCGCGCGCGGGCTGGCTCGTTCTTCGTGACGTGCAGGAAGTGCGCGTAGTTGGTCCATACGCTGGGCGCCTTGGCCCCAAACTTCTTCAGCATGGCCTCGAAAAGCTCATCCGCTTCCTACGGTATATTTTAGTAGACGCTCTCTCTCTAGGCAGGGGTCTCCCTCCGATGATATGGGTAAAAAGGGAGGGGAAGAAGTAGACGAAAGCGGGGAAAATGAAAAAAAAAAAAAAAAAAAAAAACTTACCTTGAGCTTCTCCGACTGGATGTAGATGCTGGCCAGCCGCTCGTAAACCTCTTGTTCGTCATTGTACTGGCAAGCTCGCTTGAAT
Organism: Trichoderma cornu-damae; assembly: GCA_020631695.1. NCBI lineage: Eukaryota > Fungi > Ascomycota > Sordariomycetes > Hypocreales > Hypocreaceae > Trichoderma > Trichoderma cornu-damae. The sequence continues at coordinate 1,646,539 of CM036093.1, forward strand.
ACCTCCTCAACCGTTTGCTTGCTGCCATACGCAACCTCCAAGTTGAGATACGCAACCCAGACGTTGAGCTTCTCCGTCTCCTCCCGGATATTGATGCTCTTGATCGCTCTCTCGGCAACCTCTCGCGCCTTGGGCAGCTCGCTGACTTGCATCTGGAACGCCATGTACGCAATCCACAGCTCTGACGAATCTGGCTGGCCCAAGAGCAGTCGCTCGTAGTCGCTGGACGTTTGGGGGCCGTGAGCATCGAGCTCGGCCGTTCGGTCGACCAGGGCCTCGGTCTTCTTCTTCCGCTTCTTCTTCTTGTCGGCCTTGTCGGCCTGGGAATCATTCTCCGACTCCTCCGAGGCCGATTCATCAAATGGGTTTGTTGACCATGCCGACTTTTTGCCCCCGCCTAGGCCGCCGGACTTCTTGGCAGCACCATCTTCCATCTCCCAATCGGCATCATCCTCGCCCTCCTCATCACCCTCACCCCCCTCATCCCCGTCCTCGTCTCCGTCTTCGCCTTCCTCATCTGCATCCTCTTCGTTGTCAGAAGATGCACCCTGGTTATCGGTGCCGAGAATCTTGATCAAAGCCTCTTCGTCCAGCTCCATGCCTTCGCCGTCGTCGTCCTCGCCAAGCGGTGCGCCGGCGTCGGAATCCGAATCCATGTCGGTGTCCTCGTCTTCAAAGAAGGATGGCTTCAAGCCAAAGCTGATTCTCCTCTTGGCAACGTCCACCTCCAAGACCTTGGCCTTCACCTTGTCTCCCTCCTTGTACAGCTTGGTGGCGTCTTTGACGCGGTTCTCGGCCATCTGGCTTCGGTGGCACAGGCCGCTCACGTTGGCCGAGTTGTCGACGACGACGAAGGCGCCAAACTCTTCAACCTTGCGCACAACGCCCGTGACGATCTGGCCCTCCTTGATGTCGCCATAGCCGAGCGGAGGGGTGTAGTCCTCGTCGACCACGGACGACTTCAGACTGAGTTCAATCTGGCCGGTCGCGGCATCGAGAGCGATGACGCGACCCTTTACCAGCTGGTCGATCTGGAAACTGTCCTTCCACTCTTTCAAGAATCGGTCCGACAGGTTGGAGATTTTGACGAAACCAGTCACCTGGCCTCCCAGCAAGACAAAGACGCCCTTGTCGGCGACGTTCTTGACGAACCCTCGCACAATGTCGCCGGTGGAAAGCTGCGTTACTTTGCTGATTTCCTTGTCTGCGACGGGCAGGGCCGAGCTCATGATCCGTGACGGCCGCATGGAGAGCCGGATCCTCTTGTTGCTGGGGTCCACGTCAACAATCGAAACGCGAGCAATGTCGCCCTTCTTGTATTTCAGGGTGTCGGCGCTGCCGTAGTCATCCACCATGTCTGGGAGATGGACGGGGCCGGAGACGGCTTCGCTGAGTTTCACCAGGACTTGCCGTTCGTTGACCTTGGTCACCTTGCCGGGTAGGATCATGTTCTGCTTCAGGGAAGCCCAGGTAATGGCCTCGGAAGCACCGGCGGACCGAGCAGAGAGATCGAGGCGGTTGTTTTGGGCATCAACCGATGTCACTCTGGCCTTGAGGGCAGAGCCCACCGGGAAGTTGGCTTCAAGGTCGCTCAGCAAGGACAAGTCATCCGAGGCTTCCATGATGGAAATGCGGCCGCGGACGTTGGGAGAAAGGTTGACCCATAGGTATTGAGACGTGACGTTGTTGACAAAGGCGATGTGGGTATCGCCGACTTTCAGCGCGTCGAGGGAGATTGGCTTGGGCGCATCGCTGCCGAGGTCGCTGGGCTTGGAGGTGAGTTCCAAGACCGAATGTGCAGATCTGTGAGAAAATGGCAAGAATCGGTGGTCCTTGGCATCGTGAACCCCGAGAACCTTGACGCGAAGGATCTGCTTCTTGTTGAACTTGTTGAGGGGGTCCTTTGGATCGAGGATGTCCTCCCATTTATCGAAAATTTGAGAAACATCAATGCGGCCCTGAACCTCGCCGTCCACGAGCTGGACGTTCAGCTGAGTGTCTTTGATGGACGTGACTCGCGCTTTCGTCGTGCTGCCAAACGCAAGTCCGTCCTCTGGCGCCGGCGCCGGCGTCTTGGTGGAAGGCGGCTTGCTCCTGCTGCCCTCGTCCTCAGCCACGGGCGAGTCGGCCGGTGCAACCAGAATGCGCTTCAAGTCTGGGATGGTCGAGACGATCTTCACCTCGATGGATTCGTACTTGCGCATGCCGAAATCAGGCTGTGACTGGACATCGGCCGGCAGCCTGCCCCTGGGCAGCAGCGCGTTCAGGCTTCCGGCGAACTGGACGAACACGGCCGTGACGGTGATGTTTCTGACGAAGCCCTGAACGATGGCGCCCACTTTGGCGTCGTGGAAGCTCTTGAGGAGGGTGTTGTCCTGTGAGGCCTTGACCAAGCTGGGCTTCTGGGTGAGGACGATGGCCCGGCGGTTTTCGTTCTTCTCGATGACCATGAGATTCGACAAGGTCTGCCCGGCAGAGATTCTCTTCCAGGCGTACTGGTTCTTGGACGTCGACTTGTCCGTGAGATGGCCCACGGGTAGGATGGCCTTGAGTTGGCTGTCCGCGAGCTCGACGAATACCTCGTCCTCCGTCTTTTGGGTAACTTTGGCCGATACGATATCGCCCAGCTTCAGGCTCTTCAGGGCCGCCTGCTTCTCCAATCCGAAAGCGCTGGGGTCCTTGCAAGAAACAATGAACCGCCTCGCCTCCGGATCGACTTCGAGAGCATGCACGCTGACGACCTGGCCGACACGGAAGTGCTCCGTGGGGTCGCGAATGTACGCCTCGCTCATCTCCGAGACCGGGAGGAATCCCTTCAGCCTTCCGTAGAATTGAATGTGAGCACCGTTCTGCTGCACCTTGGCAATGGTGCCGAGAGTTTGCATGCCGATGCTGACTTGGTCGTAAGACTTGATGGTGGGTGCCTCCGAATTTACCAGCGTCTTCTTGAGAGTGAGACGCATCTCCCTCTTGGCGAAATCGAGAGAGAGCACGCGAGCCTTGACCTTCATGCCCTCGCGGAACTTCTTTTCGGGGTGCTGGAGGCGGACGTCGGACAAGTGGCGCTCGGCAACGAATCCGCTGATGCCCTCCGCAACCTTGACGATGAGCCCAGAGACGCCTTGCTCCTTGATGACCAATTTCTCAATCTCGCCGTTGACGACAGAGCCGATGGGGACGTCTTCAAGGCGGATGTACTGCTGCTCGAGACGGCTCTTCTCAAACGAGATGCTGAAGAGACCGTCCATCTCATTATAGCCAACGACTCGGCCGCGGTGTACGGATCCAACCTTGAAGGGTCCGCTCGACTCGTAGAGAGCGTCGACTTTTCCGTCCTTGACTCGGGAGATGTGAACGAATCCGCCTAGGCCGGCGATGCCGGTATCGATGAAGAGGCCAATTTCGGCTTCGACATGGCGCACCGTGCATTCTTCCACAAAGGAGGAGATGGGCATCGCTTCGATTGGCAGCCGCGTCTCGTCCCCGGAGCCGGCATCCTGGCGTTTCCGCGTAAGGGACATGATGTGGGGCAGCAGCGAGATGCCCAGCTTCGGGTCATTGGCAGTCGGGAAGTTGCAAATAATTCTGGCCTTGATCTTGGACCCAATCTTGTACTTGGCCTGAAGATCAGTGTCGTTTGGCCCTATGCCCGAGTGGATCAAATCAGCCGTAGCGTCGACGGTGCCCATAATCTTTCCGGCCAATCCTCTGCCCTCGTTGTCCGACACTAGGACGCTGACGAGGGTGCCGGGAAGGAATGTGCTGATGGTGGTGGCGTCGGCAGGGAAAGCTTTGGTGCTCCCCAGCTTGTCTTGCTTCAAGGAGAGCTGGGCGATCTTGTTAGAGCTCTTGCCTGTGACCTGGCAGAGGAAAACGGCACCCGGCTGAAGCCGCTCGTGGTCGATGAGGGGATCGATTTCGCCGTTAGGGAGGAAACCGCTCAAGCCCGGGATTCCAAGGTCCATGACGCAGCCGCGGTCTTCGACGCTGACCACCGAGGCCATGACGGTGCTGTTGGGCACGACGTCATCCTTTTCCAGCCCAGAGTTGGTCTCGTTGGGTCGCAGAGAGAGCTCAATCTTCCGCTTCCCCTTGCCGCCGCCGGCGCCATCCACAGTTGAGACCACATAGGCTCGCACATACTGTCCGACTTTGAAGATTGATTTTAGGCTGACATCGTTCTCGTCGGACGACTCTTCGTCACTATCGCCCTCCTTGTTGGCACCGCCTTGGAGTCTGTTTGTCAACTGCTCTGAGACGGCAACGATCGAGGCGTGTCCGACTAGGTTGTTCGGTAACGACACATCAAGGCTGAGGTTGCTAATTCGATTCACCTGTCCGAGAACCAAAGATCCCTTGACCAATCTCTGCAGCAGGCGTTAGCACAGGCTCCCCTGCTGAATCTGCACAAACGGTGTCGGGTAGCAGTCGTACCTTGAAGTTCAAACTCTCGATCTTGATGGTGTCCTCCTCTGGTTTCTTGTCCGTCTTCTTGCCACCTTTGACTGCAGACTTTTTCAGCCTCTTCTTCTGCGGCTTGGCACCCGTCTCGAATTCCTCTTCCCGAATGGCGTCGGCTTTGGCTTCCATCTGGATCTTTTTCTGCTCAAGAGGCGTGAGGACGCTTGCCCCTCCACGGGGGAATACAGGTTCGTCATCCTTCAGGACAGAGACGATTGGCGCCTTTGAGCGCTCTTCTGTCGCGCCGTCCCACTTGCGACCGTCTGACTTGCGATGCGCCTTGGCCGCTGGCTTCGCATCCTTTGCCGGTGCCTCTTTTTTCGACGGCCGAGCTTCCTTTGAGTTTTTGGCCGACTTGGACGGAGGATTGCTCCCCGGGGCGTCCTTCCGCTTAAGGGTGCTCATGGTGGTTGCGTAGCCGCAAGATGCAAAGGCGATCACGCAGCCTTGAGCATGGACGACTTTGGCTTCGAAAACTCACCCGCTACAAGCTTCGAACTTGAATCTCGATATTTTTTTTTTCGATTTTTTTTTCCGATATTTTTTTTTTAACCCAGCGGGACGCCGATAAGAGTTAGCGGCGCGATAAGGCAGGCGGTATGGACCTGGTAAATTGTTCCGGATCCACTCGGGGCAGTCAAGCCACAGCTCAACCAAAAACAGCCCGTGTTGGGGGGGGGGATTTTAGCCACTGTTCACTGGTCACGCAGGCTGAAAGACGGGCCCTTGTAGGGGCGAGGAGCCACTGTTGGAGTCCGCTATGGCGCGGCAATTCACCAGAACGCGCGCCTGCTGTGGCGTTCCAGGGCAATCGTCATCATCACTGCTGGTCAGGAGTACAACGAACAAAGTAGCCTCCGAAGTACCGGCATTTACCAGCTGAACCTCTTTCCAACATCTCTCTGCCTGCTCAACAGCCTCTCCATCATCGCAGCCTAATCTAGGCGCCATCTTCACCATCTCTCTCTTCTATGGCCCATCTTTCACATTTGCTGCTGCTTTCATGATGCCTCCTCGAAAGAGGCAACGCCCCAATCCCACTACACCGAGCTCCTCGAGCTTGCCAACCACGGCTTTGTCGCCTGAAACGTCACTGTCACGAGCGTCATCCGCCTCGGCGCAGCAAGCAAGCGACCAGAAAAAGCCTCCACAGCCAGAATCCAATACCGATCGCAGGTCTCCTGATGCATCACTTGGGGTAAAGGAGGTAATCATCCCCCCCTTTTCTCATCCAGCGCGGCGCGGGCCCCTGGGCGGACGGGTTCTTATCGAGTGCGACAGATACGGAAAACCAATAGCTGGTACGCATCGTGGTCGAAGCCCCCAAAGGCCACGGCCTCAACGTCGGTTGCGCGGGAAAACATCCTCGGAGGCACCGTCAAATCAAGGAATGCGCCGGATTTCTCTCGCTTTGAGACGAAACGAAACGAGGACGACGCGAGCATGCCCGACGACGCCGACTCGGTTCCGCCACCGCCTGCAGCTCCCACAAACGAGTCGAGCGGCTCTCGTACGGACAAGAGAGTAGACGAAGATACGGCAGCAGGCCCCTTGCGCACCGGAGACAAGGATCGCGCAGGTTCGCGGCGGGCACCGGAGATGCCGTCGGCTTCCGAGGCAAAGCTGGCTACTGAGCCGCAGCAGAAGGCCTCGGATTCTCAAGCTGAGCAGGCGCAGCGACCCGAACCGGAGACTGCAGCGGGAGAGGTCGGACAAACGCCAGATGCTTCGCAGAAACAGGCCGCCTCGTATGGGTGGTTCGGCTGGTGGGGGAATAAAGCCGCGCCCGCCGACCCTCCCGTCGAAGCTGCGCCGAGTCCCGGAGAGGCGAAAGAAGAGGTTGTCAAGCCGGCTGAGATCAGCGGGCCCGCCGAGTCGGCGCCCTCGGAGCGAGTTTCTCCTTCGGAGCCCCCTACCGTCGAGAGAGCTCCGGAAGCCCCACAGGCGACCTCTTGGTTTGGCTTTTGGTATGGCTCCCCTCAGCCCAAGGCACAGCCAGCTTCAGCGGCTGAGCCGGATACAACCAAAGAGCGGCCGGCTCCTCCAGAAGCGGAGACGTCTTCGAAGCAGGGAGCAGTCACAAGACCCACAGTGCCATCAGGCGAGACTCCTCCTCTCTGTAATGATGAGCGCTTGAAAGGCTCAGCTGTTGGGGCATCGCGAGCCTCGAGCAAGAATCCGAAGCTCGATGAAGAGTCAAAGGGAAAGGCCGAAGATGTCCCCAAGAAAGACGACTCCCAACCCACGTCAACGCCGGCACAGATTCCGCCCCCTAAAGCTGGCTCTACCTGGGCTTTCTGGTCAAGGCAGCCCTCGAACAGCAAGGGAAAGCCCCCCCCATCCGAATCGGGAGAAATTGCCGTCATAGGCGAACGGTCAGAGGTCCAGCCAACGCCCATGGCAGAAAGGAGCATTTCCGGGGCGACGGCAAGGGAGCCCAAGGATGAGGTGCTGGCGGAACCTCCAGCAGGCGTATTGTCTTGGCGTAGAAGCAAACGAATCCGACCCATATCAATGGATCTTGATGCCCAGCGGCCGCGGTCGGCAGATAGCACAAAATCGGCTCCCCTCGAGCGGAACTCCACCCCCCAGCCGGCGCAGGTTGGCATCGAACACGAGCTGCCTCCTTCGAAGCCGCCGGCCAGGGCAGATTCTAAGAAGAAGAAGCCAGCCGTCGAGGGTGAGCCCACCACAACAAAGGAGCCGCCCAACGTCCTCCTTCCGTCCTTCTCCAGCACATACCAGATGAAAGAGAACCCCTCCATCCTGCGACAAATTACCAATCTCCTGCTGCGAACGTCGCAGCCACCTCCGAACCACGTCTTCCGGGTCAAGGACCCCCCAAGGATCCGCAAGGCCGTTGCCATTGGTGTTCACGGGTTTTTCCCGGCTTCGTATCTGCGTCCCATGATAGGCCAGCCCACAGGGACGTCGTTGCGGTTCGCCAGCCTCTGCGCAGATGCCATCCGCAAGTGGGCCGACGGCCACGGCTGTGCCGACTGCGAGATCGAGAAAGTTGCCCTCGAAGGAGAAGGCAGAATCAACGACAGAGTGGCGAACCTGTGGAAGCTCCTGCTGAATTGGACCGAGCATATCCGCCAGGCCGATCTGGTCGTCATAGCCTGTCACTCCCAGGGAGTGCCGGTCAGCATCATGCTGCTGGAGAAACTGATCGACCTCGGCGTCTTAGCAGATACCAGGATCGGCGTCTGCGCCATGGCCGGCGTGGCGCTTGGCCCCTTTCCAGACTACAAGTCCAGCATTCTCATGGGCTCGGCAGCAGAACTGTGGGAGTTTGGCGATCCTCAGAGCAGCAACTCGAAGAGGTTCGAGGCCTGCCTCAAGTGCGTTGTCGATTTCGGGGCTCGCATCACGTTTGTAGGCAGCATCGACGACCAGCTCGTCCCCATGGAGGTGAGACGAGATGCTTCTTTTTTTTTTTTTTTTTTTTTTTTGCTGGCAATGGCGTGGAAATGGCTAACACCCCTTTTATAGTCTGCCGTATACTCGCCCGCAAACCATCCTTACATATACCGTGCCGTCTTTATCGACGGCAGGGTGCACGCTCCGGATTTCATATCCCATCTCATCGGCTTCGCGCTCAAACTTCGCAATCTGGGCATATCGGACCACGGCCTCATTCGCGAATTGTCTGTGGCGCTGGCAGGATCGCTCTACTCGGGCGAAGGCCACTCACGGCTATACTTTGATGCAGCTGTGTACGATCTCGCCATCATGCACGCCTTGGAGACGACCGGCACGGCGCAGCCAACGCCGTGTGTGATTCCAAAGCGAGAGACGACGCCTCTGGCGTCATCAAATCCGTACGTCCTGCCGTGGATCATGCGCGGTCTTTTAGAAGAGGACTTTGTCAAGACGCAGCTCAGCACCGAAACGGAGGAGCTTTTGCGGCAATTTGACGACTGGAAGCCAACGAACAAAGCCCTCAAGGACGTAAAGTATCGCCTCGAGGTGGTTCGCTCCAAACTCTGAGCGATGATGACGCCCCCCCCCCATCATGCTCATCTTGCCCATGCATCGTCGCATTTTACATTTTACGGCGCTTCTTTCAAAACGCTCCCTAGAGAGAATTTTTGTGTCATGATTTTAATATTATTTTCAGCATGCCGTTTGCACCAAGTAGCAAAAAGCAATGCACCATGGATTTGAGATTTAGCGAGGCAAGTCTATTTTTTATTGATATTGGGTTCTAGAGAGCGGATGGATGGATGGATGGATGGATGGATGGATATACACGGGTCTATCGTGACATTTTACGCATAGATGTAGTATCGTTAGATGGGTATTTTTTTATATAACCCCCTTTTTTTTTTTTTTGCAATAACAAAACATTTAGGAACAAACCGATTTTTTTGTTTTATCTTTTTACTGAGAAAATTGAACCCATAATCCAAAGACAAAAGTAGCTGCAAATGGCCTCAACAATGCGTAACCCCGTGTGTGTTTCTTTGATGGACTACAGTAGACAAGAATGCCATCCCCCGAAAGCCAACCAATCGCTTACAGAATGGCACCGAGACAGTCTCATCCTGTGTATGTGTCTCATCACTTCCTCCAAAAGCCCAATCTCAAAAAAATGCGAAGCAAAAAAACCCCAAAGAAGAGAAGCACAGCCTTGATTCGGCATTGCTCGTACCCCCCCCTTTTTTCCCCCTCTTAGCATTTTGAGGAAATATCCGTCATCTGGCATAATATAGTATCCCAGGCTGGCTCTACAAGATTACTTAAAACGAGACACCTCCCATGATTTTTGACAATTGCTTGAAAAACTCACTCTCCCCCGAGTTTTTGCACACGTTGTCGCCCTCGACCTGTGCCGCTATGAAGATGTCCGTCGACACCACAGCAGTCTTGCTACACGTAGGCCTGTAAGCAGAGCCCTGCCCTCTCTTTATATATACATATACATGTATATATGTATATGTATATGTATATTCAAGTTTTCTTGTTGCGGCTTCACTTGACCAACCTCCTTCAGCTCCATAGGCCTTCTTACCAAGACCACGACCTACCCAGAAGGCTGTCCAGTTGTCACCATCCACCGGCCCTGTCTTCCTCCTCCTCCTCCTCCTCCTCCTCAGCACTGCCCTCCTCGGCCCAGCTGCCAAGTGCTCGAAATCGTCACGCAGCCATGCGATTGCCCGACCCCAATGCCGACAATCACGGCCATCTGTCCGACTTGCCAGGTTGTCTGCGAAACGTCTCACAGGACAGTAACGGCGGAGTGTACACAACGTCGTGGCATGAATGCAAGGGAGGGGGGAGAGGGAGTGACGTGTTCTGTTTGAATTGAATGAGGTGGTGACATGATGATGCGTAATGGTAAGGGAGCGGTCGAGAAAGATGACGGGACTTTATGACTTTTCATCTCTTCCCCTCCAATTCCAGATTGCTTTACCAACAATTCAGTTGTGAAGAGTGAAATGTTGCTTCTCGTTCATCCTGCGCCTTGCACACACACACACACACACATATATATATATATATGTGTGTGTGTGTGTGTGTATGTGTTTTCCTTCTCTTCACAAAGCATTCAACCCCCCCCCCCTTTTTTTTTTCCCATTCCACCTGACGACATCGCTTCATGTAAACCCCCATCAAGGCCGGCAGGCACACGGGAAAAAAGCAACACGAATACGTGAGCATGGCCATCCCAATAAGCCGACTAGGTTACCTAATAGCACCCCCTCGAATACTCTTACAGATACACACCCATCGACCCTCGGTGCGCAGTATGTTATACATGTATCTCTTGCCAACAAAGGGGGAAAAGGGTAAAACCGACCATCCGCGCCAATATATGCCGTTTGTCTTGTAGTCTCATCCCCGGAATCTCCAAGTCATCAAAATTCATCACAAACAAGGGGAAAAAGAAGAAGAAGGAGAAAAGAAAAAGAAGGAGAAGAAAAAGAAGAAGGAGAAAAAGAAGAAGGAAAAAAGAAGAGGAGAAGAAAGAGAAGAAGGGGGGGGGGGGGGGGGGGGGGAAATAAAAAGAAAAGAAAAGAAACCACCCATTACGTCCTCTTCCCCAACTTCCACCCGTCAATCCGATCCTGGATCTGATCCCACGTCATGGCATGGGTCGTCACCCCATACGCCTGCGCCTCCTGCACCACCACCGTCGGCGCGCCGCTGCCTCCTCCGGCATTCTGCACCGCGCCTCCCATGACCATGCTTGCCACCCTCTGCAGGTCCCTCACCGTCAGGTTCGCAATCTGCCGGCACATTTCCCGCACGGGAATCTTTCGCTTGTGCACCTGGACCGACCGGCCGAGGTCTTCCAGCTCCACCATGCGGCTCTCGAGGTTCATCAGGAGGGACGACCGGAGCTGGTTCTTGGCGCGGGTCACCTCGCCCTCCTGCAGGCGCGAGATGCCCCGTTCGAGAGTCAGGGCACGGAGCTCCTGGCACATGACGTCGAGCATGGCAGACGTGTGGCCCGGCAGGCAGGACGCCGAGATGCCAAAGAGCCCAGAGTCCGTGTACGAGTGGTTGAACGCGACGCAGGACTCGACCCAGCCGTGCTGGTTGAGCACGTTTGTGTAGAGGCGAGAGTACATGCCCTTGCCCGGCCCGCCGGCGGAAAATGATCCCCCCCCGCCGAGGAGGGTCTGCAGCGTCGCCAGCGCGTAGATGTCGTCCGAAGCGACGGGCAGCCCTTCGAAGGCGAGGTGGATATGGGTAAAGTTGGTGCCGGTGAGGGAAGGCGGCTGGGGGGGGAGGGAGAGGAACCCGCCGGTGTACCGAGAAGGCTGGTTGATGTCGAGCTCGGAGGGGGAGGAGAGGACAGAGGCGTTGCGGGGGGTGGACGTGGAGATGTTCTTGAAGAGGGGAATCTTGGACATGAATCGTGAAGAGGAAGTAGATGATGACGGTGATGATGATGATGATGATGATGATGAGGAGGAGGAGGAGGAGGAGGAGGAGGAGGAGGAGGAGGAGGAAGATGAAGCGGACACGTCACCGGCCACAGAGCTCGCGGTGGTTTCCGAGCCCGTCCTGGGCAGCGCCTTCATGTCGCCGAAGAAGTCGTCCGCCAGCTTGACGGCGGTGCCGTGGTCCACCCCCGCAAACGCCAGCACCATCCTCTCGGGCCGGTAGAACAGGTCCCGGTACAGCTTGACGGTGCTCCTGCCGATGCTCCCCAGCCTATCCTCGGGGCACAGCAGCGGGTTCCCCAGGGTGTTGTCCTTGAACGCCGCGGTGTGCACCAGCTCCGGCAGGATCAGCTCGGGCTTGCTCCAGATCTCGGCGATCTCGTACCGCGCCGTCTCGATCTGCTCGGCCACCTCGTCGTCGGTGAGGCGCGGGTCGCGGATCGTCTCCGCCAGCAGCGCGACCGTCTCGGGCACGGCGCTGTTGAACGTGGCCGCCTGGTACATCATGCTCTCCCGAGAGGATGCGCACTGGATGTTTCCGCCGAGCGTCTCCACCCGCTGCAGCATCTCGTCGGCCGAGTGCCGCGACGTGGATTTGAAGGCCATCCGGTCCATGATGTGGGAGACGCCGCGCAGGGCGTCGTTTTCGAACCGAGAGCCGGCTTCGACGTATATTCCCACGCCGGAAAAGGAGCCCGGCAGAGCCTCCGATGCGACTCGCAGCCCATTCGGCAGCGTCGTAATTTCGTCCAGTTCCGTAGGTTCCTTAAGGTACACACACACACACACACACGGCCACGTACAATTAAATTAGTCAAGTCGACAAAGTCATGCGCATGTTGAAATGAAAGAAGAAGAGAAATAAAAGAAAAGAAGATGAAAGAAAGAAAGAAAGAAAGAAAAGGCATTCCATCACCCCCATCCTCACCTTTGGTATCCCCTCGACAGCCACCGTCGCCAACGCCCGCCTCGGCATCTGCATCTCCATCTTCATCTGGCCCCGCGCCTTGACAGCACCAAACCTCGAGCCCCGGGCCCTCGCCGCCCGAGGCTGCAGCCTAGAAACAAACTGCCGCAGCATTTTTGTTCGAAGAAGTGAAAAAAAGAAAAAAGAAAAAAAAATCTTCTTCTTTGCCCTCTATCGAAAATTGAACAAAAAAAAAACCCCGACAAGAACGAATTCTCCTTTTGGGAAGGGGGGCCGAGAAACCAAAGCAAAGTTGCAGCAAAAGTTTCCATCCGCCGAGGGTTTTCCTCAAAGAAGAAAAAACGAGGCGGGCGGCGCTGGAAAATCGTTGGCGCCGGCAGAAAATTGGGAATTTTTTTTTTTTCGTTTTGTTTTTTTTTTTTGTTTTCTCGGCGATAAGTCGGATCATCCCGGTGCCGGAGCTCCGGCGGAAACGGGGGGGACATGGAAAATGTTTGGATTGTTGTAAAATTGCTCTTGTGTATGTGTGTATGCAGCACTGCCAGGAAGGAAATGAGAGAAAAATGTTGAATGTAAATGTAAATAAAAATAAATAAATGTAAATTAAATAAACAAAAGAAATCCGGCAGTGGTAAATGTCAAAAACAACCAGCCGTGGCTCCAAATATATATATATATATATATATATATATATATATACATATATATAACCGCCCCTCGTTTCTTATCAGATCTAATCATCCCATCCATCCCACGTTTCTCCCTCTCTACAGAGCAGTATAGTAGGTACTTACAGTAAAATAAATTACCTCGTACTTTTCAAACTTCCATTCATATTCATTTTGCTTATACAACATCCCCGACCGGCACCGCAACAGAAAAGCCGCCAAACATGCCCGATACTGATATTCCCATACTGTGGGATAAATCATTTTCAACCCCCACCAAAATAATAATAATAACAATAAACACTAAATAAAAAAGAAGAAGAAAAAAGAGAGACACGTGAACCGGGACAATAATTGATTTAAAGGAAGAGAATGGGGGTGAAAAGAAAAAAAATCAAAAATTAAGCAACTTTCTAACCATAACCCGCGCTTATTAGTTGCCCATGCTAAATAGATGCTTTTCCCCTCCCGAGTTGTGGCCAGAAATGAAGCTACCTATGCTTTATCATGACGCCATACGCCCTCCCCCCCCCCAAAAAAAAAGTTTTTATATTTTGCGGTTTATGGAGACGCGCCACATTCCAAACAACCGCAAATATGAGGGAACAGTGGGAAAGAAGAAAAAAAAAGAAGTTTCAAGACAAGAGAAGGGGGGGTGGGAATAGTGAGAGAGTGAGAGTGAGGGCGAGAGTGAGCGTGAGAGAGTGAGAGAGAGAGAGCGAGAGAGAGAAAGCCAGACCATAAAAAAAATCAAAAGTCAACTCCCGTCACCAGGAGGGCCTGGCGCAACAGGCTGTTGTTGTGTGTGCCCCATGCCAAGGTAGCGGAGAAATATAAAAAAAAAAAAAAGGTCAAAAAAGGTCAAAAAAGGATTTCAAACCCATCATTAGCCCGAAGTTGTAGCAGCGCCCGGCTCCCCCTTTTTCCCTTCCTCTTGTCCCTTCCTCTTGTCCCCCCCTCTTGTCCCTCACTCTTGTCCCCCCCTCTCTTCTCTTCTCCCTCACTCTTATTCCCCCCCCCGGCCATACAATTACACAAAACAGGGCAAAGTTTGCTAGAACGCCCAACGGCGCGTGTTGTTACCGGCTGGCAGCGTCGTCGCTAGACTCGTGCGTGGTGATGTCGGCCTCTGCCGCGGAGTCGAGGCCCGTCATTTCGGCCGCGGCATCGGCGGCGGGCTGCCGACCTGCCCGGCCATCAAACACCCAGGGCCCTGCATTGTTCCTGGGGGTGATGACTCCCTCGGCCCCGTTGCCCGGCGGCGACGGGGTGCCACCGTCTCGCAAATGAATGGCGCGACCGGCGCCCGACGCCCGACTCCTAATGGGCAGCGGCTCGGAGGTCGCATGCGGTGCCGTCGGGCTGGCGGCCGGGCTGGCGGTGGCGCCGAAGCTGACGGTAACGTCCATGATGTCCGTTTCCTGCACCGTAGCCTCGGCCGGCTCGTCGGAGGGCGAGGGTAGGGGGGGTTGGGTTCCCTGCGCCGACGCTTGGGCGGCCCTAGAGGGAGCCGGCTCTTCGGGAACCGCAAAGTCGTCGAGGTTCTGCCACTCCTCCGCGGGCTCCTCGACGTCGGCTTCCAGGTCTGCGCCGGCGCGGCAGTTGGGGCAGATGAAGATGGGGTATTGCGGCGACGTGAGCAGGGATCGCACGCACTTGAAGTGCCAGGTGTGAGAGCAAGGTGCGACAAATAGAGACTGGCAAGGCTGGTTTTTTTTTTTTTTGGTCAGTCGACGGGGTTTGCATCAAGACGGGCGGCGAGAGCGGTGTCATATATTTATACATGTAGATGTATATATGTGTGTGCGTGTATATATAAAAGAAAAAGGAGAGAAAAAAAAATCCAGCTACTTACTGCAATCGAGTTGAGGCAAATGGAGCAGTCCTGAGAGTTTGAGCTCGCCACGGAAGCTCCCCCATTCGACGCCATGGTGCGTAGCCTCTTGTGGGCAGCCATGCTGAAAAGAGAGGGGGAAAAAAAAAGAACGTTAGCTCCGGTGACGGTGGGAAAAAGGCCGGTACGGCAACGATGAACGATGGACAATGACCATGGTAGTGGTGGTGGTAATAACAAAAGGGAAAGAGAAAAAAAAAGGTCAAGAAAAGAAAAAAAAGGTCAAGAAAAAAAAAGGGGGAAGAAAAAAAAAGGGGGGGGGGATGCCACTCACTTAAACGTATTCGGCTTGTTCTGCCATCCGCGGTTCAGCTCCAGCCTCATCTTGACGCAGCGGAAAATCATCTCCTCGCCGCCCTTGAAGTCGATGCCCAGCTGGACAATGTCGCCGTCGTTGACGGGGAAGGCCTTGCTCTCCTGGGACGGCGAGCTCAGCCGGATGTGGTTGAGGAACGTGCCGGACGAGCTCTTGACGTCCTTGATGTACCACTTGCCGTCCTCGTACCAGAACTCGCAGTGCCGCCGGCTGACCACCTTGCTCTTGAAGCCCACCGGCGCGGCGGCCGGCTGGTGGCCCGGCGCCGAGGCCAGGGCGTGGCTGTCGCGCTCGGAGTAGCGGCCGACGCGGATGACTTCGGTGCCGGTCGAGAGCGTCCTGGAGATGGGCGGGAAGGAGAGGGACGGGCGTGTGGAGCGAGGGTCGTAGTAGGCGGAGAAGCGGATGGACGGCTGGTTGTCGGCGGACGCGGCGTGCCCGGCGTCGTTTGATCTCGCCATGGCCGACGGCTGCTCGTCGGCGGTGGCGGCGGCAGCGGCAGCGGCAGCGGCAGAGGACGACGACGACGACGACGACGACGACGGCGCGCTTCCCTGGGCGGCCGACGGGCTGGCGGGGGTCGAGGTCGAGGTCGAGGTTGAGGCGGCCGCGACGGCCCTTGCCGGGGCTGTCCTGGAGGAGTCGGGCGACGTGGCCACCAGAGTCAGCCGATTGGGACTCGTCGTGGCGGCGGCGGCGGCGGCGGCGGCTGCGTTTGCGTTGGTGGTGATGGTGGTCGTGGTGGTCGTGGTCGTGGTCGTAGCGCCCGGGGAATAACTCACGGACCGAGTGAGGCGGGTGCCCGACTGGCTTGTCGACGGCGAGCTCCCGCCGCTGCTGCTGCTGTTGTTGTTGTTGCCGGCGTTGGCGTGATGGCTGCTGTCGCGCGAGAGGAGGTGGTTGTGCGTGTAGTTGCGCAAGATGCTGAGTCCGCGCAGGCGGCTTGTTCTGGAAGACGAGGGCGACACCGTCGAGGTTGCGAGCCCGGGCGGCGTCGGTGACACTGGCTGCGAAAACATTGTCCGACTGACGGGGTGATTTTTTTTTTCTTTTTTTTTTTTTACTTTTTTTTTTTTTGCCCCCTTGTCCCGCTCTTGTTGTCTCTTTCCCTTCGGCAGGAAGGGAGGGGCGCAACCGTTCCTCAGTGGAGATGGCGCTGGTGTCGCCTGCTGTAATAAATGAGAAAATTGAGACACCGAGGGCCGAGTAACAAACAGGCAGCCAGGCAGTGGAAGTTGGCGCAAATAAATACCAAAAAAAAAATTTAAAAAAAGAAAAAAAAGGAAAAAAAGTTAGACAGAGAAAGGAAGGGTCCAGGCACCAGAAGCAGAGAAAGTTTTTGATGTAAAAAACAAGGGAAAGAAGGAAGAAAGAAAGAAGCTCTTCTGTGCGCGACACTCGGTTTGTGCCGGCGCAGCGTCTCTCCCTCCTTTCAAGTTCTTCTCTTTCTCTCTGTCTCTTTCTCTCTTTCGTTCTCTCTCTTTCTTCCGCTCTCTTTATTTCTCTCTCTTTCGTTCTCTCTTCTTTTGAGAGATTTTTTTTTTTTTTCCCAATTCCTTCTCGCGGCGGGCGGGCGTCGTATTATAATGGCACGAGTCGCAAGGGTTCCCAGAGGCAGAGTTGCGGGCAAGATTACCGGCAGGTAATCAATTATATGTACAGTGGAGTTTTGGGGAGTTGAGGTGGACAGTCCCGGGGGGGGGTGTAGGGACGACGCAGAGCGCCCCGAAAAAAGGCACAGGTCCGGAGGAGAGTTGAGAGACCCTTGCCGGCAGAGAGAGGGAGAGAGAGAGAGAAAAGGCTGAAAACGACAAGATGATGCTTGCACCTTTTCTCTTTTTTTTTTTTTTTTTTCGTTGTTTCTTTCTTTTTGGCCCTATCGATTGGGGGAAGAAAAAAAAAAGGGGAGAAAGGGGCGAAGAAGGAATTAAAAAAAAAAATTAGAATAAAAAGAAGAGATGCCAAATGGTAGTGTAAGATGGCTTGAAAGGTGCTCCTTTTTTTTTCTTTCTTTCTTTCTTTTTTTTTTTTTGAGGGAATTACTGCCAATTCGTCTCGCCCTGGCAGCAGCGCATCGTTTGCATCACGCAACGAATTGGGTGACCGGGGGGGGGGTGTGCGCGCGCGTGTGTGTGTGTGTGTCTGTCTGTCTGTGCGGTGGTGGTGGTGGTGGTGGTGGTGGTGGGAGAGAGGCGCGTGAGCGGTGGGAATAAGTCTGGCAGCGAGTGGCCTCTTTTTTTTCTTCTTTTTCTTTTTTTTTTTTTTCTTTTTTCTTTTTTTCTTTTGGTTTTTTTGCACCGCGGGCGGGGGGGATGTTGGGTTAAGAAAGGTTCGTGCGAAGACCGGAAAATAGCGGCGATGGGGAGAGAATGAATGCTTAATGTTCGATATCAAAACGCAAGAAGAAGAAGAAGAAGAAAAGGGGGAGGGAAGAGAAAGAAAGAGAAGGAATAGGAGTGGCAGAGAGGGAAAGAGGAAGCCCTTTTTTTTTTTTTTTTTTTGGTTCAGCCAACAGGCGAGATTGATGGTTTGGAGGATATAAGTTTTATTAAGTTATTAATTAATTAGCACCTTTTTTTATTTTGTTTCGTTTTTTTTTTGGCGCAGAACAAACCGTTCAAAAGCCAGTCAGTGCTGAGGGATGACCCGTATACTGTATAACAATGACAGGGTTGGTACTCCGTAGATCAGGTTAGCTCACTACCTTACCTTACCTCTAGTAGGTAGTACCTAGTGCTAATTACCTTAGTAGCGGCGACACTGAGAGGGTCAATTTCCCAAGTTTTTTGCGAGCGGCGCCACTAACAATCAATACAAAGGCTCAAAATGGGCTGCAAACGTCAGTAGTCGCCTCAGCCCAGCGCCTCGGTATCTCCAAGGTACTCACCCGTACATACCTCGAGTCCCCTTGCTCCAGGCCCCACGGCGGCGGCGGCACGGGCGTATGTAAAAAGAAAGGGTTTTTTTCAAGAAGAAGAAGAAAAAAAAGCCAGAGCTTGTTGCGTCTTTTTCTTCTTCTTTTTCTTCTCTCTTTCTCTCTTTCTCTTCTATTCATTCTGTTCATTTTGTTTTCTTTCTTTCTTTTTTTCATTTTTTTTTCCATCTTTTTATTTCTCTCTCTCTCTCTCTCTCTCTCTCATTCTAGCTGTCAAAGAAATGCGTTCTCATGGGCGTTTATCCGTAATAATGGCACAGTTACCTTGAAAAACAAAAAAAAAAAAACCAAAGCAAGTACATGAGCCTCTTGGTTCGGGCAGCCCCACCCAAAGACAGTGGGGAACGGAGCCAGCCGACCCTGTTTTTTTATTTATTTATTTATTTATTATTCATTATTTATTTATTTATTTATTCTTGATTTATTTTATTTCCTTTTTTTTTCAACTTCTTTCCTTTTTTTCTTTTTTCGACCCCGGTGTTTGCAGCAGCTAACAAAGGTAGCCGCGCTAGCGAGCAGCCGCTGAGAAGGGAGGGTCCATGCGAGCCGGGTGGCTACAAGGGAAGCCCACCAGCGCGGAGGTGGAGGGCCTGACGTCTGGATGACTTTGCGGATCGAATCCGGGGGGGGGCGCTTATTACTTTAGTACCTTAGGTACCTACCTAGTACAGGTAGGTGCCTCTATACACTTAGGTAGTGGTGACTTCAATGGCGGTACCTACTAAGGTTAACCTACTAACATATAAGGTATGTCAATGGGCAAAAAAAAAAGAAAAAAGAAAAAAGACGTCACTATAGAAATCCCTTGAAATAGAAAAAAAAAATGAGGAAGCCAATCTGATCCTTCGGCGTCGCACAAGGACCACAAAAAAAAAAAAAGCAAAGGGCTCTGTTTGTTCTTGTGCGTACGTGCGCGTGCGAGCAGCAGCAGCAGCAGCCAGTTTTTTTGCAGGGACCCCGGGCCACGCAAACTTGGGACTTTCTGCCGTACCTAAACAATAAGGTACACACCATGCATTTGTAGGTACCTGCACTAACAATACCCGAGGTATCTACTTAGTACTACTAGTACCTCTACCCTGCCGCCTCCATAAAGTTGCCTTACCGGGTCCCCCAGCAAGTACCTACTACTACCTATAGGTACCCAGTACCGCTAGCGCCCCGTACCGTGGCCTATACTCCAAGGTACACCTACGGTACCTTACTCCTTACCCAAGGTAACATTTCTCTCCAAGGTACATACTAGGTACCTTGTCTTCATGGGCAACTGGCCAGATGCGAGCGCCGCTTAAAAAAAAAAAAAAACGCAACCCTCTGCTTTTTGTACTTTGTACTTCCGCAGGCCTCGACCAGTCTCGATCCCCAAAAATTGGGGCAGAGGTGAAGCCAATACATCGATCCCAATCACACCTGAGATTGGCAGCAGCCTCTCAGCTGTGCCCGATTTGCCTCTGTGGCGTTTCCCCCCGGGTTGCGAATCTTGTTTATATCCCCCCTTTGAAACAAACATTGTTTTGAAACGTGTACATTGTTTTGTTATTTTTTCAGCTTTGTTTAGTACTACCTTACCTGCATGCATCGTTTCGTTTGGTGTTATTACCAAGGTAGCAGGTACTTGCAGAGATCAGAGCTACCTAGGTACATGTAGCGCCCCTTTTTCCTTATCGCTCGTTTCTTCATCTTCTTTCATTCTTTCATTCTTTTCTTTCCCTTCATCCCCCCCCCCCCCCCCTCCTTGCAGTCCCCGGGAGAGGGAGAGAGAGAGAGAGAGAGAAAAAAAGCCAGCAAACTAGCAGATGCCCATATGCTGGCCGTGCGTGACCTGCATCACGAGTACCCCAAAACTTGTCAGCGGGCACATCATATAACTTGCCTAGTGGTGCTAATGTAATGCACGTGCCTGTATGCCTAGTGTAGGTACTCCGTGCTAATAGGTCATTATATAATAACGCATCAACGAAATGCGAGCAACGACCAACCAACCAACCAACCAACCAACCAAAAAAAAAAAAAAGAAAAGAAAAAAGAAGAAAAAAGAAGAAAAAAAACGGCAACCGGGTTGCTGAAGAAATTGCATGCAGCTTGGTTTCGGAACTCGCCGTTTTTATCGCAAAAATAAATAACTCGTCAAAGATAGGTATAGTATGTTGTAACAGGTACCTAATAATCAGTACCTTACCTAAGGTGCCATGGCACCTTTACTAAGGTACTAGGTACTTACTAGTGGTAGTATTACCTAGTACCTGTACTCCGTAGCTGCAATCAGAAAGCCCACGCTGCCCGTCAAGCGCTCGTGGCGCCTTGCCTGGGCTTCACCCCCAGCTTTCAATCAAAATTCGGGCTTTTTTTTTTTTTTGTCTCTCCTTTTTTTTTTTTTCAGCTACAAAGCGCACGTCGCCCCTCAAAGAGAGACATGCATCAAAAATCCCATTCCTCCTACTTTGCTGCTGACTGCATGCGCGCACACGCAAATGCGGCAGCAGCAAGCACTGACGGCAACCTGTTACATATTATTACGGGGTGCGGAACAGAATCCGCACAAATCTGCCTTGTATGAGTACCTTAGTTAAGGTACCTACTAAGGTACCAGGTAGTAGTACCAGGTAGAGTACGTACTCGGTAGTTGGTACCTCAGTACATGCTCCGCAGTACCTCTCAGTACATACATACCCCGTACATGCTTCGCAACAGCAGCAGCAGCAGCAGCAAAAACGCCCCATCTTCTCTTCCCTGCGTCTGCCGATTTATTTTATTTATTTTCATATCCACTCACTCATGCCGAGGAGAGGCGGGGGAAAGAGAAAGAAAACAGTGGTGTTTGGCCGCATCTGCCGCAATGCTGTGAGAACTGAGGCCGAACCCGTCTCACGCGTCCCCGGGGGGGGGGGGGGGGGGGGGCTCTTAGAGGCTTCACGACCTCCAGCTGTCATGAGCATTTTGGCTCTTTTTGTATTTGCCCGGACTTGTCATGGCACTCGAAGGAATGAAAGATATAAAAAATCAGGCTCTCTAGAGACAATAGCAAAAAAAAAAAAAAGAAGAGAAAAAGAAAGAAAGAAAGAAAGAAGAAAAAGAGAGAAAAAAAAGATGGTGATTGAAGTGAGACCCTTGCTTTCAACGTACACAAGTGACGCATCATCTTTTTTTTTTTTTCTTCCACGTCTCCATTCGCACCGCTCCCGGTCCATACAGTACGATATCGACCTGACAACAAACACACACCCCTCCCTCGTTTTCCAGAATAAATAATAATAATCATAATAATCATAAAGAAAAAAGAACATACGGAGTACAATCATCCCAATTACAACCATTTTTACCCCGTGTTAATCGCTCCCCCCCCCCCCCCCCTCACCCACACCAAAAAGGCTAATAACCCGAACCAGTGCTTCCCCCACCAACGGAAACCAACCACACCAGCAACCGATGATCATCCACATCCGTTTTGCAAGAGGCCAAGCGGGAAAAAGGGGGGAAATACTAACTAAATTAAAATAAAATCAAATAGAACCCAAAAAAATATATATATCACATGGTTTGTCCTGCGTGCGATGAATGCGACGCTACAAAATGCTTTCGATTTGGGGGGGGGGGAGAGCAGAGAAACTCTTTGAACAAGCCAAAATAATCTATACTATATGCTATATACTGTACTATATACCATATACTTTATATGCTAACCCTTTTATATGCGCGTACTTGCCCAACGAACCGAACCCTCTTTACAGCAACAAATCCACAAACAGAATGAAGAATAAAACAATACATAAATAAATACATTAATAAATAAATAAATAATGATAATAAACAAAAACTCCCAGAATCGTCATCAGCAGCAGCGCCGCTCCTTCTGCCAAAACACGTGGGCCCCCTTTTTTTTTCATCTCCTTCCTTCTCCTCCTTCCTCCTCCTCCTCCTCCTCTTTCCTTCTCCTCCTCATTCTCCCCCCCACAGCCACGAGGACAATGACAAAACCGGGCTAGCACGCATATCACATGTTAGTACTAGCGCGATATGCAGCACCTAGTACAAGTACGTTAGCAAGGTAGCAGTTCCACAAAGTCGCCCCCCAATTTTGGCCCGCATCACCAGACCGGGGTGTGATTCCCCCTCAGATCATCCGATAGATGGGCACATCGCCTCCAATTTTTTTTTTATAATATTAATTAATTTTTTTTTAAGCTGCCCCCCCCTCACCCACTCACTCACTCACTTCACCCACCTGTGGAGGAAAAAGCACAGGGCATTTCTTTTTTTTTTTTTTTTTTTTTTTCTTTCGGTTGCGGAGACGCGCGAGTCAGTATCGCGAGATTGCATCTGGTTCGCTTGAACTGGCCATTTTCGGTTCCCGCGCACGCGTGATGATGATGGAAGATGATCAGGAACAGGTTTTTTTTTTTTTTTTTTTTTCATTTTCTTCTTTTTTTTTTTTTTTTTTTTTTGTTTGTTTAGCCGGACTGGAACTGGCGTGACGAGGGCTCTGCAGGTCATACGGCGTTGCAGTCCCTCCCATGGGATAACAAAAGGGGAACAAAAATGGGATCAAAATGGGAACAAACCGGGTTTTGGAATATCAACGAAAAAAAAAAACGAAAAAAAAAAGAAAAAGAAAAAAAAAAAAACCGCCCCCATCCTCCGAGGCTGTTCGGCAATCTTCTCAAACATCTCGCCGACAACGACCTCAAATGGAGCTGCTCCGTTTCCGTCCCGTATATACACACCGTATACACCGTATACCGCATGGCCCATGGCGCATCTCGTCCTTTGTAGCACCACACATGTTCAAATTTAAAAAAAAAAAAAAAAAAAAAAAACTTCTATTTTGATACGCCGTGGCTTTTTCCGAGCTCGAGATTCGGATCCTCCTCTTTCAAGCACCATTGACCATTTTGGCCGGGGGGAAGATGAGATGTAATCCCAGTTCCACAAATGTCGATCCTGAACAAAACATCCGTAATGACAAACTGCCCAAGGTAACAACAAGCACCAGTATCCAGCCAAACGCTCCGTAAGAGTTTCACCGTGACCAATCTTGAAGAGTGGACCGGTGATTTCATGACATGAATTTTCTCAACATCTTCATCTTCATTACCAAACGTTTGTAATTAGCAATGTCACACAACACCTCAGTCAATCCCTCGCAAACAACAACAGCAGCAGCAACAACAACAGCAACAGCAACAACAACAGCAGCAGCCCTCACTTCTTAAACACCGCGCCGCCAACCCTCTCAATCTCCTTCCCCTCCGTCGTGTCCCTGCCCGCCGCCTCCAGCAGCCTCTCGTACGCCGCCGCATCCTTCAGCTTCACAGCCTCCTCCGCCGCCTTGACTCGCAGCCCGCACTTCTCGTACATCGTTATCGTCTCGCCCGGCTCGAGGCCAGTGCACTTGGGTATGAACACTGCCGCTAGGCGCGGATTACCCGCCTGCAGCGTCAGGTTGAAAAAGGGCTATCAAGGCAGGGGGGTAAAAAAAAAAAAGAAGAAGAAGAAGAAGAATGCACAAGTTAGCCGTCTGCCTTGCTTAATCCTCATGCCCTACATACTCCACGTGCCTTGAAAGATTGATATGAGGTGACACAAGGCTTGGGGGTGGTTTTTTCTTTTTTTTTTAAAAAAAAAAAGAATTTCTTTTAAAAAAAACCGCAAAAAAGAAAAAAAGAAAAGAAAAAAAAGAAAAACTCACCGCCCATCCAATCGGACTTTTCCTGGCCTTTGCAATGTCTTCAATCTCGCCCCATTCTCGTTTGGCAACAAGTGCCCGAAGCCTTTTATCGGACGGGTCAGTCAGCCCGAGCCGCAACTCTGTCCGCAATTTGCGAGGGAAAGAGAAAACTGTAAAAGAAATGAAAAAAAAAATTGAAAAAAAATGAAAAAAAAAGAGAAGAAGAAAAAAAGAAGAAAAAAAAAGAAAGAAAAAAAAAAAAGGGGGGGAATGAAAAAGGCCCCAGAAAACCTCACCTAATCCACCACACAACCTTCTCCGGCACCCTGAAATCGCTCTGAATCTTCTTCGCCTTGCCGTGGTACCCGAGCCGGATCAGCTTGAACATGGTCTCGTTGACGCTCAGCCCCGAGAACGAATCCGTCAGGTCGCGGTCCAGCGCCTCCTGCGCCCGGAGGAGCTGCGTCGTTTCCTTGAGCACGTGCACCTCCGCCGCCGTGTCCTTGGACTCGGAGAGGAGCTTGGCCGCCAGCGCCAGCTTGTCCGATGCCGTGCGCGCGTCGGGCTGCCGGAGCGATTCGCGGATGAAGACGCTGGCGCCGTCGATCCGCCGATCGTCCTGGTAGTACATGTCCTTGAGGAGGGTGTTGTCGCCTTCCAGCAGGGCGGCCGACTCCACCAACGCCGTCGCCGTCGGCCGGACGTTGATCACTCGGAAGAACGAGGCCAACGGCAGCTTCTTCTTGAGCTTCGCGAGGACGAACAGGACGAGGTCGGTGTCGCCGCTCTCGATGGCCTTGTCCAGGGCCAGCTCGTCCTCCTCCATGTCCAGGAGGAGGGGCACTTGCCTCCCCCCGCGCGGCTCGTGGTTCAGCAGCTCCGTGGCCAGCCGGCTCCGGCCTTCGTGGTACGCGGCCCTCGCAATCTCCTCAAAGGATATGCCGGGCTTTCCCGAGAGCCTCTCCACGACCAGCCGGCAGATGGTGTCGTCGTCTTCGGCGCCGACCCGGACCTTGGTGGAAGCCCAGCTGACGTAGACGCGGTCCGTCGGGAGCTTCAGGTAGCCGGCGATCTTGAGCGCCAGCAGGTACTCGTGCCGCTGGACGAGCCGCTGGACGAGCCGCTCCGGCGTCAGCCTGTGGTACTGCTGGAAGGACAGCGGCATGCCAATCTCGTAGCCCCGCACGGCGTTGAGGACCCGCAGCGTCTCGCACATGTCGACAAACTCGTCGCTGTTGTAAATGTCGAGCACCGACTTGCCAAAGGACGCGGCCTTGAGCAGCCGCTTCTGCCACTGCGGGTCAAACTCCCGTCCGGCGGCGTTAACGCACGTGTCGACGGCTTCCGTCAGGTTTGGCCGGATGAGCTGGATGTAGTCGTCCGCCTTGGGGGATTGCAGCTCGAGCTGCCTCACGGCGTCGAGCAGGATGGATGCGGGGGATGATTCCGAGGCGGCGCCGAAAGCCTGAAGCGTGTCGTCCGGCACCCTCTCCAGGAACTCGCAAAAATCGTTTGTGATTAGCCTGGCGCCGTCGTGCTCTGCTCGCTCGTCAGCACAGGTAGGGGGGGGGGGGGGACCTGCGCGCATCGTACCGGACATGACGTGCACCCGGGTGCTGTCGTAAATGTAAGACGAGGACTCGTCCCCCGGCCCAATCACGTGGACCTCGTCCTCCCAGGCAATGATGGCGTCGCTGCCGCACCACTCCACGTACTTGGGCGGCGTGTTGGAGTTCGAGTTGTGTTCAAACAGCCGCTCCTGGAAATCGCTCGAGATGACGTGCGCCTTGCCATTCTTCCCATAGAGATTGACAAACCGACCGTCCGGCGAAACGCTGATGTGCGAAAAGGGCCCGACGTCCAAGAACCTATCCTCGCAATCCGTGGCATCGACGACGTAGACGGTCGTCCCCATGCTGAGCAGGACTTCCACCGAGCGGGACAGCGTGTGGTTCGGCGAGACGACGGCCCACGAATGAATCTCGCCCGCCGGCACGGGCGCCAGCGGCTTGGGCCGCGGCTCTGCGTACGACGAGACCGTCACCAGCGTGTTGTTCCCCAGCAGGGCAACCATGCCGCTATCGTAGAACCTAGACAAGGCCCTTCAGCTCTTGCGCCCTCAACTCCACTCTCCCCCCCCCCCCTTCCCCTCCCCATCGACAATGACAGGTTTGTTTTTTTTTTTTTCTCTTTTTTTTTTGGTGGCATTTACCGGCACGACTCGACTCCATAGTTATCCGCCCCGTTCCCCAGCGAGAAGTGGCCAAAGTCGCCTTGCATATCGTAGCACCTCACGTTGCCATCTGCCGCCACGACGAGCAGCGACTCGTCCTCCGACCAGCCCAGTCCCTTGATGGCCCCGCCGTCCCAGGCGATGTTGCGCAGCTTCTTGCCCGCCAGGCTGTATATCTCAATGGCCGGCTTCGTCGGCTGCCCCGTCCGGTGGGCCTGCAGCTTCGTGTCGTCCCGCCACAGCGCCAGAGCTCCGGCGTACGGCGCGCCCGTCACGATGTAGCCGTCGAGATCCAGGTCTGGGCCGAAGACGGCGGTATACTGCTCCGTCTTGCGGAACCACCTGTCCCCGACCCGCTCCCAGTCGGCTCTTGCGTGAAGGGTGTCCATCGCGCTGCTATGGCATTCTCACGGCGACGGCGAAGCGGCGTGCTCGTCAAGAGCGTGCGAGAACAAAGTTCGAGGCGGGTTGCAATGGGCGTGAGGTTCGAAGCATACCCGAGAGGGACTGCTGGGTGAGAAAGTTCTAAAAACGTTTTAGTTGTAGCCTCGCAGGTAAAAAAGCTTCGATTCGATTCCAATACAACATGCGAGGCTATTCGTCGGCTAAACATGCAAAGTACCTTTGCCGTGCATCATCCGCCGCCCTGTGATTTGGCGCAACCGCTGGAGCAGTTCAGCTGCACACAAACAAACTTACTTAATAACTGCTTGCTACCTTGGTTAGTTGTAATTTATATTTATTTAATTATAAGCTCAGTTGTTCCCAATTTGCGGCGTCTCTCATCCAACGACAAATCCTCTCGGCCTCCCCTGTGGGAGGAGGTTTCCATGAGCTTTTTCCCTTGAAACGGCCTCTTTTTTTTTTTTTCCGACGCCCGGCGCAGGTGTATTTCCCAAGGAGGTGGAACAAAATTTAAAAAGGAATTTTTTTTAAAAAAATTTTCATATTTAAAAAATAAAATAAAAAAAATAAAGGAACCTTTTTGCAAAATGCCTACCTGGAGAGACGAGTATCTCTCCTCTCTGAGAGAATCAGAGCTCAACATCCCCGTCAACATGGAGCTCGTCCAAGCCTGTTCGCCCAACGCAAACTCTCCTCCTGACTGGGGACGCCGGCTAATAATCATCTCCCCAGGCTCGCAAATGGCAGACCGCATATCGTCCCTAGAGGCCGAGAAGCTGGCTTTGGAATCTCACGTCGCAGGCCTGGGGAACAACCGGTCAAAATCGCCATCTCTCCAGCCGGGCGAGGCCGCAGCCAACGACCCCGGCGTTGCCCAGCTGCGTCTCGATCTGGCCGAGGCCCTGCGCTCCAGAGGCGTGGCCGAGACGCGTCTGAGGACCACGGAAGAGGAGCTGGATAAGCTGCGTGCCAAGACGAAGCAGGATTCCAGGTCCATCAAGGACCTCACCGCCGAGCGCACGTCTCTTGCCACAAAGGTCAATGACCGGGAATACGAGCTCAAGGAGAAGAGAAAGCTCGTCGAGGTATTATGATTATTTAATTTTTATTTTTATTTTTATTTTATTTTTATTTTATTTTTTGTTTTTTTCATTTCTTTTCTGTTTTAGACTCGGTTCACGTCGCGCGCAAAAAAAAAAAAAAAAAAAAAAAAAAAAAGATCCCTCCTTTGTGCGTAATGATTCATCGCTGATGCCGCCCTTGCAGCAAGTTCAAGATGAGATGATTGCGCTGAATTTACAGCTCTCAATGGCTGAAAAGGAGAGGGACAGGTTCAAGCAGGAAAACAAGGAGCTCATCGACCGATGGATGAAGAGAATGGCCCAAGAAGCTGACGCTATGAATCTCGCAAACGAGCCCAGGTTGGGAAAGGGGCGGTAAAGAGAGAGACAGAGAGAGAGAGAGAGAAACAGAGAGAAAGACAGAGAGACAGAGAGAAAGACAGAGAGACAGAGAGAGAGACAGAGAGAGACAGAGAGAGACAGAGAGAGAATCCACCTCCCGTTCTCATCACGGCATCGCGGCGGTAAGGACGGTTTCTCTTTCATACGTTATTTGTACAGTGTTAACTTTGTTTCGTCGCTTCATCTACTAACTCGTTTGTCTCGCTGCTGATGACTGCAAATTCGTTCAAACCAGGGAAGAAGGGGAAAAAAAAAAAAAAAAAAAAAAAAAACCAGAACCAAAAAAAAAAAAAATCTTCCTCCAATGCCGTTAACCCAAACCCTCAGTCCAAGAGAAGAAAGGAGGAAAAATACCCATATTCCCGGAATTTGTACTCGATGATTTGATATTCTACAATACTCGACAAACAAAAAAAAAATTCCCCTCTTTATGCAGTGCTGATGAAGCTCTAATTAGTCTATTTCCGCGTGGAGATATAGTACTGCCCGCCGGCGTTGGTCCAGCTGACGTAGCCCTCGGGATACGTGCACTCTTCGACCTCGAGGATGGTGCTTCCGACATCGTTGATGTTGTGGCTGCTCTTGGAGTCGGCCACAAAGGATTTGAGCGAGATGATCTTGCACCCCGACTTGAGGTCCAGGAACATTCGGATCAGGTCGTCGTTGAGCTGCGAGGTAAAGGCCTTGTTGTTGACGAGGACGACATCGGCCCGCTTCAAGGCGTCGTGGATCGAGGCGTTCTTACGGAAGTCGCCACGTTCGATGTGCACCTGGCCCGGCTCCACGCCCCAGAGCAGGCACCGCGCATGGAACTCCTTCTCCTGGGCCTCTGCGAGATTGCAGGCATTCTCCATCATCTCGCAGCCCCAGCTCTCGCACCCGACTTCGAGCGCCGCCTGCAGGACGACGTTGCCCACGCCCGAGCCCAGGTCGACGAAGACCTGATCCGACGTCATCCTGGCCTGCTCGACGAGAATCTTGGTGACGAAAGGGTGGAGAAGTTCGCCATAGACGAAGTCGGTTCCGTTTTCGTACTTGGAGAGAAGCTCCACCTTGGGGGCCACCGTGCGATCGTAAATCTGGTCGAGAATAAAGGCGGCGAGGTGAGGGGGCAGGTCGTGCAGGCTTTCGAGGTTCTTCGAGACGACGCCATCCTCGACCAGGGCGAGCAGCGTCTCGTTGTATTCGCGCAGCGCGGCCTTGAAGCCGGCCAGGTCCTGGATGTTGCGATTCGAGGCCTTTTCGAGTCGTCGGATGAAGCCGTTGTTCTGGTTGGTGAAGGGCTCGGCTTCTACGTCGGTGAGATAGGTTTCGGCGACGAGGCGTACTATGCGTATGCTCGCTTCCACGGCGTCGATCTTGTCCTTGCCCCAGACAAGCTCAAACCTGTCCTTTTGTTAGAAAGGGACAAACGCCGCGATGGCCCTGTCTAAGGGGGGGGGAAAAGAAAAGAAAAAGAAAGAAGAAAAAAAGAAGAAAGAAAAGCCAACCTACTTTTCCCGACGCTGCAGAGTAGGATACTGAAGCTCTATGGCGACGTCCTCTTTGGAGGCCCCCATGATGGGAACGCACTTGTGCTCGAGCGAGGCAACGTCGACCGCGTGGATGAACTGCAGCCTCTCATCCCTCCGCTCGTACGCCCTCGCACTCCTCAGCTTGCGATTCGAATCGACCGACTTGCTGTCGCTGGTCCCCTTGCGCTGGCGCTTGTGCGAATCCAGGTCCATCCACCCATCGTCTTCGGCGTCGCTGTCCTTGTCAAACTCGATGCGGTCGCTGGCAGGCGAGCGGCGCTGTGACGCGATGGTCGCGGCCTTGCGCTTGCGCTGCAGATCAAGGCGCCTCTCGTCGGCAGATGAGGGGTAGGGCGAGCTGCTCTTTGCACGAGACGACGCAGACGACGAGGCGGAGGCTGATGGAGCCTTGGGCGAGAGCCTGCGGATGGGAGAAGACCGCGCAGAGGACGACAGCGAGGGTCGAACGGCGAGTTTGGGCCTCGGCTTCGGAGCGGCGGGACGCTCGATGGCGACCTTTTCGATGCGGATCTTGGGCGGGTCGACCTTGAACTTGTTACCCTTTCCGCTGAGGAGAGGCATGGCGGCGGCATCAAAAAAGAAAGAAAAAAGAAGAAGAAAAAAAAAGACAAGCAATAACCTCGAGTGCGCAAAGAGAGAGAGAGAGAGAGGGAAAAAAAAAAAAAAAAAAAAAAAAAAAAAAAAAAAAAAGAGGCGAAAACTCGTTTGGTGGAGAGATCAGGCCGTTTCGGTTCAGGGGTGCGCTCTTTCAGCCGAGGGGCTTCTGACTAGCCTTCTTTCTTTGTTCCCGTGGGAAGCCTGGCCTGCCTTTGGAAACCGGCCGATGGCGGGCACGCGACGATTGTTGCCACACGCACAGAGAGAGAGAGTGTGTGTGTGTGTGGGAGAGTGTGTGTGTATGTGTGTGTATGTGTGTGTATGTATGTTGTATGTATGTGTATGTGTATGATGTGTGTGTGTGAGAGTGTGAGTATGAGTGAGCACACGGAGTTAATACGGGACAGGCTTGACAGGGTCGCGGCAGGCAGGGCGATGACGGCCAAACGGGTGGCGGGGGAGGCGAAAAGCCGTTGGAACGAGAGAAGTTCGAACAAGGCGCTTTCGAGCAGAAAACAAAGGAGTGGGCGGTGCTCGAGCCGAGGAGGCTGACAGAAGAATGAAGTAAAAAAAAAATTTAAAAAAACAAAAAAGAAAAAGAAAAAGAAAAGAGAAAAAAAAAACTAGTTGGTTGAAGAAGAAGAAGAAGAAGAAGAAGAAGAATTGGTGGATTACAAAGAATGAAAGGAGAGAATATTTGCGATAAAGAAGATGGAGGGAGTAAAAAAATAAAAAAATAAAAAAATAGAAAAGATTAGATTGAAAAAAAGAATAATAAGTTAGTAATAGCAGCAAGTAGCAAAAGCAATTTCACCACCCAAAAAAAAAAAAAAATTCAGGCCCAAGAAGAAAAAAAAAAGATGGGGAAACCAAACGAGGGAAAAAAAAAATCCCGTCGAGCAAGTCGGCCGCGGTTCTTCCTTCCTTCCTCCCCCCCCCCTCCCAAAAAAAAAGAAGAAAGAGCGAGTTGAGCGAGTTTGCTTCTGTGCTTATGTCAACTAATAATCGGCAAGAAGGATTTTTTTTTTATTATTATTATTTTTTTTATCTTTGCTGCCCGTTTGATTTCCTGCTTACTGGATGTAGCGGGTCGGGGATGGGGGGGGGAGGTTTAGCGGGGGGGGGGGGCGGCAATCCAAGTATGTAGATAAGCAAAGCAAAAAGCGAAGCAGGCAAAAACAGGCAAAAAGAGGTTTTTGTTATGCGGGAGGGACGACCGGCCACAGGGGGGGGGACAAGTACCTATTACGTGCTACTACTAGGTACCTAGTAGGTACTATAGAGAGTATCTCAAGGTACCTACAAGTACTACTAGGTACTATGTGCAAGAAAGTACCTAGCGGCAGAGGTTTTTCCGGGGGTGCCAACAAAAGGGCCCTTTTGTGTCGAGGTCTCCGATTCGCGGACGGGGCACGTGCCGCCGGTTGGGGGGGTGGGGGGGGGGGTCCAAGGGTCCGGGATTCAGGGCCCTCTTTTGATGTCATATCTATTCTTCAGTTCTTACCCTGGAGTGACAAAAAAGTTGGGTTGTCGAGTTACATGGTAGAAGCATCTCTCTCTCTCTACCTGGCATCGAGCGAATATGTAGTGTTGATGAAAATAGCTTACACGACGTGAGTGCTATATGGTTATATATATATATCAAGGAGCACATACCAAGCAAAGTAGCTCATATAAACAAAATGCTCCCCCGCCTTCACCCAGAGCTACCAGGTAATTAATTACTACTACTACTCCGTACCTACAGTATAGCCTAGTAATACTACGTACTACTAGCAGTAGTAGCCGCTGTCGTGTCTGCGCCTCGCCACAGCCGCGTTATAATGCTCCCAGCTCTTGAATTTGCGCTTGTCGGCCAGCAGCTCGACGACTGCTTCGTGCCTATAGTATTTTGCCTGCGACAGCGGCGTCCGCCCCTCTTGATCCTGGGAGTTTGGCACAACGCGCTCCGTCGCGAGCAGAAGCTTGACCACAGCCGCATGCCCGTTCGCCGCCGCCAACGCCAGCGGAGTCTGGCCGGTTGGATCCTTGGAGTCGGGGTTAACGCCGGCCGTATCGAGTAAAAGCTTGACAATGGCCTCGTGCCCCCTCGCCGCTGCGCATGACAGCGCCGTTCGGCCGTCGGCGTCCTTGCGGTCGGGCTCCACGAAAGTTGTTGCGAGCAACAGCTTGGCGATGGCCTCGTGCCCCTTCACTGCTGCCCATGATAGCGGTGCCCGGCCCGTATTGTCCTTGCAGCTTACGTCGACCCTAGGCATCGCCGTCAGTAGCTTAACGATCCCCTCGTGCCCGTTCTGTACCGCCAGGGAAAGCGGCGTCTGGTTCATCTGATCCCTAGGATATAGGCCGACGCCCGGCGTAGCGAGCAGGAGCTTGGCGACGGCCTCATGCCCGGCCGCCACTGCCCACCACAGCGGGGTCAGGCCGCTTTTATCCTTGGAGTCGGGGTCCACGGCAGCTGTCGCCAGCAACAGCCTGGCGATGGCCTCATGTCCTCCTCCCGCTGCCCGCGATAACGGTGTCCGGCCGTCGCAATCCTTAAAGTCGGGGCGGATGCCTGGCATCGCGAGCAGCATCTTGACGGTAGCCTCGCCCCCCTCCCACAGTGCCGAAAATAACGGTGTCCTCCCACTGTTATCCACAGAGTCCACGTCAACGCCTGGCATTGCGAGCAGCAGCTTGACGACGGCCTCGTGTCTCCATTGTATTGCCCGACATAGCGGCGTGTCCCCGCCTTTATTCTTAGAATTTAGGCCAATGCCGGGCATTGCAAGCAGCAGCTTGACAATGGCTTCGTGCCCCTTCTGAGCCGCAACCGATAGTGGCGTTTCTCCGTCCTCATTCTCAGGGCTTGGGCTAATTGTAGATATTGCGAGCAGCAGCTTGGTGATGGCTTCATGTCCATGTTCTGCTGCAATGAATAGCGGCGTTTCTCCTCTGGACCCCCTGAGATTTACGTCAGTAGTAGGCATTGCCAGCAGCAGCTTGACAATGGCCTCATGTCCTTCCCGTGCTGCAATTGATAGCGGCGCTTCTCCTCCAAATCCCCTGAGATTTACGTCAATATCAGGCATTGCCAGCAGCAGCTTGACGATGGCCTCATGTCCTTTCCGTGCTGCCATTGCTAGCGGC
The DNA here is from genome assembly GCA_020631695.1 of Trichoderma cornu-damae. Lineage (NCBI taxonomy): Eukaryota > Fungi > Ascomycota > Sordariomycetes > Hypocreales > Hypocreaceae > Trichoderma > Trichoderma cornu-damae. The sequence continues at coordinate 1,679,670 of CM036093.1, forward strand.
GCTAATCCGTATCTATCTCCAGAGTTTAGGTCAATGTTGGGCACTGCAAGCAGTAGCTTAGTTACAGACTGATGCCCTCTCTCTGCTGCCCAAAATAGCGGCGTATCCCCTCTGTTATCCGCGGAGTTTACGTTAACGCTAGGCGTTGCGAGCAGTAGCTTAACGGCAGCCTCGTGCCCACCCTGCGCTGCGCACAGCAGCGGCGTTTGCCCATCGTAATTCTTTGGATCGGCGTCGACTCCTTTAGCAAGAAGGGCGCCAACTGTTTCCTGGATGCCAAAGGATGCAGCCAAGTGAAGGCCTGTCACTCGACTCGAGCAAAATAGGGCATACAATGGGTCAAATCTGTCTCTGTCGGTTGCCTGCACCTGAAGCGCCGCGCTCATCTTCATCTTGCATTCTAGGAACTCGGTGGCTCCCTGACGTAGCTTCGAGGCCCTCCGCGCGTGGTGCCCCCAGTTGCGAGCGGCATATTCGTAGAGCGGATGTGAGCGCAGCCGCTGCATAAACTCGTCCGCTGTTTCACAGGGCCCTCCCTCAAAAGCGCTAAACGAGAGGTAGGTGATGCAAACATCTGCAATGTCGGCCTCTGCGTTGGGGAACCAACGGTTTCGCGTTTGGTTAAAGTATTCATGGGTCGTGTAATGGACCAATCGGATGATGTTACTCTCATCGTCCACAGTGACCAATCCGGCACACACCGAGACCACGTCTTGAATTGATGCAATGTTTTCTTCGTCAAGTTTTTGCTCGCCAACCTCCACGGCAAGCGCGTGTTGAAATTCCGCTGTCGTCATATTCCTCTCTGCGTAGACGATCCACGATAGGACTTTATTGGCCAGGTCCTTGAAGCCTGGCTGCTGTCCATTGATCCGCAACATGGCTTGCTCGTACGTGTGAGATAGGATCTCGGCTTTGCGATCTTCACCCGAGCCAGAGTTTAGCTCCTGGAACTCCTTCAACGCGTTTGTGACGGCCTTTGGTGTTAGCTTGCCGTTGAGCGACTCTAGATAAATATGCGCCAGGAGAAACCTATAGACAGTCAATACCTCGAGACACCCCGCGCATCCTCGCATCCTCGCATCAAAGTAGAAACGCACATTCCATCGACGGCTTCCGAGACCACGGTCGTAATCTCTGCTTGGAGATCCTGGCGCTCCTGAATGAATGACGGCAATTGCTCGATGCGGCTTCTTATATACCTCTCCAAGTCTTCTTTGCTTGCGCGAATCTCCAGCAGTGCGCTGGTCGTTTTGAAGCAGGCAATGATTTCCGGAATGAACCTCGATGTCGCAAAGCAGTTTGCCCCGCACTTTTCCTGAAGGTTGAAGAGCTCTGTTAAAAATCTCTGTCGACAGCCGTTGGAGGCTTGGCATTCATCAAGCGCATCGACAATGATGAAGACTCTCGAGTACATCACCGCCACAGAATGGAGAGCTGTTAGGATCTCACTCAGTGATGGCCGTGTCCGTTTATCATTGTTTTGGCTATACATCTCCTTCACGCAGTCCGGTAAGGATGCGCGTCCCCGACTCAGTTGCTTTAGCAGACTTGCCAGCAAGTTCTCGATTCCTTGCTCTTCTTGGCGCCGGTAGTTGCAGTAGATGTAGGCAATACGAGTTGTCGGATCGGACTGAAACTTGCCTTCGAGATGGTCGATTACGATGGAAGTGAGGATGGTCTTCCCGGCTCCGGGAATTCCTGGGCAGAAGAGCGTCTGCTTCTCAGTTGCTAGCCACGCGTTGTATTCTGCCGAGTCCAGGAGCCATCGGCCGGTTCCCGGCTGCCTCCTCCTAAGAAGGTCGCTATGTTGGGGCCCGTATTCGACTTTCGTGATCCAGTCAAGGACCTCGAGGTCTTCCTTCTTGTCTAGGTTGGCCTTTATTTGTGAGACACTGACCCCGGTTGCGGATACGCTGTCGAGAACTGATTCTATCGTTAGAAACATCTCGTTGCACCCATCTCGAAATAGCAAGCTGAGAGCTGACCTTGGCTGAGTATGTCCTTCACGGTGCGCTCCCCATCGACGTCGCTAGGCTGCACGTACTCTAAAAGCTCTTTCGCGAATGCTGCTGCTGCGGCCGCAGCGTGTTCCTCCCAATCCTCGTTTTTGTGTGAGTCTGCATAGTCAGAGATTCCTCGGATGATGACGCATGGGAAATTGTTCATGAGTCCTGCCGCTTCCGTTTCGATGCAGAGAAGATGCCCACCAAGACCCTCCTTGAGCTTATCTCTGAGGGCGGCACTCTGAATAGCTTGGTTGCCCGAGGCGATTAGCCCTTGGTGGACGCGCATGTCTCTGGATTTTCTCTTAATGACCTTGGTCTTATCGCAGAATCGGCAGCTCTCTTCTTCCTCGCCGCCACTGTCACTACCGGAAGCGACGTCGTGATCCGTGGGGCTCCGGTAAACATGGCTGTAATCTGCTTCAAACAACACGTCCTTCAGCGAGTCTGATTTGAGGTACTTTGGCGCCAATCTCGGCCACTTCTCTCCCATCTCGGCCAGATACTGTGGTATCTTGGATCCAACCAGCTCATGATCCGTCTCCACTTTTGTGAGAGCTGTGAGAAGTGAGCTTGGGGGATTGTTCAGCGATCCAATTCGTTCGAAGCTGCCCTCCTTCACCTTGCCGAAATCCCACTGCACGACACCGGGAAAAGCGGCTTCGGGCGTACTGACAACCACATCGCCGAGTTTGACCTTGGGCGGCACACCGCTGCCGATGCCAACCATCAAGCCAACCTTGATAGACGGAAACGTAGAGACCATTCGAGCGACGACAGTTGCGGCCGGGATGCTGCCCGTGTGCCCTTTCGGCAAGCAAGCAATGACCACGTTATGCTTGCCAATGGACCCAAGGGTGTATGTATTGGGATCGTTTGGCGGCTTCGGCAGGCTGGCGTGCCTTTGATCCAGCATGGCCGTCGCCGCAGTCTGTTCCTTTGGCAGTGCGCAGACCCATCCCACAGCGTAGTCGTCGTGGGTTTTGGCCTCGGTGGCCGCCGTCTGCGTAGCCATCGCGAGCGATCACTCTTGGGCATGAAAGGGATGAAAGGGAGGAGATGGCGGCTTGCTGCTGCTGCTAACTGGCTGCGGCTGGTTATATTCCGTCGCCATGAGTTGCCGTGGACTCGGCCAATGCCCGCCAGCAGTTGCCCAACAAGGCATCCATCCCTGTGAACTGTGTGGCGTTGGGCACCAGGTGTCGGGCAGAATAACCGCGCCGCGCCCATGCGGAATGCTGACTGTTCCGCGCCTACGGTAATCTGGAAAGCCACAAGAGTGCAGAGTACAAAGGGCGACAGAATAAACCTCCATGGCAGCCTCGGCGAGCATCGTGAGGATGATGATGATGATGATGATGATGATGATGATGATGTATCTGCAGAGTGTTGATCCTGGACGTATCAACGCCAAGAGAGATTGCGTGCCTTATCAACCGTAGGTGCCTGCGAACCTGAGGCAGATACGCCGACGCAGAAATGCTCCAATTTATATGGCCTCGAATATACAGAATATATAACCTCATCCAGCCCTGCTACTCCCACGACGCTCTTGTACACGCACAATTGTCCTCATTCGCACAACAGCCGTCCAACTCAAACACGCCGGCCCGGTCGTAAAAATGCACGTCAAACGGCCCAATTCCATGCCTCCAATTCCGCCGCCCCTCGACAAATGCAGCTCTCGTGCCCCTACGTGAACCACAACAATTAGATCCCAAAAAACATTGCCCAAAAAAAAAATCAAAAATCCAATAGCTGTACTCTCTCTCCGACCAGAGAGAGAGAGAGAGAGAGAGAGAGAGAGAGAGAGACGTCGTCTTCACTGGGCAAACACGGAAAACTCACTGGAATCGAATCATCGTCTCGCCATTGCACACATCAACGATGAAATGAAGCCCCCCAACACTCACATACGCGGATGCCATGTCAATCTCATCCCGATCCCTCCGTCCGCTCCGCGCATCCTCCAAATCCAGCGCATCGATCCTCCTCCTCTGATGCTCCTCAAAGGCAGCCGCGTCTCCGTCTTGCCACGCTCCGTGCCCGCTCTTCGCCCTCGCCTCTCGTATCGCCTCGTAGAGATTGACCTCGGCGTTCGTCATGGCGAGACAGTATCCGCAAGACAACGCTCCGCAGTTCTCCAGCTCGCACCGTGGAGGAATCCCCGTGCCGGAAATGGCGCTGCGGCGCTGTTCTCGGAGCTCAGCTTCGGCCCAGTCGAGAAGCTGTTGCAAGCTCCTCATAAACTCGGCGAGTTCCATCCGTCGCCAGGGCTCATCCCACACGGCTTGTCCCAAAACCTCCCGATCGCGCGAGAAGTTGAGCAAGCTCCCGACGCCGCTGCATGGAAACTCCTGGTTGAGATCGTAAATCATATTCTCCGTGTGTCCTTGGCGACGCATGTGCCACGACTGCGCCAGCTGCAAAAAATGCCGACTGCACAGCGTCGCTGCCGGATCGTGAGGGAAAGTTTGGAAGAACTCGAGCCGAGTAAGGTCAATAAAGGAAGGGGGGCCCAGCCTGAGCTCGTCTTCGAAGAAGAATCGCTCGTCGGACGGCCTCTCTTGCGGTGCAGCTTCTTCGCCAGCAGTGTCATGGTATGTTGCTGTCTGGTTGGGGTCTGTCGATTGGCTTGGCTGTGAGACCAAAGATGTTTGGGACGGAGAATAAGAAGAATTGCTATTGTTGACGACTCGTAACGGACCCCTGGGCGGAGTGTAATCCTGCTCCGAGGCCTGCATCGACCCTGGAGTTTGCGGGATCTCATTCTTCTCTTCTTCGTCTTCGCCTCCACCTTCATGGTGCTTCGTAACCCTTGGCGTCACTCGTCTCGAATCGGTTCGAGGCTTATATTCATCATCGCTGTCTTCTTCGGTAGCTTCTGACTCATCGATGGAGTCGTTTTCATCACCATAGTATGTAGGGCGTGATGCTACATTCATACCACTGGCACCGTTATGGTTTTTGGCTCTGGCTTGCGAACGAGTTCTCACCATCGCGGCCGGTCCTTTCTCTCTCTACTCCGTATGTGGACTGATGAATTGAAGGATAATATGGATGATGCTGGGGGTGGTCCTTTATAGGGATTAAATATACTTGTAATAAGAGTCGCAGAGGAGATGGAAGACGCTCCTGTAGGAGGGGGGGAGAACCGTCTGAACAAAGGAAATTAACATCGCATGGCATTCTTTGACATGCTCGCTTTATTAACAACAACCAACAACAAATCCAAAAAAAAAAAAAAACACAGGGGAATAATGATTCTTTGTCTTCATTCAAACGTAGGAGTGCTATAGAAGACAAGGTTACATCTCTTCAAAATCCAAGTATGCAGGTTTCATTATAGGCCATCCAGTCCTATTCGACCAAAAAAAAAAAATCAAAAAAATCCGTATCATGATCCAATTGATATGCAAGCTCCGGTACATCGCTAAAGGCATCACATGATAAGAAAAAAAGCAACAAACTCAAAACGCCTTTTCGTTTAGTTCCTCGTCGTTGCCACCATAAATTGGCACATGGAAGTGGACGGGGCCGCCGAAAAAGGTGCTCCGTTGCTCTGGCTTGTTGGCGCCGTCGTCGTTTGCCCAGCCTCTAGTATAGTTTCCACAAATTTCGCATGGCCCTTCTGGAACGACGGCGAAGTTTTCCTGGAGTACTGATACTTCTACTTTGCGTTGAATCCCCGAGTTTCGACGCCCTTCTGGGGCGATTTCTTGGACTGATGCCTCTGCAAATTTGTCGTACAGCTCTGTCACGCCGGGAGTGACAACAATGGTTGCTTCCGACTCCGCGAGGCTGTTTTGCCTAGCCGAGAATCGAGCCGAATATATAAAGTCGTTGAAGCTGCCATCATCGACATCCGTCGTATGTGGGTAGGGAACCGATCTTCGCGGGGGGCAAGAGGACTCGGTTAAACTAACGGCAGCAATGAAGATTGAAATTTGCCAGATAGCACAAGTCTCCGCGGTTCGCTCCGCACCCGCATCATGGTCCTACATACGATGTTATTTTGGTTCACTTACAACATCAAGGGCAAATAGGGAAAAAAAAGCATACCGATACTAGGATGACCGCTCGCGTGACAGCGGCCGTCGTGATGAAGAGTCCACATAAAAGTGTTGCAAGCCACTGCACCTTTTCCCACATGGATTTTCCTTTGCCCACGGCAAGGGGTATAGCCGTCCACGCCAGATAGAGATTTGTTATGGCATCGAAGCCGAAATATACCCATACCAACACCGGCGAAGTAGCAGGTTGGCAGTACTGCCCTGGGTTCGGATACACTTGCCACATGTAAGATAGCGGCCGGCAGCTTTGGAGGAGGGCCATCGTCGTCGCCGCCCATGTTACAATCAAAAGGCCAAAGCCTGGTAGATACTTGTGGGCTTGTCGTCTGCCGGATCTAACAGTTTGCCGTAGAATATTTGCGAGAAAGGCCGCTTTCAACGTCCATAGTGCTGTCGAATAACAGAGCCAGTTGTATAGGTAGAGCTTCGATCCAAATTCCCTGGAAGCCAGTTAGAGCCCCGCCGATTGGAATGTCCATGCACAATGCCACATATTGTTACCTTATCTGGTACTCGTCACTGCCCGGGTGTGTCCGGATTTGGTCGTCAGATTGATTGCCTAACCAGTGCGTTTGGGTATTCATAATGTACGCCAAGACCACATTTGGGACGAGGAGGACCTACATGCATGCATAATAGCCACGGTCAGCATGCAGTTTACAGGAAACAACAACACAAAGGACTTACACCTCCCGCGACAGCAAGGACATCATCAAGACCAAGGTTCTTCAAACCGACCTGCCACCCCCGCACGCAAAACCGTCCACCAGTGGAAATCAGCGTAGTACCAAGGAGGAGGAAGAGTTGAATCGTCAACGCCTGCGCTTTGTCTATCTCGTCTTGGCTCATTGTTATTGCCTCAAAGCCTCTGGCAGATATTTGGTCTTTGGATATCATCATCACTCTGCGTTGTTGCACGACGAAACAAAGCAAGGAATCTCAGAAATGAGAAAGATAAGACAATTTACCACCCCACGAGGAACCCCGGAGAAGGGGGGGGGGGGGGGGGGCTCAGCTGTTATGAAGCCCAGGATCAAGCCATCCAAAAATACAAAAGACAAACTGCCCGCCTCTCCTCAGCTTTTGTCCAGCTTGTCTCGACCCACAAGGGGAGAGCTCAGCGGCTCTTGGACCCCAGACCCCAGCTCTTGGTGTCTCTCATCTGCATTCTCCGTTCCAAGCAGTGACGAGCACATCAGCAAAGCGGCCGAGCAGTTCAAAACCAATAGGCAATCGCCCCGCGTCAGCGAGGACCGAAAACAGGAATGCGGCAGATTGCATGACTCGCCAGCCAGCCTTCTCCTCGCTGCTGTCCTCCGTTTCCACCTCTCCATCTCGCTGCTCTGTCCATGGGAAGACACAACCATAACCTTGGCCCGTCCCCAGAAGTTGAGGGTGGCGCGCCAGACAGAGCGCGAGAGAGGGGCAAAGCAAGGAGCTGTCAGTGCACAACAGCTAGTAGCAGTTTGTCTCACGCCACTCCAGGCCGCCTAAGCAACGCGGTTGGTCCGGGCTGGTGGCTGAAGAAGTGGACAAGCCATTAATAGGCAGTGCTCCGTATTCCGTATTCCGTGCTCCATTCGGAGGGCATGCTTCAGGCCCTGCTCGATTGTGTGATATGCGGGGGAATCCGCCGGTGCTCAGATGATGGCGCCCTGTCTAGCGCTGAGTCTTGGGGACGGGATGTGACCGATTTCGCTATAATAGTAGCATTTGATATCCCAACAAAACGATGCGACGTGCTCCGGGACATGCAGCCTTGGCTGGCTTTGTTATTTGTCATTTAATTGGGAAATACCACATGATGGACGTGATGAATCGAAAAGCAAGGGAGAATGAAGAGAAGAAGAAGAAAAAAAAAGAAAAGAAAACGAAAAAGAAAAGTAAAGTAAAACAATACATAGGAAATTATTGATTAAGATAAGATAAGAGTGACTGGACTATGTAGGCTCGCGGGCCGTTCTTGCCGCAGGTGATGTTGGGGGCGGCCAATGCTGCTGTCTCACTTGCCGCAGGCAAGAGCCACCAGCTGTGTGAGTTCAGCTTTCCATTCCTTTCTTTATTAGTACTATTATTACTATTATCATTACCCCCATTTCTTTTTTTACCCCAAATCAACTACCTGTACGACCTAATTAATATAAAAGGTACCTTTTCTAGGATATCCTATACATACATATTGCCCCAAGTCAGATCTCAGACCATCTTTTCCAATCAAAACTGCCCAGCCTCTATTTCTGGGACTAACATAAATTACGACCCAAGTCAGGACCTACGCTAGGAGCGAAATCCAAGACTTGATTCACGAATCCAAACCAAAGCCTTCGCTTCGAGCGGAGACGCCTGGTGGTCGCTTCGGCGAATTACATAGGCCCTCGACCCGGTGCGAAACGATACGAGGCAACCTGTCGAATCACGAGAGTACGGGAGTGCTGCAGATTCCTATTGCTCCAAAACCAATCGTCAGCATCCAGTCTTGGCTCTCTGACCCGCTGTGATCAGGGATCCCCGGTTTTCTCAAGAACTGCCAAAAGCAGCCGTAAATGGCCTCCCATTCGCCGAGCTATGACCCCCGAGAGGGTTAAGAGGGGGGGGACTCGTGATGAGACTTGGGGGCGTGTCGAACGATTTGTTTTAGAGAGAGAGAGAGAGAGAGAGAGAGAGAGAGAGAGAAAGGCCTGCCCTAGACCCAGAGGGAGTTGATTGGTGTTCGTAGATCGGCCGCCACTGGGTTGAATGAGGTCTTGCGAGATCCGCTGGCTGGTGGAGTCGGCTGCGAGGGCTCGGGATGCTAGATCGCCTGTTTAGTCCAATAGCTTTTCCCCCGACTTGGTTTTCGGCACTCATGACTGCCTCCCCGTCTTAGTTGCTGTGGAGCTACGGAGTAGTCTTTGGTTAACCCCGGCCGAGAGGGTTAGATCTTTCCAAAGTTCAATGCAAGGCAGTTGAGGGAGTGAGTAGTGATGGAGAGGATGGAGTCATGTTTGTTTTGACGCTCGTCTGCCTTCTGCTCGGCCGCCCATCTGCCTGTTTGCCCACTTCCGGCCACAAAGTCTTTCTTTGTCCTTTTTTTCTTCTTTGATTTGATTTGATTTGATTTGATTTTTGTTTTCTTAAATTTTTTTTATTAAATTTTTTTTTTTTTACCTCTTGAGCGTCTTTTGCTTCTCGGCATCTCTGGCAACGGCCCTACCCTCCACCAACAAGCCCTTCTTCTTTCTCACGCCATCCATGTATCTCTTGGCTACATTTTCCTTATCGGCCAATTCTCCGAGGTCCTCCAAGTCGTCTTCGGTAAACGGCACCCAGAACGGATCCTCATCCAGGATCTCGAATCCGGCAAAAATGAGCTGCGGCTGAGCCGCTCCGCTAGTCCGCTTGCGCATCTCATCTGCGAACCCGAAGCTCTCCGCCACCGGCAACATGGCTTGGATGGTGAAAAACGGCGTGCCCTCCTTCATTGCTTCGGCCACTACGCGGCCTCTGCGGCGGGTAAGCACATCGTATACTCGCCCCAACACTTCTGTAGACGTCTGGATTTCGACGGTGTACATGGCGAGCATGAGGCGGGGAGACCAGTCGAGGAAGGCTGCGCGTAGCGACGCTTGGAATGCCTTGATGACTTCTCCCGTAAGCCTGCTCAGCTTATCGCGGGCAGATGTATCGTCTTCCGGAAGGCTGAGAGACACGTCCTCGATGAAGACGGCGATTCCCTGCATGGGTTCGTTGCACAATGGTCCCTGTGCCGTTCCCAGCTGGAAAGCATACGTGATCTTGTCGGAGAGATGACTGGGCCAAAGTTTTTCGTCAGAGTCGGATACCGCATCAGGCGCCCTGGCTGTGGCAAAGATTTTCGGGAGGATGCCATCCGTAGTGGCGTCAATGAGCAGATTGGGGCCTGTCCGCCTTGGTCCAAATCCAGCGATTCGATCTATCAAGCCCTTCCATCCTTCGCGGCCTTTCCCAGTTTCCAACTCTTTCTGCAGCTGCGCCTTTAGCTCTTCTGCCGATATAGCCGCACCAGCAGTGAGCTCTGTATCAGCCTCGATGACCTCCTCTGTTTCTTCTCCTCCCACCTCCTCTGCCGACTTTCGCACGCTGTGCAAGCGCTTGATCGCATCGCCGTTCTTGAGCAGAAACTCCGTGACGTTTGTAGGCAATGGCTGCACGCGGATTGTCATTGTGACCTGCTTGGAGCTCGTAGAAGAAACCACAGTTCCGCGACCAAGCTCCTTGTTAGCGGCAGGGCGCATTTCCTCTGCCCTGACAATCGTCTCCCTGTACGGCACAATGGGTGCGCCGGCCTGGATATCGCACCGCGCGAACCTTTCCTTCAGATCCAACAGACACCTCTCGAGATGGAGTTCGCCGGCGGTCAGTAGGACGTGCTCCCCGCTTGAAAATTGCTCATACTCTGCGCACGGATCGCTCTGAACAAGCAGATGCAGCCCTTGAATCATCTTGTCGAGATCTGCAGGGTTTACCGGCTCGAGCGCGACGCGAACGATGGGTTTCCCGGCCAGGCTGATGCCCGCCAGGTTGACGGCGCCTTCAAGCTTGCTGCAGAGAGTTCCCGACTTGAGAATCTTGCCTTCCAAGCCTCCGATGCCAAAGACGACACCGGCGGGCACGCTGTTGAGGGTTTCAAGACTCCTTCCCATGAACATGTACAGCGCCTTGACGATGATTTGCTGAGGCTCGGGATTCGCGTGCGGGTTGGCGGGTGACCACTTGGGTGGAATGACGTACAACGTGTCTCCCACGGAGAGGGTTCCTGAGAAGATTCTTGCAAAGCCAATTAAATGCTCCGGGTCGACCTTTTCCTCCTCGGCAGCCGGTGTCACATCATCGAGACTGACAGTCCCCAACGTGTCGGCTAGACCATCCACCTCACCTTGATTGTTACCGGCGGCCGCTAAAGCGGCGGCCGCTGCACGCTTCTGTCGGGCCAACTCTCTCGCCTCTTCTCCGGTCATCTGGCCGGTGCGTCTCTTGTTTTCGGGGAGCTCGCTTTCGGGAACGGATACCATCTTGCTGACGTATGCGACGACGGGGTCTGACTTGCCGGTCTTGAACGTGACCATGGCTTCCCTGACTGATTTGTCCACGAATTCTGCATCTGGAGATTCGTCAATGACAGAAGGCATCCGCTCGGCTTGTGCCGCCGGGGGCGAAGGTAGCGATTCAATAACAGAGACCAGCAAAGCAGTTGAGAGCGGTAGCCACGAAGCGAACACGGTGGTCAGCAAAAGCCGCGGATCTCTTGCTCGGAGGATGTGGGGGGCAATCGTGATGTTGAGCGACTTTGTAACTTTTTCGAGGAGCACGGCATCTCCTTTGCCTCCGTCGGCTCCGATAGTGGCCTGGTAAACGGTCCAGACGGGCTCGAGCACCAGCTGAACGAACATGGGTTTGAGGTTGCGACCTTTGAGATGCTTCTGCCCAAGCACCTTCTTCGTCTTGGGATCCAAGTAGAAATTGCCCCACAGACACCTCTCCACGATGCCTCTCTTGATTCCCAGCTTCTTCTCATACAAACTTGCGAATTGCCGGCACGTAAATGCCCATCCATCGATGGCACTGCTGAAAATGACATTGTTCTTCTCTGGCGCAAAATACAAATCTTCATCGTCTAGTTCTTCGAATTGAAGGTCCCCGACCTCGCTGGACGCATCGCTCGCAGAGGCTTTGGTTGCCGCTGCAGCGTTTACGCGCTCCTCCATCTTCTCCCGCCAGTTGAGATCCTCTTCCATTCGCTCGCCCTGGAAGAAGCTGCCCAGGACCGCATTGACCTGCTCTAGGAGTTTGCTCAAGTGGACATATGCCTCCTGGGGTGTCATTTTGAGCTCCGTGATGAGTCTGTCGATCTTGTTGATCACCAAGAGCGGCTTGAGCTTTTCGATCCAGCTCTGTCGCAGAACGGTCACTGTCTGGCTGCAAACTCCTTCGACTGCATCCACCAACACGACAGCGCCGTCGCACAACCGAGAAGCAGTAGACACCTCACTGCTAAAGTCAATGTGGCCTGGCGAATCGATCAGGTTGACTAGATACTCCTTCGGCTCAGGGGTAGCGTCTGGGGCGGACCGTCTCAGCATGGAGAAGTAGAGTGAGATGGCGGATGACTCCATGGTGATGCCTCGAGTCTGTTCATCGGGTCTGGAATCGAGATAGCGAATCTTGCCGGCCAGCTTGGGAGATATGATGCCGTTGGTGGCCAACAGGGCATCTGTTAATGAGGTTTTGCCATGGTCAACGTGAGCCAGAATGCAGATCTATTTGTCATCAGTAAGACTTTCTTCGATACTTTGGCCTACGGAGACCGGCATAGCACATACATTTCGAACATCCCGAGACTGCTTCTGCAAGCTGGCCAACTTTTCTGGAGTCACAACCGGCATGGCGAGGAGATTGTGTGGTAGACTGGATTAGAGAGAAGAGAGAGGGGAAAACAAAAAAAAAAAATGTTATGGGGCGCAAAAGAGACTGATTGCTTCGTGATGCTCGCTGTCGCCCGCCGCTTTATCCAAAAAAGAAACGATAAGAAACGATAAGAAAAGAAAAGAAAAGAAAAGAAAGAAAGAAAACAACGTTTGTTTTCAGGTCACGTCTACTAGCGTCTATACAAGATCCCTTGGCTCGTTGGGCAAATGATAGTTCGACCTGGGAAAAAAAAAAAAAAAAAACAGAAAAGAAAAAAAATTAGAGATGATGACTATTATTTCGTTGGCAACTTTTTGCTCATCACCCATGCATGCATGACTCTTCCCCGGAGAACGTAGGAAAAAAAAAAGGCCAAGTGCCTTAATAAGCGACGAGCCAACCTCTCAGGGTCAACGTCTGCTTATTAATATAATAGGCCAAGTAACGAAGGTAGCGCGAGATTCAACTTCAAGCTTCCAGCCAGGTGGATGGATTAATGACGAGGTGTTAATTACATAAGTCGAAAAGGTTCAAAAAAGATGTTGGTCAAAGAAAAATCGCCACTGGTTGGTATGCTTTTTGCAATTGATTAGAGTAACAAAGTAGCCAGTACCTAATAGTAAGGTACCTAGTAGTACCTGATCCATAAATTTCTTGTAGGCAGCGCTCAAACCAGGCAAATTCTGCTGCCCCTCAAAGTCAAGTTCTCTCTTGACCCCTCCGTGTCATGTACTCGGAACCTGGCGGTGCTGCCCCGCCTCAAAATTTCTTGTCCACTTCTTATCAGCAAAAACTAATCGTTTATATGCATATCGCGTGCAATAAAGCATCATTTCAACATCGCTTAGACTTTTCATGCACATAGCGATGCACCAAGCCCTAACAAGTCACGAAAGAGGAAAATTCGTGAGAGCGTCGAGCCCCTCCCGCGCAAGGCGTTCAAAAAAAAAATTAATTAAAAAAAAAAAACGCTTGCCCCTCTCTCCCCAGCCTCGACAAGACCTCACGACGGGCGGTCAGACAACCATGGCGACGTACCAGAACGGAGGGGCTCCGGCCCGCGCGATTGCTGATGATAGCGACGTTGAGGAGGAAGCTTTGGTGGCCGAGTACAAGGAGCACGTCCAATACGAAGATGGCGACGAGCTCAGCCAGACGACATCCCTCAACATGGTCCAGCAGACCGACGATATCCAGTCCCGGCTCCTCCAGGCCGCGCAGCCGTTGGACTTTTCGGCGCCCTTGGATGTCAAGTTCCAGAGCTACGACTCATACTGCAGCCTGTTCCATTTCATTCTGAACTCGGACGGCCCGGTTGATCTCGAGCCCCCTTCGGTGCGTGTCACTCGGCCCAAAGGGCCCTGCTTGTTGTGCTGCTTGCTCGCTCTGTTGTCAGCTTTCATCGTTCCGCGGCTAACGTTTTTTTTTTTCTCTTCTTGTTTTGGGTTCTTCCTTCTTCTGGAATTGCAGTACTACTGGGCTTGGGACGTCATCGACGAATTCATCTACCAGTTCAACTCCTTCAGCTCTTACCGAAGCCGAATCGCGAGACAGGCAAACAATGAGGAGGAGATCCAGATCCTCCGCGAGAACCCCAACACCTGGGGCTGCTACAGCGTCCTCAACGTGCTCTACTCGCTGATCCAGCGGTCCCAGATCACCGAGCAGCTCGGTGCGATGAAGCGCAACGAGGACCCCATGGCGGTGGCCGGCGAGTATGGCTCAAAGAACCTGTACCGTATGCTAGGCTACTTTTCCATCATTGGTCTTCTGCGAGTCCACTGCTTGCTTGGCGACTTTGGCCTGGCTCTCAAGACGCTGGATGATATCGAGCTCAACAAGAAGGCCATGTTTGCCCGCGTCATGGCGGCTCACTTTACGACGTACTACTATGTCGGCTTCTCCTACATGATGCAGCACCGATATGCCGATGCCATCCGCATGTTCAGCCACATCCTGATCTACGTCTCGCGGACCAAGAACTTCCAGAAGAACGCCCAGTTCGACTCCATCACCAAGAAGAACGAGCAGATGTATGCTCTGATTGCCATCTGCGTGGCCTTCCACCCGACCAGACTGGATGACACCATCCACAGCGCCCTGCGGGAGAAGTACGGCGACCAGCTGCTGAAGATGCAGCGCGGCGGCCCCGAGTCGCTCCCCATCTTCGAGGAGCTGTTCCGCAGCGCCTGCCCCAAGTTCATCTCGCCCGTGCCTCCGGACTTTGACAACCCCGAGTCCAACATTGACCCCGTGGAGCACCACCTGTCCATCTTCATGGACGAGGTCAAGACCAACATGTACAGCCCCACCATCAAGTCGTACCTTCGCCTGTACACCACCATGGACCTGAACAAGCTGGCCGGCTTCCTCGAGGTGAAGCCCGACGAGCTGCGATCTTGGCTCCTGGTGACCAAGCAGCGCACCAAGCAGCTGCGATGGCAGGACCAGGGCCTCCTGGATGGTGAGCTGGTCAACGTCAGCGATCTTGACTACGCCCTACAAGGAGTATGTCTCCCCCCTCCCTCTCTTCCCTTTTTTTTGGAACCTGCATCTTACGGTTTCTTTCTTTCTTTTTTTTTCTTCTTTTTTTTTGCTGACACATCACTACTTTGTAGGACCTAATTCACATTTCAGAGGCCAAGGTTGGCCGCAAGTTGGTAGACTGGTACCTCCGCAACCTGTCCCGTACCTACAACTAGTAGTATGAGCAGATGGAGACAGGTCGAGTTACCCAGATAGGTGCCGGTACAAGAAATGAGAGCACGCGCGGCAAAACGGGAAATGTCGGAGGGAAGCTGGGCGGGTATACTGGATCAACTGGCCGGTTGCATGGCTATGGCGTCACGGAGTTGGTTGGAACTCGTATGAGGGCACGAGATTTGCTCGCAAGTGGCCCTGGGGGGGGAGGGCGGGGGGGAATACAACCTCTGAGGAAGAAGAATCTTTGTAGAGTGTTCATAATGCTGGTGCGAATTACGACTGAAACAAAACAAGGAAAGGATTGTACAAAATTGACTATAAAACCCGATGGGACTTGGCTCTAGCGAAGTGAGGAACGATGGGCTTCCTTCTCCCGAGAGCCAAGGAAGGATTTGCCGTGGCGGCAACGACGAGGAAACAAATGCCAACTCATTTCCGAGACGAAGACTGCCGCAAGCTAGATACATTAGAGTTTACATTATCCTTCCTGCCTGCTGTCTTGTTCATCGGGGGGAGTTGCCTCATCATTTCAGCACAGCCTCCTTGTGCGGGACAGGGCATGCCAGGGTGCCACAGAACGAGGAGGACTCGCAGACACGAAAGGCCTGGACGAAGGATGTTGGGTTTGACTTTGGCTCTAGCCTGGCTTGCTTGCCTAAGTTGGCGGTTTTGAGAGGGCGGGGAGAGAGGCAAAGAGAGTAGCACAACTAACTACTAGGTAGTAGTACTAGGTAGGTACTACTAGGGTCATAACTGAGGCAACCTACTACTCCGTACTAAGAGGTATCCAAGGTGAAATAAAGCTTGAAGCTGGAAATTCTCGAGCTGACAGAATAAGTTGGTGCTAGTGCTACGGGGTGTGAGAGAAGCATTAAGGTTTTGAACTAGCTAGGGCTGAGAAAGGAACAAATGGGTCGGAAAGCAAGGGTTGCCATGTTAAGTTGGGATGAAAAGATGGGCGCACTGGGAGGAGGGCGTGCGTGAAAGGGGGGAGAAAGAAGGAGAGGTCAGGTGAGCAGCGGGCACCAGGGCTCGCGCGATTGGCCGCGGCGATGACACGACATTTGCCATTTTGCGTTGCCTGGGATTCATGGCCCTTGTCTGTCTCGGGGTGTTGTGCCCTCTTTTTATTGTTCTGCCATGTTGTCGTGACGTATAAAACTCGCGCGCGAGAGAGAGAGAGAAGGAGAGAGAAGATAGAGAGGGAGAGAGAAGGAGAGAGAAGATAGAGAGGGAGAGAGAAGGAGAGAGAAGATAGAGAGGGAGAGAGAAGGAGAGAGAAGATAGAGAGGGAGAGAGAAGGAGAGAGAGAGGGAGAGAGAGGGAGAGAGGGGGAGAGAGAGCAGCGCAGGGAAGCCACGCAAGGGCGCGCAGATATTGCATTTTTGCAACACACCGGGTTGATGGTGGATGGATGGATGGGAGTGGCCTCCCGATCGGCAGCATGTGATTGATTCATGCGATGCGCCATCCGAAAAAAAAAAAAAAAAAAAAAAAAAAAAAAAAAAAAGCCCTCCAATAATCAACTCGTGCTTTTCCAATAAATAATAAAAGTAAAAAAAAAAAAAATAAATAAATAAATAAATAAATCAAAACGGCCAGCCAGCCCAGCGATTAGCTGCCTTCCTTGGCGCCCCCCTGCCTAAAGTAAAACCTTTTTTTTTTTCAAGTCGGACGCGATGCCAAGACAAGGGACGGCATGGGTGTGTGTATGTGGCTTTGGCTAATACGAACAAAATTGGCTGTGCAAGTTTTTATGTTTTGCAAAATAGCAATAGCATGATGTTATTGCTTTGTGGTTGGATGGATGGATGGATGGATGGAGGGAGGGAGGGAGGGAGGGAGAGGTGGTGGCGTTGTTGTTGGCAGATAAGGTAGGAGGGGTCTCTCTCTCTCTCTCTCTGTCTCTGTCTCTCCCCCCCCCCCTCCTCCTTGGGTATCTGCTGCGTCCCTTACTGGCCTCTCCGTCGGGCCCCTTGTGTGTTGTTTTGTCTTCCTTGCACGGAGTCATATATAATGCCACCAGGCAACAATGATGATAAATAATTGCGGACTCGTGCCAACTTTTGTATCTTGTAGACGCGATGAACCGGGGGGAAGAGGGGAAGAGAGAGAGAGAGAGAAAAGGCCAAGCTTCTTGGCGTTTGTAACTGTACGCTGCTGATTTATAAGGACTCGGTGGTTTTTGTAACGCCCAGCTGAGGTAAAGAAAAAAATTAAAATAAAATTAAAATAAAAATAAATATTAAATAAAATAAAAATAAATATTAAATAATAAAATATAAAAGCGTGGCTTCGCTGACCGTGTGCAATTCTTGCGTGAGACTTGATGTGCCGCATCTTCATGCGCGCGAATGCCGGCAGATTGGGTTGGGGGGGGAGGAGGCCGGCCAGCAAATAGCAGTACGTACTATTATGTAGTACTCCGTAAGCAACGGGATTTTGCCCCATGGACGGGGAGGGAGGGCATCTTTGGATCTCTCACCTTTGTTGGGATTGCAAGGAACTCTCTCTCTCTCTCTCTCTCTCTCTCTCCGTATATACTACGTAGTACTAAGTACGTATGTAGTCAAGGTAGGTAGTATTGTGCAAACTTGGGTACAAGATTGATTCTTGCTTCAATTTTTTTTTCCCTTATTCCCTCCTCTCTTATTAAACAGGTTTCCTTTTTTCCCTTTCTTCTCCAGTCGTGAGCTCTTCTTTTTGCGGTTGCATCGTCGCTGCTGTTATATAAAACCACCCAACTTGGCTCTGATGCGCTCGGTTCCTCTTCTCATCTCCAGAGGCATTCGAAATCGTCCGTCTGCTGCACGTTGCGAGACGCAACTGGCAATACGAACAGCACAGAGACGTCTTGGCATATTCCTGTCTTTTTTTTTCCCTTCTATCATTTCCTTTTTATTATTAGTATTATTATTATTATTTCTCACATAGCCTCGTTGCCGAAACCAACCTGAGCTTCCTTTTTACACACACCGCCATTACGCTTCGTGCCCGGGGGGTTTTCTGCCTGGAGCGGCCTGTAAGCTCGTGCCGGTCTTTTTTTCTCTTGTACCTACTACCTACTTCTGGTAGTACTAAGGTACGTACTAGTACGTACTAATACGTACTATATACCTACCTAGTAGTACCTTAGGGGCGTGCCCTGAGCCTGAGCGAGTCATCATCAGCGCCTTTGCGCTCAACAGGAGTCAATCAACGCAAGACGGAAAGAGAAGAAGAAGAATAATAATAATAAGCCAAAAAAAATCACGAAAAAAAATAATCACATAATTGTGAATACATAGGCGTCCCAGCCTGATCAGCCAAGAGTGGAGCAAGCAGCAATAAACAAAGCGGAAGCAAAAGGGGGGGGGGGGGGAGTGAAAAGCCGTTTTGCTTTCTTGATCAGTGCGGCGCCCAGCCCCCCCCCCCCCCCCTTTCGGCTCTAAAGTTGGTCAAACTCTCCAATATTGATTCTGGCGGTACCACCACAAAGCCTCTTCTCTCTTCTCATCTCATCCCTCCCTTGTTTTTTTTTTCTTTTTTGTTTTTTCTTCTTTTCTCCATCACGGGCAAGTCACAGCTTTTTCTTCCTCTAAACAACAACAAAAAAAAAAAACAACCCCCAACCAGCCGCTGCCGAGTCCACTCAAGGTGTAACCGCAACATTCATCATCAGTGTACCTGTGCTTGCACCGCGTCACCGGCAACAATAAACAAAAAATATAAAAAATATATAAAAAAACACCCCTTCAGCGAATCGACTGGACCGGCGGCCCCTCGTGGCTCGATTATACCCAAAAGGTAGGGTAGGTTAGGCAGATAACAAGGTACTGCTGCTGCTACTACTCCGTACTGCTCTCTCTCTCTCTCTCTCTCTCTCTCCCCTCCAATATCTCGGCACCGGCTGCGGGGGGGGGTGTGTGTGTTTGTTTTATACGTCGGAAAGCGGAAGAGGCGTATCGTTGGAGGAAGACGGCCAAAATAAATAAATAAAATCAAAGAAAAAAAAAAGAAAAAAAAAGAAGTAAAAGAAAAGGAAAAAAAAAAAAAAGCACACCACCCTAGCCCTAAAGGGGGACGGACGTGGGATCCCGACAATAAATTAGAGGGTGCTGCTTGTTTTTATGCTTGTTCTTGCTTGTCGACGATCCGTGCATTTCACCACCACCACCATCATCACCGCCCATCATCACCACCCATCATCACTGCCACCATCACCGCCACCATCACCGCCACCACTGCTGCTACAAACTACAAACTACAAACTACAAACCACTCCTTGCCCAAGTCTGCCCTATTTTTTTGGGGGGTTTGTTCGTCTGTTGGCAGACAGACAGACCGGGAATCGGGAACCAAAGACAAGACCCAAGCAGAGACGACGACGCGTTGGCTTGGGGGCAAGAAGGTTGCTTGCTGACAAAGGTGCCCGGACATCCGCTGCTGCATTAGCACCGAGTAGGCTCGACCTTTTTTTTTTCTTTCTTTCTTTCTTTCTTTTTCTTTCTTTTTTCTTGCCATCTATCCTTCTCTCTCTCTCTCTCTCTCTCCGTCTCTCTCTCCCTCTTTTTTTTTTTTTCAAGTTTTGGTTTTGGTTTTGTCTTTTGTCTTTTGTTTTGGTCTTGTGTTGGATGCTGACCTCCATCGAGGAAGGAGCGCAGGAGAACAGGATAACCACATCTGGCGGGTGCATCCATCCATCCGTCGTTGGTGAAATTTTTTTTTTTTTAATTTTCAATTTTCAATTTTCAATTTTTTCTTTTTTAAAAAATTTTTTTTTTTTCATCTTTATTTTTTATTTATTTATTTTTTTTTTTTTTCATTTTTTCCAACTTTTTTTTCCCAGAATTTTTCTTCTTCTCTCTTCATTTTCCCATCGCAAACCGACTCGCACCCCCCCCCCCCCCCCCTCGCCGGTTTCTGCCTTGTTTACTCCTTCTTCTCTTCTTCTCTCCTCCGGCTAGTAGGACAAAGGCCCCTTTCCCGAGCGTCTTCGCAACTGCGTCCTCCCTCCCTTCCTCACTTTCTCTCTCTCTCTCTCTCTCTCACACACTCTCTCTCTTCTCTCTCTCTTCTCTCTCTCTTCTCTCTCTCCCGGGGCGGCGCCTTCATTCCATCCCTCCCTCCCGCATTTTCCGCCGCCTGTCATTTCCCCCTGCTCCTTTTTTTTTTTTTTTTTTTTTTTTTTGCGCCTTGATCGCCGCGACATTCTTCTTTCACGTCTTCGTCTCGCCTGCGCTTCTTCTCTCTGTCTCGGGAACCCGGATCCTAATCTGCACCTTCCCGAAAGGCCCGTCTGCCGTGCTGCGCCAGCTCGGCATCTTGGTGCCGGGGCCGTCGATTGCGTGTCTTGCTGTTTTTCTTTTCCTCGGCCTCACCCAGAGCCGCACGCAGCATATACATAAAAGACGCCAGCATCTTTTGGTTTTCTTCTTCCTTCTCTTTGCAATCATTCTTTCCGCCCTGCTTCTCATTCTTTTTTTTTCTTTTCTTTTCTTTTCTTTTCTTTTTTCTTTTCCCTTTTTTTCTTCTTCTTTTTTCTTGGTTTCGGTCTTCAAACCCTCCATCTTCAACCAACAAGAGTTTTCGTTCGTTGGCCGAGCGCAGAATACATACGTGTACGCCTTGATAACCTTTTCTTTCCCCTTGCCATTCTTCTCGTGTCGGATTTGTACTTCGAACCAGCTCTCACCATACATGCATAGTATCCATTCACCACCTGGTCGTGGACAGCGGAGTGAGCCACCAAAGCCGGCCCTCGTGGCCGCAGAGCATCCAGGCTAACAGCCGACAGAACGAGACAGCAAAAAGGAGGGCAGGAAGCCAATTCATCATGCAGTCGCTCAAGACGCCTCAGGCTTCCGACTCGGACGTGTCTCCGTCGTCGGCGGCGCCGCCGAAGCAGTTCCATGAAGAGTACTTCCCCCCATCCGATGCCAGTGGCAGCCAAAACTCGGTGCCTCTCGCCTCGAGTGCTAGCGACACGTCTTCGCGGCGACACTCGAGCATCAGCTTCGCCACTGAACTGCCAAAGCCCAATGGGGCCCCGCTGAGCAAGACCGTGTCGGCCTCGTCCGCCGGCAAGCGGCGGGCCCTTGGTGTTCAGAAACGACCGTCGGACGGTGCCAAGGGACGGGCTCCATCTCCGCCGCACAGCAGGTAAGCCGTTAAATTTTTTTTTATTCGTTGTCGTTATTTCGTTGGGGAGCTCTCCTTTCTACATTTCGCTCCTTGTCCTCTTCTACACGCATCCCATCTCGACATCGTGTGCGTGTGCGTGTTTCCTCTGTGTTCCCCATCTTTGATGCTGCCTGTCCCCAGAACGGTAATGCGGCAACTGGTTGAGCGGTGCCGTGGAGAATCCAAGGGCGCTCTCCAAGACATTGTGCTCGGCGAGGTGGACCGTGTTCCCATTTATGAGAGACACGTTTGTGCTTCTCCCCGGGCCTTCTTCACGCACATTCTCGGCACAAAATTGCCGGCCAAGGATGGGCAATCCGTCTCCCTTGTCTTCCCCTCTTTCCAAAGCGCCACTGCTGCGGCAGTCCTTTCCTGGGCTGAAGCACGGGCTCTTTCTTGGGAACGCATGTCGTCTTGGTTGAGCGGCATGAGTCGCGATAGTGTCCAGCCCATGTGGGCCGACCAAAAAAAAAAAGGCTTCGATCCCCACGCTAGCGGCACTCCTTGTTTCCTCCCTGAAGGGGGGATTCCGGTCGAATCTTGTGAGGCCGCCCAGGGGAACTGTGAGTGCATTCATCTCGGGGCGACCAGAAGCCAACCTGCTGGGCGTGGCCAAGTTGGTCGCACCTCTCCGGCGCTGTGCCATCATATGACCCTGTCTGTTTGGCTGGTCTTCCACGCCTCTGCAAATCGCCTCCTCCTCTCCCAACCAGGACCAACTTTTGCTTCCATGGTCTCGTTGTTGCAAAGGCGAGCAAAGGCCACCCGCCCCACTGTCCTAACAGCTTCTCGTTGTGGCTTTTTTTTGTCTTACCCCGCCGGCACAAGATGAGGTGGCTCGCATATTTTTTTTTTCTTTCTACTACTGCGGTGGAACTCTGATGGAGCTATCCCAACCCGTCCGCAACCGCCAAAATCTCCATCCTTTTTTACTTCTCACACATGCCCTCGTTCTTGGCATTTACGTATATTTCCCTCGTTGACCATCGGGATACTCTTGGGCTCTGTTATGTCTCATACTATTTTGATCCATTAGACTTCTTTTCGTCCCCCTTTCCTTGTCCCCCCCCCCTCCTCTCTTGCGCTCGTATTCTCTAGTTTACGCACTCGTTGAACCCCCCCGGGCGACTGTGTCAACACCCTCGTTGCCCTCATACTACAACGGGAATGGCGACGCTAACCTCACAACCGCACGACAGATTTCAGCGCCATGTTGGCTTTGACAATGTTCCCAGCGGCGAGACGTCTAAGAAAGTTCCCCTGTCGCTCGTGCTCAACGTCAGACACGATGGGTATCAGCCGCGCCGAAGATCGCGCACCTTCATGGTGGGCATTGACGAGCACTCATACTCGGACTATGCCATTCAATGGCTATTGGACGAACTCGTCGACGACGGCGACGAAATCATCTGCGTGCGTGTCATTGAAAAGGACATGCGACTTGGCGAAAAGTCGTACCATAGCGATGCGCAGCAGGTCATGAAGAGCATCCTGGAGAAGAACGGCAGTAACCGTGCCGTTTCCTTCATCCTCGAGTATGCAGTGGGCAAGCTACACGCTACCTTTCAGTCGCTAGTAAGTGGTTGCCTAATCAACGGCCCTTTCTTCTTCTTTTTTTTCTTCTTCTTTTTTTTTTCTTCTTTTTTAATTTTTTTTTCTTCTTGTCCATCATTCACTGTCCGGCGTCCAGCCTAACCATTGTCCGTTTCCAGATCCAACTGTACCAGCCGGCCATGCTCATCGTGGGCACTCGAGGGCGATCCCTCGGCGGCCTCCAAGGCCTCGTCAACAATCGCAATTCGTTTTCAAAATACTGTCTGCAGTACTCGCCCATACCCGTCGTCGTCGTGAGACCTACCGAGAAACGGAACAAGAAGAAGGCCAAGCGCACCAACGACAACACGCGACAGACGTATGTCAGCATGCTAGCCGCTACCCATGGCAAACACGAGGCCGATAGCGAGGCTAGCAGCACCTACGAGTTGGAAGTTCAAATCCCGCCCGACGAGGAGGCTCACCAAGTAGCAAAGGTTCTGGGCCTGCCCGCGAAATTCGACCCCACCATCAAGCCTCTGCATGAGTCGGTGTTGATGCGTTCAAAATCTCCCGATGCCGTGGCCGGCCCTCGGACGAGCGCTGCGCGCCGAGTCGTCTCGGACGCCTCGCCACCCAGCGCTCCCAATAGCGATGACGAAGAGGACGACGAAGAGGGAGAGTTTGAGGTCATGACGGGGGTAGAAGCGCTGAACCAGCAGCAAAAGCTAGATCAGCTTCACAAGATGGAGGTTAGCGAGGCAGCCGCCCTGAAGCAGGGCATGCACACGGAAGAGGACGACGAGTCGGACGAAGCCCAGGGGCGGAATTCCGGAAGCTCGTCCTAGAAGACGCGCGCCGGCCCAGGCCGTGCCCCCCCGGCCCAGAACACGAAGGGCCCCGAGGACACTACAGCAGCGGCTCCGGATGCGGGCGGCGACGATGACGCCGTGGTTACAATGAGGGGCGGCGGCGACTCCAGCCCTCGCCGTCGATATCGCCGCAGGGCGACTTCGACCCAATCCACGTCCTCTCCATCATGTGCGCCGTCTACTTCGAGAGCACTAGATATGGATGTGGCGTCGGCACCGTCCGTCTTGGGGTCATCGGCTTTGAGGCAGCCAGCTCCGGGACAGCCAAGCTCAAGGGCGCATGGTTAGCGAGCGTCGGTTTTGACGGTTGGGCCCTCCGTGGCCGGTCCCTCCGGAGCAGGGCCCGCAGGAAGAGAGCCTTCAATGGCGGGGCCATCAACAAACAAACCTCTGGAGCCGTTGCAACCCAGTGCTGCCTCGTCGGCCGGGGCCGCCAGGGCCAGTTCTTCGAGAG
The DNA here is from genome assembly GCA_020631695.1 of Trichoderma cornu-damae. Classification (NCBI taxonomy): domain Eukaryota; kingdom Fungi; phylum Ascomycota; class Sordariomycetes; order Hypocreales; family Hypocreaceae; genus Trichoderma; species Trichoderma cornu-damae. The sequence continues at coordinate 1,703,896 of CM036093.1, forward strand.
TCGGATCCTGGGGATCTCCGATAGCCAGGCCGCCAACGGCTGAAGTTGCCAGGGACAGAGCTTCATGCCCCGAGCCATTGACGGCTGATTCTCCAAGGGCTCGACCGGTGGTATCATGGTCATCGGCGCCTCAGCTGCCTCTAGGTCTATCCTCAATGTGCAGACAACCAACAGCCGGATTCTCCAGTCCTGGGCCTTTGGGATTGGGCGGACCTTCAACAGCGGCGTCTTCTCACTCGATGCCGGAGGCTGAATCGGCGAACACGCAACCGCCAACGTTGATGGAGCAAGCCGAGAAGAACAAGCTTTTGCGGACCACGTCTATCAAGCAGTATAATGAAATGGCGGCGCAGGCCTCGAGGGCGTCTGATGTTGCAAGGATATGCTCGCCACAGTCTCGTGGCAAACAGAAGATGGGGGCAGAGAGGCCTCTTGATGCAGCTCCACGCCCGGCTTGGTTAGACAATCTGTCCTTGGTTGATCAGATTGACAGGCTCAAGGCGGAAACGGGTTCGAAGACGAAAGCGCGGCCGGTGCGGCAGCATCCCCTGATGCAGCGGCCTCCCCCGATTCAGCGGCCTCCCCTGACGGCGTATCCTTCTCCTGCGCGCTGCTCTCCTCTTGCACCCCCGAATTTCTCTCGGCCTTCGTCCCTGCAACACGTTACCAGGGGGCCACCACAAGGGGGACCACCGCAGCGGCAGATAAGAGGCCCACAGCGGCCACCGCATTGGCCACAACAGCAGCCAACTCGGCCGCGGCAGCGGCAGCAGCAGCAGCAGCCAACCAACATTTGGCCGCGCGCTCGTGTCGAAGCAAGCCTCGCTGCGCAAAGCTTGGCATATGTGCCAGAAGTCTCTCGAGAGGACCTCCTGGTGATCGAAAGCGGCAGAGACCAGAGCCACACGATGATAGAACTACAAGATAACCGTAACAAAGATGCGGCAGCGGATCTCGACAGAGGCGACGGAAGTGCCTCGTGCTTGGGATTCTAGAGGAAATTATTCAAGAGGGATCGATGAGAGCATTGCAAACAATTGCTGGTGGTCTGGCAGTGGACTGGGAACGAGAACTCGAACACACACAAAACACGAACGAGCACAGGTAGTTTTCAGGTTTAGCGATTAATGATTGATAGATAGAGCATTGATCAATAGAGCGGTGGATTATGCCCTTGTTATGCTCCCATGACAGCACAAGGCACGAACTCGAGCATGGTCTGACGTGAACTCGTCATGGTAAGGTGGCGTTTCCTTTTTTTTTTTTTTTTTTTTCTTAGCACGCCGAGCACCCGTATATCCATTGCGAGCGAAGATGCCGAATGACTGACCACTGAGCCACATATGGATAAGCAGCCACTCGCCTCTGCTGCGGATGCCCCGTATGGAGTGCGTGACCTGCCTATGCATCTCGTACAAGCATGGCATGGCCGTGGGTGGTGTGGGCTGGGCGAAGCAAATACGAAGCGGTGCGAGAACAAGCAAGAGAGAGCTAATAAATCCAAGCCCCCCCCAAAAAAAAAGGTTGTAAAAAACGTACTCCGCTCTCTCTCTTACAAACGAGGTCAAGGCCTTTTATGAGAACTTTTTCTATTTAAAAAAAAAAAAAAAAAAAAAAACCCCAAGGGAACATGTTGGGGGGTCGGACACAGAGTGGCTCTATGGCTGTTGAGGGTTTTTTTTTTTTTTTTTTTTTTTTCCCTACAGATCGCATAACTTGTACTTGTTACTTTTGCTACATGTGCTGCTGGCAAGGCACGGCAACGGCAAACGGCAATGGCAACGGCAACGGCGCAGGTACCGGTACATGTGATTCTGATTATCAGTGAGGTTACTATAGGTACTATAACCAGGTGCCTATAAGGTACTAGACCTGCCTACCAGGCACCTACCAGCACCTACTAGAGGTGCCCTAGTAGGTTCCTTAGCCCTGGGTCCCCGGATGCAGACGGGACTCGGGATCGTTCATTCTCTTTCTTTTCTTTCCTTCTTTCTTTCTTTCTTTCTTTCACCTTTCTCATCCCTGTTTCTTGTTCTGATTACGATTTTTCTCTTCCTAGCGGAGTGCATACGATCTAGAGTTTTTTTTTTTTTTTTTTTTTTTCCCATCAACCCAATCTTTTCCAATCGGCTCGGCTGTTCGTCGCTGTTTTTTTTTGAGACGGTCCGACGTTGGACTAGGATTGTTTGCGTGCGATAAATACCGGCGCTCGCTTTATCAGTTCGGTTCTTTTTTTTCCCATCCTTTTTTTCTTCTTTGATTCGATAACCCTCAAGGACCTTTTTTAAAAAAAAAAAAAAAAAAAAAAACCTCGCCTTCACCTCGGGAGCCTTGTCTTTTTGCTGCCTGCCTACGAAACAACCTTGGCGAAGAAGAGGCGCGGGCTCACGCCTCTGCTTGGTCGAAAGCCCTTTCTTTCTTTTACTTTCTTATCTATCACCACTGCTTGCTGCGGCTGACGTATTGGTGGGGGGGGCGGGAACGCGGGTTTGGACGACCAACTGCGACGGACGACAACCCGAACGCTTGGGATTGGCGAGAAGAAGGAAAAGGGGGGAGGAGGGGAAGGGAATATATATATATATATATATATATATATTTGCGACGGGACGAGAGAAGGAAGCTGTCGGAGTTGACCGGCAGCTAACAGCTGATCGATCCAAGCAGAAAGAGGGGAGAGGCGATCAAACCAGGGAAGAAGAGGAAGAGGAAGAGGAAACACGGGAGGAAGAGGAACAACACCAACGACCGGCGCAAATGTGGCCCTTGTCCCTGTCGTCCTCCTGCGGCCGGAACCAGAATGCCTGCGCGCCGCCCAACCCCAACGCCGTGACGGCCGCGGCTCTGCTCTCCGCGCTGCCCTTCGCCGCCGTCTTCATCGCCGCCAACGCCGTCGCCGTCCGGCACGTATTCCCCCGCCTGAGCCGCGCGGCGCACGACGACGTCCGCGACGGCGAGGGCCACGTCCTCCCCGCGAGCGCCCCCGCGGCGCTGCGGCAGGTCCACGCCGAGCACGGGCGCAAGGGCTGGCGGAGGCGCGGCGCGGCGTGGGCCTTTGGCACGACCGTCGGGCTGGCGGCGACGCTGGGCGCGCTGGTCATGGCGGAGGTTGTCGGGGCGGCCGACGCGGCGGCGAGGAGCCTGGCGCTGAGGGTCACGGTGCCGGCGCTGCTGTTCATGCTGGTCGTGCTGATCCCCTGGCTGGAGTGCCGGTCCCTGGTGTCGAGCGCGGGATGGAGCTTCCAGAGGACGGCCAAGGGGAGGCTGCCGCGGGCGGCGCTGGGCCTGCAGTCGGCCTTGTTCGGCGGCTGGCTGCTCTTGTTTTGGTCCATGGGCGGCGTCGTCCCCCGGGCGGAGGCGCTGATGCGGTCTTCGCCGCCGCCGCCGCCGGCCGCCGGCAGGGCGAGCGGGGGCTCGGGCGAGGACCTGACGAGGGCGTGCCTGGAGAGGGTCGGCGTGGTGGGCATCTCGCTCATGGCGCTGCTGTCGGGGTTTGCGTCCGTTTCGTCGCCCTGGCACACGCTCGGCAGCGCGGACGCGAGGCGGCGCAGGCCGTTGACCGAGGCGGACGTGAGCCGGAAGCAGGCGGGGCTGGACGCGACCGGCGAGATGCTCGCGACGAAGCGCCACAGGCTGCGCTATCTGGAGAGGAAGGCCGCTGCCGAGGCGCCGGGCGGGGGGGCCAAGGCGCCGGGCGGGGGGGCCAAGGCGCCGGGCGGCCGGCTCGTCGGCCTCGTCATGGGGTCGCTCCGCGGGCAGTCGGGCGAGCAGGCCGAGATGCAGACGCTCAAGGTGGAGATTGCCGGCCTGGAGGCCATGGAGGCCAGCCTGTCTTCCAACCTGGAGCTGATGAGGAGCCGGCGCGCGGCCGCGGCCCGGGCGTCGACGGCGCTCGGCCGCCTCCTCCTCGTGCCGTCGTACGTCTTCAGCGCCTACTGCGTGTACCGGATCCTGGCCACGTCGCTGACGACGCTCCGGCGGGCGTCCTCGCCCTCGGCCAGCTTCGCCAGCAGCGACCCCATCAACCGCTTCCTGGGCCTCCTGGCGAGGCACTGGGATCCGAAGCTCGACCAGATGGCCTGGGCGCGCGTCATCAGCTTCGCCCTGAGCGGCGTCATCCTGGCGGCGAGCGCAAACAGCGCGATCCAGACCTTTCACTTGTTCGCAAAGTGGACGCCAGGCCTGCTCCGGCACGCCCAGGCGAACCTCGCCCTGGCGGTCGGCCAGGTCGCCGCGACGTACGTCATCTCCGCCAGTCTGCTCCTGCGAAGCCAGCTTCCGGGCGAGGCGAGGTCTGCGGTGGGGGGTGTATTGCGAGGGGCGCTGACGCCGGCCTTTGTCGACGGCTGGTTCGAGGGCTGGTTCCTCCTCGGGAGCGCGGTGACGGCCGTCGGGCTCTGGGTTGGGAGGAGGATTGGGGGCGTGGGGGGGGAGGACGAGTGGGATGAGTATGGGATGGAGGAGATGGGTGCCAAGAGGTCTTGAATTTTTTTTTCTTCTTCTCCCCCCTTCTTCTTCTTTCCTGTTTACTTTATTTCTCCCTTTTTTTTTTGAGAGAGAGAGAGAGAGGGACTTTTTTTTTTTTTTTTTTTTCCTTTTTTCACAAATAATACACAATCCTGGCGCGTCATCATTCTGAACAAGGCAAAGCAAAGCAAGGCAAAGCAAGGCAAGGCAAAGCAAGGCAAAAAAGTAAGGCATAAGCAACCCGTTTCCCCCGTCTATCCGTCTACCCAGGCGGTCTCTCCTGTCCCGTCCCGTCCCGTCCACCTACGACACCAACAACGCCCAGCTCCCTGCCAATCCGGAACGATTCCAGGATGGAGCCCCAGGCAGCCTGGCTGGTAAACTCGAGCGCTCCGCCCCCCTTCCGCTCTCCCGTCCGGACCTCCTCCTCGGTGAACCACCCCCATTCGACGTGCTCCCTTGGATCCGTGGCGACGGCGTCGCTCTCGCTCGCTGTGGCGAGGAAGCTGACCTTGCCCCACGTCTCCCCCGTCTCGAGAAACGTCGTCATCTTGACCGTCGTCGTCCCGCCGCCCTCCGCCTCCACCTCCGCCTCCTCCTCCTTTGCGTCCTCGTCTTCCGGCTCAATGCCCCAGTTCGCCACCAGCGGCGAGTCCAAGTCCTCCGGCCGCCGCGTCGTCCCCACCGAGGCGTGGAGGCGGCTTTCCCGGAGGCCCGTCTCCTCCCACAGCTCGCGGGCGGCGGCGTCCAGCAGAGACGCGTCCGAGGCGTCGACGGAGCCGCCCGGGGCCTCCCACTTGAGGGGGTACGAATCTGCGGGCGAGCGGCGGAGGAGGAGGACGCGAGGCCGGCCTTTGGCCTCGCCTCGGGGCTGGCGAAGGACGAGCACGCTGGTCATGAGGCGGGCGATGGGGGGCTGACGGCTGGAGGAGAGCGCTTCGGGCGGTTGGCTTGCTAGGGGCGCGAGGGGGGCTGACGTGGTGTATGTGTAGGGGGCCATGGCTGCTTTTCGAGATGGCGCAGCGTTGGATTCGAGGGCTTCGACGCGACGGGCTCGGAGATTGAGATAAAGTCAACAAACAACACCATGTCTGAGTGCCGGCCAGCCAGCCAGCCAAATATGTTGGGAGATTCGAGGCCGGCGGCGGTCTAGACAAAAAAGTCGGACGAGCGCGCATTATTATTATATATCATTTCCGGGCACGCTGAGCACAGGCAGCAACCGGTACGAGCAAAAACATTCCTTCCGCCTTGCTGCCTGTTTAACAGGCAACAGCACCATTCTCTCGGCCTCACAATCAAGCACTCATATATATATTTTTTTAACAATCCCTGGTCTTTTTCTTCTTCTTCTTCTTCTTCTTCTTCTTGGGTTTGGTTGCCTTGGCCCTCAATTAAATAGATTCGCTTCAAAGCGGCTACGTACGGCCCCCTTTACCCGTGTCTTTTGTATTATTTTTTTTTTTTATTGCTTTACCCGCCCAAGTGCCTCCTCTCAGCTCTAGCCATGGCGCATTCATGCCCCGCCCATTCTCTCTCTCTCTCTCTCTCTCTCTCTCTCTCTCTCTCTCTCTCTCTACGGCTTGCATGAAGTCTGTCCATTCCAAGCTTTTTTTTTTTGTCTTTTTTTTTTGTTGGTTGCAACCTCCCTGTCAAATGACCGAGTAAAAGTCAAAGAAGAATAAAAGGAAAAGAGGAAGAAGAAGAAAAGAAAAGAAAAGAGAAGAAAAAAAAATCACAAAAAAGACAAATTGTGCAGATGGTTCCCCAGTTTTTTTTTATGTTCCCCCAAAAGAGCCCGCAGATGAATAGATAGTCCTGCTCCTTTCTCATCAACACTGCAATAAACCGTGAGCCGGTCATCATCATTCTTCGAAAGCTGATCGTTAAAAATCATCTCTCCTTCCTTTTCAATCTTTGTTCCGTCCCGCATAAATGAATCTCATGAGATGAAAAGAGAAGAGAGAAAAAGAAAAAAGAAAACTTGTGTCGTTTTTCACCCACGCCTATCCGTCGTCTCCTGCCCTCAAAGGTCACCATGGCCACATATGGCGAGCAGCTTCGACCGATTTTCATTATATCCGTCCGCCAAGTAGCAAACAAAGCTCCAACAAAGCTCAGCTGGCAAGCATGGGTAGGGCAAGTATCGCTGTGATGGGCCGGGCCAGTTGATGCATCCGAGTGGCCATGAATGTAAAATCATCCTTGGCATCAGGGACGGCATCATCTGGCTTGCCGAAAAGTAATGAGCCATATCCAAGCGGTTTGCAGCCTGGAGGTAGGCGAGAATCGAGGCCGTGAGAGCCTTCCCCGCAAAACTGTAAAGCATGGAAATCGGAACAAGTGAACACGATGTCAGGACCGGATCCGCTAGCATAAATCTTGCGACGGCATCTCTAGTCATGAAAACCGAAAGGAAATGGAGATGAAATTTTACAATCGCTCTTTTGTTTTGCTTTTTGTTTTGTTTTTTTGTTCGTCCTTTTTTACACTCGGCCTGTACGTCCCTTCTTGCCGCCGGTTTGGACGGTAGTCCAGCCGTCCTCCTCAGCAGCAGGGGCTGGGGCATCGCCCTCTGCCGCAGGCGCAGCTGCCTGCTGGCCGTTGGGCCGAGGCGTGCGGTTATCGCGGTTATCGTTGCGATGGCCTCGGGGCGGGCCACCTCCACGGCCGCGGCCGGGAGGCCCACGGGGGATTCGTTGTTCATTTGAAGCTGACCTCCAGTTGCCAGACTCGGTAGCTCTTGATTTTGGTCCCTGGTTGAAATCCTTGTGTTGATCCCGAGTCCGGATTGGAACCTTGTGCTCCGAGGCACCGTTTGGCTTCTCTTCCTCGGCCTTTGGTTCTTCCTCTGGCTTGGCTTCTGTGCTGGCCTCGGCCTTCGGTTCTGGCTTAGCCTCAGCAGCCTCGGCAGCGGCAGCGGCAGCGGCAGCAGCGGCAGCAGCGGCAGCAGCCTCCTTTGCTTCAGCTTCAGCCTTGGCGGCGGCGGCGGCGGCGGCGGCGGCGGCCTCCTTGGCTAGCCGCCTCTCTTCTTTGGCCTTCTCCTCCGCCTCCCGCTTCTCTTGAATCGCTTGTTGTCTCTTCTCTTCAATCTCCTTTTCTCTTGCGGCAGTGTCGATGGGGCGAGCAGCACCAAAGGGGCTGGCCTTGGAGTCCGCAACAGCAGAAGAGGTGTTGTCGGTAGCCTCCGAAACGGTCCGTTTCTGAAGATTCAGGCGAGGGCGGCCACCCGGGGCCTGGACAGGGGGTGCGGCTCCGGGTGAGGCCGGCGTCTCGGCTGCAGGTGCGCTGGCGGTGTCCGGCCGCATGCGGTCGCGCCACTGGAAATCCTTTTCGGCTGCGGTCGGAGTACGCTCGGGACGCTCAGGGCGCTCGGGACGTTCGTTGTATTGACGAGGAGGACGAGCACCATCTTGCCTTCCCTCTCCCCAGGCTGCGGGGTCTCGGCGGTTTCCACGGTACGACTCGCTGCGCTCTCCCAGACCCTCCTGAGGTCCACGCACACGGCTGTTGTCCCGGGATCCATCTTCATGCGGGGACAGGGGAGACAGAGGTCCGCGGCGCTCCCACGTCATCTCACGGGCTGAGCGGCCTTCGGAAGCGGCATCGCGAGGGGGGCGTCGCTCACCGAAATCAGATCGCGAGCCCCTCGATGAAGGAAGATCGGGGAGAGGGCCCTTGCGAGTCCACTCGCTCAAGTCTCGGGCAGACTCACCTCGACCCTCTCGGCCTTCGCCACCGCGAGCTGCATAATTGGTTAGCATGCAGAGCTAGAGCTTCGGTCCGCTTTGCTGCCCATGCTGGGGATACATACGAGGATCGGCCACCTTAATCTTGATCATACGGCCCTCGAATGATTGCCCATCAAGGGTCAGCGCCTTTTTGAGGCCATCAAGATTGCCAAATTCGACGTAGCCAAAACCCTTGGGTCGCTGCATCTCTCGGTCTTCGATAATTCGAACGCTGACAACGTCGCAGCCTCCGAAGAAGTCTGTCACAGACTCGTTGGTAGCATCATATGACAAATTACCCAGGTGGGCGGTAAACGGAGGCTTCTCGGGAAGCTTCGCGGGGACGGACTCGCGGACAGAGTAGCCTATAGCCCGTTAATTACGACGAGCAACAACAATAACAACAACAAAAAAAAAAGACGTCAAAAAATTCCATACCTCGGTCTTGCCACGAAGACATAGCGCTAGGGCGACCGCTATCTCGAGCCGGAGGGAGAGGTTGGGTACCTGTGGTGGATTGATCAGCACATTGTTCCCGTCTACTACCACAGCCCGGACGACGCCGGGGTTGTTTATAAAGAAAATTCTTTCTTTCTTCTTTCTTCTTCTTCTTCTTCTTCTTCTTTCATGTGCTTACCGGAGACTGCGAGCAGATTAGCAAACGCCCAGTTGACAAGCGTTGACCACAAAGAACGTACCGTATGTTTCCTCAACCTCATCAGCCCAGGAGCCTCCACCAAAACCTAAGCCAAGAGTCAACATATTGATCATCCAAGGTTGCCGTTATGGCGTCGGCGCGGGGTGTCGATACGAGCCCCCACCCCCACCCACATGTGTAGCGGTCGACGAGGGGGGGAATCAAGGGAGGGGTGACGGCAACACCGACCTGAATCAGCCAGAAAGTCCCCAAGGGACATTTTCTGCTGTTCCTTCTTCTTGGGAGCTATGGAGGAGGAGAATCAGCAGACCATTCCCAAACAGCTCAGAACCGCAGAACCTGGTGACATACGCATGATTGCGGTTGAGAAGGGCGAAGCTCGCGCAACGATATCAGGAACCGATGCGCGAAAGGGCAAACGGGAACACAGATCCTGCGAGAGGGCGAGGAGCTGCGGTGAAAAAAAGAGAAAAAAAAAAGAAAGAAAGAAAGAAAGAAAGAAAGAGAAAAAAAAAAAAGGGCGGTGGCTGAGAAAGTCGACGAGAGGAGCCAATGATGGGACCAGATTGGCTACAGTCAGTCGAGTGTGCGTTGTGCGAAGAGTTCCCAGACGAGCGATGCCGAGTCTGGGGTTGGCGAGGTGAAATTTGCTCGTCGTGGAAAAAAAAAGATGCGGCGTCGTGAGAGGGCTAGGCTGCCTCTTTTCCCATTTCCTTTTTTTTTTTTTTTTTTTTTTTTTTTTGCCCACCGAAGAGTGGGAGGCGCTAGTCCGTGTCGGGTCTAGCCGACGCGATAATGGCGGGTACGCAGCCAGCCAGCACTACCCGCAGTACTTGATGTGCCGACCAGACGGCGCCTTGCGGTGCCTGCTCATCGCGGTACCTCCAAGTCACTGCCAATAGCCGCCGACCCGTTTTGTGCATATCTGCGAGCCCCACCCCATGCCAGGCGAAAGGGAATTTTTACTGATGAGGTCAGCATTTCACGGCAATCAACCAACACCAAAAACAAAACACCTTTGGCAGCCAAGCTTTGTTCCCAGAATTTGACCTCCCTTTCAACTCTCTCTCTCTATCAATATTAGTGTAGTTTTGTATTATTGCACTTTATTTTTTTTTTATTTACCATTCTTTTATCTCTTATGGCAATGCTCTTGTACTCTTGATCCGATGGGCCTTTCTTTTTCTTTTCTTTTCTTTTCTTTCTTCTTCCTTCCTTAAGCCAACTTTTTTTTTTTTTTTTGAACAAGTTCCTCAAACTCAATTTCTCACCTTTTTTCGTTAGTGTCTCCTCATAGAAAAATCATAATCATGAGCGACAAGCCGGAGCCTTCGTCTAGCGCCTCGCAGCAGCCGCAGCAGCAGCGCAAAAAAAGAGGATTGTTACCACCGGAAATCATAGGCCTCATGGTTTCTCCCATCAAGGTCGGCGCATGGTCCGGTGCGTTCCCCCATTTCTTCAAGCGTACAACATCCTCGCAAGCCATGCGGTTTTGTTTGAGCTCTCTTAACATGTACAAGGGGCCGCCGGAGTAATGGCCGGCGTTGCCGGTGCCATTGCGCGAGACACCAATCCTGTGGCTAGTGGTGCCGTGACTGGGTTTCAATGGTTTGCTCTGGGGGGAAGCTTCTGGTGTGCGTCTACCCTAGCCTTCCGTGATGTCACCGCAAGCAGAAGCTCGTCAACTGAATCCGTACAGTCACTAGATCCGTGGCCGTCAGATCGATGGGCGGCGAAGAGCAGCTGAGGCCCGTCGACAGAACAATAGCGAGCATCATTGGAGGATCAGCAGCCGGCACGGTGGCCGGGTTGATACGTGAGCACCCGCAACGAGCTTCTGCTGCATCACCACTTGCTGATTGTTTTTTTTTTTTTTTTTTTTTCCGATAAAGGAGGCCCTGGGAAGATCCTGCCCGCCATGGCTATGTGGGGAGTACTGGGAGCAGGTGGACAGGTTGTTGCCAACGGCATGAGCAACAGGAAACCAAAGGTCAAAGATGAGAACGACAGCTGGCTGCGGTCGAGATGGAGCCCGTTGAAAAAGCTCACGGATCAGGAGTACATCGACATGATGGAAGAGAAAATCCTGAGAGTAGAGGTGGACATTGCGCTCATTGACGATCGAATCGCTCAGCTCAAATCTGCCGACCAGGGCCCCAAAGGCGAGAAATAGGAGGACATGAAGAGAAGATCGAAATACAACGAGACGAAATTCCGCTCATTTCATTGTCGCGTTTGGTGGAGCCCAGATCAATTGGCTTCTACATACCCATGCTAGGTAGCTAGCTTTCAGGCATACTCCGATCACCCTCTTACCAATCTACAAGGCTACCTACAAGGCTACATACAAACCCAAGGCCTAGCATCGCAAGACGATCGTTGACGCGAGAAAAATAAATACCTTTTTGTGCCATATAAAGCAGCTCAGCTCGAATCAAAAAACACCGCTCGCACTGGCATCTTGTGTCCATCGAATAGAGGGAGGAGTAGAAGGTACGGGGTGATGGGAGTTGTAGGGTTAGCGACAAAGGGCAATCCAACCAATGATGGTTATGTCAGCACCCGAACTGCCATTGGCCAAATCAAGGATCACCATCAAGGATCACCATCCAGCTCTGATACATAACACACATCATCTCCGGTCTGTGGAAAAATGAAATCGCAATTCCGATCAAGCAAGGCTACTAATCAAGGTAACATTAGGCAGTATAGGTGGAATCGTATCGACACGCTGAATCCAATAGCCACGATCCAACGGTTTCCAGACTTGTCCCGTCAGAACGCATCGTCACCGCTGTAATCTCTTAGCCATCCGTACGGACTGGATAGATACTCACTCTTCGCACAGATGCTATGTATGCTGAATCTTGGGTTAGCGCGAGTGACTGGGCGACGCGCAGCCGCATGGAATGTTTTCCAGGAGAGATGAGATTTGACCCGGCAAAGCGGGAAAACGAAGGTTCCATAATCAAATCACATACGGAGTACATATGCTGGGCGCTTCTGCCCTGCTCTGCTAATAATAGCATTTGACCGTTCCTACGCGTCCTTTGCTAATAAGGCTAATATAGTAGTACGTATGTAGTGTCTCTGCAATGAAATCAATCAATCAATCAGGCTGCTTTGCGCGTGCCATTTTAGGAGAATATCGTGCAGTCTAATCTCCCGCTACATAACTAGTTCAAGTTAGATGCGGCTGCGACGGCGTATTAAAATTTTTTAAATTTTTTTTAAATAAATCTAGCAGGGGGGGGGGATTAGAATTATACTCTCTATACTCTGCTCGTGCTCACAGCTTTAATCCAACGTACTTTTTTTTTTTTTTTTTTTTTTTTTTTTTACAAAATACCCTCGTGATTTCTGCATTTTTTTTTATTAGTACGAGGTAAACGGAGTTGGTTCGTTATCGCGATAAACTGGGAGCTTTTGATTGCTTGCGGCGCTACTGAGCCGTTGTACCTTAGTAGCCATGTATCTATAGGGGGCCAAATCAGCACTACTTACAAAAGTACAGCGCATATGCAGCTCATTGTTAAAATGCTCCGAATCATCTCTCTGATTTTTATTTAGTTGCCCTCAGGGACGCAAAGACCATATCCCGCTTCGCCGTGGGGTTTCGGGGTACATTAAAAAACGGCCTGTATAACAGAATTAGTGCCTGATCATTGTTCAAATACGGGCGTGCATGTATTACATGTGCAGCGTGCCTGTGTGTGTTAAACACCGTGGCATCTGGATTCCGGGCCTCGCAACCCCGAGTTTGTCCCTATTCCGCCCCCCCCCCCTTTTTTTCCCCCCCCTCCCGCTGTCGTTTCGTTGGACCCGGTGTGCTCGTAGGCCTTGTCGGCACGTCAAGAAGAAGCCCCCCCCCCCAGGGCCCAAAGTACAGGGTACCTCAGCGGCTACCCGTCTGCCGCATCGGACCTCCGTTGGCCGTCCTGCTTACCTCATGCCACCACATCACCGATTCGCAACTCCTGATCTCCCGTGCCAGCTCGCAGATAAGCAAGCAGCTTTGCTTTTCAACTCCTTTTAACTGCTTCTCCCCCCAAGCGTATTTTTCGTGTGACACGGATCTCAAGCTCAGATCCACAACCTGCCGGAGTTCTCGCGGCACATTTCGCTCCGATCCTCTTACCGGGCCGGGAAGCCTTGGCCTGTTCGATCCCAGGCGCATACCAGGAGGCTCGTTTCCGGCGTCCCGATTGTCCAGGTCCCCTGCCTGGTCCGGTGGTTCGGGACCCCCTCCCTCGTCGATTCGAAATTCCCCCGGCTTCGGTCGATTTTCCCAAGCTTCCCGCCTCTCGAAACGAAACGCTTCTTGTCCCCCCCTTCACTGCCATGTCGCGTCTCTCTTCTGCTCGTTACCAGTAATTTTGTTTTGTTTTGTTTTGTCTTTTTTTTTTGGCCTACGAGAGAAATGGTCTACCTGCTGCCCGGCGTCAAAGTAAGTACTGCTATCTGCCCCCCCGTCTCTCGGCGTGTGTAGCTGTTTCTCCTGACGGTTTGCTTTTTCCTCCTCTCGTCAAGCTAGGTAGTAAGTAATTGATGCTCCCACCTTGCGCGGTGCTGCGAACATGGCGCTGCTTAGCCCGACTTTCGCCCTCGGTGTCTTCGTCCTGCTCTACCTCTCCTCCTTCGTCCTCTTCGCCGTCCTTCGAATCGTCACCGGCGTATCGATCCAACGGATAGGCTACTTCTCCCTCCGCCGGCTTGCTTATACGCCGAGAGATGGAATCAGGATCGAGATTCGCGGGCTGGGGCTTAATATCCATCGCCCGACCTTTGCACAACCCACTTGGCTGAGCATCGTCCTCAGTGACTTGACTGTCACCGCCGATGTAAAGAAACTCGAAGAGCGGAAACCCTCGGGGATCGAAAAGGTCGACGCGGAGGAGGGGAAGGAGGCGGCCGAAGAAGAACAAGTAGACCCGCTGCTAGAGATACCTCCCCCGGTCTTAAGTCCCAAGCCTGGATCCGAATCCGATGCTGAGACGTGGTCGCGCCTCCAAAAGCTCAAGGAGAAGCTGAAAAAACTACACGGCAACGTGAAATGGCTACGCTTGGTCGATGTCGTCGTGACCAACTCGGTCGTCAACGTGGTCGACGTGGGCAGCCTTCAGATCGGGAGCCTGACGCTTGCCGTGGATACGAGACACAAAATGGCGGACAGGGCTCGGTTTTTCTTCCACCGATCCGATTCTTCAAAGGAGAATGCCGAGGCTGAATGGATCTTGACTTTGCGGAGCGTCTTTTTCGCGGCCGACGGCGGCGAGTCCCTCCAAATCCTCGACCACGCCCTGCTAAATGTCCACGGCTTCCTGTACCCGACGCAGGAGGGCCTCCGAGACGCTACCGTTGCCTTGAAGCTCGGCCGGGTCCAGATCCCGTACGACGAGCTGCGGCTCTCCGCAGCCAAGTTCAAGCTCTCTCGCAAAAAACCAAGAGCCGTGGGCTCGGAGGATCCTGTGGACATATTCGTCAGTAAAGTGCAAGACGGGATCGCCGACGGCGCCAACGACCACCTGATGAAGACTGTGTCGGATTCAAAGGAGTTCCTCAGCTCCATCCTGCGAGGCATCAAGGAGGTCCAGTTTGCCGTCAGCTTTGTCGGCCTCGTCAAGAAGGTCGAGTCCGTCAACCCCGCGGCCAAGCCCGTGCACCTCACTGCTTCCATGAAGGAAGTTGGCGTCGACCTGCATCGACTGGATCCAAAGTCGCCCGCGCACCGCATGTATTTCCCGTCCAACGACATTGCTCACGAAGCGCTCGTGGCGGCCCTCTCCATCTCGGTGGGAATGGACGATGGCCACGGCAAGCCGCAGCGGATCATTTACGTCCCCATGGCCACCACCACCATCAGGACTACCTTGCCCTCCAAGACGATCCAGCTTTCCCAGGTGGACAGCTTTGAAGAAAAGAATGCCAACATTCTATTCGCCAACTCCGTTGTCACCTCGCCGTCCATCGATCTCGACCCGCGACACCTCCCTCTGCTGATAGCAATGATGCGGTCCAGGCCGAAGCCGCCGCGGGCGGAACAAAGGCAGCAGCAGCAAAAAGACCTCCTTTCCCGACTGCTTCCCAAGGCGAGCATCAAGTTCACCATGCACGAGCCCGTTCTCCGCATCAAGCTCAAGCCTCTTGGGAAAACGGAGGACCCGGACGATTACGGCCTCATCATTTCATCCGTCTCGTCTGTGGCTCTCGACGCCGAGTCGTCCCATTCGCCTCTCGAGGACTTGCACTATTCGCTAGACGGGGCGATGCGGCTGCAGTCGCATCACCTGTACTACCAAGCCGTTTCTGGCGAGAGGTTCGACCTCATCACCACCGAGTCCTTTGACCTGAAAGTCCATTTGGCGGCCAACCCCGAAGTCTCTGTCGACGCCACGAGCAGCATCCAATCATTCTCCGTCAGCATGGTGCGGCCGGAAATCACGGATGGCGTCCGTCAGATCGTGCGGCAGCTGCGCACCGACGTCGAGCCAACCAAGCGAGCCACCCCCAAATCAAGACGGCATCCCAACTTCTTACGATCTGTCCCCGAATGGCTCTTCCGCTACCAAATCACCGCAAACGATTTAAACATTGAGATTGCTGGCGTAGACGAGGAAATATCGGATGACAGCAAGGGCATGTCACTGCACCTCGACGCAATGTCCGCGGAGTATCGCGCTCAGAGGCTGGACGGCTTGCAGAAGCGAATGCTGAGGAGGCGGACCCACAGCCGATCTCTCACCCAGTCGGACTCGGACTTCGCATCTTCGAGCCCGACGAGGGTGAGAAAGAAGCCCCAGAACATCGGCGATGGTCGTCGACTGGCGTTTAACGCCAGGGGCATCGAAGCTCAAATCATCGAAACCGCCGACCAGCTCGAGGCGGAGCCTTTTATCAGCGTGCCTCGCCTCGAATTCTCTCTCTCCGCGTCGAGCGACAGCCACGGTCCAGTGTTTCATGTCCAGTCCTCGGCCCGCACCTTCATGGTCCAGTACTCTCTCTACCGCCATTACGCCGTGGGCGTCGCCATGAAGACGGTCAGGAAGGCCTTCATGAGGACCAGCGGTGATGCGCCAAGAGCGCCGCAGCAAGGCCTATCGCAGCAGAGCCCGCCGAAGCCAGACCTCCTAGCCCCCCCGGCCGGTTCTGGTCTCTTTTCCGTCGATTCAACCTCCACCTTCCCGGAATCCGTAATCGTCGACATCAAAGTCGCCTTGGTGCAGGTGAAGGCGGAGATGCCGCATGACCCAATGATCATGCTTCACATCTATGGCTTGGATGCCGGACGTCAGAGGTGGTCTACGCCGTACTTCGCATCCAAGCTCATTCGACTCTACGTCGCAACTCCCCGCATGCACAACATATGGTCGCGGATGGTCAGCATCAAATCTGGACGCCTCGACTTCCGAGAATCCAAGCACAAATCGAACCAGGGGACCTATGCGGAGGAGAAGCTGGTCGACATCTCGGCAGAGGCGATCAGAATCGGTATACCGCATGAGGTCATCGTCCACCGAATCACGGATAACATTACCAACGTGATTAAAGCCGTACAGCAGTTGCAGCACCGCTTCAAGACCGGAACGAATGAATACATCCTGGAGAAGAAGCCCGAAGGGCCCAAGACCGTTCCCAAGGTGTCGATCCGATCACGCAACTTCCTTTTCGAAATGGAGGACGGTGCGTTTGAATGGAAGCTGGGCATGATTTACCGCGCAGGCCGTATGGAGCAGATACAGAGATTAACCAGAGAAGAGGCGTTCCGCGTCAAATTAAACCGAGTTCGAGAGGAGGAATCGAGGAGAGGGAACAACGGCAAGAGCCGTTCTCGATCCGCCTTTTCGCGGGGCAGGCCTGATGCTTCCTCGTCCTCGTGGTTCCGAAGCCGAAGTTCCAACGCGACCAAGGTGGACGAACGGGGCCGCGACGCTCGGCATGCCAATATGCCGAGGTACGACCCCGAAAGCGAAACCTTGGGCGTCAATGGAAATTCAAAAGTCTCGGCGGAGGAGGCGCGTCTCCACTTGGATATGTTCAATGCCCAGTCGTGGAAGAAGCGGATTGACCGGGCCTATCAGGTGTCTCGAGACGGCGTGAAAGAGCTGCGCGGCCTCTTCTGGGGCCAGAACGAGGTGCCCAGCGACGTCGAGGAGACGGAGAACATCTTGGAGGTCCCCCCAAGACCGGCCTTGATGGCCACTTACGTGTCGAACCTCCACATCACCGTTGATAAGCCGACGTTTCCCCTCGAGGACCTCCCCGACTTCATCCACAAGGTCGGCAAAGGCATGCCCAGGGATATGAAGTATAGCCTCTTGGTGCCCATGCACATTGCCGTCGACATGGGCGAAGCCCGGTGTTCGCTGCGCGACTACCCTCTTCCGCTGCTGCACATCCCCGGGCTGAAGCCCGGGCA
This sequence comes from Trichoderma cornu-damae, assembly GCA_020631695.1. Lineage (NCBI taxonomy): Eukaryota > Fungi > Ascomycota > Sordariomycetes > Hypocreales > Hypocreaceae > Trichoderma > Trichoderma cornu-damae. The sequence continues at coordinate 1,721,168 of CM036093.1, forward strand.
ATCCTCCAGGATGCAGTCCGTCTCGCTGAGAGCAAACTTTGTCGTGGCCGAGGAGTTTAGAGGGCTTGAGTCGTCACGGCGAGTTCCGGTGAATATCATCCCCCCCAAGAGCGCGGATCCTGCCGCGTCGAAGGAAGGAAGCTTCGCAATCGAAGTCAGGAGAACCATTGGCCCCGTCAAATCGTTCTCGGACGTCTACATGGACATCAATACCGCGCTGCCGACGAGGATCACCTGGGGGCCGTGCTATCAGCCGGCCATACAGGACATGATGATGGTTGTCGAATCCTTTACGAAGCCGCAGGTCGACCCCTCGGAGAGGGTTGGCTTCTGGGACAAGCTCAGGCTCAGTTTCCATTCGCGAATCCACGTTGCTTGGAAGGGAGACGGCGACATGCACTTCGCCATGAAGGGCACACGCGATCCGTATCAGGTCACCGGCCACGGCGCGGGCTTCCTAATGTGCTGGCGGAACGACATCAGATGGAACATCAACGCAGAGGACAACCCGAAAAAGTTCATGACGGTAGACAGCGGGGAGTATGTGCTTGCCATTCCGGACTACAGCATGCAAGTGCGGGAGGCCGCGCGACTCTTGGATGACGACGAAAGCCGCCTCGCAGACGATCGTGTAGGATCCGGCCCAGCCCGATTCAAGAAGGTCGTCATGAAGCTGTCCGGAAGAGTGCAGTGGCTGGCTGGTCTCATATTTGAGCGGGCCATCGAGGATGGCAGGCGGAGCTTCGACTTCAAACCCCATTACGAGGTAGTCCTTAAGAACCCTCTTTTTGCCAAACCCGAGAACGGGCTGCCGTATGACGCTATGCGTGGGTTCAGGAGTCGTCATATTCACTTGTCGATCGCGGTCCGCGCACCGGCCGATCGTGAATGGATGGCGCAGAGCCTTGAGCCTTCCCGCAGCTACAACACGATCCATCTCACTCCTCGCTTCTTCACGCACTTCTTCGCCTGGTGGGGGCTCTTCAGCGGGCCCATGTCGCTCCCCATCCGGCAGGGCAACCTGTTTCCCGGGAGGGAAAAGAATAGCAAGAAATTTGGGAGACACCTGGCGACGGTCAAGTACAATCTCCTCTTTGCGCCGCTGTTCCTGAGTCACATCTATAAGCACAAAGACGCCGAGGACTACTCTGAGAATGCGGTATCTGCCACTGGCCTGAAGGTTCGGTTCGACAGCTTCATGCTTGACCTCCATCAGCGCCGAGAGGAGTTCGACACCATTGCCAAGACCAAGAATTCGCCAAGTCGAATCACGGGGATCAAGATCCATGCCGGGCACTTGGACCTGGCATGCGCGGATCTTCGAGCCGTGTCCGCCAGCTTGACCGGTACTACGACGGAGGCAATCAAGAAGGGGTCGATTTCAAATTTGACCCTCGACCAAGACGAGAAGCCCGACCTGTCTCGCTTTGCCATCCCCGATGGAGATTACAGCTGGATCGATATGGACGATTTCGTGGAGCTGGACTGGATCCTTCCTACCGAGACCCATCCGGAGACGAAGATTCTGCCGCTCGCTTACGTCCCCCGATTGACTTATTTCCGCCAGACCGACATTGGAGGCACCATTGCCGGTGACCCAACAAGGACGAGCCCATTTGGGAACGAGCCCACGCATTTTTGTTTCATGAGTGAAGAGAACGATCCAAAGAGCGTGCAGGCGCAGCTGATTCAAGAGCGCCTAGGCCAGCTCGACGAACAGATCCGGTCGCACGTCCGACACGTGGGCGAGGCTGAGTTGAAGGTGATACGAACCGATTCAAAGGACCAAGAGCTTCTTGAGGATTTCGACACCCTTCGTCAACACTCCAATGTGCTCCGTGACAAGAGGGCATTCCTGGAGACGATGCTCGAGCGAATGAAGGCCGGGACATCGATCAATGGCCACGTGTATACCGGGGCGCCGAGCGTGCACCGATCCGAAATATCCGTGGACGCCTCGAGCGAGCATATGGATATGCCTTCGATCCCTTCCAACGCAGAGTTCGAAAGCGAGTTTGAGAACCGCTTCGTCATCCACAACATGCAGCTGAAGTGGAACAACCTGTTGCGTAACATCGTGTTGCGCTACATCCACCAAAACAGCCAACGGCGTGGCTTTATATACTACCTATCCAGGCCGGCGGTCAAATTCATCCTAGACATGGTCGACGAGCAGACCAAGGCTAGGACCGGGAACAGTGGAATCTCGGAGCCGGCGTCCGCGACTCCCTCAACCCCGGATACCCCCTCCCATGAGAAGGACGCCGCCAGAGACCTCGAAGATCGCATAAAGAGCATCTTGGGAGACGGCCGGAAATTCTCAAGCACGGGCTTCGCACTCAACGCCAGTGGCGTCCTGGAAGGTTCAATCGAAGACCTGGAGAGCGGCATCTCTGACGAGTACAACCCGCAGAGCAGCTATCACGTCCGACTCATTGCGCCGCAGATTCAGCTGCAGAGCGAGAAGAACAAGAAGCACGTTGTGCTGGTCACCTCGAAGGGAATGGAGCTGAAGGTCGTGGAGGTCATGGACAAGTCGAGAATCGCAGACAATGTCAGCGGTCTCGTTCAACGCCGCTTCCTGGTCAACATGGACAGCACCCAGTTCTTCGTCACGCACCAGAAATGGTTCGTCACCAACCTGGTGTCCATGTACGCGGGCAGCAAGTACGGCACGCCGACGGGCTCCTCGTGGCCGCCGTGGGTCCCCATGGAGGTCATGTTTGACTTCCGTACCGACCCGTTCGGCTTCAAACGCGTCGTGCAGAAGACGTCGGCCATGCTTCGGTATGACAAGTACAACACGCTCCGTCTAAAGTATAACGACGAAGTCAACGGCGAATGCACAGACGAGGCCACTCGAGAGCTCACGGAAAACCGGGTGGACAACCTCTGGGTGGAATTTCCGCAAGCCCGCGCTCTCTGTAACTCGTCGCAGTATTACGCCATGTATGTCATCGTGCTTGATCTGCTCATGTATAGCGAGCCCCTCGAAAAGACGAGGAACGAACGCCTGGAGAAGATTATACTTGGGTCCGACTTCAGCGACCTCAGCGGCATACCCGAGATGGTGATGAAGCTGCAGGACCGGATCAGGCAGATGGAAGAAATCAAGTCGCACTTCCAGATCTACTCTCGGATTTTGGACAAGAGAGGATGGGAGGACCGGCTGGCCTTGGAGCGTGACCTGGCAGCCTCCGAGGATGAGCTCTTCTTCATGATGAAGGCCATCATGACTTCGCAGAGAAGATTGGAGAAGAACACCCACTCCAACGCGTTATTGAAATGGAGCATTTCTGCTCGAGATATCGTCTGGCACCTAATGCAAGATTCGAATGACCCGCTGGTTGAACTTCAGCTTAAGGATTTGGAGTATGACCGCACCGACAACGCGGACGGCTCCCACGTGAACCTGGTCCGTGTCGGAAAGCTGCTCGGCCTGAACCTCTTGCCGGACGCGACATACCCGGAGATAATAGCTCCCTATCACGACGGCGAGAGGCCGGGCACCAGGCACGGCGACGATACGGACATGATTCGGGTATACTGGTACATGCTGGAGGCCATCGCGGGCATCCCCGTCATGGACCAGTTCGAGATTGAGCTGTATCCGATGAAGATACAGCTGGAGCGCGACGTTGGGAAACGGCTGTTCGAATATATCTTCCCCGGTATGGACGGGGACCAGACGGAAGAAGAGGCCAAGGCGAGCAACCCTTCGATCGTGGTCCGACGAGACTCGAATAGCCTCGAAGAAGAAGGCAGCGAGTCCCCCAAGAGCACTGGCAGCAGAAACGGCGCATCTGGGTTGGATGCCTCTTTCTCAACGCGCCCCGGATCGCTTGAGCTGCGGCTCAAGCCGACCCTATCCTCCAGTGTCGCGGAAGAGCGAAGCTCGAAGAAGACCCTTGGTGTTAACGCCAACGAGGGCGGCCACTCATTCCGGCTCTTCCGCTCCGGCACCTCCCGGACGCTGGGCAAGAAGTCTTCGATGGAGTCCATGCGACCGTCGACGGCCACCCCTCGTCCCGGTGCTGTTGGGCGGTCTTCGACAGGGTTCTCGTCCAAAGACGGCCGGGACTCGGACTCGAAGAAGTCGTCTCGCTTCGGCCTACGAAGCAGGAACAACACCGAAGACAAGCAAGTGTCCGATGATCTCACGAAGATGATCAGCCGAGCCAACAACTACATAACGTTTGCGCATATCAAGATACCGTCGGTTGTCCTGTGTCTCAGCTACAAGGGCAAGGACCAACGCAACTTTGAAGACGTCCACAACTTTGTGTTCCGCCTTCCCGTGATCGAATGGCAGAACAAGACTTGGTCAAACTTGGATCTCGCTTTGGCTCTGAAGAAGGCAGTCGTGAGGGCTCTCATCTCCCACACGGGCGCCATCATTGGGAACAAGTTCTCAAAGCACAAGCCCAACGCGGAGCAGCGCAATAGGCTGAGGGAGCTGGCGAGCAGCTCCGCCCTCATCTCGCCAATGTCTTCCAGCCTGTCTCAGAACTACGCGCCCAGCATCCACGACAGCGACGACTCGGCAAGCATGTACGGTACGTCGCCGATTGACTATTCGCGCTCGCCTCCGCGGTCTACCCGCAGCAGCATCCGCAGCGGAATCCCAGCCCCCAGGTCTGCAAGCCGCAGCAGTAGCATCGCCAGCAGCAGGTCTCATTTGACAAGCGGCTCTGCGCAGAATCTTCCCCAGGCCCCGTCGTACCTAACAATGACACCGCCAACGCCGGTGGACGCTTCTGGCAGAGCCGAGGGACACCACAGCAACTTGGCCATCGAACTCCTCCGGCCGTCCTCCAGCCAGGGCCTAGGATCTCACCGTAGCGCCCTGAGAAGCCTATCAGGCGGTGGCGAGTCGAGGCCGTCAACTAGTGCCGGGCACCTCGACGCGGGCGACCGGAAGAAAACCGGCGGCGGCAGCGGCAGCAGCGGAGGCTTTGGGCTGAGAGATAAGCTTTCTGCCCTTACGCAAAGGATGAGCCATCGCGACACGGCTATTGCGCAGACCGAAGAGCCCGAGCAAATGACTGAAGAAGAAGCTGCCGCCTCCCCAACAGTTGCAGAAATCGACCCAGACCGGTTTCCTAGGAACAAGAGGCTAAGCTGGTCTCAGTCACGATCCAAGACGACTGGTTGAGCGACGACGCGATAAAAAAAAACCTTGTTAGCGCCCCGTGCCTCGGTTTGCTTTATTCAAGCTTATGACGGATATGATGTATAAATAGTCTTGCCGATCACGATATACTTCTGGGCCGCATACGCATCCAGGTTGGGATGCTCTCCCGCTGCAAATATATTTTCCCCAGCAAGCACTCTCTGTGCGTGGCGTTTTTGCCTGATCTTTTGTGGGAGTTTTTTCTTGTCCTACAACAAAAAAAAAAGGTGTTGGAAAGCGTATCAAAACCGGGCTGAGGCGAAATTTAGATGCGGTTTACAGAAAAAGAAGGGAAGAAAAGATGGATGGATGTGTTAGCGCTTTATTTTATTTTATTTTATTTGTTTCCTTTTGCTTTTTCCTAGCCTGGTTTCTTTGTTCAATATATGTATACATATATATATATATATATATATTTGTAAAAAAAAAAATATAACAAAAAAGGTCTCTCGAAAGGGGGAAGTGTCGTGTTCGTTGGGTAGGTTGTGCCAGTGGACTTGTAAAATATATATGTTTCTATCATGTATACATATATGTTTATTTGAATTTGGCCAATGTTAAAAAGTAACTTCCGATTTGTATGCCTTGAATATGTGCGAGACCACGAAATGGTTAATCTTGATTGTGATGATTTACTGTTCATAGGGGACTCTTGTGAAGGGCTTATTCTCACTCACTACCTTAGTGCTATGACCGCAAAGGGCACCTTGTCCTTTGGCTGGACGAGATCGTCAATTCGCGAGGAATGGGACAGTCAATTTTGGATTTGAAGGCGCTTAAACTCGATGGCTTGCTGCTTTGGATTTTCATGTAGGGAAATGACGCGTACTTGGTGCTTGCAGCTGTTGTTGCTCTGGGCGCTCCATCTTATTTCATTTTCACATTTCATCTTCGTGTCACGGGTATAATGCGGTCAAGGGGCGTTGAATTTCTTTCTTCTTTTATATATTTTAGTTGTTCTGTTTGTCTTACTAATCTAGTGTCAAGGACACAATGGGCATCCTAGGAATTGGTGCCTACGCCTTCGCTGGAGGGAGAGGAAATGCGGTTATGCGGCTTTGGGTGCAAGTGGCGCTTTGTTCTTCTTCTTCTTCATATACTGTCTTGTTGGGACAGGTTTGGCCGAGTTGTCTGCCCCCGTGGTTGTCTCTAAAGTGCCGTCGTCCTCACTGTCGTCCTTGAATTCTGTGTCATTGGTTGCTGTTAGTTTGTTTCGCCTTGAGACTTCCCCCCCCCCGGCGGAGAGGGTGTACGCACCTAGGACTCGGAATCCCGAAAACTTCTTGCACGTCTGAGCGCCCTCTTTGAGAAGCTTCAACTTGAGCTCTAGTTTCTTGCGTTTGACGCACACTTCTTCTTTCTCGCCAACAATGGCGGCCATGTCGTCGTCTTCCATTTGCGCCACAGCCAGGGGGCTGAGGATTTCGCGGATCTCGGCAACCAGCTCCGTCTCAATCACCTGGATGGATATCTCGTCGATGAGACGCTTGAAGGCTATCTGTTGTTGTCGAGTGCAGGGGTTAGCGGTCGGTTCAGTATTTGGAGAGATGGGCGCACGCTCACTTCGTAATAGGCCTCGGCACTATCAAGTACCTCGGAAGCGCTCCAGCGATACAGGTCCGGCTCGATATTTTGCACCAGTTCGCGCTTGAGGCCTGCAAAGTTGACGTTGTGGTCTACGTATGTGCTGCTGCTGTCGAGGGAGGCCCTCGGGAAGTATTTACGCAAAACCTCGTCGAGCTGTGACGATTGCCGCGTGAGACGAATCTTCTGAAGAGCATCGGAGAAGTCGCTGTTGTAAGTGATGGGATGGTCGTTTCGATATGGCCGGAGCAGGACGGCGGCCTTGTCGTGGAGGCTGTCGAGGATGGCATGGAGCTTGGGCTTCACCACTGCTTCCGTGATGGCTTCCTGCGTCTCTGCGTCGGAAATGTGCGAAACCAGGTAATTGAGAAACAATCTAGCCGCGTCCCAGACCTTGCCTATGTGGCGTTTGACGATTGGCTCCCATAGCTTTGACTGCTCCCTGAAGAGATCCGTGACGATTGCCGGACTGAAAGAGTTTGGCAGCTCTCGGCCACGTCTGTGGACCATCATGTCGACGACTTTATTGACAAACTCGGTCCTTGTCAATAGGACGTACTTCTCAGGCTCTGTGCTCTTCTCGTCAGAGTCCACGATTCTGTAATACCGGCCGTTCTGCGCCATGTCGGTGGCAAACTCGCGGCTGAGGTTCTGGATGACGGCGCGGATGCGCTTCTCGTAACCCGACGCCGACTTCGAGTCGCTGAAAAAGGGATCGGTATACGTGCCATCTATTGCCGCCTGCACCAGAGCCTGGAACGACTGGCTAATCTGGATCAAGTAGATGCGCTGCTCCTGCGGGCTTGTGCGAGGGAGGCCATAGCGGCGGAGGGCCGTCTCGCAGAGGTCGATCTCGCAAGTGATGTCGTCCATCAAGCTTGGCAGTTCAGAGGCAATTTGGTGCAGCAGCAGCTTGCTCAACCGGCTTCTCAGGGGCGCGATGCCCAGGCATGACGAGGGCAGGTCGGACCAGGCGCTGTTTGAGAAAAACTCCTTCTCATGCGCGTCGCGCTGCGCGAGCGTCCATTTGTCCGCGTCGGTGTCTCTGTTTCGCAGGATGTGCCACCCTAGACGGAACTCAATGTCCATGTTTTTGGCAAGGGAGATGTACGTCTTCTCGCTTCCGGACCCCGGCGCGAGAGTGTCTGGCTTGGTGATGATTCCCAGTGTGCGCAGCCCTTTCGGGTCGGTGTCGCGGGCGAGCTTCAAGACGATTTGGTTGGCGTAGTCGTTTTTTGCGGATATGACGGCAAGGATGATGCTCCGCTGCTTCGCCATGAAGCTCTTGACGATATCGGTGATGAGGCTGACATCCGAGGCGGACTGGTTCTTGGTCTCGGAATGGATCAAGCCCGGCAGATCAACAATGGTGAGATGAGGGCGATCCGGTCCGCTAATCTCGATGCGGAGCACGTCGTTGGAGAAGGCCTTTCCGAGGGTTTTTATTCCCATATACGCCTTCGCGTTCTCGATCAGTTCCGGCAGCTGTTGGAGCGTGTCCAGCTGCTCGTAGAAGTCGGACGACGAGTCCTCATCCTTCCTGTGCGGGATGATGGAGACCTTGACAGCCGAGTGCGTTGCTTTCCGGAGGATGAGTTCGGTTGGGAAGCGCGTGCAGAGGCCGCTCTGGACGGGAAACGAGACGCCGGAGATGGCCTCGAGCACGGAACTCTTACCCGACGACTGATCGCCGCAGACAATTATCTGAGGCAGAGAGATGTAATGACTAACTCCTTGAGATCGCAGCGAATCAACCGTGTTGAGGAGCTCGAGCTGCTCTTTGGAGCAGAGGCCCTCCAGGTTTGCCGATGCAAGTTGCGTTAGAACCATGATGAACTGCGCAAGTCACCAGAGCAATGTTGACGATAGAAAGATGCCAAGATCCGAACCGACAGCCCTGCCCACTGTTGATTTATAGATGCCACGGCCATCGAGAGAGACGAAAAAAAGCCCGTGATGTATCATAATCAGTTATCTGTACGGAGCAGTATATTGGTTGTAGGCCGCCCACGTGTCGGCCTCCCACATGTCGGCCCCCCGCATATTCCAAGCCAAGGCTGCCCTATTACTTGCTGCCTTGTGTGTGAATTGCCAGGGCTGGTTGTAGATGCCAAGGGAGTACCCTTGAACTGTCCATATGCAGTCGATATCCAACCAGACCGTTCGCGGCGACACTGAGCACACAATCAGACAGTTAATTAAACTGTCTTTGCTGCAGGCGCCCCTTATTTGCGTGACGCGGCATAAGAGGAATTCAAGCAAGAAACAGTTTCACCGGCGAAACTGGCGTCGGAGACTTTTTGCTTTGGAGGCCTTTGGGATGGGTAAGTCACTGAAGTTTTGGTCTGATGAGAGGGAGGAACCGCTTATTCCGGATCAAGTCTAATTCAAATGCATGTTATAGCACGGAGCCCTTGTTTGCCTTGGACGAGTTGGTGTCATGAATGGTGAGTGTATACTATCCGGGCTGTTGATACGACAATATCTCACCCTCCCTTATACCTGTCACCAATGGGGCTGCCTTGACAAAAGGCATTTGTTAGCCGAAACCCCTGCTCCCGGGGCACCAACACTAAGAAGAGAGCATAAGAACATTTCGTCAACAAAAAAAAATAAAAAAATAAAAAATAAAAACCCGTGCTCCCATTTGCTGAAAGCATCCAAATAACGGCAGGTCGTGGTACTGTGTATTACGGAATCTGGGGACACATTGGAGAGCCGCAATTTTTTTTTTCCCGCCCAAATGACACATGAAATATGTGGTAGGCACTGTTCATCAACTCCAGCTCTTGGCATGTTGTGTTATTGATGCGTAGTTCTAGCCGACCCTATCCGGAAAGGCATCTTCCAAGGCCATTCAACACTGCTCATGGGAAAGATGAATGACGGACAAGGCATAGAGGTCGATGTGTATGCTGGCGACGTAACCGCCCTTCCAGCTGAGCGCAGCTCATTCCTCCGTGCGGAGCTCCGACGGCTATCGCTACGTTGGGGTCTGTCCGAGAACCAGGCATCCAGCACACCATCCCTTCCGGTGTGTATTATACTGACAGATGTCCTGGCAGCAACGTCCCAAATGGACGAATGAGATGGGCAAGCGACCGCCACCTTCCTTTGCCCAGGCTATTCAAAATAGTTGCCACACCACAAGCAGACCCGGGATATGGGAGAGGCAAGGAACGCTAGCACTGTCGTGGAACAACAGGCTGTAAGCCAGGTTGTGGCTTGAAGCTGGGTCGTACCCATGTATGAAGGATGCTGGGAGCTTCGTTTCATGAAAGGGCTGTCTGCCGACATATATATACGTATATAGATATATAGGTATGTATGTATGTATATGTATATATATCCATTACTGGATAGCCCGACCGCCGTGGATCCGTGGCTTCTCAAATGGTATGTCGCTTCTTTCTGCGATATATGAGCACCCGTCTGTTCGGATAGATGCTTCCGAAACTGCCCCCTCTCTCTCTCTCTTCGTTGCGATGATGGTATGATGGTCTAAATTTAGTTTGCGTTGAACAACCCGAGGCTTCGCCGTGGTTTTCAGCCCAGAGTCGCATTGGCTGGGGGGCTGTTACTCCGCAGCTGGATCGCCGTTGGGGGTGGATTCCCCCAGCTGAAAGCTTCATCTGACCACGCCAAGCCCACACAGCCAAGGGTGAGTGGCAGAAGCTGACGGTGGCACGGCAAGCTCAAGCATCGCATCTCGCTCGCACAGCAGTCGTGGTCCGCTCAGCCGTGCGCACTAACGCGCTCGCAATATAGAGCGTTTTAACCCTCCCCCGGGGATTGGGCTTGGCAAGGGATGACTCCGTGACCGTGCAGCCGGTAAGGAGCTCGGCTCCCTCCGCCATCTCGCTTATATATCCGCTTTCCCCCTTTTCGCAGCGGCTGTTGGTGCGCTTGAGAGTGATCGAGGCTGTGCTTGTGTGATGGGGAGGTACGCCAATCGATCGAATTTGTACACCGTAAGTTGATGTGCCGGCATAACAATTTGCAGCACGGGCGAAGTAATAATACCTAGTCGACATGCAGCTGCGGGGAGGGGGAGAGCGAGCTACTCATGCTCTCGAAGATGCCAAGACGTGGATGCTACCACGCCGAAAGCTGCAGTCAATGGGCTTGGCTGCGTGGGCGGTGATGTTAAATAGAGATGCAATTTTCTCTTTTTAGAATGATTGCGCTCGGTGTTTCGGACTTGTGAACAAATGAATGAATGAAGAATTATACGGCAAGATCTTCGAGACATAAAAGGTGAAAGAAAATCCAGATCTGCGAGAATATATATATATATATATATATATATATACTTCAACGGCCGGCTAGACCATGTCATGGACCGTACGATCGCAAGAAGCCCTTTATAGGGACTTCACAGACAAGGCTGCAGACGAGAGTCCCTCTCCACTTCAGCAGCCTTGGAGCCTAGATGTCTGCGATGTATCCCAAGGTAGGGTGGACATGGCTTATTGATGCCTGGATTGATGGAGATTCTAACACGCACCTCCTAGATGGTCAGCTGCGCGAGTATGTCCAGACCACTGTACGGCGTCTCAACGGCAGGCCGCGGCTGAGGATAGTGTAAGCCTACCCAAGTAATTGTGTCCACATGGGTGGATGGACCCTGTCGGCTTGGTTGCAACAAAACAGCTAACCGGCTGTCGTAGATTTGCGCCATCAGATGTGCCACGACGCGAAACAACAGGCTTGATGATAGAGCTCTTCCACAAATTTGGTATTCCGCACGACTTTACCGCAGAGAGGGCAAGATCTACAAACCATAGCTTTAGTCGGAGAAGTGGCGATGGCGGCGGGTTCAGCTCCTGGTTTCGCTTCTCTTGTATATGCTGCGAGCTTGCCGGAATAGATGATGGGTCTCCCGACGCGGCGGCGCTGCCGGCCAAGTACGCAGACAGACAGTCGGCGTTCTTCCTTGAAGCTTCAAAGGATACGAGCGTGACGCTTGTCTGCTTCGGCGCGGGGCCGGGGGTGAGAAAGAGGATGAAGGAATTGACCAAGAGCCAGGGATGGACCGATGTCGGCGTTAATCCATACGTACTGTTCGATGCCGTCCTGGAGGGCCTGCACGAAGAGGTTGACAATATAGTATGGAAGATGGAAGAAGAATTTGCGCCGCTAGAAAGGGTGAGTATTTTCTCTCTCCCCCACCCCCCCCTTCCCGTTCCAAATATGTCCTCATCGCTATTTTTCATGGAAACAGAGACTGTTAATCTCAGAGAATAGTCCGTCGTTGGGACCGGGTCAACTCTCATGGCGCCGCTCAGAGACCTGCACTACTTTGAGAGACACATGGCAGACCTCGCAAGAGCACTGGAGTCGGCTACGATGATTGGCGAGGGCGTTCTTTTGAACGCCGGCACCTGCGTTCTCCCGACAGCGAGCCCTGCCGTCGAGCCATCGTCTTCGACGGGGGAGACCAGCGGCCATCGGCGGTCGCTGGTTGACCTGCAGCTGAGAGAGTGCCTCGAGTATCGCCGCACGCTCCTCCGCTCCACTCAGCTGAGGCTCTCTGGCCTCCAGAAACGAATCAAAACCGCTGCTGCCCTGGCATCCGATGTGGAGGCACAGCGGCGGGCGGCCGCTTCGATGCAAGGCCCGGTTTCGATGAAGATCATTGCGGCCTCCATCATGCTCTTCCTGCCTACCATAGCCGTCGCAACCATTGCGGGATCGCAGCTGTTGCTGACGGAGCAGAGGGGCGAAGAAGACTCGTGGAATGTGAGCGCAACGCCGCTGTTTTACCTCCTTTGGTACATCTCCATACCGTTGACGCTCGCGGTCATCATGCTGTCGTTGGCCTGGCTCTGGTGGAGGCAGGGCGGGAGTCGAAAGGCGGCGCCGCCGTCGTCCTGGCTTCGCAAAGCGGTGACGTGGAGACGAGCAAAGGGGAAAAGAGACGACAACGAAGGCTCGAGCGTGCCGGTTTGAAGAAAAGGCAACAAGCCAGATTGTGTCGTGACTTTGAAAGGCGCAAGTATGCAGTTCTTTGTGGCGGAACGTTGAGCGGACATGGTCCCAGTCCGTGTCTTTTGCTTGTGGCCTGGATACCAAGGTAATCAAGTAACTTCTAGGTACCTATATACTTCCATTTTAGCGCTGCTAGATACCTCTCAGGTACTACTAGGTACTAGGTAGGAACCTTAAGTACTACTAGGTAGTACTACCTTACTGTAGGTACTAATGCAGGATATCTTAGCCAACAGAGGAATAAGTCTGCATACTAGGTACAGCAGGTGTACTTACCAGGTAGGTACTAAGTACTACCTTAGTAGTATAAGGTACCTTAGTAGGCAGGCACCTTGGTACTAGGCGCCTTGGTAGGTACCTACTAAGGTAGGTAGGCTGATGGGTCAGTGATGAAGCCATGCATCATCAGCTTCACAAGTGAATGGCGAATCCAAAGAGCAGCAGGTAGGCAATCCGTCTTCCTTCTGAGTCTATATAACTTGAAGGTAGTACCTGTATGTAGTGCCAACCACTGGATGGTCAAAAGTGCCAGGACGGCAATCTCTTGTTGCCAGATGCTACATACCTGTACCTAAGCTTAGTACTCTCCTTGGAAGCAAAGTGCTCTATCCATCTCGGTTGGCGGTAAGTACTAGGTACCTAGATTTTGCCCTGACATCAATCGTCTTATTTACTGGGTAGATAAGTACCTACTACCTAGCTCCGTACTAGGTACCTTTGGTATTTTAAACTTACAAAGGCACGATACGTAGAACGGCACTCACCGTTGATCTCGTCGCTGGGCTCTGCTGCTCTCATGCGCCCTCCTAAATGAACTTGTCGTCTTCCCATTGATTAAGGTACCTGTACTACCTATGCAGACCTATGCAGTACTTCGGCTATCGTACTGTATAATTTTCTTCAGCAAATAGGTTACCTTAGTACCTAGGTACTTCACCGTCCAGAGCATAAGGCACTGTACCTACCTAGTAGGTAACTTTTAGCGCAATCTCTTGGCAAAAAATACCTACATACGCAGTGTCCCGTACACCGTACTCCATACACTGTAGGGAAGAATCCTTTGCCCATTGGCTCCTGCTCTCTGCCGCTGTGGAGTACCTAAGACTCACTGCCGGGGTTCCCCATACCGACTCCGTCTAGCTCGACCAAACAAAACCGCATTTGGCCGGGCGCATCGCCAGCAGTTGTCTTGCATGCGCAAACGCGCAAGGCACCTCCAAGGGGCTCATTTCCAGAAGGAATCGCCAGACGAAGTCGCTTAATGGAACAACAATCATCCCGGTGTTCACGTCGCTTAGCAGCAGAGGGGCTGAACGATGCAGTCAAAAGTATGCTGAAGCTTCCACCCCCCTCCCCCAAGCTGGCCTCTTCACAAGTCTCCGCAACTTCGGCGTGATGAGAGAACCCGAACGTCGTTATACCGCCGCTGCCTTCGGCTGCCTGTTCGAAAACGACGGCCACGACGCTCTCCTCGAAGCCCGTCGACGTATGATGAGAGATGCCGTAAGCCATCAGGGGCGGCCGCCGAGTGCTGGGGAGGCGCCAGCAGCAGATTTGGAGCACATAGAAGCCGAGGCTGCAGAGCCCACAGAATCCAAGACTGCAGAGCCCACAGGAGCTGAGGCTGCAGAGCCCACAGGAGCCGAGGCTGCAGAGCACATAGGAGCCGAGGCGGCAGAGCCCGCAGAAGCTGAGGCGGCAGAGCCCATAGAAGCTGAGGCGGCAGAGTCCATAGAAGCTGAGGCGGCAGAGCCCATTGAAGCCAAGGCTGCAGAGGACATAGAAGCCAAGGCTGCAGAGCCTCGAAAACCCCCCGTGGCACTCGCGGGAGACGCCCCCGAGGTCGAGGAACAGGAGCCGCCGCTAGACGCCACCGACAGCGACGACGTCGACGCCGACGCCGACGGCCTCGATGGCGCAGACACGTTCTCCGCCGAGTCGGTCACCGTGAGGAGCAGCATATTGGACCACGAGTATGAGTGCGGACGACGGGTGCGTATTCTCTTTCTCTTTCTCTTGTCTCTGCAGGGGGGGGTGCCGCTGAGCCCTGCTTTCTAGTATCATCACTTCCGACGCGGCCGCTACCCATTGCCAAACGACGATATCGAGCAAGAGCGAGAGTACATGAAGCACGTGATACACATGGAGCACACGGGAGGCAAGCTCTTCAATGCCCCCATTGCGCCGAATCCGCAAAGGATACTGGACCTATGCACGGGCACGGGACTGTGGCCGATGGCAGGTAAGCTTTGCGCCCTGGCTTTGCGCCTGTTTTCCGCCGGATGCTCGGCCGTGCGCTGAGAGAGAAGGCAGTGGCCAGAATGTTCCCCAGCGCAGAAATCGTAGGCCTGGACCTCAGCCCAATTCAGCCGTCCATGGTGCCGCCGAATGTCCGGTTCTTGATCGACGACGTCGAAGACGAGTGGATGGACCGCGGCGGCTATGACCTGATCCACCTGCGCCATTCCTGCATCTACCTGAGAGACGTGGACAAGCTGATACACAACTGCTACGCCCACCTGAAAGAGGGCGGCTGGCTTGAGATTACGGACTACTGCAGCTTCGTCCGATGCGACGACGGAACGATGCCTGACGACCACCCCCCGAGGCGAGTTGCCATGATGATGCACCAGGCTTTCCTGCAGTACGGCATGAACACATACATCGTCAACGAGCTCGAGGACAAGTTCAGCAACGCAGGCTTCAAAAACATTCAATGCCGAGTCGTGAAGACGCCGATAGGCGCTTGGCCCAAGGTACCACCAACCCACTGCTCAAAAAAAAAAAAAAAAAAAAAAAGACAAAGAACTGAAAAAAAAAAGAAAAGAAAAAAAAGGGGGGGGGAGGAGAGAGAAAGAGAGAGAGAGAGAGAGAGAGAGAGAGAGAAAGAGAGAGAGAGAAGGAGAGAAGGAGAGAGCGAGAAAGGGAGAGAGAGAGAGAGAGAGAGACGCTGCCTGTTTGCTTCGCATAACTGACGTATTTTCTTCATTTCTTCCTCTTCTTCTCTCTTGCAGGATCCCGCTCAACGGCAGATTGGAATTCTCTTCCGAGATTGCATCCATGAACTCGTCGCTGCCCTGGCGGCCAAGCCTCTGAGAAACCTGGGCTGGGATGAAGCGGCGCTGGAGGTCTATCTCATGGGAGCGCGGGCAGCTCTCAGGGATAAAAAGGTGCATTGCTATGCAGACTTTGTCTCTTGGTGGGCGCAGAAGTGAATTTTTTTTTTTTTTTTGCGTCTCGCTCTCCGTTTCCCATCACCCCCTCCTTCTCTATTTGCTTTTTCGGAGTCATTTTTTTAGCATTGCAGCAGGCAGACAGGCGACACGTTGAATTATCTGCCAAATACCGGTTGGACATGTCGAAACGTTTCGCAAAGACATGTGTACATAACATAAAACACTTGGGCGCACGTGGGGATTGCGCATAAAACGGGCGTGTGGGCGGCCATCATTTATTTACCTACTCAACACTCGGTTTTAGAAGTATACCTGCTATAGGTAATTTCTCTCCTCGATACATTGTACGGAGCACCATGGTACTATATATTCCTTTCACCGCGCCTCCTCATCATGGCCTGTAGCGACCAGCCCTCAAAAAGGGCTCCTACATGAAACACACACCAAGGGAACCCCTGACCTTGTATATACTAACTACCAGATTCGCAAATTGCCGCTCTGCACGTTACGTTACGACAATGGATTACGGGGCCATAGGTAGTCGACCAGAGAATCGAGTTAATATCATCAATCATATTACATCCTCCACTTCGTTCGCTTACAAAAGCAGCTGCTGCTGCAGCATGAGGCGCTCCTCTATATATCAACCATGCAAATGCCCCCACCCTCCTTCTACCCCCCCTTGGGAAAAAAAAAAAGAAAAGAAAAAGAGGAAAAGAGGAAAAGAGAAAAAAGAGAAACCGCCATGTCCGCCTTGCGACGTCATCATCCACCTCTGTATGCCCTTTTCCCCACACAAACTTCTTCCCCATATCGTTCTCTGTACGACGGAGTCCCCATGCAGTAGTCCTGCCAAGTAGGCTGCCGGACGAACACCCTGTCGATATCGTTTGGTACATGAATAAGGCGTGAGTCCATCTCTCCCCTCTGGTCAAGCTGACACACAGCCTCCCGCTCTGGGGAACTACTTCAATCTATGCGATGAAAATCCAAATAGTGGAATAGAGAGAGGGAAACAAAGTACCACGAAAAAAAAAAAAAAAAAAGACCTGTATACCAAATAAAGGGTATCCCGATTCGAACGCCACCGTTTCGCAATGCTAGATACTTATTTCCCTCCTCCTCCAAAGCAAAAAGAAAAAAAAAAGAAAAAAAAATCAAATTTGTGCATGACTCCACGCCGTGATGCAACAAGTTACAGAAAATAATCACAAGACAAGGATGAAACGGCTAGTCCAAGAACAGAACGCATAAGCTTCGAAAAAAAAAATCAAGAAACAAAAAAAAAAAAGATGAAAAAACATTTTTGGGGAAAAGAAAATGGCGCAAAATAGCACACACAACAAAGGGACCCAAGGGCCCTCCCATCCATCCGACCAAAAAAGATGGGATGGGGTATGGTGCGTGTCGGCCTTGCGAACCCAGAATACCACCGAGCTTGAGGGGAAAAGGCATGTTGTGACTCGAATTCAAATCAACATGTAAGCGATTGGATGGATGCCAATCTGGCAAAACATGTCCGGGCGAGAACAAATGTTGCGAGGCGGTAAAAAAGTTGGAAAAAAAAAAAGGCTGGTCGAAATGAGCAAAACGTTCTTATTTCGTGTTGCCGTTTCGGAGATTTGCATCCTCTCTCCGCCTTCCCAATCAGGTAAATGGCTTGCCGTTATCGTTTTCCAAAGGTCCTCTTCCCCCCCTCTCCCCCCCTCTCCCCCCCTCCCCTCATCTTGAGCGCGCATTTGATTGCTTTGGGCCGTGTCGACAAAATGCCAAAAAAAAAAAGAAAAAGAAAAGAAAAAAATCTGGTTGGTGTTTCCACCCGTTCGCAGTGGGTTGATGCGATTGTGACGGCCCAAGAAATGCAACATGGACCGCCTGCTCTCTCGGGTAAACGGTTCGTGACAAGTTTTGTCCTGGAGGGTGCTTCCGGCTCGTGGCTTCAAGGGCTTTCCAGAACCCCCCCTCCTTCCATGTGGAGCCGGAGATGGCGGCGCTTGTGCTCCGCCCTCGCAATAAACTTGTTGAGCACCGGAACCTGCCATGTTGTCATCGGAGCCCAACCGCCATCACCCCCCCCTGGCAAAGGAGACAAAAGGGAACTTCGCCGTTTTGCACGTAGGTGAAAATCGCGCCTATGCGCTGGCGATTTCGACGCGGTCCCACTGCAAAATTGTGGTTGCGGTGGATCGAGCCGTCGATCTGGGCAAAAGGGCCCTTTTTCTCGGATCAACTCTAGTGTTCGCCGACACCTTTGGTTGGTCCCAGGCGAAGGCCCAGTAAAGAGGGCTTGGTAAGGCGCCTTTCCCTTTTTTTTCCCTTCGTGTCTCGGCGCGCGTGTTCCGTCCTTGGCCGACAGTGTAATGTGTGATCGATCCGGCTAATCGGCGATTGGCAGAGGAATCCATCGGTCTGGGACGCCGTCGGCTCCAATCTCGTAGGGTTTGGCCGACGTCTTCCTTGGCGGCAGCGCCCATCGCGCACGTCCTGGCTTGTTGTTGTCCAGCTTGCCCCGCCTGCGCATAATCATTTCCATGACGGCAATGCGAATGAAGTCGGGGTTTTCTCGCATCTCGCGCTGCCGCATGGCCGGGAGGGGCGGTATGGAATCCTGGCTCGGTGTCGGCGTCGGCGCAGGCTGGCTCGTGGGAGACGGCGGGGACAGCGGCGAGGTGGACGGATACGAACCGCGCGCCGCGGCGTCCGCGGGTCGGGAGCGCTGGATCTTGTAGGTTTGCATCTGGATGGGCGCGGCAAAGGCGCCCGGCTGCTGCAGGGGCCGAGACTGCGTCTCGCGCGACAGCCTCGTGGTCGGGTTCAGGTAGCGGCGCAGCTCGGCCGACGGTATTTCCTCCGTGACGGGAGGCCGGCGTTCGTCGGCGTACGGGACCTTGGGGTCCATGGTGAGGAGGGAGCGGGTGATGAGGTCATCAGGAGGGATTGACGGGAAGTTGATGCTCGAAAAGGACTTTGCCGCAGACCGCAGCGCTCGCAGCGACGCCGTCAGGTTGGACTTGAAGACCGCCCGGAGGGGCTTGAAGGGCATGAAGGGGTACGAAGCTGCCTGGTCGGCTTGGGCGCTTTTCAGGCTCGGCGAGGCCAGCTCATCCGCATCCCGCAGCGGCACGGGGGAGAGCGGGTGCTCGTCGATGCTGTCGGGGGGGGAGCGGACGGGCCCAAGCGACCTGCGGGCGGGGCTGGCCCTTCTTCTGTGCAGAGGCTGAGGGCTTAGGCTCCGGGGGGACTCGACGGAGGAGATGGCGTCGGTGCCAAAGGAGCGGCCCAGGGAGGGCATGGAATCGACGGAGAGCGTCCTGGCCATGGAGACGCTGCCGCAGTCGCTGCCCAGCAAGTCGTCGTCCAAGCTGTCAGGCGGCGACATGAGCACGTCCATGGGGCTGCCGCGGCTCAGCGACCAGCCAAACTCCTTCTCCGAGAGCGGGCTCTCGTCGGAGACGATGGCGTCGACGGTCAAGGGGCCATCGGGCCGCCGGGGCTTCCGCTGCACCCGCCGGGGTCGCGGTATGTCGGTGACGGCCAAGAGGGCGGCCACGGACGGCGACAGAGACTCTGGCGAGCGGACATGATGGGGGCCCTTGCGGCGAGGGTTGTTGTGCCGTCGCACGGCGTGGGCGATCTCCGAGTGCCTGCTGCGGCCGCCAATCTTTGGGATCTGGACGGGGCTCGTCGGTGTGGTCGGCCTCACGGCCAAGCCGTCAGAGACGGCGGACACGGACGGGGAGAAGGCGTGTTCCCCCATACCCGCACGGATCTCGGAAGGGGGAGGCGGCTGTGATCGGACGGGCGCGACGGTGACTGCAATCGGCGACGGTCTCGTTTTCTTGCCCTCTGCATGCTTCGGATCGCCGGCGCGTGGCGGAATGATGGCGACGGCCGACGTTGCGGATTCGGGGCGGACGACGGGGGCCGTCTCGACGACTGTCGGCTTCGGCGCGGGAGAAGGGACAGAAGGGCGACGAGAGGCGGCAGGGAGAGGAGCAGCGGTTGGAGGAGCTGGAGGAGCTGGAGGAGTTGGAGGAGTTGGAGGCTGTGGGAGCCGCAGGAGAGGAGCGCGCAGCAGCATCACGGCGTACTTACCGTAGGCACGAGGGACCCAAGACAGCCGTGGAGACATGCCACAGCACCCGGGGCTGTCCGGGGGGTGGGCCTCAGGGGACCAACGGCGCTGGCGAGGCCTTCTGGAATCCTAGCGCGGAAGACTTGGCGCCTCCTTCGGGGTACTGCGTGCGCGGCGGGCGCGTACCCTCGGGTCGCGTGCGCGCAGAGCGGGTACTTTGCGCTCGGGACGGGGTACATGCACCCAGGCAGAATGCTTCCGTCGGCAGGAAGTGGAGGCCCCCCCCGGCTGGCCAATGGCAGGCGCGCGATTAGGGCTAACGGGCTGGGGCGGATTTTTGGTGACACGGTAGCACGAAAGTTGACCGTCGTAGGCAAGTAACAAAGTTCGTAACTTCCAAGATTGTCAGTTGCGATTGGCGCCGCAGCCGGCCGAGTTTTCGGTGCCTTATCAGAGCCCGGGCCAAGAGAAGTTTTTTTGATATTGATAACGCAAGTTGCCCTTTTGTCGCGGAGCCGCCGGTAGCCTTTATCGTCGACGTATCATTCGCCGCCTCCGTTGTGGCCAATGGAGGGCAAAAATAATAATAATAATAATAATAATAATAAAACTTGGAAAGTTTTGGGGGGAACAATAGGACGAGTAGTGCGTTGAGGCGCTGTGAATAAAGCGGCTGGCCCTTTTTTTTTTTTTTTTTTTTTTTTTTTTTTTTGCCCTTTTCTTTTTTCTTGTTTGAGATGGCGCCGCTGCGGGCATTAATTTCTTTATCGGGAAAGAGAGAGAGAAGAAAAAAGAAGGAGAAAAAAAAAGACAGGGGTACTGGGTGATGACGTTGCGAGTCGAGACGGAGATGAAGCCCCGGGACGAAGAGCAGCGTCTATGGCAGACGAGAAAAACAGGATGAAGCTTGAGGGGAGAAAAGAGGAGGGGGGGAGGAGGAGGAGGAGGAGGAGGGAGACACGGAGATGAAAACAACAAAATGGGAGGAGAAGAAGAAGAAGAAGGAGGAGGAGGAGAAGAAGAAGAAGGAGGAGGAGGAGAAGGAGAAGAAGAAGAAGAAGACGACTATGGAGTACGACTACGAACGACTACGAACGACTTGTACTACGTTGACTTGTCACAAAAGTTCATAATACGAAATTGCAAGCCCACCCAAGGGGGGGGTGCGCCAAAAAAAAAAAAAAAAAAAAAAAAGCCAAAACGCTTGTTGAGGCATCAATGCTGGAGAAGCGCCAGTTCTCACGGACAACCCCCCCTCCCCTTCCTCCCTTCCCCATTCCCGACGCTCCCGTTTCCCGCCAGAAGCCCCTGGCCCAAGACCACTGGAGCAATGAATGGCATGTCGCATGGAACTTGACTTGCACATTGCATTTACACGTACTCGTACGAGCAGGCAAGGTTTAGTAGTAGGCAGGTAAACAAGGTACTACTACCACTACTACTACTGCTATACAAGTACATGCTAAGCTTGACTACTGCACGGCGGCACTTGGTATGTGCATGGCCCCCCAGGATATAAACGGGATCGCGCCGCGCGAGCGATTAGTATTCAGTTAGTTGGTTGCTTTTTGTTTCCTGTCGGGCAGCCATCAATCATCTGATTGATACATGGCTTCACGCGGCGTCCACCATGTCCGGAGTGTGTGTGTGTGTGTGTGTTGGCTGGCTGGCGGCCGTGGGCTTGCATTGGGACGGAGCGGGATACAGTAAGCCGAGAAGAAAGCGGCACGAGTATGTACGTATTTTTTTTTTTCAAATGGCTTTTGCCTTTGGTGCCACGCTCTCGGGACACGTCGGCGTCGGGCGTTGTTGTTGCTGTTGCTGTTGTTGTTGTTGCTGTTGCTGTTGTTGCTGTTGTTGTAGTTGTGATGATGATGTAGGTTCTGGTTTCTGGGTATGTAGGTATCCCAACAATGTTTCCTAATCCTTGCAGGGCCATGGTTGCAATCTCTTACTTTGGCTGGTCACTGCGATCGCCATGATGTTTTGTTACGTCTCGATACCTTACCTAGTTACTCTACCATATACGGTATACCCTACACTCCCGTACTGGGGGCAATTCATCAAAGACACCACGTCACATCACGCAGCTCGGGAAAATCGCCCACGCCCAAAAAGGGACCAAAAAGACGCAGGCGGGACGTCGGCCGGTGCCCAATCGCACACACACCCGTTGCAGGTTTCGTCGGCCAACCGCACACGTGCGAGTCCGCGTGCTCAGCCCATGCGGGTTTGCTGGCTGACTTTGTCTATCATCTCATGCGCAATTTTCTGGGCGCGCGCGGGGGGGGGGGCGCTTGTCTTGTTTGCGTTGTGCGGGCATCACACCCTCTCTTTGTCTCTGGGTGAAGAAGGAAGTTAAAAAAAAAAAAAGAAAAAAAGGAAAAAAGGGAAAAAATACAGAACACAGAGAAGAGAAAAGAAGAAGAGAAAAGAAGAAGAAAAGTTGGTGCCGCCGTCGGTCGACAAGGTTGCGCGCGCACAGCATTTTGCCCGGATACACCCGTATATCATGGTGAAACCCCCCCCTCCGTAGCACGAGGTCACCTTGTCCAAAGCCGTCTTATCAGCGCTGCCCCATTCGCTGCGATCCGGCCGTTTGCGATCGGTGCCGTCATCGTCATCGTCATTGTCATTCCCAATCTCTGTGTGTCTTGTGTTTTTTTCTTTTTGCTCTAGCCCGCTCTTGACGGCTCCGTGATAAGGGCGACACACACAGACGCACACAAAAAAAAAAAAAAAAAAAAGGAACGTTTTTGGTGTTGTGGGCGAGCCGATGGTACGTACCGCGCAATGCGGGGGGGGAAGAAAGAGAGGTTTGCCCACATAAATGGGACCACCTTCTTAGTACGAACTACTCCTCCGTACAAGAATAACTTGGTTATATATATATATATATCAATAAACCGGCACAAAAGACACAGAGACGGTCCCATCTTGCCATTCGATGGCTCTCTTAGACGGAACCGAACGAACGAACGAAAGAACGAACGAACGAACGAACAAACGACTACCTTATAGTCGCACAAGGCTCAAACTGCGTTACGCCTACGTGTGCTGAAATCTGCCATCGTCCCCTTGTCCCACTTGGCGATGAGGAGCCCCAAGTGGGCGAAATGAATGGAGAGCTTCCTCCTCGAAAGGACCGAATGAAGGTGAAGGAGTTTTTTTTTCTTCTCTCTCTCATGACTCCTTGGTCCCATCTGAGCGGAAAAAAAAAAAAAAAACCGAGACCCAGTTGTTACAATGTTACAATGCATACCTTGTGTGATGCCGCATTCCACACACATCACATCGTCGCGCCATCCGTTTTTTTTTGAATGAACTGGGGCATCACAGTCCCGATTCGGTGATCGTGTTTTACCAGTAATAGCAGTAATGAGTTCTGGATTCATCCCGCTTCAGCAACGCACCTCCTGGCTTGTTGCAGCAGCCAATATGAAGATGACATGTATCCCTCCCTTGCCTTGCCTTGCCTTGCCTTGCCCCCAAAGATGTTTTCAAAATGGCCGATTTGTTTTGGGTTGAGACAGCCGTACGGTCTGCCTCTTGCTCGGAGACGAGCCGGTGAAAGGTCCGCCCGTCGCAGAGGGAGAGGGAGCTCTCTCGTTCTGTGTGTTTTTTTTTCTTGCTCTTGATTTTCTCTAGCGGCAACATCAGATAGCTTGGCTGTTGTTTGAAACCCTCCAAAGCAAGTCGATTGCATGGTCACTCCTGGAAGATGGATGGGATTTACGAATTTTTCGTCGTCAGTTATGGGGACCAAAAGAGACGGACCGACGAAGAGTGTTTTTTTTTTTTTTTTGCTGGCATCTTGATTCGATTTCCGGCCTGCTGCTCTCTATCCGCATCTTTGATGTCGTGAGTCGGTAACAAGGGATATAAATGGCGTACGTCTTGCAAAACTTGAAAGATGGTAAATGGGAGGAAAGCCAAGAGTTGATTTGATCCATGGCTGCCTGCCTCCCTTTTTCTTTTTTCCTTTTTTTTTTTTGCGCTCAGAATCCCCAAGCCATGCCAACCTCCGCACCATCGCTACGCACAATTTTGGGATGGCAGAAAATGCCTAGCGAATTCAGCCGCAAAAAAAAATTCAGATGAGAGACATTGCGGACGTTGATAAAAAAAAAAAAAAAAAAAACTCTGGCATGTACAATAAGGGGGTTGCCAACAAGCAGAAATGGTTAGCGATCTGCGGGTTTATTATATGTGGCCTAGGGGAGATGGAACAAGGTACGTACTAGTACTAACCTGAACGCACCTAATAATAGGTAGTTTGAAGGGCTGCCGAGCCTCTTTGACATGGGTTTTGACTCGAGGCTCTTGAACGCTTTCTTCCGCGGGTGTGGGGAGAGAGAGAGAGGGAGGGAGAGGGAGGGAGGGGGGAGGGGGAGGGAGGGAGAGAGAGAGAGAGAGAGAGGAGTAAAGCCCCATCCATTGGTTTCCCCCCTGTGCTAGTATGTGCTACATATGTACTTGCATGTACGCAAGTTGATTCCACTAATAAGGTTCGCAGTGCTACTGTAGTAGTAGTAGTAGTACTCCGTACATAGTAGGTTCATTACAGGGCCAAGTCATGATAATACGTCGTCGTAGCTCTTCTGGCTTCTCGCCCATCCCAGCGGCTTCTTATACTATATATAGATAGGTAGCCCCCAACCGGACCGGATCGGTTGCCAAAAACAGGCACAAGAATCTCCCCTAATGGATCGCTAGCAATGGCACTTGGCAACCAGAGAAGGAGAGAGAGAGAGAGAGAAAAAAAGGGCTTGTTTATTATGGGCTCCCGTAGGCGCCGCGCTAAATCCCGAAACAAAAAATTCGTTGGTCCGTGTCAGCGCTAAAAGCCGCGAGGCCACCGTGGGCGCCTTTTGGGCCCTGAAACTAAAATACTGTATATGTCTGGGGGATTTTTTATTGTTATTTTTTATTTTTATTTTTATTTTTATTTTCGGCCAAAGAACGAATTGGATTCGCCAAAGCATTGGATTTATTAGAGGATGCGCGTGTATGTGTGTTTGTGTTTCTTTTTTTTTTTTCTTTTTTTAGTCGATAAGGTATGTAGCTGAGAATGCGCCTCGGCCTTTGTTTCCCCATGTGGACCGCCTGTCAACACTACCACCATACCTATACTACAAGTAGTATACTTCGCATTGCATATGTTGTGGTATAGCCGTATAGGTACTACAGGTACCTGCTAGCATCTCTGACTCGAGCACTGTAGGGCTGAGCGACCCTCCACCAGCTGCTCGGATGTTGCAGAAGTTGATCCTTGCGAGCTGAGTGGGCTTTTTTTTTTGTCTTTTTTTTATTTTTATTTTTTTTTGCTCGAGGTGGAGGCCTTTTTTTTTTCCGTGACCCCTTGCCTGCCATTCTCCTGATTTTACACGCTCGTCTGCGTGCCTTGGAAAGAGGCCGAACAGCCCCCAAGAGCTTTTTCCCCTCTCATAACCTGTCCGGGCCCCCAGATCCCGCGTTCTCACAACCCCCCAGCGGTGCTCCTGTTTTCTTTGGGGGTTTTCTCGAATGCCTCAGCCTTATCCTTACGCTTATAAGATGGCGCCAACTGTACGTTTGTGTTACCATGAAAAGGACAAAAAAAAACCCCCCCCCACGGTCCGAGCCGTCGATTAGTGTGAAGCCCGTTGTGAACTAACACGTCCTCCAAGTACGATGATGCTCCCGAGATAGTGCGAGGCCACGATCTGCCCGAGGCCTACGTCAGCCCATCTCCCGAGGCAGTCTGGCCGCCTCAGCCGTCCGTCGCGTCGACATATGCGTCTCAGACTCCCGTCTCGTACGGCAACCCGGGGATATATGCCAACAATGGGAACGCCGGAACATATGACAGCAACGCGGGGACGTATTCGGATGCTGGGAAAGGCGCGGCGGCAGCGGCAGCGGAAGAGTCGATGATGCCGCAAAATAGGCCCGCCCCCACTGTTGGCGGAGTCTCCCTGGTGCTCGTCCTCTCCGTCGTCATCGCCATCCTGTCTGCCGCGGTCATAGGGCTGGCAGCCGGCACCGGCGTCGCGGCCAAGAACTACAACGACGCAAACTCCAAGCTGAGCGTCATGAGCTCGTCGCTGGCCGCCTTCCAGGACGCTGCCTCCGCCACCGGCTCGCCTACTCCGACTGATGGCACGACCCCGACTCCAACGGACTGGAGCAACCTCACCAATGGATGCTCCACCAACCCGGAGGACGTCACCGGACTCGTTTACACCTCGCCATGTAGGCTATTTCTTCTCTCTCTCTCTTCTTTCATCTCTTTCTCTTTCCGTTCCCCTCTTTTCTTCGAGATACGACGAAAGCGTGCCTTCTAACCCGTCGACTTGCGCAGTTTTTGCCTCGGCCAACTTCACCATGTACTGCAACAAAGACACGAACAACCCCCCTCTCTATTCCGTCTTCGCCACCAACTTCAACGGCTGCATGGATGCCTGCGCTGGGTGGAACTCGCACAACACCACCACCAACGGCACATGCGTCGCCGTCTCTTTCATTCCCTTGTGGAGCGTCGCGTCCAAAGCAAAGGCCGGCAATGCTCCCGGCGACTGCTACCTCAAGCCTGGGCCGCAAACGAGCCAAGACTTGAAGACCCCCAACATTGGCACGGAGTGCCATGCCGCCATTCTCCTTAAATCGTCATGAGAGCCTTGACCGTTTGGCGCTGGCGCCCGGAAGAAGTGGGGGTTGTTATTGTTGTTGTTTGGGAGAGGAGGAGGTGGACTTTGATAGGCTTGCGGAAGATTTTTTTTTATTCTTATTCATTAACCGGGGGAATTTGAGGGCAATTTTTGCGACGAGCGCGGCGTTGAATACCCAAATTCGGAGGCCAAAATTGTGAAGATGAATGGGCATCTCCAAGTAATTTGCAATGTATTTATACCATATTTTTTTTTTCTTTTCTTTTCTTATATTATTATTATTAACAATTTTTTTTTCGAAACAAAATAAACCTTTATCATTCTCAACCTCCTTCATTTGTTCCCATGACTAAGCAGACAGTTAGTTGTGTTAGAAATCACAATTACCCGAGAGGTGGCTACACCTCAAACAAGTCCGCATTTCGAAGCTCAAAACAGTCGCACTCTGGTGTGTGTAAGTGTCATACCTCGCGAGGAATGGAGCATCGACTCATATCAAAAAAAAAAAAAGTATGGGGTAATGAACAGGCTCGCGTATTGCAGCACTGTATATATGTATACGCATAATAAGTTTATATGGACACAGACCCATAACTTACAAGGCTCATGGATCTGCTCCGCATAAGCAGTCTTCGGCTCTTCGGCAAGTGCACCTAATAAAGGAGCTGGCTGCAGATGTGAGACGTTTGAAAATAAATAAATAAAAAAATAAAAATAAAAAAAAATAAAAAAAAAGAGCAAGATTGTACGTGCAGGTTTGGCAAAGCGTTGTTGCTATCCGTATAGACAAGCCGCCGTGTGATATATTGATGGTTTTTGGTGAGACTTGAACCTCTTTTTTTTCATAGTGAAACGAGTGGTTCTTCGCCATGGCACTCTGAATCGGTCTGCTCAGTTCGACATGTGTCTTGGTGTACGCCCGAGGCAGAAATAACGTAAGACAATGCCAATCATTGTCTTGTCTTGTTGCACGAGCCCCCCCGCCTGGCTGGCTACCTTCTACCAGGCACTACTTTGAGCTCTCCCCCTCTTCACCCCCCCCTTTTTTTTTTGACTGGCCATAGAGATCAACACACTCATAATCACAGAGGAGGGGATGCTAATATCCTGCAGGCTGACAGAGAGAGACTCATCGCATTGGGCTTTCAGCAAGGCGATATTGGCCGCCCAAGCCCCACCTTTAGGCACACCAGACCAGCGAGGCCAAGAACGTTGCCAAGGGACGTGGAGAATGGAGAGAACAAGCAATGGCTGTTGCCGAAAAGGCAGTGAGTGCCGCGGCTCCTCGTCAAGACTCAACTCTCTCTCTCTGCATGCCAAAAGAACTGCCCGAGGACGACAAACACGACACTCTCCCTCCCTCGAGGCCCTGTGGTGTCGTTGTTCGGTTACTGCGAGCCTCCGTGGACTGTTGCAGCTGTTCTTTGATGCTCTGTTTGGCCCAGTCTTTCCTCGACATACCATACAGTAGCAGCAGGAGCACTGCCCCTCATTACCCCGTAGATGGCCCATAGATGCACTTGGCGTCTCCATCGAGAATGGGGCAGAGATGATGGAAGCCGCATAATTCACTCAGCTACTCCGTACTGGGTACTGGCTTATACAGTAAACCTTTGGTTATAACGATCGCTTTATCTAAGGATAATCTCTTTATACCGATATTTGTAAAAAAAAAAATTCAGTTTTTCATTATATAGAAAAGGCTTGCAAAAGTTTTTGTGATAAATATTATTTAAAATTAAAAAAAAAATTATATAATGTATACAATATATAAACACGATAATGTAATAACATCCAACTATTTTATTCAGTATATTAACCTATTCAAGCGCTGTTGATTAAAATTGTGTGTTGTATAATAATCAATGCATTAACAACTTTACTAGCGAAATGCTAATAAATTAGATACACGCATATTGCGATAATCTTCTTTCAACGATAGCCAAAGGGGTGCTGACCTACATACATCACTATAACCCAGATTTTACTGTATATCTGAGCACGTACCGGCCTCGGTTTGCCGGCAACCATATACGACACATCACACTATTCACCCTTGTGAGGCTCATGCACGTTGCCACTGACATGGCCTTGGCCACATGTATTGGGCCCGATATGCCAATGCGACTAGATACCTGAACGGCGGCGCCTCGCCTATAATAAGGGCGCCGTTTCGCCTCGTTTTTGTTTTTTTTCCCCCTCGCCACAGGTCCCCTTGGATACTAAAGTCAAAATCACTTCAGCCATCTCAATTCCACGTCAACAACATGTCCTTCTCTCAATCTTCTCGGAATTACCGCCTCGAAGGCTCCCGCTTCATTGCTGAAGTATGCTGCGAGGACGGCACTTGGGTCGACAGCGTCATTGACCTCAACGAGTATGTCGGCAACAATGAAGGGGTCTTTGATCTCGAGGGCAACAACGTCTTCGGCTCCGCGGATCAAATCTCGTGGAGACTCGATGGAACGACTATCATTACTCTATTATACAAGTCAGACGGCACCTTTGGAGCCGAGCAGTTCCTCAATTTGGACAACTACATCTCGAACGAGAATGGCGTCCTCGTGTTCAGGTGATTTCTTTTCCGGATTCCATGCGCCTTTCTGGCAAGCAGATGCTGACACTGGGCAGAAAATAAATTGTTCATGTCGTGGAGGGACGAATATCTTCCTGTCGACGGGTCCACTCCTAGAAGCCAGCGTGGTGGTGGCAAGTATTCTAGCATATATATATGAGACTGGTTGGCGACATTGGCCATGTTCATGTTCTTCACCACCATTGAACGACTTGCTTTTGTCCTCATTCTTTTGCATTGCGTGGCTACTCAACAGACATTATTGAATCCTGTGTGTCCATTTGTCCAATCTGTTCTACGTGCGTCGGTATGCGATATGACCATGAGTGCCGACGAAGCGGTGAAGAGTTGACCGTTGCATGATGGGACAGACCTCACAGTTACTGCCTGTAAAGTAGGCTTCTCAAAACCATTGCATATTCCGTTGCATATCCCTCAGCCAATAGAAGAAAACCTGGCCACGGCTGCGTACGAAATGGTTCCAAAAACCTGGGAATAATTTTTAAAATTCGTACTTTTTTTTTTTTTTTTTTGCGACAGTTTTATTGAGCATGTAAAATGTAGTTCCAAGGTTCGAGAATTTCGCCTTGTAACATCGAGTTTACTTGTCTAAATTTCATGCAAACTTTTTTGGCCATCACTGGTAAAACGCTGATGAGACTACGCTTACGATTTCGGCATGCACGAGACGCTGAAAACACCCGAGACATCTCCATGTATCTTCGTTGGTGGAGAGCCTTTATTATGCCGATATTGGGGCGCGGAGGACGGCAGCGTCTGTGGCACACTTTCCCGTGAGGGATTGTATTTTTTTTTATGTATATGTTTTGGCTTCTTTCCTCTATAAGGATGAATGGTGGGGATCAATTTCAGAGTATCAAATTCCTTATGCAAATTCGAATTGACTTCAAGAGCAAAATCCCAAAGCTGAAGCTGCACAGACTTCTCCCAGCTCCGTTTGCATTGTGCAGAGATGGATGGATTGATTGGAAGATATTCCAGGAAGATACACCTACTACATTGTACTAGTGCGTACCTGCCTTAGTAAGTCCCCTCTAATCTTATCGCCAATCGATAAAGCACCATGCCCGGTGCAATGTCTCCGGGCGGGGCAGACCAGCCATGACATCCATCTCCCTTCTGCCCCCCCAAATCTTTGCCTGCCAAACAACCAGCGCCGTAGTCAAAGATGGAGGCCACAGCTCTCAGATCATGGGGTACGTGATGAGGATTTTTTTTTTCTTGACGCATGTTGCGCCGCCTGGCCGATGCGTGAGCTGACAAACGCGATAGAGCTGGACAACAACGTCCAGCTGGTCGACGCCAAGCGGGATGCGCTGTACAACTACGATGCCGTGGTTCAAAAGGCCATAGCGGACGCCCGACCTTGGGTCAAGGATCCCAACTATTTCAAGTACGTGAGGATCAGCGCCGTCGCACTGATCAAGATGACGATGCATGCCCGGTCCGGAGGATCGCTCGAGGTCATGGGCTTGATGCAGGGCTACATCGATGGCGAGACCTTTGTGGTTACCGACGCTTTCCGGCTGCCCGTCGAAGGAACCGAGACGCGGGTCAATGCACAGAACGAAGCCAACGAGTATCTGATTGAGTATTTGGACCTCTGCCGCGCCCAGGGCAGGCAGGAGAACGTGGTGGGATGGTACCACAGCCATCCGGGATACGGATGTTGGCTCAGCGGCATTGACGTCGAGACCGAGGCGCTACAGCAGCAGTTTCAAGATCCCTTCTTGGCCGTGGTCATTGACCCCGATCGCACCATCAACGCTGGAAAGGTGGAGATTGGGGCGTTTCGCACCTATCCCGCCCATTACAAAGCCGACTCTGGTAGCGTATACGCGCCCGACGGGTTTCAGGCGGTCCCCCTCGACAAGGCCGCCGAGTTTGGTGCCCACTCGAGCCGGTACTACAGCCTCGACGTTTCGCATTTCAAGAGCACGCTGGACTCTCACCTCCTGGAACTCTTGTGGCACAAATACTGGGTGCAGACGCTGAGCCAGAGCACGCTGCTGACGAACCGCGACTTTGGCAACAAGCAACTGCTGGACCTGAGCTCCAAGATCAAAGAGGCCACCACCAACATCCTGCGATTCAGGATTTCTCAGTCCGTCATGGTCGGCGGAAGGAGCGTCGGCAAGGTGGTGGAGAAGCTTGCCCAGGATGCAAACTTGATTGCGACGAAGGAGATGTCTGGGCTGATGGCGGCTCAGATCAAGGCCAAGGTATTCAACGACTTGGGCACTGCCTCGGCAGCGCCAAGGACAGCACCCGGCGAGTGAGACAACCAGAGCTCGGTACTTGCTTGGCTGCAAATTATGTTTACATGTAACGGACAAATTAGAGGGCGTTTTTCCTTTTCTTTTTTCTTTTTCCTTTTTTTTTTTGAGCCGAATAAAATGGGGTTACTCTTTTCTTTTCTTTTCTTTTCCATCCCCCCCCTCTTTTTTTTTTTAATTGACCACAGCGACTAGGTAGATTTACATGTGCGATGTTGGTTCTGCGTGGAGAATAGACTCGGCAACATCGAATGTTTATTTCGCACGCATTGCTGCTTCTAAATTCTTGACATGTTACACCTCGGGCCATCAGAAACAGGGGCCCAGTAACGCTTCGCCTATTGGGGGGGTTTTTTTTTTCAATTCAATATCTTGGATGTTGCCCCCTTTTGAACATGCACGGAGGCCGAAGCAAGACATTTTTGCGTATCGGCACATTCCCCATGCCAAAGTTTATATCGAGTCCGCCCGGCAAGTACTTTTGCATCATCATGTATGGCGTTTATAGCTTATTTGGGATGCGTTTAAGCTCCTCATTGATTTGGGCTAGAAAGTTTACACGCAACAACTTTACTTAATCGCGATGGCCTAATGGAGAGGTGCAAGGAAAGGGGGGGGGGGGAGAAATTGCGTTTCCTACCTCTCCTCAACTGACCCGTCTAACTGGCAATCTTTTCGTCACAGTTCACGAACGTTTCTTGAACTCTTACTTTCGATGACGCCGATACAAGGTTGTTTTGGGCGTCGCCACAGCGGGGCGTCTCCATAACAAACTTGCACAGGCACCACTATTAATTACTCCGTTACCAACTACAAATGAACTACTCCGTTACATGTGTATGTACTTGCGGCCGGGTCCCATGTGATAAAACGGACATTCAGACAAGCACACACAGGGAAAAGAAGTACCGAGATTGAGACGCATATCCTTAGTACTGCGGCACCTTACCTTAGGTACTGCGGTAGGAACTTACCTCGAGCAAGGTACTTTGCTTAAACAAGATACAAGCCACGCCCCCTTAGCAACGATACAGTTGCCTAGGTAGGCGCAATCGGCGCAATTCATCGGCGCCTCCAAACTGTGGCGGCCATGACGCACTTGTTACCCGCGTCCAACGTCACTTCCCTGTGAGAAACGAGATGCAGGCCCGTTTGTCGCCCAGAACCGGTCGTTGTTTCTGGCAAGTTTCTTGTCGAGGAAGCAGCGAGAATCCCACCTTCCCCCCCTCCCCTTTCAACGAAGAGCAGCCATTAACTTCTTTCTGCCGCCGCATGCAGCTCTTGCTCCGCTTTCCGCATTCCCTCCTTCCCTCTCTTCAAGCTCGGTCGATGCCCCCCCCCCCTAAATCTACAACCATCTTAACAACGTTGTAGCTTCAACCATTCGATCAGCATCGCTGCCTCGAAATCCCTGTGATACCCCCGAGAGCTACTGCTTTTTCACGTTTACCAAACAAGAATATCTACCAATTTGTCTGTTTTCTTCTGCTTCTGCTTCTCCTTCTTTTTCTTTTTCTTTTTCTTTTTCTTCTTCTTCTTCTTCTTCTTCTTCTTCTCCACCTCCACCTCCTCCTTCTTCCTTCTTTTGTCCTCTTTTGGGCCTATTGTCTCGCCTTTCCTCACGAAAAAGAGCCCTGTTACGTGATCGGAGGCGCCCTTGATTTCTCTTTGATCTCGTTTCGAATCCGCATCAAAATTATAAAAAAATTGAAAAAAAAAAAATAAAACATAAAAAATAAAATCCTACTTCAGAATAACAACAGACAAACCGCCCCTTCGCCATGGCAGCCAATGTCAATAAACCGACCGACGTCAAGAAGAAGGAGGATGACATCAATCGCAAGCTACAGATATACGGCATCTTCAGTGCATTCAAGAATGGGAAAACCCCGTCTGTACGTTTCAGCATGTGCCGCAAATCCCTGGTGTGTCTCGTCTCTGGCGGCAGTCTGCTTACCACGGGGCTCTAGAACGATCAAATCGACGTCGCCCTGAACAGCTTCCTAGAGTCCAGAGCTCTCAGTCACCCTTCCGACAAGTTATCCGACGACGGTAAACTGCTAGTGCAGGACACGAGAGAGGTTGTGAAGCTCGCGAAACAGCTCCTGCTGTCCAAGAATCACGGCAATCTCGTCCAGGACTTCATTTGGCAGACTGCCCATTATGACACCAAGAGCTTCAAGTCCCCAGAATCTCCCGTAACCAAAGACGCGGCGACGCGAGACAAGGACGATGCTCTCGAAGGCCTGAGGACCCTGGGCACCTTGCTCATCACCAATGGCCAATTTCGAAAACTTCGTGCGTAGAGTTTTTCTTCTCCCTCCCCCTCTCACTCCCTCCCCCCTCCCATTTTTTTCCCCCTTGAAACCCTTCTTACCGATTCTCTGAGACATGAGTCTTTGTGGCTGACCATTGTTGCAGTCAGTGATGCCAGCATTTTACTCCGCGACATGATTGGAGATGGCGCTACCAACGTTGCGAATCTGATTCGTCCCTCGGACGAACAGCTCCGCCAGATGGACGAGGCCGCTCCAGACAATACGTGGCACGAGAAGCCCGAGTTCTCCAAGGAAAATTTCAAAACCAGAGCTCGAGGGCTCTACAAGGGTAGCGCCAAAAAAGACGCCAAAGACGTTGTTGCTGCTGCTGGGGATGCAGCAGTCCCCCAAGCCGGGACGACCCCTGAAGTCGGGGCACACGGTCAAGTGTCAACTCGCCAGGGCGCCGCCACAGACGCTTCTCAGGCCAGTGCAAAAGCGGGCGTCGACGCGGCTCGGACGGCGGCGGGCCAGAAGCTGGACCAAAACGTAGACAGCGAGACTCGGGAAAAGGTCAAGAAGCGGAATGAAGAGTACCGTCGCAAGACCAGAGAGTACCTGAAGAAGAAGATGCCCCAAGAGCGCAGAGATCAGGTCGTCTTTCGTCTCAAAAAGATTGTCCTCGAATGCCAGCAGCACCCCGACTACTCCCAGGCTGTGCAAACGCTCCTTCGGCTGGCAGAGGAATACGGCCGGCACGGGCGCAGCTATGCAAAAGGCTCCGCCGACTCCGCCAAGGACGTCCGGACTGGGCTCTCCGCGGCCGAGGAAGACTTGCGCACCTTGATTGAGCGCTTCGCAAACGGCACTTCGACCGAAGATCTCTGGCAGTCCATCGGCCAAATATACAAGGATGCCGACAAGGACCAGGAACTCCGAGACTGGTTCAAGCAGGTCAACGCCTATATCCGAAAGTGCCTCCTGGAGCAAGGCTACGTTCTTGAAGACGGCTCTACCCACGAATGGAACCGGCTCTACGACAGGGGCCGGTTCTTGCTGCGCGAGAAATATCGCAGCCACACCGACCGCGTCATTGACGAGGTCAGGTTTGTCGCGGATCAGTTTGACCAAGACCCTCAAAACAAAGCATTCGGCCATGCGGTCCACAAGCTTTTCAAGGACTTGGGCAACGATGAAAACGGGAGACCGACGTTCAAGCCCCATCTCGTCAAGGACCTGACCGAAGTCATCATGCCCGCCATCTTCGAGAACGTTGCATATGTTCCGATCCCGCGCATCGAGTACTCAGACCCCCAAGTCGATGCCGTCATTGAAAATCTGGTGCTCGAGAGCGACAACTTCATGCCCAACGTCCTCGAAGTCGCCAGCGACAACTACTTCCGCTGGGGGCGCAAGAGGATTGCCAACAAGCACAAGAACAGCGTGGATATAAAGGTCACTGGCATCCAGATGGATCTCCGGGACGTTGGCTATCACATCAAGCGCAAATCCGGCTTCCCTTCCATCACCGACACTGGAGTCGTCGACCTGCTGCTCCCCGGCGACGGCTTCTCCTTCAGGGTCAAGGTGTCTACTCCGGAAAAAAAGGATTCCCAGCACGTATTCAAGGTGGAAAAGGTGGACGTTAACGTTAAGGGCCTTAAACTCAAGATTAAGAAGTCGAACCACAAGCTCTTGTTTACGCTCTTCAAGCCAATTGCCCTCAGGGCTATCCGCCCGGTGCTCCAAAAGGCCATTGAGAAGACCATCAAGGACCAGTGCAACAAGGCCGACCAGTTCCTCTACCAGGTCAAGCAGGAGGCCGACCTCGCTCTGGAGGAGGCCAAGAACGACCCCGAGAAGGCAGCCAACATCTACAAGCGATACTACAATGCCACTCAGAAGAGAATCCTCCAGGGCAAGGAGAAGGCAAAGGCCGTCACGCATGACAAGAAGGTCAACGTCGCCATGACCAAGCAAGACAGCATTTTCCCGGACATTCACCTGCCTGGCGGCATCAGCTCCAAGACCACGGAGTACAAGGAGCTCGCTGCCAAGGGCGATAGATGGGAGAGTCCCGTCTTCTCCATTGGCGACGCCAAGAAGAGTACCGACATTCCCGCAGTGCCACGCATCGAGAGAAAGGCACACGCCGTGGCCGGCAGGCGCCCACACGGCAACGCTGATGGCCCATCCAACGAGGGAGACCCAAACACGGCCGGAGCAAGCACGAATGGCCGTCCGCTTGGTGGAAACGTTCCCACTGCTTATTAGGGGTGCAGTGATGAGCTCGTCTCGAGAGTGGGTAGGAAAGGCAGCGAACGGTCAATTGAGAGTGGAGATGTGCAAATTCTATATCCGTTAGGACATGCGTGACGTTGTCTCTTTTATCCCCTTTTTTTCATGTTTTATTTGCATCATCTTTTCTGGTTCTGGCTTCCGTTTGATACGGAGCCGCCGTTGCCGGTCTGGCAGATTCTTTGAAACGGGGCGCGGGTAACCACTACGGTTTAATGATGTTGAGGTACGAATGAGCTGGCACGCTCATGATTTTCTTTTCTTCCTCTTTCTTTCCTTTTCCTTTCCTTTCTCTCTACCTCCCTCTCTCTCGCGCTCTCTCTCGCGCTCTCTCTCTGCGTATGTGTGTGTGTGTTTATGTGTGTGTTCTCCTATCGTATCCTCACCGCTCTTTTCTTCGCGTATGCCTACCTGATACCATCGTGTTGATAGTGCTGTAGAGGAATTAAATTAATGAGTTTATTATATCTACTAGCGCTTGGCGAATCCGCGATGGGCGCGCCGACCTTTGATGACATCTTGTGGAAATTGAGTTTTAAAAGTTTGTTCTCAAAAGAGAGGATATACTGTATGATATCTGTGGCTTGGATGCTTATCCCCAATTGGCTTTTTTTCCCCCCCCTGTGGGTTCACAATGTTAGTTATTCACGAGGGTTGGATTGTTCTTTATTGCTCCCGTGTTTAGCTCGCTTGGCGGAGCCGCCGTCACATGCCCTCTTATTGACATGACAAGGTTCAATAGGGCAGAGCACGGAGTATTAGAGCAGAGTTCATTATAGAGACGGGTTGCCCAAGACGTTGTCAGCAGCAGCAGCAGCAGCAGCAGCAGCAGCAGAGTAAGAAGTAGTACGTACTACCACAGAGCATTGGGAAGCGAATTGCCGATCCAAACAAACCCAACTCTGACCAAAGATGCTACGCTTACGCAAAACACACAAGCAGGACTTTTCCCGCCTGTTCCATGTGCCTTTTTTTTTTCTGACCGCCACTCGAGACATTTACGAATGCAGAGCAAAGTCGCTGTAGACGATTTATAGGAGATTAATTCCCCCTCCTTCCCCTCATCTTATTCTGCATTTTCATGATATTTTTGATTTATTTTTTTTTGGCCCTACACGCAACTGGTTTTAGAACGGAGGCATGCGATAGGCATGTTACAACTCTAGGGCCCTTTTTTTTTTTTGCATTTTTATATGAATATTTTTTTTTACAATAGGCCAAACAACAATATAAACAAACATCGTATCCATGGACACGGAAAAGGCGGGAGAGGCGCCTGCTGCGTCTGCGTCTACATCTACGCCAGCGCCGACTGAGGAGGCTCTTACGGAAGAACAGGTACGGGCGCTGTTTGACATTCTTACGCATTACGAGACGTATGCGGAGATTGAAGGGTTCAAATCCCCGGATGCCGTGACGAGCTACGGCTTCCCGTTTGGGAGGACGATGAAGGCGCCGGCGATGCAGACTCCGTCGGCGGGCGGGACTCCGAGAGCGAGGACGCCGATATCGTTTTGGCCGGGCGGGAGGGGGAAGAATGTGGAGGAGAAGACGGGTGATGATGAGACGGCGAATGGTGGTGTTGACGATGATGATGATGCCAAAGGCGAGGGCGAGAGCGAGGACGAATTCGCGGCGGAATCGGCTTCCCCTCTGCTGCAGATGCTGCTGACGAGGCTGGTGCTGCCGTTCCCGGGAGTGAGGGACTTGCCCAGGGAGTTTTGGGACGTCAGGATGCAGGGGCTGCTGGCGCGCTTTGCAGAGGCCGATCTGTCGGAGAGCTACGACAAGGGGGCGATGGGGACGCGGAAGACGCTGGCGACGGGGGCGAGCAGCGTCATGGAGATGGTGGCAAGGGGGCTGCTGGGAGGCGTGGACAGGACGGGCTTCGCCTCGAGGAGGCCGGACGAGGCCGGGAGCGGCGATGGCCGGAAACCGAATCCACGGCCGAGCAGAGAGTATGACGAGGACAAGGCGGAGGACCTGCTGAGGGCCTTTGGGGATGCGTGGCGGGAATGGGCGTACGGGGAGCTGGTGGAGGAAATGTTTGACCAAGTGAAGGCGACGGACGACGTGGAGGCCCATTCGCCCACGATGAAGGCCGCGTTGGACTATGCCATTATCCAGTGAGTCTTGGGACGAGTCGAACGAATGGTGACTGGCGGCTGACAGTGCGGCACAATGTGCGTATCGCATCGCGTCTGCCGGTAATCGCGACGGCAGCCTGGCCACCTTTGCGCATCACGTCTTCATCCTCTCCCCCGAGGGCCAGTACCTGCTCAAGCTGATCGAGAACATCAACAGCTTGATTCCGTACAAGATGATCAAGCAGACGCTGCGCATCGGCAACGCGGCCACCATGATCAGCGGCATGATGCGCCTGATGCTGGCGAAGCTGAGCGTCACGAGCCTGACGAACTGGGTCGGCCTGACGGCCAGCGCGGACGACGGGATGAACCTCCTGCAGAGGATCGTCTCGCTCGTCCTGTCGTGGGATGCCTCGGAGTTTAGGAGGAGCGCGGACAAGGTCGAGAAGGGCAAAGGCGACGCGGCTCCGACGGACGAGATGCTCGAGGCCATACGGCTGCACGTCGCGCTGCCCCGAGGCGAGCACATGGCCGCGCGAGAGGCCAGCGCCCGGGACTCGAAATCCATCGTCGCGGCCATCCTCGACGCGTCGGACCCCCGGCTGGCGTCTTCCCTCAGCCAGGACCAGCACGCGCAGTGTCTGGCGTACTACTCGGCCCTGCTCTCCGTCCGCGACCGCGACGCCATAACTTCGGTGCTCTGTCGGCAGCCTCCGGACCTGCTCACGCAAGCCCTCAAAGACATTGTCGGCGCGTACGAGCCCATCATACGGAGCGTGCACTCGCGGGTCGACCTCCGCTATTACCTCGAGGCGATCCAGGGCTTCGTTTCGGATTTCATCCGCGCCAGCAAACCGAAGAAGGTGAGGCGGAGCAAAAAGAAGGAAGAGGGCGGCGGCGACGGCGACGGCGACGACGACGACGACAACGACGACGACAACGACAGAGACGGCAAAGACAGAGGCAAAGACAGAGGCAAAGACAAAGACAGGCTGGCGAGCGTGGAGGATTACGTGGTGCTGCTGAGGAGCAACAGGGGCCTCCTGTATAGATGGCTCCACGACTTCGCGAAGAGCTGCCCCGAGGTGTGGCAAGACTTTCGCACTTGGGCAAAGGATGTGTCTGTGAGATTTCGGCAGCCAGACGAGCGCGCGGCGAAGAGGAGCATCAAGGAACAGCTCAACCACTTGGTCGTGTCTCTCGACGGCGGGTCCAAGGTAAAGGTTCTCGACGCCATCAATTCACACGCGCAGTACCTCTCCGCGATCACCCAGCTCTCTCAGCGGCGGCTGCAGGCCGTCATGGACGCCGCGGCATCGCCTTCTTCGTCTGCGTCTGCGGCTCGGAACACGACGTCTGGCCCGGGAGTCTATCTCTCCCGGTGGCAGTCACTGCTCGACACGACGATCATCACGCCGTCTTCGAAAGAGGGCCCCCCGCGCCGCGGAGAAGATGTCAAATACGTTACGGCAATGGGGAAGCTGGGCCTTGGGGGGAAAAGACTAAGGGGGAA
This sequence comes from Trichoderma cornu-damae, assembly GCA_020631695.1. NCBI lineage: Eukaryota > Fungi > Ascomycota > Sordariomycetes > Hypocreales > Hypocreaceae > Trichoderma > Trichoderma cornu-damae. Next base: position 1,760,845 of record CM036093.1, read on the forward strand.
CAAAGCGGACGGGGAGGAGGAGGAGGAGGAGGAGGAGGAGGAGGAGGAATTAAGGGCACCGGACGTGAGCGTCGTGGTGGAGGCGCTGGGCGATGCATTTCGAGGCGTGGTGAGGGATAGGGCGGGGAAATGGCGGGAAAATGTCAGAGACACTTCTGTGTAAATCATCATTGGGTATTGGTGTTTCTTTTTTTTTTTCTTATCTTGCATAGATCCCCCGGAGCACTTGGAGATTGATTCTAGAGCAAATGGACTTTTGGGAAACAAGTTTTTTTTTTTTTTTTTTTTTACTCAGCGTAAACGAGCTCGATATCCCCCCCCCCCCCTCCCCCAACTGGCTAAAAAGAAAAAAAAAAACAAGTTTGTTCGTGTCGTAAAAAAGCATAAAATCAAGGTTAAAAAAATTAAAAGATGGAAAATAAAGAGCTGCCTGTAGTTTACAAGCATGCGCAGTGCTCGCAGAACACGACCGATCGATACATGAAACATGAACTTCTTCACATTGCCCTCATGATTCGACCTCTGGCTCTTGATCGAATTGCGCGAAGCCCTTGAAAAAAAAAAAAGAAAAAAAGAAAAGGAAAAGAGTCCCTCAAAACGGATCGGGAGAGCTAGAGCATCGGCGGGAAGGAAGCTCCACGCATATAGAGGCTCTCTTCGCTCGGGGGCCGCTGGTGGACACGGCCGCTTCTGTTCTCGCATCATCTCGCTCTTTGCCAAGGGCCAGGCGACTTCTCAGAGGGCGGCTCCGAGTGGCTTCCGCACTCTGCGGCGCTTCCGGGCGGAAATTGCTCGAGGCACCGCCGCTGGACGGCGGAGTCGGCAAAGGATCCAGCAAGGCCGTCTCTGCGTCCGCAGACGCCGCGGCATCATCTGTTGCCCCCGTCCCTGCAGGGGCGGCCATCCATCCTGGAGGTGCCATTTGGGGCGTGGCGGGAAGGGGCTTGTTGATGTTCGCCAGGGCAGCCCGCCTGGCCATGTCGCTGCGCTGCTGACAAACTTTCTCGGCGAGCTCGAGGATGGCGGTTTGGGCGCCCGACGGGCACTGCTCGATTTGGCCGACACAATATGCCATGCCGTCGATGTAAGCATCTACTGCCGCGCCCTGCGCTTCGTGCTCGGAGAGGTTGGAGCAGCCGGATCTCGTGGGACCCGTAGTGCCGCCGCCGCCGCCGCCGCCGCCATCGTCGTCGTCGCCCGTAAGGTTGATTATCTCGGCGGCGGAGGCGGCGGCGGCGACGACGGAGCCGTGCTCGCGGGAGAGGTCGATCAGGTCGATAACATGGACCTCATCCATGATATCCGTGGAAAGCGACTCGCCGTCGTCGGCAGCACCAGCCTCCGTCGCCTGCGGTCGATTTGCCGGGTTCATCTTGGCCAGAGGCCTCTTTTCGTACACCATCTTCACGAGCCGATCTCTCCAGATGAGTCCCAGGGGGACGCCCGTGGCTCTCTGGAGCCTCTTGACGAATTTGCCGCAGAAACCACAGTTCTTGCGCGAAAAGTAAATTTCGAAGGCGGGCCTCGAGCCGTCATCCCACCTTGCCTGCCGCAGCATCTTCAGGTGCCGGAGCGAAACGTTGTCCAGGTCCTGCGTGATGCCAAACTTGCTCAGCAGCACGAAAACCGCATGCACGGCGAGCTTCGCCTCCACGTGGCCGCCCAGGAATACGCCACTCATGTCTCGGCCTGCGACCTGGGAGAGCCTCCCGTCAAAGGGGCGGCGCATCCGCATCGCGAGGATTTTGCCCGTGGAAATCACCCTCTGCGTCCATATGTCGTTGGGAAGCGCGCTCGGCTCAGAGTCGAGAAGATCGCCCGCGCGACCGGCGCCGTTCCCGCTCTCGGCCCAAGCCAGGACGATGCGCTTGTTGCCCTTGTCCGTCTGGAGTGCGAGAAACCCCGTGGTTTTGCGCTCCAGCCGCTGAGAGATGGTAGAAACGCTCAGGCGCAGCTCCTTTGCGCGCTCGTGCCGAAAGGTGTAGGCGAGATTTGGACCGAGCACCTCGACGCGAAGCGTAGCGGCGATAGGGTCGATGATGTGGTGAAAGTAAAACGGCGGCAGCGGATCTCGAAACGAAACGTCGAATTCCGGCAGCTGCCCTTGTTGGGGTGATTCTTCTGCGGTAGCAGTCTCCATTATGCGATGTTCAGAGCTGCTGATGTCGAGGCTGAGGGTGGTCTATCGCTCGCGGGGGGGGGGGCTGGCCATGAAGCTGCTGTTACCAAAAAAAAAATTAAAATAAAAATTTAAAATAAGCCCAACTCCTCGACGCGCGGGTCCGATGTCCTGGAGCTATACGCGTGCCTGGCGATGAGAAAGACGATACTCACATAATCACATAACCTATCACTCTCGGCCGATGGGAGTTTGTTCGGGGACTGCGCCAACCAATCCCGCGCGAGGAGTCGATAATGATGAGCGGGTGCTTTCAGAGAGCCGCGTTTTGGCGGTAGCACGACCTTGCAGGCGGTGAAGTACCTATGCTGGCTCTCCGCATGGGGGGAAAAAAAAAGAGCCCGTAAAAGAGCCCGTCTCGAACATTGCTCAAAATCCGAGCACGACGAAAGCCCGCAGTGACCTTGCTCGACTGATCCCTGGTAGATTTTCACGATCCACGATGAATCATCCACCTAGGCAACAAATCCTGCTGCTCGAGAGCAATCTTGACGTTATTGGGCCTACGGCTGTGATGCTATGTGTAACAATGAAACGCGGATATCGAAATATGGCACCGGGAGGATCTAGACGACGAGGAGAGCAAAATGCGACGAGCCGGTGGACGCAACGCCATTACTGCGTGAATGGGTAGCTGTCTGTTCAAATACATTCGAAGCTAATTGGGACCTAGAGGACTGAGTACGGCGGCGTCTGGAATATGAAGCTGCTCAATGGACCATCGTGAGCCCGAATTGTAACAGTGTCTCCCATGGTGTTTTGGGCTTCTGTCAATGTCGGATTATATAAGCAGACGCGGTACTGCTCTGCGGCAGCGAAGTTTACAAGCGAAGTCCCGTCTCCATTCACTTACCATACCATGCATGAGTTGATTGTTTTTTTTTTTTTAAAAAAAAAAAAGAAAAGAAAAAACTTTTCCAAACAGATACAACAACGTCCGGCACATGAATATAAATAAATGGTGACGAAAGCATGCTACAGAGGGTAATTGACGGTACTAATTAGCAGCTTTACCTGCTCCGCACCCGGCGACTCATCATTCCTTGTCCACAAAGAAGAAAAAATATATCCTTCTACTGAAAAATATACATGTATATCACAGCTGGCTGATTGCCCATTTACGGCTGGGCACACAAACATCACGCTCAAAATGGGAACGCAAAAATTGAATCATGAAGAGACGGCTCTCCGACACATCCAGTTTGGTAACAGAAAGCCCAAAACCAGAGGGAATCTTGTTCATACATCTCAAAAATCTCTAAGACCGTACGCCCATTCCAATGCCGCCATCCATGACACTTTGAAGTAAAAGTTGAGAAAAAAAAAACCAGACTTTTTTGTTTTATTATTTTGATTTACTCGTCATCCTCCTCCTCCTCGGCCTCGGCGGTGGTCTGGGCAATTCGGTCCAAATCACGCTGGCCGGACTGGGTGATGCGGCGGCCACCCTTGTCCTCGTCCTGCTCAACAACGCCAATCTTCTCGAGGGCCTGGAGGACCTTGCGGTCGACGGAGCCAGAGGCGTCGACGTGGTGAGAGGGGCGGTTGCCACGGTTCTTGGCAGTGCCGTGGACCTTGCGGAGACGGCCAACACCGACGGTCTTGCGGAGGTAGACGTGGCGGGCGACGGAGGCGGCGCGGACGTAGAACCAGTCAATGTCCTGAGGAGGGAGCTCCTTGGCAGGGCCAGTCTTGACGGTGTCGACCCAACCTGAAGCCATGTCAGCAAATCTTCGCACCAAGACCACGGAGCAGCAGCGGGGAGGGGAAAGGCCTACCGGGGATGGGCAGCTTGCCCTGACGCTTCAAGAAAGCAGCATAGGCAGTGATGAACTTTTGCGCCTGATTACACACAAAAACCCATTAGCAAATATTCCGTCGTCAGAAGTCTTGCGACTCCCTCGCGCCTGCTCCAAGATCCCACGAAGAATTTATATATATATATATATATTCCACGCTCGCACACAGCCACGTATGCAGCCGGTCCGAGGCCCAGACAGCTGGTCTTTCTCAATTCATGATAATCAGATCAACACAAGCCGCTGAGGCTCGTCGGAGCCCGACTATAACATCGCGCGTATCGGAGTTTTGGTGATGAAAAAAAAAAATTCTTTTTCTTCTTCGGGGCCAAGTTGCGAGATCGTCGAGAGGTGATAATGAAAGGGAAATCCGAATGATTCATTTTTCGATTTTTTTTTTTTTTTCAAGGAGAACCTACATCGACATCGCGAACAGTGATTCCGCCGGCCATTTTATCGGTGTTGGATGGTGGACTGGGGGATGGATGGCAAAAGCTGGTGGGCAAAATTGGCTGAGCTCGAGGGTCGAAGAAAGTTTCGTCCAGGAACGAAGGCAAGAGGGCTGTGGATTTTTGGGAAGATCTAGGGCTTGTGACCCTAGCGCACATGATTGCGATGATGACTAATGTATCTGCGAAAATGGCCAATGTGCCCGGTCCAGCGGAGTAATTTCGGTTAAACATTGCATTCGTCAAAACAAACATAAGGTAGGAGGTGCTCCGTAGAGACGACACATTTCTGAAGCCGAACGGGAGGTGGCCGATGATGATTTGAAAAGGTAATTCATGATTGAAAAGTCTATGGAAAATATGTTGATTTTCTGCCGTGTCCCGGATGCAGTAACCGACGCGCTTTTAGTAACCAGATGATCCAAGAAGCCGTTTCCCAAGTCTATATATCATGCTTGTAAGGTAGGTACAGTCGTGACAAAAAAAAGGAACGAACCAAAAACCACCAACAACACCACAGCCTCCACCAAAAAAAAATGAAAATGAAAATGAAAAGGAAAGAAAGAAGGGAAAAAAAATGAAAGGGAAAAAAAAAATAAAACCGTTACGCCCATTTCGCCAGGAGAGCCATGACTGCCACACCAAACGCCACGCATCCAAAGGCAAACAGCTGGATCTTCAACGGCGCCTTGCGCATGTGGGGGTTGAACATAAACTCGTGCGCCAGCAGCTCAACCAGGCCGGTATACATGAGAATTCCCGCGCTGATAGAGTCGAAGATGCCATTCACAAGCTTCTGAGTATTAGCGTTGTTGGGCCTCGCGGCTATGCCTGCAGCTGTTCCGATGGGAGTTGAAATGGCAAAGACGAAGCCCAGCAGATACGGCAGCCACCCCTTATTCTTAGGCCAGGGTGCCATCGCCAACCGAGATCCCAAACCGAGGCCCTCGAACATTTGGTGGAAAATCAAGACGACGAGAAGAACGACGAGGTTGTCCGTGGTGCCGAGGGTGAGGCCGATGAATACGCTGTGGAAAACGACGCCAAACTCGAGGATGAAGATGGCGGTGAGCTGGCCCGCAAGCCCACCATGAGAGTCGCTGTCCTCATGCTCGTGGCCGTGTGCGAGGTGATCCTCGCCGCCAGGCGGATAGCTCACATCGTCGGGGAGACCAGGGATGTTTTTCGGATCCGGCCCACGCAAGACACCACCCCTCTCAAGGTCGTGAGGGCAGGCCGATGCGACTGCTTCCTTTTCCCGAGACTCTTTGAGGGCCAACGCGCCAATGGTGGGATCGGAATCGCTATCGGAGCCTACCGAGTGGCTGTGTCCGTCATCGTCGCCCCCAACTCTTGCGGCGAGAAGCTCGACAAAGAACATGACCATGACTGTGATCAGGCTGATGCACAAAGCCCATGGATAGTCGCCGAGCCGCGGAGCAAGGCATGGATCTGACAGGTTGTCCACCGCCGGGTCCAGCAGGTGCATCCAGGCGGTTCCTATAATTACGCCCGTGCCGACGTATTTGCAGATGAAGAATGTGAACTTGGGCACGTGCATCTTTTGTTGTCGGGCCAGGAGGATCGGTGCAAACACGCCAAACGTCGCCGCCGCCATGATGATGAAAATAGCACCGATGCGCAGCCCGCGATTCCCGACATCGACAACCTCTCCATTGCAAGCATCTTCACCGTCTGTCATGATTCGCCTTTTTTTTTTCTTTCTTTCTTTCTTTCTTTCTTTCTTTGGTTTAGTATTGTCGCAAAAAAACCCAATGTTCGGTCGTCTTTGATGTGACTGCTCGCGGGCCGGAGACACCAAGTGAGCCCAAGATGCTCACTGATCGCCGCACTCTTCCAAGGGCATAAAATGTTCAAGGAGAGGCCTTTTGAATATATAATATATACATATACAATATATATATATGTGTGTATGTATGTATGTATGTCGGGAATGAACCAAAAAAAAAAAAAAAAAAAAGGTAATCGGTATCTATATCTGCGGGTGTGGAACCCTGATGCGAGATCTAACCGCGGCAGACGCGTCCAGATACAAGGTGGCAAAAGAAAGAAGAAGAAGAAGCGATGTTTTGATGTATGATTTGGGAAATAGGGCCAATGCCGGCGGTTATATACCCGAGCAGCGCCCGCAGATATAGGAAAGTTCTGCCAGTCTTGACTCGAGGAGCGAGGCAAGAACGAAGATGATGCAGTCCAGGGAGAGGGGAAAAAACGCGCTCCAACGATGGAATGAAAATAGACGAAACTTTTTGATGCAGACCTCCTACGGCGTCGAAAAAGAGGACGAAGGAGGAAAAAAAAAGAAGAAGAAGAAAAAAAAAAAACTACGCAGATGTGGTGACCAAATGAACGCTTTTTTTTTTCCTTTTTTTCTATGCGGATATCGTGAGAAGACGAAGAGGAGGTTGGGCTCGGCTTAGTAGTAGAGATGCGACGGGAAGAGCGAAAAAAAAAAAAAGGCCGTCTTCTTGTTTTCAGCCCCGCAGACATCAAAAGAGGTTGTGATGAGAACCTTGATGGCCTCTGCCCTGGAAAAGGCCCGGCTATACCTACCAGGTCTGCTCCACCAGTCCTCTCCTTCTTGCCCTTTATATCGGCACAGAAATCGGTTGGGCTTTGGAAATTTAATCATTTGGAGAGTTGTTGTACTATGAATTTCCACTACGTATCTACTAGGTTAGTAGGTAAGGGTAGTAGTACGGAGTAGGTACTTCTGCTTTCTACGGAGCACTTCGTAAAGTAAGGTACCTTAGCATATACTACTGAGGTACTACGTGCCATTGCAAAAAGCACAGCAATAGCGACTATCTCGAGGCATACGAGAATGGGATGGTCGTCTCGCCGTCAGGAGGCAGCGTCGAAAAAAAAAAGGAAAAAAAAAAAGGAAAAAAAAAGGGAAAAAAAAAAGGGAAAAAAAATAAGAGAGAGAAAAAAAGCCAATCCCACCTGACTGTCTCCTTCTTCTGCTCATGCTGCCGCATTATAGATGAATTGCACCGGTCACGAGGTGCGGCGGACATGAAAAAGGGAAAAACCCCCTCCCTCCCCCCTAAAAAAAAACCAACCAATCCCGGACCCTGTCTGATAAACGTTTTATTGCGTTATATTATTACATTACCGGGGCCTTGATTCGTCACGTTGAGCCTTAGCTCGCCCCACCTTCCGTGCCGCTGCTGAAAAATCAAACCCGAATCTGGGCCATCAAGGTTCTCTCGGCGCGGAGTTGACTTGAACTAAAGCCCTCCAGAGCTAATCCGAATGGGATCAACGAGTACGGTGTACATTTACGGAGTACATAAGGTACCTACTCTATGTAGTATAATCTTCAACATTAGTAAGTACGGACTAATAAGAATCGATCATCGCCACTCCCTATTACAGACATGGGTTGAATCCGGTTCCGTGTTGCCGAGGCGTGCGGATGCTCCTGGCCAAGCACGTGCTGGCGAGGCTACAGAGCACAGACACGCTTCATTGACAGCTATGCAAGTCTATGCGATGATAAACCCGTACTATTTATTTCTCAATAAGCCCTTTGGCCGTGACCGGCCGGCCATGGAAGCATCATCATCAGGGAATACGCAAACACCGAGAGCGGCTCAGGTGACGAGGCGTGGTCTAACCGGCCCAAAAGGTTTAGCAGCTTTTCTACATTCATCCGATCGCCGAACCCTTGTTGACACATCTTACCTTGGCTGACATTTTTTACCTTTATTGCCATCCATCTGTCTCTCATACCGACGCCTCTGGGGATGCCTCTAAGAAACCCGTCTCAACATTAGTGCCACCCTGAAACCTTTTATACAAGATGGCGGCGCCTTAAGGCACAATGTGGGCAGCAGCAATACCCTCATTACCGGCGCATCGCTCCTCAGCTTTCTTCGCCCGAATCGTCAAGCAGCTCCATTTTCTAGGTATCGCAGCGAAACGTGGGCCTGGACGGATTCCTTGGTTAAGTGTCTATGCTCCCCAGCATTCTATAAGATTACTACCAATAAAAAGGTATAAGAATGCGCATTAGGCTGTAACAAAATAGAGGAGTCAGGTAGGAGGCAGCAATAATAGGTCATATTACTAGACTAAAGCTTGGGGAGCTATCTTCTTCTTACACTCCCCAAGGCCGTGATGCAACTCCCTTAATAGCAAATCAGCCAGCTGACTTAATTAACTTTAAATTATATATAAAAGTAGAGAGACTTGCATATACCTGCTATTGCCTTAGTCATTATACTAATCTATAATTATAATTAAAGAACTTACTGCCTTTATACATTAATTAAACATTAATCAAGCTGCAGTTAATATTTTAAAATAGCCTAGATTTAAAATACCTTAAAATCTATAGAATTTTAAGTATATTTTAAGTTACTATAAGTTAAATTTTTTTTTAACTATCTTAAGATAACTTAACTATATTGCAGGGGAGTAAAATTAAGTAATTAAATAACTAAATACTATTCTTTCTTAATTTATTACTTAAGGCATACTGTAATAGCCTTATAAAGTTAGTAAAATTAATATACCTATAGTAAGGTTTTTAAAAAATAGTTAAACCTATAAAATTATAGTATCTTAACTGCCTTTAAATTATTAAAATACTTAAAAATAAGTATTATTATTTAAAAAAATTCTAAAAAATATTTAATAAAGTAAAAAGATAGTTAAAGACTATATATAATAACAAGATTAGTGCCTTTAGTATAAGCCTGTAAAATTAATAGCTTTTAATATTATAGTATAGTATTATTAATAAAAAGATTATTATAAATAGCCTCTTTATTAATAATAATATTATAATTAATAATTAATAAGAAATCTTTATTAAAGAGCAGCTAGTAGGTTAAAATATTTAAAAAGTAAATAATACTAAAGGCTTTATATTTACTAAAAAAAATAATAATCTAAAAGATATTCTAATTAATAAAGAATTTATAAAAAAGTTTAAAGACTTACTTAAGGTTATAAAAAAAGATATTAAGGTATTTATAATATTAGAAAGTAATAATAATAAGGCTATTCTTGCTTTATAGCTTTAATTAATACTAATGCCTTAATTATTAATATTATTACTACTAGCTAGTATAGTATTAAGGAGATTATTATTAATATTATTATTATTAAATAAAGCTATAATAAGATTAAAGAAGAAAAAGTTAAAAAGGTTATAGTTAAAAAGAAGCTCTTCTTTATTAAAAGCTATCTAGCAGCTTGCAGCTATATTAATATTATATAACTTATAGCTTTATAAATATATAGTTATTTATAAATAACTTTTAATAATCAGCCTTAAAGTATTTAAAATTATTATTAAAGAATATTTTAAATTTATAAGTAATAAAGGCATAGACTTTTTAATTAAACTAGTCTATTAAATACAAGAAGATTTAATAAATCCTTTAATATAGAATTTATTACTTATAAAAAAGGTAAAGGAAGTATAGTTAATAATAAACTTTAATTAAGATTTTAAAGATTTTTAAAAAAACTATAGATAGCTTTAAAAAATAAAATAACCCAGTAAGGGTAATTGTTTTACTAATAGCTGCTTAAAAGGCTAGGTATAAAAATTCACCTTATTTAACTATCCTATACCTTAGTTATTTTATTTTTTTTTAAACCTTTAACCTTTTATTTCCTTATTCTAGCTATTTTTACTATCTTTACTACCCTTACTACCCTTACTAACTTTACTATTATTATTATTATTATTATCTTTATTTTTAATATTAAGATATTATTAATAACTTTCCTAAGCCTTCTTAATAATATAGTCTTGTATTTAAAGCCTTAATAACTTAAAAAGAATTAAATCTATATTTTCTTTAGCTTAAATAATAACTAGCTATTCTTTTTTAATTAAGGCAAGCTTGCTTTAATAATAATTATTATCTATAGTCATCTTTTTAAGCATTATAAAGTTATACAGGCCTATAACTATATATATAAATAGCACTTAATTAATAAAGTTATATTCTAGAGCACTATTCTTAATAATCTTCTACTTCTTTTTATAGTAGCTAAAGATATACTTAATAATAGTCTTTAATACTATATACTATAAGTTAAAGAGCTTTTTATTATTTTATAGCTATTAACTAGCATTACCTTAGTCCTTAAGATAATAATAAATCCAAGGGTAAAGAATAATAATTCTTTTCCTTAACCTAAAGCTAGCATTAATAAGATAGTATCTTATTAATAGTATTTTAAAGCTATAAGTTAAAGCTTATAATAAAAGTAAAGTATTATTAATTAATCCTTCTGCACTAGCTAGTATATAAAAGAATAAGCTATTAAAGGTTATAGTAATAAGTATATTTTATAATATATTATTTTTTTATAACTAGAATCTTTATTAATTTCTTTTAAGAATAAAAGCAGGAATATATATACTATCTATAGCCTTAATTATACCCTTAAAGCTACTGCCTTTATAGTTAAAAATAACTTTAGGTAAGATATATATAGCTAGTAGTTAAGTTATAAAGGCTAAGTATAACTTTTTTATAAAATTAAGTAAATCTTAAACAATCTATAAAACTATTAATTAATGCATTTTAAAGAAGTTAATAGTATTTTTTTAACTTTTATTAAATATATAGATCTATAGGAATACTATAACCTTCTGCTTTAATAACTGCAGCCAGTTCCTTAATATCTTAATATAAAGTCTAAGCTAACTATAAAGGGCTTAAAACACTGCTTTTTTTATTTAAAATAATTCTTTAAACCTTTTTTCTAAACCTTAAAGAATATTATTATATACTTTCTATAAGGCTATAACTATAGGCTAATTAAGATTATTATTATTAACTATTAAGTAATATAATATTTATTGCTTATTTATATATATATATATTAATAAAATAATAATAAATTATAAGTTACTTTTATTAACTTTATTTTTAATAATAATATTATAAAAGTCATTGTTAATTACTTTAATAATTAATTCCTATAAGTTATCTATAACTTAGGCTAAAATTAACAATAGTAGCTAATCTATTATCTAGAAGTAAATAAGCTTATAAAAAATCAGCTACTATAGCCTGCCTTTAGTAGAATTTTTTATTATTTCTTAATAACTATTTTATTTACAGGCATTTTAATAGCCCTTGCTAGTTTAGTATATTAATAATAAGGGATATAAGTTATTATATAAATTAAATTTTTATACTATATTTTATGCTAATGATCTTTTTTAAAATAGGAATAGTATATATTTAATAAAATCAGGTCAGCTGGCTGATTTGCTATCAAGGGAGTTGCATCACGGCCCAAGGGCTTTATAGCCAAAAGGGGACTAAAGCTATAAAAAAAAGACTAAGCCTTATTGCTAATTAGGCTAATTAATTAAGCCTAGCTATAGTAAAGGAGGCTAATTAATAAAGACTGGTTAGTAAATTAAGGCTAAATATAGCTTAATAATCTATTAAGCTAAACTTCTTTTATAAAAAGGCAGTAAACTATTATAAATAATAATATTATTATATTATTCCCTTTTTTTATAATAATTATCTTAATTATTATATATAAAGGATATAGTATTAATCTAGTTATAAAGCCTTTTTTAAAAGCCTTTTTTTTAAATATTAATAATTTTTTTATTTATAATGCTTTATTAATATAGGTTATTATATTAATTAATATAGGCTTTATATAAAGTACTTTTATTTATTATAGTTAAGTAACTTAATCTTTATATTTATTTATTTTATAATATTTTATAATATAAAAAAAAAGGCTTTTTTATTTTCTTTTTATAATCTTTAAGTTTTTTATATTTTTTTTTATATATTAAGGGATAATCAAGACTGCAGTAAGATAGTAGCACAGGCCTTATGCCTTAGTAAGGAGAAACCCTAGCCTTAAGCCCTTAATCTTAAGCTAAAAAAAAAATATATTTATAAAAGGCTAATTAATTAAATAAAAAGCTAAAAAAAAATTAAAAATTAATATAGTTATTATACTATCTTTATATTTAGTAATAACTTTATAATTATTTTATAAAAGGTTAATAATTATATATTACTTATTATATTTTATATTTTTTTACTCTTTTTTATAATCTTTATCTTTAATAAATTAATCTCTTTACTTTTATAAAAGTAAAAAGATTATTAAAAATAAAATAATAAAAAACTTAAATATATTATTTATATAAACTATTAATAAAAAGTTAATAAATATATAGCTAGAACTTAAGAATATTACTTTTTAAAATAAAGATATTATAATTAAAAAACCTTAATTTATAAAAATAAAGAAATATAATAATTTATTTTTTTTAAAGCTATAAACCTTTACTTTAAAAATAATAAATTAATAAAAAAAATATAAAATAATTAAATATTTTATATTTAATTAAAGTAAAAAAGCTTTAAACTTTAAATTTATTTTTTTAACTTAAAAAGAATTTAAAAAAAAGTAAATTTATAATATAATATAAATTAAGCTTTAGCTACTTAACTTAAAGTTTAAAAAAAAATTATAAATAAAACTTTAAATATATATTATAAACTTAAAAAAGTATTTTTAACTTAATAAAAATAAATTTAATAATAAAGTTTATAAAGTTTAATATATAAATAATTACTTAAAAAGTAATATAAAGCTATAATAAACCTTTTACTTTAATTAAAAATATAAAAAAGTATTTAATTAAATTATATATAATTAATACCTTAAGTAATATAAAAATAATATTATAAAAAAAGGTATTTATACTTTAAAAATAATAATAAAATTAAATACCCTTTATTAATAAAATTATAAAACCTTTTTAAGATTTTTTTTATATTTTTAAACCTTTATTAATAAAATTTTTAAAAAAATATTAAATATATTTAAGATTTTTTAAGTAATTAATAAATATAACTTTTAAATTAAAAAGAACTTAATTAATATTAAACTACTTATTATATAGTAAGAGCTTTATAATATAAATATAAAAGCTAAGGTAATAATAAATAATAATATAGGCTTAAAGCCAGCCTATAGTAAAGAAAGTAATAATAAAGTATAAGTAATTACTTTAAATTATTAATTATTATAAATTAAAGATATAAAAAAAAAAACTTAATAAAAAGTTAATAATAACCTTTTAATATTTTTAAAAATAAAAAAAAAATATAATTTATATTATTAAAATATTAAAAGTATAAAGGAGTTTATTTATAATATTATTATAAAGTAAAAGATTATATAATATATAAAAGTAATTTATATATTATAAAGAGGTATAATAACTTAATCTATATATTTATAAAAGTTAATATAGTATTAATAATTAAAAAAGCTTAAGATAAAGACTTTAATATTATTAAAGATAAAAATATTAAATTAATAATAAAGGTTATAAAAAAAAGAATATTAATAATAAGATTTATAAAGTTATAATTAGGTTATAATTAAAGAAGAGTAAAGACTATATTAAACTTTAAAAGTAATTTAAATATATTAAATAAAAAGCTATTATTAAAGAGAATAAAAATCTTACTTTATAATAATAAAGTAATTAAAGAGTTCTTAAGCTTAAATATATAGATTTTAAAAAAAGTATTAATTATTATAAAGCTAGTTAATAATTAAAAAGTAATTAAAAGGTTTTTAGTTTTTTTTATAATTATAAAGATAATAAATAATACTATCTTAAGTAGTTTATAGTTTAAGATAATAAACTTAATTATAGCTTAAAAAAAAAGAAATAATACTTTAAGTTAATAAAGGAGACCTTTAAGTTAATAATATTATAAAAGCAAGCTAAAAAGTAATATAAAAAAGTAAAGATTAAGATAATTATTATTAATATAGTAAAAAAAATACCTTAACTTAAGCTTAAACTAAAATAAGCTAAAGATTTATAATAATTAATTAATAAAAAAGTTATTATTTAAGTATTAAAGGTATATAGAGGTGTTTTTTTAAGGGAGAGCTATAGAGCTAATGCTTTTGAAAAGGTTGGTATGCTTAATAGGCTTAAAGCTAGATATAAAGCTATTATAAAGATTTATTTACTCTTTAATAAAGACTAAGCTAGAGGTTCTTTATAATTATATTTAAATAGCTTTAATAAAAGGTTAAATTAAGAGATTAAATAGCCTAGCAGGCGCTTTAGTATTATTTATATTAAAAAAAGGAGGTTAATTAAGACTATATATTAATTATTATAAAATTAATTAAATAACTTAAAAAAACTATATATTTATTTTATTAATATATAAAATTATAGATTAGCTTTAAGGCATTAAGGTATATATAAAGCTTAATTTAAAAAATATATATTATTAACTATATATTTATAAAAAAAATAAATAAAAAATAATATTTTATTATTACTATAGCTACTTTAAATATTAAGTACTACCCTTTAAATTAATAAATACCTTAGTTATATTTTAAAACTATATTAATAATATATTAATAAGCTATATAGACTATTTTTATATTATATATTTAAATAATATTTTAATATATAGTAATAATTTAAAAAAGTATAAGCAATATATAAATAATATATTAAAAAGATTAAAGATATATAGGTTATATATAAACTTATAAAAGTGCAAGTTTAATATAATATTTATATTATACCTTAAGTTTATAATTAAATTAAATAAGGTATATATAAAGTATAAGTATATTAAGGTAGTAGTATAGTAATAAATGCTTAATAATATAAAAAAGATTCTCTTATTCTTAAGCTTTATTAAATTTTATAGATATTTTATTAAGAACTATAATAAGATTATAATGCCTTTTATAAATAAGATAAAAAGATAATATAAAAAAACCTTTAAGCTTAATATTAATAAACTAGCTATATTTAAAGAGTAATAAAGTAAGTTTTTAAAAAAGCTTATATTAATATATTTTAACCTTATAGTAAGGCTATATATTAAGATTAATATATTAAACTTTATAATTAATATAATATTAATATAGTAATAAAAAGATAATTAATACTTTATTATATACCTTTTATAAAAGTTATTAAATATAAAGTATTACTATATAATATTAAATATTAAAATACTTATTATTATAAAGGCCTTTATAATATAAAGATATTATATAGCTTACTTAAAATACTTAATATAGATTATTATAGACTACTTAAACTATAGCTACTTTATAAATAAAAAAAAGTTAATAATTAAGTAAGTTATTTAATTAAAGATATTATTACTATATAATTTTATAATTAAGTATTATTTAAAAAAAGAGAATTTTATAAATATACTTTTTAAAAGATTAAATTATTATAATAAAAAAGAAAAAAAAATAATTAAATAATAACTACTTAATTATATTTATAAAATAATTTTTAATAGTTAGTTATAATAATTATAATTTTAAAGGCATTTATAAGGCTAGTATAGCTATATTAAAGGGGATTATAGGTAGTTATATGCCCTTAAGACTTAAATATAACTTAAATATTAGGTTATTATTAATATTAATTCTTTAAATTAAAAAGGTTTTAATTATAATTAAGTAAATAGCCTGCCTTTAGTATACATCCTTAAGGATTTTAATTATAAATAAGTAAGTAATTTATAAAAGTATTGCTATAATATTATAAAAAGATTATAAAATATTTATAAAGGCTTTTTTTTTAATATAAAAAAAGGATGCCTTAATTAAAAAGTTAAAGTTAATAAAAATAATTAAGTATAATATTATTAATAAGAATTATATATATAATTAAATAATTAATAATAATTAGCTACTTTATTATAAAGGGTAAGTATTTATCTTTTTTAATATAAAAAAAGAGATTTTAATATTATTTTATAATAACTTAATAATTAAGTATTAAAGAGTTAATAAAACCTTAATAAGAATTATTAAAACTTATTATTAAAAAGGTTTATATATTAATATAAAGAGATATATTAATATATATATAGTTTATTAAATAAATAAAGTAAGATACTATTTATTATATAGTAAGTTAACTATATTATTAATGCCTATAAGACTATAAAAAGAGATTATAATAAATTTTATTATAAAGCTGCTTAAGGTAGTTTATAAAAAATAAATATATAATTTAATATTTATAATAATAAATTATTTTATAAAGTATATTATTTATATACTATACTTAAAGAATATTATTAATAAAAGACTTATAATAAAGTTTTTATATTATATCTTTTAACTTTATAGTATATTAATAAGAATTGTTTTTAATAAAGGCAGTATATTTATAAATACTTTTTAATAATCCTTTTACTATCTTATTAAATATAAATAGTAATTTAATATAGTATTCTACTTTTAAATTAATAGCTAGATTAAATAGCAAAATTAAAACCTTAAGTACTATCTATAAGCCTTTTATAATAAAGACTAGCTAGATTAGGTTAAATAGTTATTATTTATTAAATTTATATATAATACTATTAATATAATAATACTGCCGCTTATAGCTATTCACTACCTTTATATAGGGGAAGTTTAGCTTAGTGGATCATTAGGCTGTGTTTAGCCTTAATTCACTAACCAATCCCTACTAGTCAGCCTCCTTTACTATAGCTAGCCTTAATTAGTCAGCCTAACTAGCAGTAAGGCTTAGTCTCTTCTTTATAGCTTTAGCCCTTTTTTAACTATAAAGCCCTTAAGGAGTATAAAAAAAAGATAGCTCCTTAAGCTTTAATTTAATAATATAACTTATTATTACTACCTCTTACTTAACTCTTTTATTTTATTATATTCTAAAGCTTCTTTATTATAAATTACTTAAAAAGGTAGTAATAATAAAAACCTATAGCAATACTATAAAACCTATACCTATAGTATTATAAAACCCCCTTAAGTTTATAAAAAAAGATAAAGACCTTTTTTAACTTAAAAAAAAAAATATAAAAGCCTTATTTAATAAATAAAATATTTAATACCTTTATAATAATATTAAAAAAGCTTAAAATAAAATAACTTAATTAAAGTAACTTAAAGAATTAAAAATACTTTAAGAGTAAATAAAAAAGCTTTATACTAAACTTTAAGATAAAGAAAGCCTTTTTAAATTAAAGAAGAAAAGGTATTAAAGAGTTAGTAACTTCTTTAAAGAAAGTAAAAAAAAAATTAAAGTTAAGAATATATAGTATATAACAGCTAGGGCAGACTTATACCTTTAAGATAGATAGTTAAATAATTTATAATACTTTTTTAAAAATACCTTTTATAAATATAAAAAAGACTTTTATAAAATCCTTTATACCTTTAACAATATAAATAATAAAGCCTATATAAAATAAGAATATTACTTTAATAAATAGACTCTATAATAAAAAAAAGATTATAAAAAAAATTAAAAATACTTTAAAGAATAAAGTAATAAATTACTTAAAGACTTTATTTACTAAAAGCTTATTTTATTTTCTACCCTTTATAAAGCTTATTAATAAAAAAACCAGTCCTTTTATAAATTTTATATCTATCTAGACTTATTAAAAAAATAATTTCCTCCCCTTAATAAAAAAAACCATGCCTTAACCTATTATAATTAACTCCTCCTCTCTTTTTAAAACTATATTAAAAAGTAAAGTAACTACTTTTTAAAGATTTATAAAAAAATTATCTCCTTAATAATAAAGTATTAAGATAATCTTTATTATATAGCCTTAAAGTAAAAGGTTAAAGACTCTCTTTATATATAAAAAAAGAAGCCTTATTAATAATACTTTAATAATTAATTATTAAACCTTAACTATATTTTAATTAAAGCTAAGCTTTATAATAAAGATAAAAATAAAAACCTAAAGGGTATTTATTTTATTTATAAAGCCTTAGGCTACTATATAAATTATTATCTTAACTAGGTTAATAAGCAAGATTAAAAAAATAAAAAATAATTAAAGTAGCTACCCTTACTATAGCTAGTAATAAAAATATTAAGGTAAAAAGATACTTTAATATTTTAGCTATAATAAAAGACTTAAACCTTATTAAGTTTTATATAGACTTAAATAATAATAATAAGGTTAACCTTATTAATATATAATTTATAAAAAAGTAAGGCTATTAATAAGTCTTAATTAAAGGCATAAGACTTAAAGTCCTTAATAACTTAACTATCTTATATTATAATACTTAAGCTATCTTTATTAACTTTATAAACTTAAAAGGGATTACTTAATATTTTACTTATTATTACCTTAATATTAATTATAACCTATACCTTTATAAAGCCTTAATATTCTTAAGAATATTAACCTTAGTTAATAAATAAATTTACTTTATACTTTAAGACTAAAGGTAGTAGTTTAAGTTAAACTAAAAGTAGATTAAAGTTATATAACCCTATAAGTTTTAAAAAGCCTGTAAATAAATAGCTTATATTTACTTAATTATAGCTATACTTAATAGCCTCTTCTTACTTAATAAAGATAAAGAGATAAGGCCTTAAGACCTTAATAATATCTTTATTAAACTCTTTAACTTTATAAAAGTATTTAATTTTAAAAAATTAAGTATCTTACCTCTTTATTAATTAAGTAATTATATAATTAACCTACTTTTAAGTATAGAACTACTTTATAAGTCTATTTACCCTTTATTTTTTAAAAAGCTAGAGGAACTTTAAAGATACTTTAAAGAAAATATTAAGAAAAGAAGAATTTAATTATTATAAAGTCTTATTAATATATTAATCCTTTTTATATTAAAAAAGAATAAAACTCTTTACTTTTATATTAATTATTAAAGCCTTAATAAAGTAATAAAAAAAAATTACTACCTTTTTTTTTTAATTTTTAAAATATTAAACTATATCTTAAGTATAAATTATTTTATAAAGATTAATATTAAGAATACTTATTATTATATTTAAATTAAGGAAAGAGATAAATAAAAAATAATATTTTAAATATAGTATAAGTATTATAAATACTTTATAATACCCTTTAAATTTATTAACACCCTTGCTATATTTTAATACTATATTTATAAAGCACTATATAAGCTGCTAGATACTATTTATATAGTATACCTAGATAATATCTTTATTTTTTTAAAGACTTAAGATAAATATACTAACTATATTAAGTAAGTCTTTAAATAACTATAAAAAGCAGAGCTATATATAAAACCTTTAAAATATATATTTTATTAAGATTAAGTTAAATTCCTTAAGTTTATTTTATTAAATAAAGACATCTTAATAAATCTTTAATAAATAAAGACTATTATAACTTAAGAGCCTTTTTAAAGCTATAAAAAGATATAAGTCTTTTTTAAGTTTTATAACTTTTATTAATGCTTTATTAAAGGTTACTTAAAGATAGCAGCCCTTTTTATAGCCTTACTTAAAGATAGTAAGAATAAGAAAAAGCTTAGGTTTCTTTAGCTAGATCTTAAGGTAATAAAGGCATTTTATTAACTTAAGGATGCTTTTTAAATAACACCTTTTTTATAATATTTTAACTTATAGCTATAGATTTAAATAAAGATTAATACTTTTAGATTTATAATAATTAATATACTTTCTTAACTTAATAAAAAAAAAAGTATTACTTAATAGCCTTTTAGTTAAAGAAGTTTAATAAAGCTAAACTTAACTATAAAATACTAGATTAAAAAATATTTATAATTATTAAGTTATTTAAATATTAATAATACTATATTAAAGGGGTAGGGAACTTTATAAAGGTTTTATTAAACTATAAGAATTTATAAATATTTATATATTAGTTAAAGTTATTAAAAAGGCAGGTAAGATAGTATATATACCTTGCCTTTTTTAACTTTATTATTAAATATAAGTTAAAGAAAAATAACCTTATTAATACTTTATTAAAGAGACTAGATTATAAAACCTTAATGCTAAGGAATAAAGAGCTATTACTTAACTTTAAGAAAAGGCTTGCTTTAATATAAAGCATTACTATAGTATTAATATATTATAAAGGGTATAATAAAAAATTAAAAATAGCTAAAAAAGCTTATATTCTTAGCTAGTTTAAGTATAATAAAATATCTTTATAAAGTAAGATGCCTAAGGCTTGTAATTAATATAATAAAATGTTTTTAATAAGTAAGATGCCTTAAGTTAAAGGGTTAAAAAGTACAACCCCTTTAATTCTTAAATAATTAGCTAATTAAGCTAAAGGGATACCTTATTGCAAGAAGCTCTTTCTTAAAGAATTAATTAAAATAGCACTTTATAAAAAAGTAGTATATAAAGAAAAGGCTTTTTAATTATTATTATTTTTTATTAAAGACCTTTAGGCAAAGGACTTAAAGATATAATATTAAATTATTAAAAAAGCAGTAATAAAGCTATACTAAAAGAATAATACTTAGTTAATAAATATAAAAGGCATTTTATAGTATTATAACTATATTTTTATATTAAAAAAGAGTATAAAGGATAAGATAATTAATCTTTATTATAATAATCCCTTAGCTAAGCATTTTAATATAATATAAACCTTTAATCTTATTTAAAGAAAGTTCTTTTAGCTATTTATAAATAAAAATATAAAAGAGTATATATAAGTCTGCAGGCCTTATTAAAGGAGTATACTTAAAAAGTATAAACTATATAGCAAGCTTAAATCCTTACTACTTCCTTTATAACCTTAAGAAAAGGTCTTAATAAACTTTATTATAAGCCTGCCCTTTACTCTTTTTAAGACTAAAGAAATTAATATAATTTTAATTATTATAAATTAATTTATAAAGTATTTACTATACTTTTTTATTAATAATACTATTACTATAGTAAACCTTATAATATTATTCTATAGCTAAATAAAAATAATCTTTAACTTTATATAAAGAATTATAAGTAATTAAAGCTTAGTATTTATAAATAAATTCTAGTTAAAGCTTTACTATATATTAAAAATAATATAAAGGCTATTTATAGTATTTTACCTTTAAATTAATAAGTAAATAGAATAAATAAATTAAGTTATTAAGCACTACCTTTACTACTTTATTAATAAAGAATAAGCAGTATAGCCCTACTTACTAGTATTAGCTTAATACTGCTTAAATATAATGTAAAATATTATTATTAGAATATCTCTTTTTATAGCCTTTATAAATATAAACCTTAACTTTTATATTTAAGACTTTAATAATAAAGATACTATTTATAAAAAGGAGGCACTAAATATAAAATAATATATTAAAAAGCTAAAAGAAATATATAAATAACTAAAGATTTAATAATAAATTATAGTTAAAAAGTAGGTATTTTATTATAATAAAAAATATAAACCCTTTAAGTTAAATATAAAAAACTTTATTATATTATTAACTAAAAACCTTAAAGTTAAAGAAAGAAAGAAAAAACTTATACTTAAATATATAAAGCCTTTTTATATTACTGCTTAATTTAATAAATAAGCCTATAGATTTATATTACTTAAAAAATATTTAAGTATTTATAATATCTTTTATATTAGCCTCCTTAAGCTATAAAGACTTAAAAAAAAAAGCTTAATTAAACCCTTAATAATACCTAACCTAAACAACCCTAAAGGATAGTAAGAAGTAAAAGAGGTTAAGGATAGCAAGAAGATAAAAAAAGAAGTTTATTATTTTATTAAATAAGCTAGGTAGCCTATAGAATATAATTAGTAAGTTTATAAAGATAATATAAACACTCCTGCCCTAGCTAAAAGATTTTATATAAACTAAGCTAAAAAAAAGTAAAAAAAAAAGCATAATATTAATAATACTTAAAAAAATCTAGCTATATTAATAATAATAAAGTAATTAATAATAAAGGCCTATATATAAAGCTTTAACTATAAAAAGAAAAACACCTAAAAAGCCTAAATAAATCTACAATAACCCCAACCTAATAACTAAAGCATTAAATAAGCACCCTTAAGTCTAGCAATAAATTAGATAGCTAGGTATAGTCTATAAAGTTTATTATTTTTATTATTAAAATACCTTTAATTACCTTAAATATACTATAAAAAGCAACCTATTAAAGAATATAACCTAAGTCTTTAAAAAAAAGGCAATAAAGTTAATAAAATTTAATCTATATAGCAAGATCTTGCTTAAAAATAATTATTACTTAAGTCTTTAATAATATAAAAGCTTAATAATAATAATATTAATTAAGTAAAACCTTAAGGCTTGGCCTATATATAAAAAAAGGAATATATAGTATAAAATAAAGGTATTTCTATAAAGCAAGGGCTTGCTGCTATAAAATAAAATAAAGATAAATACTTTAACTTTTAACTAAACTTTTCTTTAAACTTAAAAAGCTATACTTAAATTAATATATTTAATTAAGGTAATTAAAAGCAGTATAAAGATTATATATTATTGCTATAAGACTTTATTATATTATATAAAAATAAGCTATATATATAGTATCCCTTGCTTTAAGAGGTTAAAAACTATTGCCTAGCTTATTATACTAATTATTAAAGAGGTTAAGCTACTGCTTAAGCTAAAAAGCAGCTTACTATAATAATATAAGAGGACTAGTTAATAATTAACTAAGGTTTTTTAAAAAAGAGAAAGTAAGAGGATTATAAACAAGGCATAATTATTATTTTACTTAATACAAGCTTTATATTATATAAAAGTAGTATTAAATTAAAAGTAGTAAACCTATATAATAACTATAAAGAATCTTTAAAAAGATATTAATATATTTATATTAATAGCATTTATATAATAAAGATAGTAAGTATATTATTAATAATAAGTAAAATAGCTTATAGTATACCTATAATACTTTATTAAAATCTATTTATATATTTAAAGTATTAAGTAAGTTATAAAACTCTTTTATACTTAAGGCATTGTTAAAAAAGATAAAAAACTTAAAAAACTATAAAGAAGGCCTTTTTTTCTTTATATTATTAAAAATACTATAAAATAAATAAATATAAAGACTTAATTAACTAAATATAATAAATAAAGGTACTTTATATAAAGCTTGTGCTAATTAATATAATAACCTATATAAATAAAGCATTATAAATAAAGAAATTATTAATACTTAAAGAAAAGGCCTTTAAAAAGGCCTTTATAATTAGATTAATACTATATCCCCTTTATATAATAATTAAGATAATTATTATAAAGAAGGGGAATAATATAATAATACTACTGCTTATAATTATTTATTGCCTTTATATAGGGGAAGTTTAGCTTAATGGATTATTAAGCTATATTTAGCCTTAATTTACTAACCAGTCTTTATTAATTAGCCTCCTTTACTATAGCCAGCCTTAATTAATTAACCTAACTAGCAATAAGGCTTAGTCTTTTCTTTATAGCTTTAGCCCCTTTTTAACTATAAAGCCCTTAAAGAGTATAAAAAGAAGATAGCTCTTTAAGCTTTAGTCTAGTAATATAACCTATTATTACTACCTCCTACCTAACTCTTCTATTTTATTATAATTAAGTACTTAGCTATTAATAAAGCACCTATATTCCTGCTTTTAAGATATAACCTAGCTATACTAGGGATTTATAAAATTAAACTTAACTATATAAACTAAACTACTTTAAATAAGATTAATAAAATAATTAATATAAAGGAGTATATTATAAAGATATTATAGAATATTAATAAATTATATAATAAATAGTATAATAAAGACTATATAAAGAAATTATTTAAAGTTAATAATTAGGTTTTTATCTTTATTAAGTATTTAAATCTATATTAACTTAATAAAAAGTTAATAAAGAAGTATATAAAACCTTACTAGATTAAAGGAATTATTAAGATTAATAGCCTTATTTATAAACTATAATTATTATTATTAATATAGATATATAATATCTTTAATATTATAAACCTTAAAGAGTTTTATAATAAAGATAATATATTAATTAAGCTTATAAATTACCTTTTTTTTATTAAAGAAATATTTAAGATTAAAGATATTATTAATTATAAATATTATAGCTATAAATAACTTTATTATATTAAGTAAAAGGATTATTTAAATAAAGAGAATATATAAATATATTACTTTAACTTTATAAATAACTTACTATAAAAAGAATATAAAGTAAAAATTAAAGCTAAAAAGTAATAAGACTATAATAAGCTAATAGTGCTAAGGCAGTGCCTTTAAAAAAGGGGTATACTTATAGACTATAGTTAAAAATAAAGATACTATTTAAAAAAAAAGTTATAAAAAGGTTAAAGTAAGGCAATAGTAAACTTAAGGTAAGGTAATACTAGATTAATACTTTTAAAAAAAGGGCGTACTTAAGGGCTATAATTAAAAAAAAAAGGCTATTATTTAATAAAAATAAGGCTAAAAAGAGATAAAGCTAAAAAAAGATAGGTTAATATTATAGATATTAAAGAAGTAAAGAAGTAATAATTATATAGTAATATTATTAAAGATTAATAATAAAGAAAAAAAAAGCTATTTTATAAAATAATAATAAGGGTATTATTATAGAAAGGGGGGTAATTTATTAAAGGATAATTAAGACTATAGTAAGATAGTAGTGCAGGCCTTGTGCCTTAATAAAAAAAAACCCTAGCCTTAAGCCTTTAGTCTTAAACTAAAAAAAGAAATATATTTATAAAAGGCTAATTAATTAAATAAAAAGTTAAAAAAAGATTAAAGATTAATATAGTTATTATATTATCTTTATATTTAATAATAGCCTTATAGTTATTTTATAAGAGGCTAATAGCTATATACTACTTATTATATCTTATGCCTTTTCACTCTCCTCTACAACCCCTATCTTTAATATATAATACTTTAAATATAAAAAAGTTTTATAACTTTTTTAATACTTAAGAAAATATATTAATAAACCTTAATATAATATTATAACTATATTATAAATTATTTTATTTATTATTAATAATATACTTACTATTTTTATTATATAAATACTATAGATTTAAATATATGAATATTTTATTAAGGTTTCTTTATAGTTATTACTTAAGTTTATTATTTATAATATAATATTATTATTATATAATATAAAGCTTATATTATATTTAATAATAATTATACTTTATTTATAATTTACCTTCTTTTTCTTTAAAAAGCTTTAATTAATTATTAATTAATCCTTTTACTTTATTATAATAAGCTGCTTTTTAACTTAATTAATAACTTAACCTTTTTAAAGATTAATATAATAAACTAGGTAATAATCCTTAACCTTTTAAAGTAAAGGATATTATTTATATAGTTTATTTTTATATAATATAATAAGGTTTTATAATAATAATATATTATTAGAGATAGGTAGATAAGGAAGAGTGATAGATCTTAGGTAAGTCTTAGAATAAAGCAAGGTTATAGGTATTATAAAAAGAGATAAGAGTAGGTTTATAGTTAGGTCTATATATATAACTTTATTTATCTCTGCCCTTCTTTTATAAAAAAGAGTAAAGCCCTCTCCCTTTATACTTAAAACTACTTACTATAGCTAGATATTTTTATTAAGTATTAAAGCTTTTAGCTATATACTTTTATTTAGTATTAAAGCTTTTATATACTTTTATTTAATATTAATACTTTAAGTTAAATACTTTTATTTAATATTAAAGCTTTTAGTCTTTAATAAGGTTATTAATAATTTAAGCTTTTTAATTCTTAATAAGCTGCCTTTTTTTTATATTATTATCCTAGTAATACTATAAATAATATTTTCTTTATTTAAGTTATAATAATAATCTTAAGTAATATCTTATTAGTATTTATACTATAGCTTTATAGCAAGCCCTTTATTATAAATTAACTATACTTATATAAAAAGCTTATTAAAAGGTACCTTTTTATTTTTATTATATTAATAATCCTTTTTTTAATTCTTTTTTTTTTTTCTCTTTTTTAATTTATAGCTTATCTTTCTTTTTATTATTTTTTATAATAGCTTTTTAAACTTGCTTATTAACTTTAAAAGCTAAAAAGCTAGTAATGCTAGCTTTTATAAAAAAAGCTTATTAAGCTTATCTAGCCTCTTTAGCCTTAATGCCTCTTGTATTTATATTTATAGTACTACTAACACCTCTTGCATCTCTAGCTCTTGCATACCTAGCATCCTTTTTTTAAGCTATAAGCCTTTTTTAATATAGTGGTTATATTATAATAACTTTATAGCTAACTTTTATTAATACTAATCCTTACCTTTACTACTTAATATATATAGTAAATTAAGCCTTAAGGGATATAATTAAGCTTTATATAAATATTATTAATATATTTTATAATTATTATTACCTCTTTACTTTTAATAAATTTAAATAAAAGTAATAAATATATATATTATTAAGGTCTTAATAATAAAGGTAGTAAGGTTTATAAACTCCCTTTTAAGCTATAGCAGGCTCTTAATTAAGCCCTTTTAGTTAAGTTAATAATACTATTTTTAAATACTATAAATTAACTGCTTTTATCTTTTTATCTTATAGTTAATATATTTTAAATTACTATAAAGGATATATAAATAGTAATCTATAAAATAAAAAAAGCCTTTAAAAGGCTGCCTAGATTACTGCCTATATTACTGCCTATATTACTACCTATATTACTGCCTATATTATAATATTTTAATACCTGCTTTATATCTTTTTAATACTTTTATTAATAATAAGCTCTTTATTATCTTAAAGTATAAGTATAGCTAGATATTATTAACTTATTATATACCTTAAATAATATATTAATAATTATTATTATAGTATATTTTTTATTCTTCCTTTATTATTTTATAATTAACTTATTATTAAGCTTACTTTAATCCTCTTTTTCTTAATTTTTTTCTTATTTTTCTTTATATTTATCTTAATAATTAAGCTAATTTTATTATAGTAAAGAATACCTTTTTAAATAAGGATAGTAATTAATTACTTTATTTTTAATAACTCTTCTTTCTTTAGCTAGTTTTATTTACTTTCTTTACTTATACCTTTATTATAATAATAATATCTTAATATTAATAATATAAATAAAGTAGTAGATTAAAAGTAAAGGAATAGTAAAATAAAAGTAAATAAATAAAAAAATAAAAATAATTTAAAATAATTATAATATTAAAATAACTTACTTAATAATAATTTTAATAATAATTATTTATTTATTAATTAACTATAATTAAGCTAAGAGTATAATAATAAAGGAGGAAAATTTTTTAATATAAATAAGTATTTCTCTTCTTTTTTAACTTTTAAGTTTTTTTTTTCTTTTTATTATAAAATAATCTACTTTAAGTAAGTATATTATTTAATATCCTTATTCTTACTACTAACTAGCTAGTAATTAGCTATTTAAGTAAAATAATTATTATATTTAATATCTCTTATTATTATTAAAAGTAATATTAAAAAGTATATAGTATTTAATTATTAATAATTAATTATTAACTTACTTTAATTATACTATATTATATTAATATTATTTAATATATTTATTATATTTTCTTATATTAAATAATAAAAAAAAAGGGTATAAGTTATTTTAATATTAAGATAATAAAAGTAAGTTAATTCTAGATAAATAATAGCTAGTTATTAATTAATAGGTAGGTATTAATAAGAAGTATATATACTATAAGTTAAATAATAAAGCCTATATCTTAATATCTAAGGTTAGCTTAATAATTACTTAAAAGTTATAAAGATTGTTATAATAAAGTGATGGGATGCATTGGTTAGCTGGTGATATTAGTTAGCCAGTGATATTAATCAACTAGTGATATTAGTTAGCAAGAGATTCTCTCTTTAAAATAGTTAATTTAAGCTTTATTATCCTTATTTTTATAATATATTATGCTAATTAATAGTAATTATATATATACCTTTAGCAACTACCTAGCCCTTAGCGCTACCTATTATTAAAAACTAACTACCTAGCAGCCTTTAGGCATTAATATATCTTAATAATACTCTTACTATAATATTATATCCTAGCAATACCTTAATTATATTTTAATAATATTTTAATACCTCCTAGCTATAGTTATATCTTAATAATACCTTTTATAGATTTTATCTCCTTGCTTTTTAACCTCCTTTTTTTTTAAATATTATTAACCTTTATTACTTAATTTAAAAGTAGTTTATATTAATTAAATAATACTGCCTTTATAATTATTATTATTAATATATTAATATATTATTACTATCTCTTATCTTATTACTATTATTAACCTACTATATATACTCTTAGGGCTTTATTTACTTATATTATCTTTTTAACTAAGCTATTAATATCTCTACCCTTGTTTACTTAATTTAATATCTTTTTCTTTAACTTTTACTTACTTTATTAACCTTATTATTAATTAATAAACTCTTTATTAATAGCCTTATACCCCTTTTTTAAATTAACTATCTACCTTGCATTATATTGGAAAGAAGTATAATAAAGTAGGGCGGTAGCAAGACTGCATTACTAAGCATTAGTATAATAGGTTAGGTACTTAAGGGCGCAGCTTTATAATATACTAAATACTTATATAAATAATAAGCTATAATATATATTTCCTTTATTTTAATTAAGGTATTTTATATACTCTTAAATTACTTTATTAACTTAATATATATTTTAATAATTATAAGCCTAGGTGGTCAAGCATTATATTAATAACTTTTACTATATAAAGAGTTAATAATAATAATTAAGATAGATATTTATAAAGACTTTAAACTAAACCTTATCCTTACTATAAAACTTAATACCTTAAATAATTAAGTTAAATAGCTAGAGACCTTATATAGCTATATAATAAGCAAAGGTATCTAGTAGTATATAGATTTAATATACCTTAAGTAAACTATAAATAAGCTTATATTAAAAACTTAATTAATAATTATTAAAGTATAAATTAAAGTTAAAAAAATATATAAAAAGGCATTAATAACTTTATTTATAAAAAAGATTATAATTATATATATAGTAATGCTATAAAATATAGACTTTTAGTAGCAAGACCTTATGCTTAAAAAAAAGATTAATATTATTATTTAAAATTAGATTATTATTATTATTAATTTTAAGATATATTATATAGTACTTATACAGCTATAAAATAATAACCTAGATAAGGAAGAGTTTATAATTAAGGAGGTCTTAAAGGCTTTAAAGTCTAAGCTTATATTAAGTAAATTAAATATAATAAAAAATACTAAAAAATAGTATAAAGCAGTGCTTAAGGATATACACTATATTAATATTAAGCTAGAAGTATAGTATATATTATAATCTAGTATTTATATAAAGGCAAGTATATATAAGATCTTAAATATAAAAAGGAATTTAATTATTAATAATTTCCTTTATATAGTTAAAAGTAAGTATATACTAAACTAGGTAGATAATAAGCTTAATAAGCTTATAAAGTATAAGCTTAATACTCTTTATAGTATATTAAGTCTTAATTAATATAGAATAATATTTTTATTAATTATTATAAAAGTTTATAAAGCTAAGAGCGCAGGCTATTTTACTATACTAGGTAAATGCTTAAATTAAGAAAAAGGAGTATATAATAAAAGCTTAAAAGTGCTTAAAGCAGTATAAAAAAGGGATAGTAATTATTTAAAAAAATGCCCTTACTATAAAGGAAAATTAAGGTAAATATATTATTAAAAGCTAGAGTACTATAAAGCCTTAATTTATACTTTAACTAAAAAATTACTAAAAGGCCTTAATTATCTTATTTTATAAAGAAAGGTTAAGGAAATCTTTATATATTATTAAGTACCTTATTAAAAAGAGCTATATATAAAAATAAATAAAAAAGGTTTTTACTTATTAAAATATAATAAAGAAGAATAAAAAGCTTTTTTAAAGAGTATTAATATAGTAATAATAAACCTAGCAATCTTTATATTATTAAAAAGCACTAGTATTTACTTAACCCTTAATTATAATACTTATATTTTAAATAAAAGCATACTATTTAATAATTATAGCACTATATACCTAGTTAATAAAGAAGATTTATTAAAGCTTAAGATCTTTATTCTTAGCTAAGATAATTAGATTAAAGCAGGCACTATAAGATTTTTTATTAATAACTATAGCACTAAAGTATTAAGGAAGCTATTAAATAATAAGTATAATGCTTGTATTAAAGACTTTATATTAAAGAATATTATTATTATTAAAGGATTCTATATTAATATTATATTTAAAGTAAAGCTCTTAAAGGCTAGTATTTAGTATTAAAGGTATAACTACTCCTTGCACTTTAGTATACTAAAGTATAATATATTGCTAGTATAGTTAGTTAAGAAATATAATTTAGTTTTTTTTAAATATAAATTATTATCCTTTTATAAATACTTTATAACTTAAGATATAATACTATATAGTTTAGTAAGGCTTTTCTTGCTTATAGAAGTATAGTACTAACTAATTAATAACTTATAAAGAAAGTAAAGATTAATAAAAGATCTTTTATAACTATATAGTGATTTTAAATACCTATAGTATTTATAAGCTAGATATATTAAACTAAAAAGGCTTAAGGCGCTAGTCTATAATATAAAGAATATATAAATTAATCAAATTAAGTAAATTAACTATAAAGCATGTACTTTAGTAAATTTAAAGCAAGTTATATTATAAAGATAACTAGAGTATAAGGCATTAAGGCTATTTTAGTATATTTATTAAGATTTATAAAACTATAAAAAAGGGTTTAATAGTTTAAATTAATTATTAACCTTTAAGGATAATTATAATATTTAATATAGTATATAGCCCTTTATTAATAAGCACTAGTATATACTTATAATTATTATAATCTATTTTAAAGTATAAGTAAAGAGATAGTTTAATCTCTTAATTTACATTTTTAAAAGTAATTAAGAAAAAGTAGTAATACTATATATAAGGCACTTATTATATATAGACTAGATTAGTAGTAAAAGAATATATATTAAGCTATCTTTAATAGCTATATATAAGCTAAATAAAGGTATTAAGTAAGCTAGTAAATATATTATTATAAAGTTAATTATAATACTTAAAGAAGCAGGGCTTTTAAAGGAGCTATAGTTAAAGAGTATATAAATAGCTGCTTATCTATACAATATAATACCTTTTTATATAAATAAAATACTATTATTTATAAAGAAATTAAAGTAATAGTTTAAAATATATATACCTTTAGATATTAAAGAGTATATAGCTAACCTATAGCTAGATTAAAGTAATATATATATATATAGCTACTGCGCCTATATACTATAATATAACTATAAGTTTAGTTATAATAAAAAAGAGTATAAAGTAAGCTTTAAAAAGATAATTAAATATTTTATAAATTATTTTATAATTAATTTATATAAGGTATAGATTTTTTAACTTAAAAAGGTTATAATTATAAAGAATATTATTTTTAATAAGACTTATTATTATAATCTATAAAAGTAAAGTATAAAAAAGCTTACTATATACTAGCTAAATAAGTTATTTATAAAGCTTAATAAAGATAAGGTAGACAAGATTAACTTAATTAACTAAACCTAGAATAAAATATAGGAAGCCTTTTAAAAAAGTAAGGAGTATTTAGACCTAAGGGTGGAAGCACTAGGAAGTACTATAAAACCTTAAGAACTAGTGTTATTAAAGCTTTAAATACTAAGGGATACTTTAAAAAGAAATCTTTAAAGTATATAAATAAAGAGTAAATACAATATTATAAAGAGTAATCTAGTTACTAAAGAGCAGTATTATATATATTTAAAATAAAGATTTATATCCTTAAGGGTATATAGCCTAATAGACTAAATTAAGGAAGATTTATAGGTTTTAACCTTATTATTAAAGTAAAGCGATAAGCAGGTAATTATTAGTCTAGTACTAGATATATTACTTAAAAGTAGTAAAATGCAGTAGTAATTAATTAATAAAGAATATTTAAAAGGTATATAAAAGATTATAAAGTTAATACTATAATAAAGAAGTATATAGTAAAAAGGAATAATAGCCCTTTATATAGAGTTACTTACTATAAAGTATAAATAAAGATTGTAAAGACTAGGCTTTTAAAGTATATACTTAATAATAAATAAATTCTTAATATTAACTAGATTTAATATACTGCTTAATTAATAAATATTAATATTAAAAAATATAAAGAGTACTTAAATAATATTTACTATATTAAATATAGTATTTAATTAAAGTTTAATTAAATAAATATTAATAATTTAAGCTAAGCTAGCAGTATATTAAAAAAACTTACTAAAAGCGCTAAATAACTAGAATAAGCTATTAAAGCACTTATTAAAAGATAGATTCCTTAAGGCAGTATATAAAGAAGTATTAATACTATATATAAAAAAAATATAAGTTAAGATTAATTAAAAAGAGGCATTATTAAGGCCTTTATTAATAAAGTAGGTATTTATATATAAACTATATATAGATAGATTGTTAAAGCGCTATAAAGTATATTTAATAATATATAAAGACCTTTAAAAAAGCTTTATAATAAAGAGTATATATATAGCTATACTAGTGGTATAAATGTTTAAGATAATAATTATACTTTTTATAAAATTTAATCTTAAACTTAAATAGTTTAATATAAAAAATACATTCTTAAATATAAATTATAGTAAATATAGCATTTTTATAATATATAAGCTTTTTAAAGAATTTAAGCAGTTTAGTAAGGTAGTAAAATTAAAAAAAGTATTATATAGATTGCAAGACTTATTAAGTCTTTAGTTTAATAAACTATTAGTAATATTAATAAGGCTTGGCCTTTAGTAAAGCACTAAGGAGCCTTGCTTGTTCTATATAATTAATAAAAAGGTTTTTATATTATTTTATATAGATAATATTATTTTAACATATTATAAAAGCAATAAAGCACTATATAATAGCCTTATTAATATATTAAAAAAGAAATATAAATTGTATTATAAAGGTAATATTAAGTGGTTCTTAGGTATTTAAATTATTTAAAATCGCCAGGAGTATAAGATCTACTTATTGCATAATACTTATATTAAAAAGGCAGTATAAAAGTTTAAGTAAAAAGATACTAATTAATACCCTATAACTCTAATACCTTAAATTAAATTAAAAAAAAACCCTTAATAAGCAATAAAATTATAGATAAAAAGCTATTAAAAAAAGATTAATATAGTGCTTTATACTATAGTTATAATATAAGTAGAAATCACCTTTACTATATCTTATCTTTTATATTTCTTAATAAATCTTAAAAAAGAATATTACTAAGTAGCTAACTAGCTTATCTACTATCTCTATATATAAAGGCACTTTACCCTTTAGTATAAAGGGTATAAAGAAATATAAGTATTAACTATTTATAATAATATATTTTTTATTAATAATATAAAGACTTAAAAGTTATCTTAAGGATATTTAATAACCCTTTATAATAGATTTATAATTTAAAATATAATATATTAAAATATGGTAATAACCTTAACTATAGAGGCTAAGCTACATGCCTTAAGCTAAATAGTACAAGAGATAATAGCTTTATAATGCTTGTTTTTATAAATAAAATTTAATACTTAAGAAGATTAGAATATAAGCTATAATAATTAATAAACTATATAGCTAGTAACTATAAAGAGTAGTTAAATAAGTATATAACTATACTATATAGATATATAGAATATATAGTTAAAGTAGGAATTTAAAAAAGGATTATTTAAAATAACCTTTCTTTTTTTATAATAAATACTAGCTAATAGGTTAATAAAAAACCTTTTATAGTAAAGCTTTAAGAAATTTATTAAATTATTAAATATAGCAGACTTATTATTATACTATACTAAAGAGCAGGATATTAATAAAAGTAATATATAAAAAGGAAAAAAAAGCAAGGCTTGTTTATAAGCTATACTATATTAAAAACCTAAACTATTTATTTCTTTACTAATTTCTTAATCTTATTACTTAATATATTTAAAGTATTAATAAAGGCTATAGTATTATTATTATTATTATTATTATTATTAAAAGTATATAAAGCAATCTTTAACACCCTTACTATATACTCCCCACCTACTTTTAATAAATTAAACTAAAGGTATAAAGCTATTCTATATTTATTAAATAACTACTATAATATTAATAATAAAGTAAGTAATAATAAAGAGTAAAGTGCTTATAGCCTTATTATTATTTAACTTTACTTAATAAAATATTATTATTAATAGCTTAAGCTAAGGGTAGCTAAGTATAGTATTAATAGTAAGAAAGCTTATTTTAAAAAAAAAGAGTATACTAAGGGTTATAATAATAATTATTTATAAAGTAATTAAAGCATTTTTTTATAATAGTGTTATTATACTTTATATACTAGCTAAAATTGCCTTTATTTATAATAATACTTAAGATATAGTTCTTATAAAGCAGCACTATTAGCTAAGTGCTTAGTATTATAGTTATAGGCTTTAAGGGGGCTTTTAAAGTATTATTATTTTTTTTTTCTTTTTTACTTTATAACCTTTTAAATAACTATTTTAATTAGTATAGTTAATTAATAAAAGCAGTGCTTTAAAGAGTAGTTATTATAGTAAAGGGATAATACTTATTATTAAAAGGATTATAGCTATATTAACTATCTTAAAGAAGAAGATAATAATAATAATATTAATAAAAAAAGACTAATCTTATAAAGTATAAGAAAAGTATTATATTTTATAAAATAATTATTCTTTTACTTATTATTTATAGTATAATTTAATAGAATAAAGTATATATATTCTCTTTATTTCTTTTATATTAAATAATTATTAATATTATAAAGAAGAATAAGAAATAAAGCTAAAATTATATATAAGTATAGTATTTACCTATAGAATAAGATAATAATAGTTAATAAGGTTAATAAAAAGCTTACTACTAGTGATTGAACTAGAAGTTATTTAAGGAAGTGTTTTAAATAGCTTTATTAAATAAGGGGTGTATTGGAAAGAAGTATAATAAAGTAAGGCAGTAGTAAGACTATATTACTAAGCATTAGCATAATGGGTTAGGTGCTTAAGGGCACAGCCTTATAATACACTAAATACTTATATAAATAATAAGCTATAATATATATTTCCTTTATTTTAATTAAGGCATTTTATGCACTCTTAAATTGCTTTATTAGCCCAACGCGCATTCCAACACATTAAATACCTTAAGCTTTCCCTTAAAGCTTAGGTTTACTTTTTATTATTAAATAATAAGCTAGCTACCTTTATTAATAATATTACCTCTTTTTTTCTTTAAGTTAATTATTTATTAAATATAACTTAACTATACCTTCTTTAATCTTTAAGTAATTACTTAATTATAATAAGTAAGGTTATTATCTTAGCTAGTATATTTAAAGTACCTTTTCTTTTTACTTTATTTACTACCTCTCTTACCCTTTTTTTTTTATACTATTTATATTACTTAATATTTAGCCTTTTACTTCTTTATTAATACCCTTTAAATTATTATTAATAATACCTTTATTTATATTAACCTTTACTTTAAATAATATAATCTCTTTACCTTTATATACTTTAGTATTTATTATTATATTCTTTTATAATAACTTATTAAAGTATTACCTATAGCCCTCTAGCTACCTTAGCTCTACCTTTTATAACTCTTTTTTAAAAGTACTTATATTATTTTATATAAATAGCTTTAATAATATCTTTAATTATTATTAATTATTATAATTCCTTAATACTTACTACTTAACCTTACTTAACCTTAAATATTTAATAACCTTTTAACTTTTTATTAATAATAAAAATAAAGCCTTTAAGTGTTTTTATAACTTATTTATATTATTAATAAATATTTTTATTTTATTACTATCTTTAATTAAAGCATTACTTAAGGCTAACTATAAGTAATAATCTTATTATAGCTATTACTATCTTAAGTTATTTAATAATAACTCCTTTTCCTTAAACTTTACCTTTTTTAACTTATTTAACTCTTTAATATAAAAATAATATTAATATTATTAATATTATTATTAATATTAATAATATATTAATATATATTATTATTTACCTTCTTTATTTATATCTTTATTTTTTTTAAATAATAATAATTTATAGCCTGCTTTTAAGCTTAAAAAGTTTAAATTAAAAAATATTAACTACTTTTAGCTTAATATTAATAAATATAATAATATTTTTTATTAAGGCTATATATATTATTATAAAGATATTTATTTATTTATAAAAGTATTAAAAAACTATATTACTATAGGCTTTTAATATAATATTTATAAAAATATAGTCTTTATACTTTAAGGTAAGGCTTTAAAATAATATTATTCTTAATTATTATATAATATTATTTATAAATATAAATACAGCCCTTCTCTTTATTATTAAATAAAGGTTTTTTTTAATTATTTTAAGATAAATATACTATATACTTAATATAAGCTTAAGTTATTATACTTTAATTATACTACTTATTATAAAGGTAATAATATTTATACCTTTATTATAAAAGTTATATAGCTAGCCTATAACTATAGATTTAAGTTTAACTTAACTATCCTTTTTTAAGTCTAAAACTGCCTAAATGCTTATCTTTAACTTAAAGTACTAAAGCTTATTTTTAAGGTTTATTTATATTACTAGCTTAATAACCTTTATAATAAGGCTTTTATTTAATAAAAATAAATCCTAGCTTTACAACCTAATAAGCCTAGCTTTTAGCTTAAAGATATACTATATTATAATAATTTAAATAACTTTTAATAAAGCTAGTAGTACTAGCTATTATAAAATTGCTTTCCACCTTGCCTTTTTAATTATAATAAACCACTAGCTCTTGCTTATCCTTTAAAAAAGCTGCTTAATACCTTAATTACCTTTAGTAACTAGTATCTCTTACTAGGTAATTATTCTTTATTCTATAGATATTAATATTAACTTAACTAGGCTAATATAGTTATTAAATAATTCCTTATCTTAATAAATAATACTAATATAGTTTAATACTATAATAATAACCTTAATTATAACCTGGTTAATAATTATATTTAAATAAATAATTATAATCTTAATAAATTTTATACTATAAATTAAGCTTTTTTTATTAAACCCTTTCTTAATAATATCCCTTAATATCCTACCTAGCCTTAATATTATTATTACTTACTATACTTTAATAATAATAATACCCTTTAATACTACCTTAAGCAGCCTAAGGCCTATATTAATACTATCTTAAACCTTAAGTAATTAAAATACTAGGCCTGCTATACTTAATTTACTATATAATAAGCCTTTTTTAATTATTTTAATACTAACTAGTATTATTTTATTAATACTACCTTATTATTAAATAATATTTTTATTATTAAGGCATAGCTTATAATTAAAAAAATAGGTTTATATAACTTTACTACCTACTTTTATACTTTATTTAATATTTACTCTTGCCTTAATATATAAAGCACTACTACCTATACTATAGTTAATATTAATTACTCTATATTAATTATTAATGCTTAATAACTTTAGTAATAACTTAATATTATATATAAGTCTATATTATTAACTTTAGTTAAAAAACTTAATAATATTATTACTTTTAATTACTAGGTAACTTTTATTATTTATTTATATAGTAATACCTTATTTAATTATAAACATTAATAAGCTATTATTAAGGTTTAAGTATAAGTAACTATTAACCTTAAACTATCCTTTTTATTAAGAATATAATAGCTTTACCTTTATAGTATTAAAATTAATTTTTACTATAAAATATTATTAATTACCTTATATTAAAACCTAACTCTTTTTATTTAAATATACTACTATATATTAATTAAAATTTACTATAAAGTAGTATTATTATTTATTATCTTTATACCTTTATATAAAATAATATATATCTTTATTAAGCTTACCTAGCTTTTTAATAACTATATATTT
This sequence comes from Trichoderma cornu-damae, assembly GCA_020631695.1. Classification (NCBI taxonomy): domain Eukaryota; kingdom Fungi; phylum Ascomycota; class Sordariomycetes; order Hypocreales; family Hypocreaceae; genus Trichoderma; species Trichoderma cornu-damae. Next base: position 1,799,173 of record CM036093.1, read on the forward strand.
ATATTTACTCTTAAATACTTAAGTATTCTTTATACCTTAATAAATATTAATACTATTTATATTATTTATATTAACTTTAATAATTTTAATATTAAACTTAAATAAAATACTTAATTAAGAACTATCTTTAAGTATAAATATAATATAGCTTATATTTATTTTATAAACCTTAATTATACTATTCTTAATTAAGCTATCCTTTTTAAATTTATTATTATTAATAACCTTTATTATTATTATTATTATTATAATAATACCTTTATTATATTTACTATTAATAAGGCAGTATCTAGCCTAGCTATTATATTATTAATTACTTTTTTTTTTAATAAAGACTATATACTTAGCCTTTTATTATATTTATATCCTTATTAACCCTTAATTAATGCATCTCTTAATATTTAATAAGTTATTATTAAAGAAATTATTATACTTAAGGGCATGTATATTATTATTAATAACCTTATAGTTACTATATATTTTACTTAATTAATTACTTACTATAATATTTAGTAAGATAAAAGAACCTTACTTATTTTTATTAATAAATAAATAAAGGTATTATTATATAATAATTAAGTAATAATTAAACTTTATATTAAACCTTACCCTTTAAGTACTAAAGATAGGCAGGTAGTAAAGGATACCTTTAACTTACTATATTATATAGGCTATATATTATAGAACTATTAACTAATACTATTTACTGCCTTTATCTTTATAGTCTAGAAATAAGTAGATAGTATAGATAAGGGCTAAGTAATTATTAACCTTTAATATTTTAATAATATTACTATCCTTAATGCTTATTTATTACTATATTAAGAAGACCTAGTTAATATATTTTATAAAGCTTAATATATTTTTATTATTAATACTTACTTTTTTTTTATTAATTTTTAATTTACCTTAATTACTATAATAAGTTAATACTTATTATATATTATAGCCTTAAGCAGCTTAATATTATTTTTATAGGATTTTATAACTCCTTGCCTTATATATAATACTAGATTAATATAAAACTATACCCTTTTTATTACTTTATTAAAGCTTATATTAATAATATTATTATCTTTTTTTAAATTATTAAAGAATATTTTTTTTATTTAAAATAGCTTTTCTTATTATTTAACTATAAAGGGCTATATCTTTTTTTATTAAAATCCTTTATTAACTATAAATCTATAGTTCTTTTAAGTTATAAAGTTAATAATATTAACTTATTGCTTACTACTAGCTATATTAATATACTTTATAAATAGTCTTTTTTATATAACCTTAAGTAACTTAAAAAATATTATACTACTATAAACTAGATTTATAATTATATTCCTTTATATACTTAAAAAGTAGTGCTATTATTTATAAAAAAGATATCACTACTTGCTAATACTTATAAATTTAAGCAGCCTTTTATTAAAGCTAAATAATATTATTATATAGTATATACTTTTATTCTTAATAACTATCTAGTTAAAGATACTTTCTTTTTATTATAGAATAACTTACTTTACTATTTATTGCTAAAACTAGTCTATTATAATAAGCAATAATAATTATTTACTAAGATTAATGCCTTTAAGGAGTATAGCTTTAAAGCTACCTTATTTTACTATAAAGGCTTATTTAACCTTATAGTATTAATATTAATAAATATACTAGATAAATCCCTTATTAACTATATTAATTTCTAAAGAAAACTCCTTAAGCCTACTAAATATAATTATTAACTTATTAAGCTAGAATTAGCCTGTCTTATTTAAACTATTATAAAAAATAAACCTTTCTTTTATAATACTATTTACCTAGCTATTATCTTTATTAATTATACTGCCCTTAAACCTATTATATATTAAAAATTATTATTAATATTTAATATTATTAAGATAAACCTTTATATTATTAATATAAGTATTTTCCTTTCTTAATATTGCTTTTTAATATTATATATTCCTAGTTAATTAAATATCCTGCTTAATACTTTTTTATAGCTTTTATATATTAATAATAATTTATAGTAAACCTAGGTTTAAGGTAATAATTATCTTTAATAAATACTAACTTTATTTAACTATATATTCTTAATAATAAAAGTAATTACCTAGCTTAAATTTTATTAATAGTTTATTAATAATTATATTAATAATATTAAATATACTAAATTAATTAACTAAATTTAAGCTTAAGATTTATTAATTAATAATAATAATATTTACTCTTAATAAAGCCTTGCCTTTAAGCTTTAATTAAATAAGATACTGCTATATATTGCCTGCAATAACACCTACTGTTTATATATACTTAATATTATAGTTTAGTTAATTATTAATATAGTTTATAACCCTTAATACTTTAATAAAGCCTGCACCTACTATAAACTAAATACCTTTACTTTTCTTAATATATAGTAATAAATCTATACTTATATTTAATACTATTTATATACTACCTTTTATTAAATATAATAATTAAAATTAAGTAATCTTTAACTTATTTTATTATTTATTATCCTTTATTAAATATAATACTTTAACTTTATTTCCTTCCTGCCTTTAGTATTTATTATTAACTATATATTTAAGCAAGCTGGTTTTAATAAATTTAATATTATCCTTAATATTACCTATAAATCCTTTAAAAAATATAGTATTTTACTAAGTTATTCTACCTACCTAACACTTATTTAAGCTAAAGTTATAATATCTTTCTAGCTTATTACTAACTAAAGCCTCTTTTTTATTATTATCTTTAACTATAATTAATAATAGATTAATAACTTCTAGACTAAGGTTTTCTACCTATTAAAGATATATCTTATTATAATAATAACCTAGTACTTAATAAGTAATAACTAGTTTAAATTAATAAATATAATTATTAAGGCTACTATCTATTACTATTTCTTAATTAACTTAATAGATTATTAACTATTTATACTACCTATTATTTAATCTTCCTTAAATAATGCCTTTATTAACTTTATTAACTACTTATTAAATAAACTAATAACTAGCTTTAAGCTATAGATATTACTTATTATTTTAAAGAATATATTATTACCCTCTTTATTAATTAATAACAAGCCTACCCTTAACTTCCTGCATTCCCTATACTAGTATAAGGCCTAGCTTATTATTAATTTTATTAATATAAGGTATAAGTATTAATTTAATTAATATTATTAATAATATAAGTTTATTAAGGGTTATTATATATACTTATGCCTTTACTATATATATAAACTGCTTAATTAATCCTATAAGTTTAATTAATAAAAGGTTAGCCCTTTAACTATTTACTAAAAGGTAAACCTATATATTTATAAATTTAACTTACCTCTTTACTAAAAGATTTACCTTATTATTTTTATTATATAACTAAAGCTAGTATTAAATAAAGATAATTTATTTAAATATCCTTAATATAATACTATCTAGGCATTAATATTAAAAAGTAATAATAATAAATAATAATCTTTAAAAATTAAATATCTACTAGTTAAGCAGCTTTTTAATAACTGCCTGCAATACCTAGTCCACTAGCTAGAATAAGATATTAAGTATAATAAATAGTATAATAAGGATTTATTAACTCTTAATGCTTAAGTATTAATTAATAAATTTAATACTTAACTACTTATTTACTAGTAAGGTATCTAGCACCTATATACTTATTAATATTAATAATTTATAAGCACTAGTGCTGCTAGCTGCTAGCTATATATAGTAACTACTGCTTAATAATCCTAGTTATATACTAGATATATAATGCGCATATATTATTTCTTTATTTATTTTTTAAATTTTATTACCCTTTTTTTTCTTTTTTTTTATTCCCTTCTCCTTTTTTTTAAAACCTTAATATTTACTTATTATTACTATTTCTTTATAACCTCTTATCTAAATATAATAGCTATTATTAACTATTCTATTATAGCCTATATATAGTATAATAACCTATACTTAATACTAAGGCTGCTATTATTAACCCTTAAACTATCTAATATTAATATTATAGTTAGCTATAAATAATACTTATATACTATAAAAGCTATTTAAGTATATTAATATTAAGTAATAAATATAATAACTTATAGTTAATAAAAGTATAAAAATCTACTTATTAATTATTAATTTATTATAAAAAAAGCTGCTTTAAAAGCCTTTAGTAATTACTATCTTTATAAATTATATTATATACACCTATCCTAGCTAAAATTTAATTTTTTATATATATTATATATTAAAACCTTTAAACTAAATAAATATATATAGCTATTATTCTATTTACTATATATAAATAACTTTAAGTTTATTTATTAATAATACTACCCTTAACCTACTTATTAATATATATATACTATAAAACCTATATTTAAGCTATTAACTTATCCTTAACCTTTTTAAATATTAATAATTACTCTTTAATTAATTTTACTTTAGTTTTTATTAATAATAACTATAATGCCTAGCTCTAGCTCCTTTATATTAACCTTAACTAGCTTATCCTTAATTACTAACTATAGTATTATTATTTAATAACACTATACTTATTAAAATAATATTAATACCTATATCTATATTACTATATTAATAAAGTATACTAAGATTTATTATATTATTAATAAAAACTATAATAAAGTATTATTATTATTATAAAACCTTAATAATAAAGTTACTTTAGCTATAATAATATAAAATAAGGCTTATAAAGAAATCTTAAATACTTTTAAAGATAAGTTAATTACTTAAATTACTTGCTAATTAATAATAATAATTACTAAGGATAGTAATTTTTTTTAAAAAGGGGTAATTATTATAATAAAGTAATAGAATGTATTGGTTAGTTAGTGATATTAGTTAGTTAGTGATATTAGTTAGCTGGTGATATTAGTTAGCAAGGGATTCTCCCTTTAAGATAGTTAATTTAAGCTTCTTTATCCCTATTTTCATAACATATTATGCCAAAGATTAATAATATCTAGTTATATAGTAAGAGAGGTAATAATATATATATACTAGATAGTAGCTAATTTATTAATAAGATAAGTTTAAGAAATTATAGGTTATTAAAAAAAATAGTTTAAAAATTAAAAATAAAGTTAAAGGCTGTAGTATAAGTAAGTATTATAAATATAATTATAAAGAAATAATAAAAAAAGAGTATGCATTATATAATACTACTGTATTTTAATATTAATATTGTTAATTTATTATTAATAATTATAAATACATTAATAATATTTATAAATATATATAGTATATAGTTCTTTAATAAGTAGCTGCTAACTATATATAGGCTTGCTTTAATCTAGATATCCTATTATAAATATATAATTATAAAGTGCTTAATATATTTATAAAAGTAATGCAAGAAAAGGTATAAATAAAGAATAATAATATAAAGGGTAAAGAGGAATAAATATTAAGTTATTACTATTTAATAATTAATTTTATTAAAAAAATAGTTTTTTTTTTTTTTTTTTTTTTTTTTTAAATTGCTGCTATTTTATTATTAAGTAATTATTTATAAGCTAGTCTTATATTCCTACTTTATTTTATTATTTATAAAGTTAGATTTCTTAATCTAGGTGTTTTCTTTATTAAAGTAATCCTTTTACTTAATATAATAAAAGTGCTTTTTATTATTATATTTATAGTCTATAATTTTCTTAATCTTATATATTTATTTAGCTATAAAGGGGTAATCTACTAGCTTGGTAGGCATGCTGTTTTTATAATTATACTGCTTTAAGTTTATAATATTAAATATATTATAAATTTTTAATAAAAAAGGTAGGTAAAGGTTATAAGCAAGCTTATTTATTTTTATAATACCCTTAATCTAGTATAGTCTTATATATTTCTTTATTAACTTATAGATAGGTTATTATAAATTAAGGTATTTTATAAAAATTAATACTTAATCCCTTACTTTAAAATACTTATTTATATATTTATTATTATATTATTTTTAATAAGCTTTATTAAAAGCCTATAGTATATCTATAGCTAGTTTCTTAATATTATATAGGTTTTAAATATATTTAATAATGCTATTATTTATATAAGGAAGTTAAGCCTGGGTAACCTTTAGTGCTAGAGGGTAGTAGCTTAAAAAGAGGTATACTAGTATATATTTATAGGTTAAGTATATTGCTATATTATAAAAAAACTTAATAAGTAGTAAATAATAAATCCAATCTAATTAATCCTTATTATAAAAAGAATATAAGTAATATTTTAAATTTTAATTTTAATATTTTATTTAATTATTAGTTTATAGGTAAAATACTATACTAAAGCACTTTTTATACTTTAATAAATAATAGAAACTTTATTATTAAGCATTAATAAAGATACTGCCTTTATTAATAATAATATTATTTAATAAGCTATATAGTTTAAAGATATAGTAAAAAAACTTTATTACTAGTTTATTACTAGTTATTTACTTAAAATAAAGTATATATAAAGTATATTTTATATACTTATTAATTATAACTAAGATAGCATTATATAATTATTTTTAGTATATAATTTTAAAGAGTTTTATTATAAAATCTATAAATATTTCTTTAAAGGGCTATTTTAGTATTAATAATAAAGCTAGCTTATTATAAAGTTAATAATATCTTAGCTTAATAATCTAGTATACTAAATAAGTATTAATATATTAAATAATATCTTTTCTTATACCTTATTAAAAATAATTTTCTATAATATATTTTAATATTTTAATAACTCTTTAATAACTTATTATTAAGTTATTATATAGTAATAATAATATTTCCTTCTTTATACTATAAGGAATAAATATATAATTATAATAGTATAGTAGTTTATTATTCTTTATAACCTAGCTGCATTCTTTATAGCTATTTATAGTAAGCTTATTATTAACTTATTGCTAGATTATTTTAATAATAAAGGCATTTTATTATTATACTTTAAGTAAGGCTTTAGTAAGTATTTAACAAGCCTCTAGCAATATTATAATAATATATCTTTAAATTATTTACTTAATTATAATTAAAATTCTCTTTAATACTTACTAAAGATAAGCTACTTGCTTATTTATAGTTAAAACTCTCCTAGCTTAAAGGGTTAATAAAGGTAGTAACCCTTTATTTAAGTAATTATATCTTTATATTATTAAATCTATTTTAACCTTTTAAAATATAGATTTAAAAGTATATAAAGTATTATAAAAGTATTTTAAAAAAGAGGCTAGGTAGTTTTTATTTAACTTTATTATCCTTTCTTTATTAATAAAATCTACTCTATAGTATAAAGTATTTATAAGATTTAATTTACCTAGTCTATATTTAATTTTATAATTATAAAGTATAAGTTTTTATAAATATAATACTTACTTACTTAATAACTTTTTCTTTATTATAAAGTAGCTATAATTAAGATAGTTAGTAATAATATAAATTTTATATTTTAAATATATAAGGTAATAATACTATATTTTAAATATATTTATAATAATAAGTATCTTAATATCTAGAATTGTATAATTTAATTTAAGCCTTTATAATTTATAGGATAGATATATTATAAGGTGCTAGGCACCTCCTTGCTATTATATTAATATAGTATTAATAATATATTTTAAGGTATTTATCTTAATGTATATTAATGCTTAAGGATTAAAGTAGGCTAATATAGGTTTTTTATAAAACTCTTTAATAAGCTATTTAAATATTTATTATTTACTAAGGGCTAGTTAGAATATCCCTTTAGTCTTTCTTTTTATTAAGTTTATAAAGGGAGTTATAATTTTACTATACCCTTTTATAAAATATTAATAAAAATTAATAAACTTTAAAAATAAAAGTATTATATTAATATTATTAAGCTCTAGCTAGGTAGCTACTGCTTTAATATAACTAGCTTTTATATAGACTTTATTTAGGTAAATAATAAATCTAAGATATAATACTATATTAATATAGAAATTATATTTATTTAAATTAATATATAGGCTATATATCTATAACTTTTTAAAGACTTTAAAGATATACTTTTAATAATCTATAAGGTTGTAGCTATATATTAAGATATTATTAAGGTATATAATATAAATATAGTTAAAAAGCTTATAAAGGACTAGATTAATATAACTTTAAAAAGTAATAAGTGTATTAATTAAGCTAAAAGGTAAAACCTAGTATTTAAAATGCTTGTATTAATAATAAAATACTATCTTATACTTATTGCCCTTATAGATATATATTTAGTAATATATATCTTTAAGGTTTAATTTTATAAAGATTTTAGCTTTTTTAAAATAATCTATAATTTTATAGATTAAGGGTAAAGGCACTTTATCTTTTTAAGTTATTTTATTAAGTATATAATAGTTAATATATAGTTATAGCTTCTTTTTTTTTAAAAAATAAATAAAACTAGGGTATTAAAAAGGCTGTAGGATTATTATATTTAACTATATTACAAGGCTATCTAGATATATTTATAAAGTATTTCTAGCTCTTTCTCTATAAGGCAGTAAATAAGTCTTTATATAGGTGCTTTATTATTTTTTAATTTAATAATATAGTTAAGATTATTAAGAAGATGTTAAAGCTTATAAAAGTCTAACTAAAAAAGCTTATAACTATTAGATAAAAGTTTAGCCGCTGGATAGATAAATTAGCCTGATAGAGGAATAATTAGGCTGAATGATTAAGATTGAAAAATTTTTTAATCTCGATCTTTTATAAATTAGGCCTAGTTTTAAACTCTAAATCCAAGTGGTGAAACTCTATTATAACTTTTTATATAATAAAAATATTATTAAGAAAAAATAACTAATTAAAAGCGCAAGAAAAGAGCTTTTAAATAATATAGATTATATAATATTAGCTTATATAATTAAGGTGTAAAAAACTATATAAAGAAGTGATGCCTCTAATGGAAAACAGGATAGTTATATTAGACCTAAGTGCTTATATAAGTATAATGGTTATACCTATTGTTTATATAATACAATTCCTCTTGCTTATATAATATTTATATAGGCTTAGGTAATCAAGCCCCACTTTTATTACTAAGCAATCTTTAACAGAAGAGCTAGTTTTAATACTTCTTTTTATAAAAAGACTTTTTTATACTTTAAGTATTTTAAAGGTAATATAGTAATAAGTTTATTATAAGTTAACTTTAAGCTTTAGTCTTAATTTTAAAGGAGTCTTTTTTTTATTATAATAATTATTTATATTTTAGCTTCTTACTTTTATTTTTTAACTTACTATATAAATAAAGTAATTTAAAGGTTTATAATAAATATAAAGTAATATTAATAATCTTATCTTTAAGATATAATAAGGTTAAGTTTTTAAAACTATAGTTATATTAATAATATATCTTTATATATATTAACTATATAAAAGTAAAGGTAATGCCTTTTTATTACTTTTTAATTATTTAAAAGCTTAAAGATAGTATTAAGCTATTTATAAATCTTCTTTATAGCTTTAAAAAAGGTAATGCCTGCCTTTATACTTATAAGTAGTATAAAGCTATCTTTAATATACTTAATATTAATAAAATATTAATTACTTTTTAAGTTAAATAGTATAGTTATTACTTACTACTTTTTACTTACTTAAACTTTAGCTAGCCTTTTTATAAATAGGTTATAATCTAGATGTAGGTAGTTATTAAATTCTTAAGTTCTTTTAAAATAAAAAATAGGGTTTATATTAAAGCTAGTACTTAAGTTAATAAATTAATTATATTTATTAATAATATAATTACTACTTTAATATATTATATAATTAAGTTAGTTATAGGCATTTTTATAATATAGCCCTTTATACTTTTAATAAATTAATATTTTATATTAATACTTATTACCTCTTTATTAAATAAAAAAAAAGAAGGTAGTTTTATTTAAGTCTTTTAGCTTATTAAGGTTTTATTAATATAGTCCCTTAAGGTTAAGGTATCTTCCTTTTTTTTTTATATATATTATTACTTTTACTTAAATAATAATAATATATAGTCTTTTTTAATTATTAAAAAGCCCTTAATTAATAATATTTTTTTAAATTTTTAAGTAGTATTTTTATAAAAATAAAAAAATCTTAAAGCTTTTTAATAATTATTTTATTATTTCTCCTTTAAGGTTATTAAAATAAAAAATAAAGGAGTAGATCCTTTTAGTAAGTCTTTATCTTAAGTATTTTATTTACTTAATAATATTAAAGGTCTTAATAAAGATATCTTAAAGCTAAGATTTATAAAACTTTAAAAACTCTAGATATATAAGCTTGTTAAGGTTACTCTAGCAATCTACTATAAAAAAGGTTTCTTACTATAAAGGTATATTAATATAAAGGTAACTAGCTATATATAAGACTTTTTAGCTATTTAAGTTAAACTTAATAAGCTTAAGAGTAAAATATATAAAAAGGATTATATAATATATTTAAAATTTAGCTTAAGTTTTAGCTTTATATTTTAAAGTAAGTAATTAAACTTTACTTTAAGTAAAGCTATAAAGTTACTTTAAGTTAAGTATATTTTTAAATTCTTTATATATAAAAAAAGGGTTTTTTTTTTACTTCTTTATAAATAAATATTAAACTATCTTTTTTTTTATTATTATTTTATTACTTTTTTATACTTTTTTAATAACTCTTTTTTAATATATAAAAATAATTCCTCCTCCTTTTTCTTAATTCTTAAGTTACCTATAGGCAAGACTTATATAATAAGCTTAATATTAAGTAAAGGTATAAAAGGTATAATTAAGCTATAAGTCTATATTTAAGATCTTAATAGTCTTCTTTCTCTTTAAGTAAAAAGATAAATTTATTTAAGATAAATAAATAAAAAAAAGTAATAAATCTTTAGTAAATCTTAAAATAAAATAAGGTTATAAATATTATAAAAAAAGGTAAAAGTAAGTTTATAACTAGGTTTATATATATAACTTTATTTATCTCTGCCCTTTTTTTATAAAAAAGGGTAAAGCCCTCTCCCTTTATACTTAAAACTACTTACTATAGCTAAATACTTTTATTAAGTATTAAAGCTTTTAACTATATACTTTTATCTAGTATTAAAGCTTTTATATACTTTTATCTAATATTAACACTTTAGGTTAAATGCTTTTATCTAGTATTAAAGCTTTTAGTCCTTAGTGGGGTCGCTGGTGGTTCAAGCTCCCTGGCTCTTAATATATATAATCTTTATATTATTTTTAATTACTTTAATTAAATATATTAATTTAAGTATAGCTTTTTAAGTTTAAAAAAGAGTTTAATTATAAATTAAAGTATTTATCTTTATTTTATTTTATAATAAAAAGCCTTTACTTTATAAAAATACCTTTATTTTTTATTATATATCCCTTTTTTTATATATAAGCCAAGCCTTAAGGTTTTACTTAATTAATATTATTATTATTAAACTTTTATAATATTAAAGACTTAAGTAATAACTACTTTAAAGTAAGATTTTATTATATAGATAAAATATTATTAACTTTATTACCTTTTTTTAAAAACTTAAGTTATATTCTTTAATAAATTACTTTTTATAATATATTTAAGGTAATTAAAAATATTTTAATAATAAAGATAATAAACCTTATAAATTATATTTAGCTATTTAATTTATTATTAAACTTAAGTATACTTATTTAATGCCTTAATTATTAAGTTAAGGTTATTATAGATTTATTTAAGTTTTTTAAGTATTTTCTTTTTTATAGCTAAAGCTTTATATATAAGCTTTTATTATTAATTACTTTATTATTATTAATATAGCTAGATTTCTTTAAGTATTATTAATATTATATTTCTTTTTTTACTTTTTTTTAGCTTAGCTTATATAAAATATTTTAATTAAGGTAAAGGTATTTATATTATCTTTATAAACTTACTAATTATATTCTATAGGCTACCTAGCTTATTTAATAAAATAATAAACTTTTCTTTTTATTTTTTTATTATCTTTAATCTTTTTTACTTTTTATTATTCTTTAAGGTTATTTAAGTTAAGTATTATTAAAGGTTTAATTAAGCTATAATAATACTGCCGCCTGCGGCAGTTCACCGCCCTCCTGCAAGGGAAGTTTAGCTTAGTGGATTATTAAGCTATATTCAGCCTTAATTTATTAACCAGTCTTTATTAATTAGCCTCCTTTACTATAGCTAAGCCTAATTAATTAACTTAACTAGCAGTAAGGCTTAATCTTTTTTTTATAGCTTTAATCCTTTTTTAATTATAAAGCCTTTAAAAAATATAAAAAAAAGATAGCTCTTTAAGCTTTAATTTAATAATATAACCTATTATTACTACCTTTTACTTAACTTTTTTATTTTATTATATTTTAAAGCTTTTTTATTATAAATTACTTAAAAAAGTAATAATAATAAAAACTTATAGTAATACTATAAAACTTATACTTATAGTATTATAAAACCCCCTTAAGTTTATAAAAAAAAATAAAAACCTTTTTTAATTTAAAAAAGAAAATATAAAAGCCTTGCTTAATAAATAAAATATTTAATACCTTTATAATAATATTAAAAAGGCTTAAAATAAAATAATCTAACTAAAATAACTTAAAAAACTAAAAATACTTTAAAAATAAATAAAAAAACTTTATATTAAACTTTAAGATAAAAAAAGCCTTTTTAAATTAAAGAAAAAAAAGTAATAAAAAGCTAGTAACTTTTTTAAAAAAAGTAAAAAAGAAATTAAGGTTAAGAATATCTAGTATATAATAATTAAAGCAGACTTATACCTTTAAAATAAATAATTAAGTAATTTATAATACTTTTTTAAAAATACTCTTTATAAATATAAAAAAAACTTTTATAAAGTCTTTTATACCTTTAATAATATAAATAATAAAGCTTATATAAAATAAGAATATTACCTTAATAAATAAACTTTATAATAAAAAAAAAACTATAAAAAAAACTAAAAATACTTTAAAAAATAAAGTAATAAATTACTTAAAGACTTTATTTATTAAAAACTTATTTTATTTTCTACCCTTTATAAAGCTTATTAATAAAAAAACCAATCCCTTTATAAATTTTATATTTATCTAGACTTATTAAAAAAACAATTTCCTCTTTTTAATAAAAAGAACCATACCTTAACCTTCTATAACTAACTCCTCTCCTTTTTTTAAACCTATATTAAAAAGTAAAGTAACTACCTTTTAAAAACTTATAAAGAAATTATCTCTTTAATAATAAAATATTAAAATAACCTTTATTATATAGCCTTAAAGTAAAAGGTTAAAGACTCTCTTTATATATAAAAAAAGAAGCTTTATTAATAATACTTTAGTAATTAATTATTAAACTTTAATTATATTTTAATTAAAGCTAAGCCTTATAATAAAGATAAAGATAAGAACCTAAAGGGTATTTATTTTATTTATAAAGCTTTAAGCTACTATATAAATTATTATCCTAACTAGGCTAATAAATAAGATTAAAAAAATAAAAAATAGCTAAAGTAGCTACCTTTACTATAGCTAGTAATAAAAATATTAAGGTAAAAAGATACTTTAATACTTTAGCTATAATAAAAAACTTAACCTTTATTAAGTTTTATATAGACTTAAATAATAATAATAAAGTTAACCTTATTAATATATAATTTATAAAAAAGTAAGGCTATTAATAAGTCTTAATTAAGAGCATAAGACTTAAAGTCCTTAATAACCTAACTATTTTATATTATAGTACTTAAGCTATCTTTATTAACTTTATAAACTTAAAAAAAACTACTTAATATTTTACTTATTATTGCCTTAATATTAACTATAACCTATGCCTTTATAAAGCCTTAGTACTTTTAAAAATATTAACCTTAGTTAATAAAAAAATCTACTTTATGCCTTAAGACTAAAGGTAGTAGTTTAAGCTAAATTAAAAATAAATTAAAGTTATATAACTTTATAAGTTTTAAAAAGCTTATAAATAAATAGTCTATATTTACTTAATTATAGCTATACTTAATAGCCTTTTTTTACTTAATAAAGATAAAGAGATAAAGCCTTAAAACCTTAATAATATCTTTATTAAACTCTTTAACTTTATAAAAATATTTAACCTTAAAAAATTAAGTATTTTATCTTTTTATTAATTAGGTAGTTATATAGTTAACCTACTTTTAGATATAGAGCTGCTTTATAGGTTTATCTACCCTTTATCCTTTAAAGAGTTAAAAAAACTCTAGAGATACCTTAAAGAAAACCTTAAAAAAAAGATTTAATTATTATAAAGTCTTATTAATGCCTTAATCCTTTTTATATTAAAGAAAAATAAGACCCTTTACCTTTATATTAATTATTAAAGCCTTAATAAAGTAATAAAAAAAAATTACTACCTTTTTTTTTTAATTTTAAAAATCTTAAACTATATCTTAAGTATAAAATATTTTATAAAGATTAATATTAAAGATACTTATTATTATATTTAAATTAAAAACAAAATAAAAAATAATATTTTAAATATAATATAAATATTATAAATACTTTATAATACCCTTTAAACTTATTAATACCTTTATTATATTTTAATACTATATTTATAAAGTACTATATAAATTATTAAATACTATCTATATAGTATACTTAAATAATATTTTTATCTTTTTAAAAACTTATAATAAATATATTAACTATATTAAGCAAGTCTTTAAATAACTATAAAAAGTATAGCTATATATAAAGCCTTTAAAATATATATTTTATTAAAATTAAATTAAATTCCTTAAGTTTATTTTATTAAATAAAAATATCTTAATAAACCTTTAGTAAGTAAAGATTATTATAACCTAAAAGCCTCTTTAAAGCTATAAAGAGATATAAGTCTTCTTTAAGTTTTATAACTTTTATTAATACTTTATTAAAGGTTATTTAAAAATAGCAGCCCTTTTTATAGCCTTACTTAAGGATAGTAAAAATAAAAAAAAGCCTGGGTTTCTTTAGCTAGATCCTGCAGTAATAAAGGCATTTTATTAACTTAAAGATACCTTTTAAACAGCACCCTTTTTATAGTATTTTAACCTATAGCTATAGGTTTAAATAAAGACTAATGCTTTTAGGTTTATAATAACTAGTATACTCTCTTAACTTAATAAAAAAAAGTATTATTTAATAGCCTTTTAGTTAAAGAAGTTTAATAAAGTTAAACTTAATTATAAAATACTAGATTAAGAGATATTTATAATTATTAAGTTATTTAAATATTAATAATATTATATTAAAAAGGTAAGGAACTTTATAAAGGTTTTATTAAACTATAAGAATTTATAAATATTTATATATTAATTAAAGTTATTAAAAAGGCAGGTAAGATAATATATATATCTTGCCTTTTTTAACTTTATTATTAAATATAAGCTAAAGAAAAGTAATATTATTAATACTTTATTAAAAAGACTAGATTATAAAACCTTAATATTAAAAAATAAAAAGCTATTATTTAACCTTAAGAAAAGGCTTGCTTTAATATAAAGTATTATTATAGTATTAATATATTATAAAAGGTATAATAAAAAATTAAAAATAGTTAAAAAGGCTTATATTCTTAATTAATCTAAGTATAATAAAATATCTTTATAAGGCAAGATGCTTAAAGCTTATAATTAATATAATAAGATATCTTTAATAAGCAAGATACTTTAAGTTAAAGGGTTAAAGAGTATAACCTTTTTAATTTTTAAATAATTAACTAATTAAGCTAAAGGGATACCTTATTATAAAAAGCTTTTTCTTAAAGAATTAATTAAAATAATACTTTATAAAAAAGTAATATATAAAGAAAAGGCTTTTTAACTATTATTATCTCTTATTAAAGACCTTTAAGTAAAAGACTTAAAAATATAATATTAAATTATTAAAAAAGTAGTAATAAAGCTATACTAAAGAAATAGTATTTAGTTAGTAAATATAAAAGGTATTTTATAGTATTATAACTATATTTTTATATTAAAAAAGAGTATAAAAAATAAGATAATTAATCTTTATTATAATAACCCTTTAATTAAATACTTTAATATAATATAAACCCTTAACTTTATTTAAAAAAAGTTTTTTTAGCTATTTATAAATAAAGATATAAAAGAGTATATATAAATCTATAGGCTTTATTAAAGGAGTATATTAAGAAAGTATAAGCTATATAGCAAGCTTAAATCCTTATTACTTCCTTTATAACTTTAAGAAAAGGTCTTAATAAACTTTATTATAAGCCTGCTTTTTACTCTTTTTAAAACTAAAGAAGTTAATATAATTTTAATTATTATAAATTAATTTATAAAGTATTTACTATACTTTTTTATTAATAATATTATTACTATAATAAACTTTATAATATTATTCTATAGCTAAATAAAAATAATCTTTAGCTTTATATAAAGAATTATAAATTATTATAGCTTAATATTTATAAATAAATTTTAATTAAAGCTTTACTATATATTAAAAATAATATAAAGGCTATTTATAGTATTTTACCTTTAAATTAATAAGTAAATAAAATAAATAAACTAAGTTATTAAGTATTACTTTTATTACTTTATTAATAAAGAATAAATAGTATAGCCTTACTTACTAGCATTAGCTTAATATTACTTAAATATAGTATAAAATATTATTATTAAAATATCTCTCTTTATAGCCTTTATAAATATAAACCTTAACTTTTATATTTAAGACCTTAATAATAAGGCTATTATTTATAAAGAAAAGGCATTAAATATAAGATAATATATTAAAAAGTTAAAAAATATATATAAATAACTAAAGATTTAATAATAAATTATAATTAAAAAGCAGGTATTTTATTATAATAAAAAGTATAAACCTTTAAAGCTAAATATAAAAAACTTTATTATATTATTAATTAAGAACCTTAAAGTTAAAAAAAAAAAAAAAAAACTTATATTTAAATATATAAAGCCTTTTTATATTACTGCTTAATTTAATAAATAAGCCTATAGACTTATACTACTTAAAAAATATTTAAGTATTTATAATATCTTTTATATTAACCTCTTTAAGCTATAAAGACTTAAAAAAAAAGCCTAGCTAAACCCTTAATAATACTTAACTTAAACAACTTTAAAGAATAATAAAAAATAAAAAAGATTAAAAATAATAAAAAAATAAAAAAAAAAGTTTATTATTTTATTAAATAAGCTAGGTAGCCTGTAGAATATAATTAATAGGTTTATAAAGATAATATAAATACCTTAACCTTAGCTAAAAGATTTTATATAAATTAAGTTAAAAAAAAGTAAAAAAAAAAGTATAATATTAATAATACTTAAAGGAATCTAGCTATATTAATAATAATAAAGTAATTAATAATAAAGGTTTATATATAAAGCTTTAGCTATAAAAAGAAAAATATTTAAAAAGCTTAAATAAATCTATAATAACCTTAACTTAATAACTAAGGCATTAAATAAGCACCCTTAAGTCTAGTAATAAATTAAATAACTAGGTATAGTCTATAAGGTTTATTATCTTTATTATTAAAATACCTTTAACTACCTTAAATATATTATAAAAAGCAACCTGCTAAAGAATATAACTTAAGTTTTTTAAAAAAAAGTAATAAAGTTAATAATATTTTATTTATATAGCAAGATCTTGCTTTAAAGTAATTACTACTTAAGTCTTTAATACTATAAAAGCTTAATAATAATAATATTAATTAAGTAAAACCTTAAGGCTTAGCTTATATATAAAAAGAGAGATATATAGTAAGGGATAAGGGTATTTTTATAAAGCAAGGGCTTTTTATTATAAAATAAAATAAAGATAAGTACTTTAACTTATAATTAAACTCTTTTTTAAACTTAAAAAGCTATACTTAAATTAATATATTTAATTAAGGTAATTAAAAGTAGTATAATAATTATATATTACTACTATAAGACTTTATTATATTATATAAAAATAAGCTATATATATAGTATCCCCTGCTTTAAAAAGTTAAGAATTATTGCTTAATTTATTATACTAGTTCTTAAGAAGGGTAAGTTATTAATTAAGCTAAGAAGCAGCTTACTATAATAAAGTAAGAGGACTAGTTAATAATTAGCTAAGGCTTTTTAAAAAAAAAGAAAGTAAATTATAAATAAAGTATAATTATTATTAAATATAATATAAGCTTTATATTATATAGTAATAGTATTATACTATAAATAATAAACTTAAGTAATAACTATAAAGAAACCTTAATAAGATATTAATATATTTAAATCTATAGTATTTATATAATAAAAATAGTAAGTATATTATTAATAATAAGTAAAATAGTTTATAATATAGTTATAATACTATATTAAGGTTTATTAATATATTTTCTTAAGTATTAAAAAAGTTATAAAACTTTTTTATACTTAAAGTATTATAAAAAAAATATAAAGAACTTAAAAACTATAAAAAAAAATAAAAAAGCCTCTCTTTCCTTTATATTATAAAAATACTATAAATATAAAGACTTAGTTAATTAACTATAATAAATAAAGGCACTTTATATAAGGCCTATATTAATTAATATAATAACTTATATTAATAAAGTATTATAAATAAAGAAATTATTAATACTTAAAGAAAAGGCCTTTAAAAAAGGCTTTATAATTAAATTAATACTATATCCTTTATATATAATAATTAAGATAATTATTATAAAAAAAGGGAATAATATAATAATACTATTACTTATAGTAGTTTACTGCCCTTTTATAAAGGAAGTTTAACTTAATGGATTATTAAGCTATATTTAGCCTTAATTTACTAATTAGTCTTTATTAATTAGCCTCCTTTACTATAGCTAAGCTTAATTAATTAACCTAACTAGTAATAAGGCTTAATCTCTTTTTTATAGCTTTAGTCCTTTTTTAACTATAAAGCCTTTAAAGAGTATAAAAAGAAGATAGCTCCTTAAGCTTTAGTCTAGTAATATAACCTATTATTACTGCCTCTTACCTAACTCTTTTATTTTATTATATAAGCTTTTTTTTTTAAGTATTTATAATTTAAAAAGGTTAATATAAAAAATATTATAAATACTTAAATATTTTTTTTAAGTAATATAAATCTATAGGCTTATTTATTAAATTAAGCAGTAATATAAAAAGGCTTTATATATTTAAGTATAAGTTTTTTTTTTCTTTAACTTTAAGGTTTTTAATTAATAATATAATAAAGTCTTTTATATTTAGATTTAAGGGTTTATACTTTTTATTATAATAAAATACTTACTTTTTAATTATAATTTATTATTAAATCTTTAATTATTTATATATTTTTTTTAACTTTTTAATATATTATCTTATATTTAATGCCTTTTTTTTATAAATAGTAGCCTTATTATTAAAGTCTTAAATATAAAAGTTAAGGTTTATATTTATAAAGGCTATAAAGAAAGATATTTTAATAATAATATTTTATATTATATTTAAATAATATTAAGTTAATATTAATAAGTAAGGCTATATTGCTTATTCTTTATTAATAAAGTAGTAAAGGTAATGCTTAATAATTTAATTTATTTATTTTATTTATTTATTAATTTAAAGGTAAAATACTATAAATAGCCTTTATATTATTTTTAATATATAGTAAAGCTTTAATTAAAATTTATTTATAAATATTAAGCTATAATAATTTATAATTCTTTATATAAAGCTAAAGATTATTTTTATTTAACTATAGAATAATATTATGAAGTTTATTATAGTAATAATATTATTAATAAAAAAGTATAGTAAATACTTTATAAATTAATTTATAATAATTAAAATTATATTAACTTCTTTAGTTTTAAAAAGAGTAAAAAGTAAGTTTATAATAAAGTTTATTAAAATCTCTTTTTAAGGTTATAAAGAAAGTAATAAAGATTTAAGCTTACTATATAGCTTATACCTTTTTAATATACTTCTTTAATAAGGCCTATAGATTTATATATACTTTTTTATATCTTTATTTATAAATAGTTAAAAAAACTTTTTTTAAATAAGATTAAGGGTTTATATTATATTAAAATACTTAGCTAAAGGGTTATTATAATAAAGATTAATTATCTTATCCTTTACACTCCTTTTTATTATAGGCTCAGGCTTTGCCCAAGCCTTATATAACCTGGGCCCTATAAAGGCCTGGCCCTTACCTAAGGTATTACCAGCCTAGGCCTTATAAAGGCCTAGCCCTTGCTTAAAGTATTACTAGCCCAGGCCTTATAAAGGCCTAGCCCTTTTTTAAGGTATACCTATTCTATAGGTATATAATTAATTATAAAAAAATATAAAGATATATAAACTCTTTTTTTCTTTAAGTATATAAATTTATATTAAAATACTTATTTATAATTATTATAAAGCTAGTTCTTTATAATTTATATATTTTAAAAATAATAAATAAAAATAATTTAATATTAATATTAATAAATAAAGTAATTACTTTTATAATAAAAAAATTATTATATATAATTATAATAATATATTATAAAGTAATATTATTATAATAAATAATAATTTAATAATAAAATATAGTTAATTAATAACTTAAAGTACTTTTACTTAACTTATTTTATAACTTACTTATACTTTATATAAATAATATATAAAAACTAGTTTAATATAAGCTATTTTTAATTAAAGACCTTTATAATAATAACTTAATTATATTCTTTACTTAATAATATACTATAGTATATAAACTAATTATTAATAAAAAGTTTATTAATATTAATAAAGACTTATTTATCTTTTTATAATAAAACCTTATTAAAGGTATATACTTTTTAATTATAGTATATTATAAATCTATCTTAAAGTTTAAAAATTATATTTTAAAAAAATTCTTAAAATACTTTATATTTATATTTATTAATCTTTATTATTAAGAAATTACTTAAATAAAACTTAAATATATTATATAATATAATAATAAATCTTTTACTATATTCTTTATTTATTTTAAATAAAAATTAACTTTAATTAATAAATTATTATAAAATAATATTATTAAGCTAGCCTGCCTTTATTAAATACTTTTTTTAAAAATATAAAATTATAACTTAAAATATAATATTTTATAAAATAATTACTATATAGTAATTAATACTTATTAAGCTATTATTATAAAGCTTAAAACCTATTACCTTAAAGAATAGTTTTATTTTTATAATAAAGGCTACTATCTTTAAGTTAAAAAAGCTATAAATATAAAAAAAACTTACCTATAACTAGTATAAACTTTATTAAATTATACTTTATACTTAAAAAATACTTAAAATAAAAACTATAAAGCTATAAAAAGCAATAGTTTAACCTTTTAAATAATTATTTATAAACTTAATAAATATTACTTAATATCTTTATTAAATATTATTAAAAAGGTAAATATATTTACTATAAAGCTAAAATATACTTTATTATAGCCTGCTTTATATAGCTAGTAATTAAGCTAATAGCTATCTATACCTTAAGTAATAATAAATAAAAAAAATAAAAAAAAAAGTAAAAAAAAATACCCTGCCTTTATATTAAGTTTTCTTTAAGAGTATATTAATTTTATTATAGCTATAATATAAACTACCTTTTTAATTATAATAAAAAAGATATAAAAGATATTATAATATATAGATAAGCCTTTTTTCTTTATATTAATACTCTTTAATAATTAAAAATTCTTAAATATATAAATTAATAATAAGTATAATTATTATAAAGCTATTAATAAAAAAACTATTTAAAAATTAAGTATAAAAGTAATATAAATACTTACTATATAGACCTTAATTATTATTATTAATAAGTATATAGGTTTTAAGATTTTATAAATTACTAAAGGTATAATAAATATAAATAAATAATAATACTTAATATTACTTTATTATCAGGCCTAGACAGACAAGGCTGGCGCTAGGCCTGACAAGGCTAGCAAGGCTAGCACTATATAGCATATAGTGCTATATAATATACAAACTATAAGCACTTATATAGCTTATTAAATAGCTTAGCCTCTAGTATAATAATCAAGCTTATAATAATATCTTCTTTATAGCCTACTATCTAGTAGTAATTTATATATTATTTAATAACCTATACTATTTAATTCCTTTAGTCTACCTAGCTTTATTACTAGTTAAGTCTTAATAAACTATTTATTTACTACTTTTTTATTTATTTTATAGTTATTTAAGACTATTTACTAATTTATTATTCTTTTCTTTATATAGTTATTTCTTAACCTTTTTATTTATTTATTCTTTTTTTTATTTATTATAATAGATTAACTATACTATCTTATTAACTAAATCTTCCTTTTTACTTAAACAAGCTATTAATACAATAATAAGATTATAGCAGTTAATTTTATTATTTTAAGCTAGCTCTATATAAATAATATTATAAATCTAAGGCCTTACTTATTAAAATAAGTAAATAGGCATTTAGCTTAAAGGGCTTTCCAAGCTGCCTTATAGTATTAATAATAGTTAGTGCTATAGCACTATAGTTTAAATATATTAATTATAGAACTTAACTACTTATAGATTATAGATATAGTTAATATAATGCCTTTAGAATATAACTTTATAATTATTAATATAGCCTTAGACTTATTATTAATAAGATAATAAGCACAGGCATTAAATAATAACTTATTAAAATATATTATAGTATATTAAATATAAAAAGATATAGTAGATTAAATACAAGGCCTTAATAATTAAATACAAGAGGTGCTTGATATTTAAATATAAAGCAATAATAACTAAATATAAAAGGATATAAGTAAACCTATCCTAGCTGCTATAGACTAACTATATACTTTAATCTAAATATAAGATAATTACCCCTCCTTAATATTATTATCTAGCTTAATATATTACTTATTAATAATATAAAGAAAGTATACTTATACCTTCTTTACTTAACTTAAACCCTTAAAGCCTTTATTACTATACTTTTTATTATCTATAACTACTTATAGATTAATAAGTATTTAAGCCTGTTTCCTTTAACCTTTATATTTAATTAAACTTATTTCTTTTATCCTTTATTTTATTAATATATAAATATATCTAGTCTTTATAAATAATTATAGCTTTTATAGTTAAATAGTTAATATATTATTTTATCTTAATCTTTTATATAATAAAGTAGCAACCTTATTACCTTTACCTATTCTAACCTTACTAATAGCTAACCTACTATTAAGAATACTTAATATAAAAGATAATAATAATATACTACTTATTTAAGTAAACCTAAAGGTAATACTATTAAATGCTTAATTTAACTATTTATTTAGTTATTTAATGCAGGCCTTATATAACTACCTTTACTAATTAAAAAGCTTTTATAATTATTAAAAAATCACCTGCATTAGGTTCTTTAACCTAAAGGCAGTTAATAAGATTATTAATAATAATGCTATTATATAAAACAATATTAATTAATTTATTAAAAGTATTTATAATAATATAATTATTAATAAATATATAAAGTATATTTATATTAATTTATTATAGCTACTTTATAAAACAGCCTTTTATTAATAAATAGCCTTACTACTACCTTAAGAAAAGGAGGCTATTAAAGGCTTTATTAATACCTAGATTAATACATTATATTATTAATTTTATTTAAATTAAGTTAATACTATTTATACTCTTTTTTAATAATAGTATATAAATAAGAATTATTAAAACAGTAAGGATATTTATCCTTAAGCTATAAAATTCTTTTATTTAGTACATACAGCTAGTTTTATTATAATAAAGCAGTAGTTAATATAACTATACCTTTATATTAACCCTATCCTATATAAATTAATTTTTAAACTTTATTAATCTATAATAAAAATTAAGTATATTAAATATTTATATAAAAAATAATAAGCTTAATATGCCTTATTAATTAACAATACTATAGATAGATATATTTTATTTAATATATATATACTGTGCTAATAGCAGGCACTAGGACTCCTTGCTGCTTTATATATTATAGAAGATAACCTATCTATAACTTATTTTAATTAATAATAAGATAATATATACTATAATAATAGCCTTATTAATTAATAGTCTTTTAAATATAATATAATAGGTAGTACTAGTTAATTCTATCTATACTGCTTATAATTTAATAATTATAGTACTTAAAGCGCCTACTATAGTAATAACTAGGGCTAACTTTATTAATAATAAGGTTAAGGATATTATAATATTTATTATAAGACTTATTAATGCAATAGTTAATTTTAGTAAAAATAACCCTATTTAAATAATTAATAATATTATTATTAATAATTTAAGTTTATAAATAATATTAATACTATAAAAGATATAGATAATATTTATATTAATATAAATAATAAAGATACTAAAAAGGTTAAAACTAACCTTAAAGCTTAAGGATATTAAATAACTAAAGAATTTAAAGATTTAAAGTATAAAAACTTATATATAGCTTTAAATTAATTTTAATTATATTATATACATTCCCTTGCTATAATGCCTTAATATAAATCAAATAGACCAGACAGGTTTATCCTACTATTTAAGCTTTATTATTAATAAGACACTATTATTAAGCAGTAATAATATATATACTATAAATATAGTTAGACTTTTTTATTAAGGTTAATATTAATAACTTATATATTCTTTAATATATATAGTTAATAATACTTACCTAGTCTTATAGAATATAAAGTATTTTTAATAAAAGATATATACTTACTATCTATAAAATTATTATTATACTTTTATAATAATTAAATTATTAAGGCATAATTAATAATAAATATTAATTAGCTTATAAAATATACTTATACTAAGGTAAATATTAAGTTTAATCTAGACAGGCCTATTACTATAGTAGTTATTAATACTAGCTATTTAGATATAATAGTTAATAAAGACTAGCTATACTATTACTTTATTAATATATAATTCTTTACCTTAAATAAATTAAATTATATAAAGATAGTAGATAGCCTAGTTATTATAATTATTAAGGCATGCTTTAATTTTTATATAATAGCCTATAAAAATAATATACCTATATATATTTATTTTTATATAAAGGCATAGGTTAAGAAGAATCTTAAACCTAATATACTTATTAAGAATAATTTTATATATTAATATAGCTTAAACTTAATATTAATAAAGAATAGTTTATATATATAGTTTATATATAAAGCTAGGGTATATATATATATTAAATAAAAACTATATCTTATTAATTAATAAGTAGTTATAGCTAAAATAATAATAATATCTTTATAAAGTTTAACTAAAGTAGTAATATACTATAAATAACTTAAAAAGTATAACCTATATAATACACTATATATATACTACTTTACTTTAAAGATACTAGGCTTAATTAACTATATCTATATCTTAAATACCTTAAGAGTAACCTATAAATAAAACTAGGTACTTATTATTAACTTATTAAATATATTAATAATATTTTATTATAAATAAAGAGCTAGTTTATTAATAGACTATAATAGTAATAATTACTTAATAATAATAAATAATTAAGTATAAGCAATATAAAAGTATATTAATACTTAATTTAATATAGACTTTAGTAATAATAATATACTTTAATCTATTTTAACTATAATAAATAAATAACTTTACTAAATATAATATAAGTTAGTGCCTAGTAACTATACTTTACTAGATAAATAAAGGGCTATAAAAAAACCTATAGATATTAAAGAATGCATTCTAGCTAATAGTATATATATTTATATTAAATACCTTAACTAGGCTAACTAGATTTAATAAATAGTAAAGAAATATAATATATAGTATAATTAAGGTATAATCTTTTTTTTAAGAATAAAAAGATAAAGATTAACTTAATAAAAAACTAATAAAGCTAAAAAACTCTTATATAACCTTACCCCTTTAGTATTAATAATAAAAAGTTCTTAAATATAACTATTAAAGATAGGTAGATAAAGAAGAGTGATAGATCTTAGGTAGGTCTTAAAATAAAGCAAGGTTATAGGTATTATAAAAAGAGGTAAGAGTAGGTTTATAGCTAGGTCTATATATATAACTTTATTTATTTCTGCCCTTTTTTTATAAAAAAAAGCAAAGCCCTTTTTTTTTATACTTTAAACTACTTACTATAGTTAAATGCTTTTATTAAGTATTAAAGCTTTTAGCTATATACTTTTATTTAGTGCTAAAGCTTTTATATACTTTTATTTAATATTATACTTTAAGTTAAATACTTTTATTTAGTATTAAAGCTTTTAGTTTTTAATAAAGTTATTAATGGTTTAAGCTCTCTAGCTCTTAATAAGCTGCCCTTTTTTTATATTACTATCTTAGTGATATTATAAATAGCACTTTTTTTATTTAAGTTATAGTAATAGTCTTAGGTAGTGTCCTGCTAGTGTCTATACTGCAGCCCTGTGGCAAGCCCTTTATTGCAAGTTGGCTGCGCCTGTATAGACGGCTATAAGGAATACAGCTAGGTTATAAAGAATAACAAGCTACTGCGCTATTATAATTATATATTTATTCCTTATAGTATAAAGAAGGAAATATTATTATTACTATATAATGACCCAATAGCAGGCTATTAAGGAGTTACTAGAATATTAAAATATATTATAGAAAATTATTTCTAGCAAGGTATAAAAAAAGATATTATTCAGTATGTTAATACCTATTTAATATACTAGACCACCAAGCTAAGATACTATCAACCTTATAGCAAGCTAGCTTTATTATTAATACTAAAACAGCCCTTTAAAGAAATATCTATAGACTTTATAATAAAACTCCTTAAAATTATATATTAAAAATAATTATATAATACTATCTTAATTATAATTAATAAGTATATAAAATACACTTTATATATACTTTATTTTAAGTAAATAATTAATAATAAACTAGTAATAAAGTTTCTTTACTATATCTTTAAATTATATAGCTTATTAAATAGTATTATTATTAATAAAGGCAGTATCTTTATTAATACTTAATAGTAAAGTTTTTACTATTTATTAAAGTATAAAAGGCGCCTTAATATAGCATTTTACCTATAAACTAATAATTAAATAAAATACTAAAATTAAAATTTAAAATACTATTTATATTTCTTTTATAATAAGGACTAACTAGATTAAATTTATTATTTACTACTTATTAAGTTTTTTTATAATATAGTAATACACTTAGCCTATAGATATATATTAATATACCTCTTTTTAAGCTACTACCCTTTAGCACTAAGGGTTACCTAGGCCTAACTTCCCTATATAAATAATAGCATTATTAAATATATTTAAAACCTATATAATATTAAGAAACTAGCTATAAATATACTACAAGCTTTTAATAAAGCTTATTAAAAATAATATAATAATAAATATATAAATAAGCATTTTAAAATAAAGGACTAGGTATTAATTTCTATAAAATACCTTAACCTATAGTAACCTACTTATAAGTTAATAAAGAAATATATAAGACTATATTAAATTAAAGGTATTATAAAAATAAGTAAGCTTATTTATAACCTTTACCTACCTTCTTTATTAAAAATTTATAATATATTTAATATTATAAACTTAAAGCAGTATAATTATAAAGACAGCATGCCTATTAAGCTAGTAAATTACCTCTTTATAGCTAAATAAATATATAAAATTAAGAAAATTATAAACTATAAATATAATAATAAAAGGCGCTTTTATTATATTAAGTAAAAGGATTACTTTAATAAAAAAAACACTTAGGTTAAGAAATCTAACTTTATAAATAATAAAATATAGCAAGAATACAAGACTAGCTTATAACTAACTACCTAGTAATAAAATAATAATAACTTAAAAAAAAAAAAAAAAAAAAAAAAAAAAAACTATTTTTTTAATAAAATTAATTATTAAGTAGCAGTAACTTAATATTTATTCCTCTTTACCCTTTATATTATTATCTTTTATTTATACCTTTTTTTATATTACCTTTATAAATATATTAAGTACTTTATAATTATATATCTACAATAAGATATCTAGATTAAAGCAAGCCTGTATATAGTTAGCAACTACTTATTAAAGAACTATATACTATATATATTTATAAATATTATTAATATATTTATAATTATTAATAATAAATTAATAATATTAATATTAAGATATAGTAGTATTATATAATATATACTTTTTTTTTATTACTTCTTTATAGCTATATCTATAGCACTTATTTATACTATAGCTCTTAACTTTATTTTTAATTTTTAAACTACTTTCTTTTTAACAACCTATAATTTTTTAAACTTATTTTATTAATAAATTAATTACTATTTAGTATATATATACTATTGCCTCTCTTACTATATAATTAAATATTATTAATCTCTATAACTTTTAAATAATTATTAAGCTAACCCTAAATACTAGGATGCAGGCCTTATTGCTTAACTTACAGTATATACACTTTTTATTAATACCTACCTGCTAGTTAGCAACTAGCTACTATCTATCTAAAATTAACTTATTTTTATTATCTTAGTATTAAAATAACTTATACCCTTTTTTTTTATTATTTAATAAAAGAAAATATAATAAATATATTAAATAATATTAATATAATATAGTATAACTAAAGTAAGTTAATAACTAATTATTAATAACTAAATACTATATACTTTTTAATATTACTTTTAATAATAATAAAAAATATTAAATATAATAATTATTCTACTTAAATAGCTAATTATTAATTAATTAGCAATAAGAATAAGGATATTAAATAATATACTTACTTAAGGTAGATTATTTTATAATAAAAAGAAAAAAAAAACCTAAAAGCTAGAAAAAAAAAGAAATACTTATTTATATTAAAAAATTTTTCCTCCTTTACTACTATACTCCTAGCTTAATTATAGCTAATTAATAAGTAAATAATTACTATTAAAATTATTATTAAATAAGTTATTTTAATATTATAATTATTTTAAATTATTTTTATTTTACTACTTATTTATTTTTATTTTACTATTCCTTTACTCTTAATCTATTACTTTATTTATATTATTAATATTAAGATATTATTATTATAATAAAGGCATAGGTAAAGAAATTAAATAAAACTAGTTAAAGAAAGAGGAGTTATTAAAGATAAAGTAACTAGTTATTATCCTTATTTAAAAAGGCATCCTCTACTATAATAAAATTAGCCTAGTTATTAAAATAAATATAAAAAAGAATAAAAAAAAGATTAAAAAAAAAGAGACTAAAGTAAGCCTAGTAATAAGTTAATTATAAAATAATAAAAAAAGAATAAAAGATATACTATAGTAATAATTATTAATATACTGTTTAAGGTATGCAATAAGTTAATAATATTTAACTACACTTATACTTTAAGATAATAAGGAGCTTGTTATTAATAAGGGCGTTAAAAAGATATAGAGCAGGCACTAGAATATTATAGTACAGGCAGTAATACAGGCGGCAATATAGGCGGCAATACAGGCGGCAATCTAGGCAGCCTCTTAAGGGCTTCCTTTATTAAAGATAAGTAGATAAAAAAGAGTGATAGATCTTAGGTAAGTCTTAGAATAAAGTAAGGTTATAGGTATTATAAAAAGAGGTAAAAGTAGGTTTATAGCTAGGTTTATATATATAACTTTATTTATCTCTGCCTTTCTTTTATAAAAAAAGGTAAAGCCTTTTCTTTTTATATTTTAAACTACTTATTATAGTTAAATACTTTTATTAAGTATTAAAGCTTTTAGCTATATACTTTTATTTAATATTAAAGCTTTTATATATTTTTATTTAATATTATACTTTAAGTTAAATATTTTTATTTAATATTAAAGCTTTTAGTCTTTAATAAGGTTATTAATAGTTTAAGCTCCTTGGCTTTTAATAAGCTGCTTTTTTTTTATATTACTATCTTAATAATACTATAAATAATACTTTCTTTATTTAAGTTATAGTAATAGTCTTAGGTAGTATCTTGCTAGTATTTATACTATAGCCCTATAGCAAGCCTTTTATTATAAATTAGCTATGCCTGTATAAAGGGCTTATTAAAAGGCACCCCCCTATCTTTATTATACTAGTAGTCCTCTCTTTAATTTTTTTTTTCTTTCCCTTCTCTTTAAATTCACAGCCTATCTTCCTTCCTGCTATTCTCCTACAATAGCCCCCTCTCTTTATTATTTAGCATAGGAAAATATAATAAATGCATTAAATAACACCAATATAATATAGCATGACTAAAGTGAGTTAATAGCTAGTTACCAGTAACTAAACACTATATACCTTTTAACATTGCCTTTAATAATAGCAGGAGATATTAAATATAATAATTATTCTACTTAAATAGCTAATTACTAGCTAATTAGCAATAAAAATAAGGATATTAAATAACATGCTTACTTAAGGTAGATTATTTTATAATAAAAAAAAAAAAAAAAACCTAAAAGCTAGAAAGAAAGAGAAATGCTTATTTATACTAAAAATTTTTTCCTCCTTTATTACTATACTCTTAGCTTAATTATAGCTAATTAATAAATAAATAATTATTATTAAAATTATTATTAAGTAAGTTATTTTAATATTATAATTATTTTAAATTATTTTTATTTTACTACTTATTTACTTTTATTTTATTATTCCTTTACTCTTAATCTATTACTTTATTTATATTACTAGCATTAAGATATTATTATTATAATAAAGGTATAAGTAAAAAAAGTAGATAAAACTAGCTAAAGAAAAGGGAGTTATTAAAAATAAAGTAACTAATTACTATCCTTATTTAAAAAGGTATTCTCTACTATAATAAAATTAGCCTAATTATTAAGATAAATATAAAGAAAAATAAAAAAAGGATTAAAAAAAAAAGGACTAAAATAAGCCTAATAATAAATTAGCTATAAAATAATAAAAGAAAAATAAAAAATATACTATAGCAATAGTTATTAATATATTATTTAAGGTATATAATAAGTTAGCAATATCTAGCTATACTTATACTTTAAAATAATAAAGAGCTTGTTATTAATAAAGGCATTAAGAGAATATAAAGCAAGTATTAAAATATTATAGTATAAGTAGTAATACAGGCAGTAATATAGGCAGTAATACAGGCAGCAATCTAAGCAGCCTTTTAAAGGCTTTTTTTATCTTATAGACTACTATTTACACTTCCTTTATAATAACTTAAAATATATTAACTATAAGATAAAAAGACAAAAGCAGCTAACTTATAGTATTTAAAAATAGTATTATTAACTTAACTAAAAAGGCTTAACTAAAAGCCTGCTATAGCTTAAGAGGAAGTTTATAAGCCTTATTATTTTTATTATTAAAACCTTAATAATATATATATTTATTACTTTTATTTAAATTTATTAAAAGTAAAAAGGTAATAATAACTATAAAATATATTAGTAATATTTATATAAAGCTTAATTATATTCCTTAAGGCCTAGTTTACTATATATATTAAGTAGTAAAGGCAAGGATTAGCATTAGTAAAAGTTAGTTATAAAGTTATTATAATATAATTATTATATTAAAAAGGGCTTATAGCTTAAAAAAAAGAAGTTTAAGGCATAAGAGCTAAAGGTGCAAGAGGCATTAATAATACTATAAGTATAGGTGCAGGAGGCATTAAGGCTAGAGGGGCTAGATAAGCTTAATAAGCTTTTTTTATAAGAGCTAGTATTACTAGTTTCCTAGCTTTTAAAGCTAATAAACAAGTTTAAGGGGCTATTATAAAAAAATAGCAAGAAGGAAGATAAGCTATAAATTTAAAGAGGAGGGAAAGAAAAAAAGAATTAAAAAGAGGATTATTAATATAATAAAAATAAAAAGGTGCCTTTTAATAAGCCTTTTATATAAGTATAGTTAATTTATAATAAAGGGCTTGCTATAAGGCTATAGTATAAATATTAATAAAATACTACTTAAGACTATTATTATAACTTAAATAAAAAAAGTACTATTTATAATATTATTAAGATAATAATATAAAAAAAAAGCAGTTTATTAAAAGCTAAAGAGCTTAAATTATTAATAACTTTATTAAGGATTAAAAGCTTTAATATTAAATAAAAATATTTAACCTAAAGTATAATATTAAATAAAAATATATAAAAGCTTTAGTATTAAATAAAAATATATAGCTAAAAGCTTTAATATTTAATAAAAATATTTAGCTATAGTAAGTAGTTTAAAGTATAAAAAAAAAAGGCTTTACCCTTTTTTATAAAAAAAGGGTAGAGATAAATAAAGTTATATATATAGACCTAGCTATAAACCTACTCTTACCTTTTTTTATAATACCTATAACCTTACTTTATTCTAAGACCTACCTAAGATCTATCACTCTTCCTTATCTACCTATCTTTAATAGGATAAAGTTATATACATGGACCTAGCTGCGAACCTGCTCCTACCTCTTTTCACAATACCTATAACCTTGCTTTATTCTAAGACCCACCTAGGATCTATCACTCTTCCTCATCCACCTATCTCTAACAGGTTCATCTCTGCCCTTCTTTTATAAGAAAGGGCAAAGCCCTCTCCCTTTATACTCTAAACCACCTGCTGTAGCTAGATGCTTTCATCAAGCGTCAAAGCTTCTAGCTATATGCTTTCATCTAGCACTAAAGCTTCTATATGCTTTTGTCTAACATCACGCTTTAGGTTAGATGCTTTCATCTAGTGTTAAAGCTTCTAGTCCTTAGCGGGGTCGCTGGTGGTTCAAGCTCCCTGGCTCCTGACAATAACTATAGATATACTTTATATATAAAGGCACGCTAGCTAGATAAAACAGCCTACTCCCTTTAGCTATTTAGTTTTTATAGTCTAGTATATAATTAAAAAGGTTAAAAAAGGCTAAATAATTATAAACTTACACCTACTTAATAAACTAACTATACTTAATATATACTTAATACTATTATAAAAAAATATTATTACTTCTTTTTATAATAAGAAATATATTATTATTTTAAATATATTAACCTTTTTTTATTAATTATTAATATACTTAAAGTATAAGGACTATATGGTTCTTATTAATTTATAAGGATTAAAGATATTATATATTATTATTATAGGTTATAAGAATTTATTATTATTTATATAATAGTTTATAGATTAAAAACTATACTTATACTACTACTTTATACAGGCTTATATTAATAATATATTTATATTAAGTAATACCTTTAAAAAGTATTATTAATACCTATACTAAGTATTTACCTTATTTACTTAACTTTATTTAACTATATCCTTATTAAAAATATTCTATATATATTTATTAATATAATTATTAAGCTTTAAAGTTAATGCCTTTAGTTTATTAACTATATAAAAATGCATTAATAATATTATTAAAATATAAATACTTATTAATCTTATAAATTTAAAAATATACTTAAGTATAGCTATATTCTTAAAAAGGTTTGTTTTTTAATTTTAATATAAAGCAGCTTTAATAAAGAAATAAAAAATAAAGCTATTAGCCTAGCTATATAAAGAAGGCTATTAAATAATTAATATTAATAAAAAAGCTTATTATTTTAAATTATAAAAAATAGTATTTAAATGCTTTATAATAAAATAAAAGGCTTTTATAATACTATAAAAGTAATTAATAATATAACTTTAGCTTTATTACTATAACTTAAGTTAATTAATATTCTTTAAGCTAGATATTAATAAAAAAAGTATAAGCTTGTTTATATTTTATTTAAAAAGCAATAACTAGCTTCCCTTTAAAGTATTATAAAATAAAATATAGCCTATACTCTTCTTTAATTACTTACTTATCTTAATAAAAATAAAATATAAATTAATAAAGCTAAAAGTAATATATTTAGTATAGGCATACTATAAATTATATACTATAGTATAGTCTTATTAATAACTAATTAAAATATTAATAAACTATTAAGCTACTAAAGGAATTATAGCTTATATTACTATATTAATATTAAATCTAGTAAAGGTAAATTAATAATTAATAATAGTATTTATTTATTTAAGCTAGTACTAGCTAGATATATATTATATCTTTAATAAAATTAATTTAATACTTAATACTTTATTAAAGTTGCTTATTAAACTATTAACTATTAATTAGCTACTAGATAAAAGTAAATTAAATAATATTTAAATTAATAATATCTATTTTACTATTACTATATTAATTATTAATAAAAACCTTTAATAAAAAATTTAAGCTAGGTATAAAGATAATAAATACTTTAATATTATTATTAATATCTTAAATAAAAATATAATATATATAACTTCCTTTATATTTAACTAGCAGGATAAGCTTATTAAAACTCTTTTTTTATATAATAATAAACTAATTTATAAATATAATATTAATAATTAATAATTCCTTTATATACTATATAATTATATTTAAGATATTTTATAAATAGTATATAATAATTAATTTTATACTAGCTTATATAAAACTATAGTAATACTTAATAGCTTAACTATATTATAAATAGTAAGGATAATACAAGAATATATAATATACTATTTATAATACTTAATAAACTAAATAAATATGTAAAAACTAGTAGGTAAGCTGTAATTAATATAAAGTTAAGCCTAGCTATATTATATTATTATAATAAACTTTATTATTAAACTCTTGCTAAAGACCTTATAATCTTTCTAAAAGCTCTTTAACTATAATTATAATTTTAACACTATAATAATAACAACCTATAAATAATTAAAAAAGTCTATCTTAATTCTTAATTTAATATATTATATAGCTAAATAATAAGTAATAATTTACCTTTATATACTATTACTATATAATTAAGGGATTCCCTAAATTATTATTAATAATAAAGATAGTAAATTTATATTAGATTTTTAAAAAGCTCTTTTTATAATACTAGGCATTAAGCTTGCTATTAATATAAACTACTATCCTTAAACTAATAAGGCTTTTAAAAAAAAGAATTAAATAATTAAAATTACTATATATTATTATATAGCTACCTTAAATATTCCTTAAATAAAGATTATTCTAGCATTATAGTTTGCCTTAAATAATATATATAGTATACTTATTAATTACAGCCTTAATAAACTTACTTTAAGCTTTAAATTAATAAAGGTAATAAACTTATTAAAAGTTAATTATTATTTAAATTAAGATATATTAAACACCCTATAATAATAATATATAAAAAATATTAAGCACTTAATAAATAAAGCAGTAGTAAATACTAAATTTACTTATAATAAGCATTATTAACTTATTAAATTCCAACCTAGCAATAAGGTCTATCTATACCTATATAAAGGATACTATCTATTAAAAAAACCCTTAAGAAAATAATCTTAATAAAAAGCAGGCTTATTTAAAATAATTAAAAGAATAAGCTTATTAATATACTAACTAAAACTATTTATAAAGTAAAAGATTTATAATATTATTTTTATTACTTATCTATACCCTATATTATAACAAGATAACCTATATAGCTGCAAACCCTTTCCTCTTAATATTATTATAGTAAATAGTTAGACTTATTAAAAAGTTAATAAACTAGTATAGCAATAATTAAACTAATATAGCTATTATCCTTAAGTAGAATACTTAATTTAATAAAAAGGTTATAAGCTTAAGGAAGATTAATAAATTAAATAAAAAGAGCTTGTATAAATAATAAAAGATATAATACAAGAATATAAATAGATTAAACTAATATATTAACTATACCTAGAAATTATAAAAATTATAAAGGTAATAGCTATTTTAAAAATAAATATTTAAGTAATAATATTATATAGGTAATAGTTATTACTACTAGCTATAAAAGGTAGTTAAACTAGCTATTATTATAAATTTATAGTTATTAATATTAATTATAAATTTACTTCTTTATATATATACTTAATATTTTTAACTTAACCTTTTTATTATCTTCTTTACTCCTTTATATATCTTTATATATCTTTATTCTTTTATACCTTTATCCTTCTTTATTTTAATTATTATTACTATTTTATATAGTTATTCTTAATTATGCCTTATTAACTATAATAACTAAGGTTTAATCTTATTATATATACTATACTATAAATAATACTCTTTAATACTAGACTGCTTAATAAATATAAAAAGCTAAAAAAGGGTTATTAAAGGGCTAATATTATAAATATTATTATTATAATAATAAAGAATAATAAAGTATATTATAAAGTATTAACTTATAGTATTTTTTAAATAATTAAACTAAACCCTTAAGACTACTTAACTTACTTTAAACTCTATATTAATAAGTATATTTAAATTAAAGTATTAAAGGCCTTAATATAGTTATTATAAGGTGGCTATTATAATATTATAGAGAAACTTAAGCAGCTAGCCTGCACTATAGACTTTATAGGATATTACTATATCCTTAATGCCCTTAGTATTATTATAGTTATTATAGTAAAATAATTATACTATATAAAGATTAATAAAATAAATATAATTATAAATATTATACTATAGTATAAAGTTTTTAAGTTTATATATATAGCTATATATAATTAGTTTATACTTTTACTTAAAATTATTCTAACTAATTATATTTAAGAATAACTAAAGTTATTAATAAATAGTAAAGATAAACTAGCTTAAAAAAACAGCAATAGCAATAATAATAATAATAAAGATAATAATAATAATATCTTTTATAAAATTATTTATATAGACTAGAATAATAATATCTATAATACTATTAATATTATAATTACTTATTAA
Source organism: Trichoderma cornu-damae (assembly GCA_020631695.1). Lineage (NCBI taxonomy): Eukaryota > Fungi > Ascomycota > Sordariomycetes > Hypocreales > Hypocreaceae > Trichoderma > Trichoderma cornu-damae. The sequence continues at coordinate 1,836,005 of CM036093.1, forward strand.
TAATATAAAGTACTTAATAATAAAGCCTACCTTTTTACTCTACCTTTACTTATTATAATAATTACTACTATAATAATTACTTATATAAAGGCTAAGAATAAGATAAATAGTTTAATTATATAAATCTATACTTAAAAGTAGAATAATATACTTAATATTAATCTAGACTATATCTTAATTAAGCTAAAGATTAAAGTGCTGCTAATTAAGATAAAGACTTAGCTCTTAGTATAGGCTATGCAGGCTAATAAACCCTATATTATTACTTAATTAATAAATATAACTATAAATATAGAATAATATAACTAGATTAAAGTTATAAAAAAACCAGGACTAAAGGTATAGTTAAAGATAAGACTTATAAACATTATTATTAATAATCTTTAAGCATTAATACTAATTAACAACTTATTAACTAAAGCTATTTAATAATAAATTTATATTATTATAAATTAGTTATAATACTATATTAAGTAGACTAAGGCAAGATTATATAGCTAGATAACTATAGATATTATTAATAAAATATATTAAATAAAGAAATATTTAATAATAAAAGTAGCTATAATTAAGGATAATATAGTATAGGTTAGATTAGCCTTAATAAAGATATAGCACTTACTTTAATTAATAAAGTAAATATATATATAAGCATTTACTTAGCTAAATAAATATAAATAACTACTATATATTAATATAATAAAATAATAATAATAATTAATAATTAAGATAATAGTTATTTTTAAAGAGGGCACTTATTAAGCCTAGATAGATAAAGCTAGCACTAGGCCTGATAAGGCTAGCAAGGCTAGCACTATATAGCATATAGTGCTATATAGTGCATAGACTATAAGCACCTATATAGTGTATTAAATAGCTTAGCCTCTAGTATAATAATTAAGCTTATAATAATATCTTCTCTATGGCCTACTATTTATATTATTTTAAGCTTTTTTAAAAATATTATCTTAAGCTTACTATAGATAAAATACTATAGTATTTAAATAAACTTTAATTAATATATAATTATTATTAAATTAATAACTAGCTTTATAATATTAAAAACTACTTAATAATAAAATAATCTTTTAATTATATATATCTTAAGATCTATATATATAGTATTAGTTTATTATGAAATATATTATTATAATATAAAGGTTACTTTATTAATTATTAATTTATAAAAAATTATATAACTCTTTAATATTACTTTTAAGTTTTTTTTTATTATAAACCTTAATTAATCTTTAATAAAAGCTTTATTAATATTTCTTAATTAAGCTATATAAATTTATTAACTTCTTTAATAAAGAGAAGGCCTTTAAGCTGCCTTTTTATTAAAGCTAGCTTAATTACTATATTTAGTTAATTAAAGATATAGATAAGTATAACCTAAACCTTCTTTAAGGCTTATTATATAATATACTATAAAACTATCTTTTTAAAATTTAATATTAAATTATTAAGTTAATAAATAAAGGTTAAATCTATACTAGCTCTTTTTTAATAACTGCCTTTATCTTATTTATTAAAAAGGCTAAAGGTAGTTAAAGATTTTATATTAATTACTATATTTTAAATAAAGCTACTTTACCTATAATTTAAAATAAAATTAAAGGTAGTAATTAAATTAAAAAAAGAGTTTAGCCTAGCAGGCCTGCTATTTAAAGATTAACTAAAGGTAAAGGAAGTACTTTAGGTTCTTATAGTTAATATATATATAAAAAAAGCAAGCTATACTTTATAATTCAGCCTCTTAAGTATTTAAATAAGAGATAATAATAAAAAGCTTTTTATTATAAATAGTATAATTTTATTTTATTAAAAAAAAAGGGGTAGAATAGTATATAATTAAGTATAGGATGTTATTCTTATTAAACTAAAAGAGGCACCCCCTTAAGGCTTATTTAAATAAATCTGCTTTTAAGATTATATCCTTTTTAAGATCTTACTAAGTTAAAACTAGGTATAAGATAAAGGCAGTCTTAAGTATATTAAAGGCTGTATTAGCCTTATTATCTTAGGTAAATAAGATATTTTTTTAAGTAAGCTATATAAAAGGCTTGGTAGTTTATATAAAGTTAAAGATAAATTTATAATAAAAGTTAATAAAGTTTAAAAAGCTTTAAATACCTTTAACCTATATAAAGGGTTCTTAGTCCTTAATTATAGTAATCTTTTTAAGGTTAAGGTAGATAGACTTATTTACTTAAATAATATAACTTAAGTATTTAACTTTTTTTATTATAAAGGCATACTTATTAATATTAATATTTAGGCTAGCTTTTATAAGCTTATATAAAGTAGCCTTAACCTTATATATATAGTCTTTATAGCTTTTATTAAAATATATTAAGATATTATTAAAGTAGGCTATAGTAAAGTTATTAAGGATATCTCTTAATATTTTATTAATATATTATTAAAAAGTAATAAGTATACTAGCTAGATTAAAAAAGATAACTAGCTACTTAAAGAGTCTAAACTAGGTCTAGAATATAGTAAGGTATTCCTTTTTTTTTATAATTTATAGCTAGTAAAAGGCTAACTTAATATTTAACTTTATAAATTAGTAAGTCTTTAAAAAAGAGTAAAGGGTTTTTTTTATTAAAGGTAAAGGATAGTAATCTTATACTATAACTTTATTTAAGGTATAGTAATTAATATAAAACCTTTAACTACCCTTAGCCTTTTTAATAAGCAAGATAAAGGTAGTTATTAAAGAGGAGCTAGTATAGATCTAACCTTTATTTATTAACTTAATAATTTAGCACTAGATTTTAAAGAAGTGGTTTTATAGTATATTATATAATAAGCCTTAAGGTAAGTCTAGGTTATGCCTATTTATATTTTTAACTAGCTAGATATAGTAGTTAAGCTAGTCTTAATAAAGGGGCAGCCTAAAGGCCTTCTCTTTATTAAAGAGGTTAATAAATTTATATAGCTTAGTTAAAAGATATTAATAAAGCTCTTGCTAAGGGTTAGTTAAGACCTATAGTAAAAAGGGCCTAAAGGTAATACTAAGGATTTATATAATTTCTTATAAGCTAGTAGTTAATAAGGTAACCCTTGTATTATAATAATATATTTTATAATAGTTATAATATAAAATTACTATCCTTTACCTTTAATAAAAAAAACCTTTTACTTTTTTTTAAAAGTTTATTAATTTATAAAGTTAAATATTAAGTTAGCTTTTTATTAACTATAAATTATAAAAGAGAAGGAATACCTTATTATATTTTAAACTTAGTTTAAATTATTTAAATAGCTAGTTATTTTTTTTAATTTAGTTAATATACTTATTACTTTTTAATAATATATTAATAAAATATTAAAAAATACTTTTAATAACTTTACTATAGCTTACTTTAATAATATCTTAATATATTTTAATAAAAGCTATAAAGATTATATATATAAGGTTAAGGCTACTTTATATAAGCTTATAAAAGCTAGCTTAAATATTAATATTAATAAATATACCTTTATAATAAAAAAAGTTAAGTATTTAAGTTATATTATTTAAGTAAGTAAGTTTATTTACTTTAACTTTAAAAAGATTATTATAATTAAAGATTAAGAACTCTTTATATAAGTTAAAGGTATTTAAAGCTTTTTAAGCTTTATTAACTTTTATTATAAATTTATCTTTAACTTTATATAAATTATTAAGCTTTTTATATAGCTTATTTAAAAAGAATATTTAATTTACTTAAGATAGTAAGGTTAATATAGCTTTTAATATACTTAAGACTACCTTTATTTTATACCTAGTCTTAGCTTAATAAAACCTTAAAAAAAATATAATCCTTAAAGTAGATTTATTTAAATAAGCTTTAAAAGGGTGCCTTTTTTAGTTTAATAAGAATAATATTTTATACTTAATTACTTATTATTTTACCTTTTTTTTTAATAAAATAAAATTATATTATTTATAATAAAAAGCTTTTTATTATTATTTTTTATTTAAATACTTAAAAAGCTAAATTATAAAGTATAGCTTGCCTTTTTTATATATATACTAACTATAAAAACTTAAAGTACTTCCTTTACTTTTAATTAATCTTTAAGTAATAAGCCTGCTAGGCTAAACTCTTTTTTTAATTTAATTATTATTTTTAATTTTATTTTAAATTATAAATAAAGTAGCTTAATACTTTTTTATATTAATAACTAAATAAAGTTAAAAAGCTTTAAGTAAGTTAAGTCTTTTTTTCTTTAAGTATTTTTATTATTATAATATAAAACCTAACTAAAGATAAACTAACCTTACCTTTATTAATCTTTATTAAAGATAATACCCTTTTTTTAATTAATATTACTTTATTTTAAAATATTTATTTTTAAAAGCTTTAAGATTAAAGTATAATTAAAAATATATTTTATAATTAATAATTAATAACTATATATAGTAATTTATAAAAGTTCTTTAAAAAAGTAATAATTAAAAAGTAAATAAAGGATTATAATATTAATGCTTAAGGTATATTTATATATTAAGGCTATTTTTAACTTTTAAATTAAAAACTATTTATTATTATTATTATTTAATATATATATAACTCTTTTATAATAAGATACTTAAAGAAGAATACTACTTTTTACTTACTTTAATATTTTTATTATTAAGATAGTATATTATAATCTATAGTATAGTTTATTTATAATTATTATTACTATAATAACTATATATTATATAAATAGTATTAAGGCTTTTTATAATTATTTTTTATTATAAATAGATTTTAAAAGTAAATCTTTATAAACTTTATAGTAAATCTCTTAATATAGATTAATAATAACTTAAAATTTTTTATAGTTATTATAGATAAGCTATTAAAATATATCTAGCTAAAGGTAATATACTTAATATTAATAAAGGCTTATATATAGTATTTTAAAGATTATTAATAATATTTTTATAAGTTTTTTTTTAAATTATTAATAATAAAAGATTAAATAAAGCAAGATATTTTTAAATAATACTTTATAAATTAATTAAAGTTAAATAACTCCTTTTTATAATTTATTATCTTTAAATTAATAATAATATAAAATAAGCTAATTAAAAGGTTTAAGCTATTTTATATACTATAATCTCTTTTATATAATATAACTAGCTTAAGTATTTACTAGCTTATTAACTTGCCTTTAATAAATAAAACTTATTAATATTAAGTATAAGCTTAAATAACCTCTTTAATAAGTTTAATATTAATCTTATTTAATAAGTAAATATATTTATAGTAAATATTACCTTTTTAAAAGTGGCATAATACAGTCTGCAAGGTATAATAAAAGAAGCTTAGATTAGTCTTTATAGTCTATAATAAGGCTAGCTATCTATATTACTGCATATTATATACTAACTAATCACTAGGTAGGGTTTTACTATAATAATTACCCCTCTTAAAAAAGTTATTATCTTTAATAACAAGGGCTATAACTAATTAAAAAATAAGTATTAAGTAATATAATAAGTAAGTTAACTATTTATAAAATTATAAATCTTATCTTAAGCATTATCTTATATTAATATTAATAATATTAATTAATTATTAATATTTTAAATAAGTAATAATACTTTATAATAATTCTCTTTAATTAACTTTCTAGTTTTATAAGCCTTAATAATAATAATTACCTATAGGCAGGCATTTACTTATTTAAAGTTATAGTACTATAGTTAAAAAAATAATTTATTTATTAAAAACAAAGAGCCAGGGGGTATAGAGCTAGAGATAAAGCTATAAGCTAAAGAGTAACTAGTAATAGTATTAATAATAAAGTTAATAAATAAAGTAGTTAATAATATTAAAAATATAATAAAGTTATTAAGAATAGCTATAGTTAATATTAATATAGGTTATTAAGTAAGTATCTTAAGCTAGGCTTATATTAATTAATAATAATAATAATTAATAATAAGGTAGTATTATTAATATATAGCTTTTATATTTTTTAAATAAAAAGATTAAAATAAAGGTAATATATATTTATTAAGCTTAATAATCTTAAAGTATAGTACTTAAATAAAAATATATTTAGCTTATAATAATTATATATAGTAGTACTTATACAGGCAGTAATTACTAAAAGCCTTTAATATTATACCCTTTACTATAAAATAATAATTTATTAAAAAGGTTTTATATTCTTATTATTCCTGTATAGTTATATTTATAGCTTAATATTAATATACCTAAACTATACATAAAGTATAAAGATACTATTTATAATTAATAATAATATTAATATTAAATAGCTTAATTATTAATAATAAAAAGCTAAGAGTAAGGCAAGGGTTTTTATATTAAGTATATATTATAATAGTATAATTAATAATAATTATTATTATTACTTAAAATATTAATAATAAAGTTAAAGATAAGTAAAGAATATAAAAAGGATAATATTAAGGTAGGAAATATTATAAAAAAAAAGGTAAAAAGAAATAAAATAAATAATATATAAAAAATATATAAATATATTATATAACTAGTAAGTAACTAGCCTTACTAACTAGCAGTTACCTTACTTAAATAAATAGCTATTACTATCTAGCTACTTAAGGCTGCTAGATACTATAGTAGTGCACTAGCCTTTAGTTATTAAAATCACAGACTAGGTTAGCAGTATTTAATATTAATAAGTCTTTATTATACTATTTATTATATTATACATCTTATTCTAGTTAATAAACTAGGTATTATAAATAGTTATTAATAACTTACTTAATAAAGAATTACTTAATTTTAAAGGATTACTACTTATTATTATTACTTTTTATTATTAAGGCTTAAATTATATTATAAAAGGGTCTCTTAAATAAGTTATTATTATTAAGGGCTGGTTCTAGCTAGGTAATTAAGATAATAAGGTGAATGTATTAATATAAAGGAAGATTAATTTTAAATATATAGGCATTAACTTTTTTATAAATAGTAAAAGGGCTAACTTTTTATTAATTAAACTTAACTAATTACTTAACAAGTTTATAACTATAATAAAGTTATAAATAAATATAATAACCCTTTTAAAAATTAATATAATAATAGTATTAATTAAATTATTATTTATAGCAGGCATTAGTAAAGTTAATAGCAAGTTAGGCCTTATATTATTAAAAAAAGTAAAGGAAATCTATAATAAGTTAATTAAATAAGGTAGATAGGATAAGTAAATCCTTTAAGATAGTTAAAGGCATTTAAGGCTTAAAGCCTATTATTAATTTATTAAAAAAGTAATTAATAAAGTTAATAAATATATTATTTAATAATAATTAAATAATAAGTAAAGCAAAAGGCTAGTGCTTATTAAGGTTAATAAAGAAATAATAATAAATAGCAGCTTTAATAATAATATTAATAGATTTAAATTAGCTATTACCTATTAAATACTAAGTAGTTATTATAATAAAATAAGTTTTTAATAAGTAGAATACCTTTATTTAAAAATCGCTTATTTATTAATAATTATAGTTAAAAATAATAACTAAAGGTATTCTTTAGTTAGCAATAAGCTAAAAGATTATTACTACTTTAGCTTATATAGGCATAAGGTATATTAAGTAATTAAGTAGAATTTTATATTTCTTAAATAATTTATAGGTAATATTAAGGATAATATTAAATTTATTAAAGCCTAGTTGCTTAAATATAAAGTTAATAGCTAAAGTAGTTAAAAGTAATAAGATAAAATTAAGATATTAGGTTTTATAAAGAATAATAAAAGGAATAATAAAGTATAAGTTACTTAATTTTAGTTATTAAGATTATTAAAAAGTAGTATAAGTATAATATTAAATATAAGCTTAAATTTACTACTATATATTAAAGAAGGTAAATATATTAAGTTTATAATAAGTTTAAGCTTTATTAAAGTATTAAGGGTTATATATTATTTTAATAATTAAGTAAACTAAAGAGTAAGGTATATATAGTTAATAAGTATTATTATAAGCAATATATAGTAATATACTATTAAGCTAGAGCTTAAATACTAGTCTTTAGCAAGAGTAAACACTAGTATTATTAATAATAAAGTCTTAAGCCTAGATCTAGTTAAGTAGTTTAAAGTACTTATTATTTAAAATATACCTATTAACAAACTGTTAATAAAATTTAAATTAAGTTATTATTTTAATAATAAAGAAAATAATATTAAAGAGTATAAGGATATAATATAAAGAGTTATTTTATTTTATATAGGCCTGTTACTGCTTATTATTAATATATAGTAATTATAATAAAGTATTTAATAGAATATTTAGTTTATTAAGGATATATAATATTAATAAGTAATATTATAAAAAGAAAATACTAGTATTAATAATATAAAGATTTATTTTAATAATATTTAATATAAATAAGGATTTTTACTATATAATAAGTTTAAGTATAGTATAATTAATAAGCACTATAGCTAAGTATACTATATTATAGAATAATAACTTATTCTTAATAATAGTCTATATAAAGCAGGCTAGCTTAAGTTTTATTAACTAGTAATTATATTTAGCTAGGCTAAGTAGCTTGCTCTAGAAATTAATATAATTAATAAATAACTTATTTAAAGTATTTATTAATTTAGTATAGTTAAAGACTTTATAATAATAAAATAAAGTAATGCTAAAACTATATTCTTTAAAAATATTAATTTTAATAAAAAGCTACTAGTAATAGTTATAGTAAACAAGCTTTAGCAAGAGGTAATAAAGTAGGTTATTTTATAATAATTAAAATACTTTTTTAATAATATAGTTATTAAGGACTAAAGTATTAATAATATAATAATAATACTTAGCTTTAATAAAGGGCTAGTAGCTTTTTTAAGTATTTATTAATAAAAGTATTTTATATTTAAGTAATAAGGCTACTTTTTATATATATATAGGTATATAATTATAAATCTAGTTAATTATAGTATAGTATTTTTTAAGTTATAAAAGGTTAATAAAGAAAGGCTATTTTTAAAAAGCATTAATATAGTTATTAATTAATAAAGAGCCTATACTATTTACTTTATAGCTTAGCAAGATAATAGATTAGTAATTAATAAATAACTTTTATAAAGATAAATATAACCCTTTAGTATTAAATAAAAAGAAAAGCTAGTATAAGTAAAAAATATACTTATTAATAATTTAAAAGAATATAATAATATTATTAATATAGGCTTTAATAAAGTAGTAAAAAAAATAAAGCTTATTATTAATCTATTACTAAATATATAGTAATAAGTTATAAAAACTTATAAGTACTATATTAAGTTATTCTAGTTTATAATAGGTAATAAAGGTTAATTTATTATAATAATTAAGGTAGATAAAGAATTAATAAAAAAAAGAATAAGTATTAATAACTAAAATGCATTAAGTATCTTTAAGAGTATTAATAAAATCCTTTTACTATAGTAAAGGATATATATTTAATATAGTAATATTATTAAGTTATTAAAGGTTAATAATAACTTAGCCCTTATTAACTTTATTAATACATTTTTAAATAATAAAGATAAAGGCAGTAAAAAAGGTTAGGTATTAGCTTTAAGATATCTAGTTAATATAATATAAAGGGTTAAAAGTATTTTTTACTACTTATTAATCTTAAGTATTTAAAGGGTAAGGTTTAATATAAAGTTTTATTACTTTTTAATTATTATATAGTAAAACCTATATTTAATCCTTAATAAAGATAGATAATATACTATAGTTATACTAAATATTATACTATATTATTAATATTATAAACTATAAAGCAATAGCTAGGTTATTAATAATAATATATATACCTTTAGGCATAATAATTTCTAAAGTAGTAATATAGTAAATGCTAAGTAATAGCTTATAAATAAAAAGTTAAAGTAAGGATATTTTATTAAGTAAAGGTAGTCTAAGGGTATAATCACTATTTTTAAAAAAGTTAATTAATAAGGCTATAGGAGGTAAGTAAATTATAGTATTAATAATAAAGAATATAAAAAGTATTAATAAATAATAATAATAATAATATATATTATTAATAATAATAAATTCTAGTAATAATACTTAATTAAGTATAGTATAATTAAGGCTAATTAAGTAAGTATAAGTAGTATTATATTTATATTTTATAATTATTCTTAATTAAGTATTTTATTTTAAATTAATAAAAAAGTTATTAAAGTTAATAAAGATAATATAAGCTATATTTATATTAACTAGTATATAAAGAATACTAAAGTACTTAAGGATAAATATAAATATATAGTTAAAAGGCAGTTAAGTATTTTAAATAAAAATATATACTATTTAATATAGTAAGATAAGTATAGTAAATAATAATATAACCTTATAATAAAGTTAAGTAAAAGCTTTATAATAGATTTAAACTAAAAGGGTTAAACCTTAATATAATATAATAAATAATATTTTATATTAAAAGTTAATCTTAATACTATAAAGGTAAAGCTATTTAATTCTTAAAAGCAAGGAGGGTTTAAGGTTATTAATAACCTAGGCTTAAACTTTAACCTTAACCTATTAATAAGTATAATTAAAAGGCATATTACCTTATAAATAAATATAAAGAGTAGCTTAATATATAAAGGTAATAATATTATTAAGCCCTTTAATAAGTATTAATAAGATAGATTTATAAATAATATTAAGCTATTATATAAGCTATTAGGCATTAATAATTAAGGTAGAGTAGCCTGCATTAACAATAGCTTGTATAGTAATGCTCTAGATATTAAGTTAAGAATAAATATTAAAGGATATATATAAATAAGCTATAAAGTTATATAAACCTATACCTTTATTTATAAATTATATAATAATAATAAAGATATTATATACTAAAGGTGCAGTATTAATAAAGTAATAATAATTAACTTTAAGGTAATTAAAAAAGGCTTATTAAGTAGTAAATAAATATAATAAGTATAATATTTAAATTATTTAAGATTAAGGATATTGCTTTTACAGGCATTAAGCTAATATAAATACTACTATAGGGCATTATTATTATTAAAGTATAAAAAATAATAATAGTACTATAGTTATAAAAAGTAATATAGAACTATATTTAAGGAAGGCTGTATAATAAATATACTATTTAAGGCTTAATATTTATTAATATTATAATTATTTAATTAAATATTATTATTAATAAATTAATAATTAAGATTATCTTTATAATATTAAATAATATTATTATTATTAATAAAGATAAGGAAATCTTTATAGGCTATATTAACTTATTCTATATAGCAATAGTATTATTAAAATAAGGTATAGCTATTTACTAAAGGTTGCTAGCCTAGTAAGGCTATTAAGGCATTAAGTTAGCCTGCAAGGGGTAGCTTAATAATAAGTAATAGCTTATTACTATTAAAGGGACACTATAGCAACCAATTCTAAGGTAGTTAATTATATAGATTAAAATTTAGCAGTAGCTAAGGGAGTTAGGCATTTTATTATAGTGCCTTATATAGACTAAAATAATTAAGATAAGAAGCTAGGATTTATTTATACTAAATAAAGGCTTTATTATTTAATTTATTAAGCTATTAGTATAGATAAATATTTATTATTAGTTTAAGTACCTTAAGGCAGAGGCAGGCATTTAGTTTATTTTAAACTTAAGATAAAATAATTAAGTTAAATTTAAAGCTATAATTATAGGCTAAATATATAACCTTTATAATAAAGGTATAAATATTATTGCCTTATTAATATACTATATAGTTAAATTAAAAAAACTTAAGCTTATATTATATATATAGTATATCTATTTTAAAACAATTAAGCAGCACCTTAATCTAGTAATATAATAAAAGACTATACTTATATTTATAAATTATATTATAAAAAAGCTATAAATAATACTACTTTAAAGCTTTATTATAAAGTATAAACACTATATTTTTATAGATATTATATTAAAAACCTATAGTAATATAGTCTTTTAAAGTATTAATAAAGAGATAAATATCTTTATAATAATGCATACAGCCTTAGTAAAAGATATTATTATATTTATTAATATTAAGCTAGAAATAGCTAATATCTTCTAGCTTAAATTTATTAATATATAGTATAGGTAATAAAGTATTATTAATAGATAATAATAATAAAGTAAAAGATAAATAAGAATAATAATACTTAATAGATTTCTTATAATAATAATATTAATAATAATAGTATTATTATTATTATTATATTAAAGATATAGTAAAGGCAAAAGAGTTAAAGTTTAAGGATAAGGATATAAATAAGTTATTATTAAATAAAATAGACTAGTAATAATTATAGCAAGATTAATAATCTTAATAAGCTATATTAATAAAAGGTAGAATACTAGCAAGACTAGATATAGCTTTTATAGCTATAGCTACAGGCAAAGAGATACTAGTTATTAATAATATAAAAAGGTTATAAGGTTGCTTAAAGGCCTTGCCTTTATTTTAAAAAGGTATGCTATTAATAATAAGGCATTAAAGATCTTAAAGGGTAAGGTAATAATTATTAAGGAATTATAATAACTATTATTAATTAAGGGTATTATTAAAGGCAGTAGGTTGGTTTAATATTATTAAGGTATTTTAAAAAATAGTAAAAAATAAATAAAATCTAGTAATAAGCTAAAGAAAGGTATAAAAAGCATTATTATAAAGCAATATTAATAAAGAACTTTTTATAAAAATTATTAAGTAATAAGTAAATACAAGGATAGTTATAAATAAAAAGCTAAATATAAGGTTAAATATTATAAAGGAAGAGGGTAAGGACTTAAGATAAGTATTAATAAAAAGTAATAAAAAAGTAATAAAGAATATAAGTATAAGTAAGAGAGGGTTAAAAAAAAAAGTAAAAAAAAGAGAAAAAGTAAGATAGTTAAGTAAAAAGGTATTAATAATTAACTTATTTATAAATATTAAGTAACTACTTAAAAAAAAAAAAAAAAGTAGTTATTACTTTATCTTAAAGAAAGTTAAAGATTAATAATAATAGCTTTTATATATTATTAAAGAGGGAGTAATATTATTATTAAGTAGTATTAAAGTATTACTAAGATAAAGAAAGTATAGTTAAAGACTAAAGATTAATATAATATACTTAATAAGTTAAAAGCAACTAGGCTTATTATAAAGAGGAGGCAGAAAGGGGAGTAGGTTATTATTAAAGGATATAAGTATTACTTATAAAGGGCCTTTAATAAATAATATTAGCAAAAGCTGCTAAATAAGGCAGAGGGGGATTAATAAATCTATAGCTTATTTTAAAAGAAATAAGTGCTTTATAAAGCCTTAGGACTATATATGCCTAAAGGAGGCAGGGATAGAAAGAGAGGTTATTATTTATTAATAAAGCTCCTTTAGCTAGTATTATTTTATTAAGGTAAAATAGCGCTATATAGGGTATTGCAGGCCAGCTATATTTAAAAAGTAAAAAAGCTTAAAAGGGGGGAAAGGTATTATTATAAAGCTGCTAGTAGTATAGATAGTATATTGCTAGGATATAATAGATTAAGAGAGGCAGGGAGGGTTATTATTAAGATAAAGAGTAATGCCTAAAGGCTAATAGGTGGTGATTTATAATAATAAGTGGTGCCCTAGTAGGCTGGATAGTTATTAAAAAAAATTTATAGTATAATTATTATTAATTAATATAATATAGTCTGCAAGGTATAATAAAAAAAGCTTAAATTAGTCTTTATAGTCTATAATAAGGCTAGCTATCTATATCACTATATATTATATACTGACTAATCACTAGGTGGGGTTCTACTATAATAAAAAGGTAGAGTAATAATTTTTTTTATTACTTTAAAAAAGGTATAAAGCTTACTTAAGCTATAATAATCTTTATTTAATAATATTAATAAAAAGATATTAACTATAGTTAATATTTAATAAAGTATTATTAAGTTAATAATAAAGTATAATTATTATTATAATATATAAAAATAAACTGCTTTAATAAAAACTTAATTAGCTATATATAAAATATATTATTATAATAATTCTTTCTTTTTTTATTATAAAGCTAAATATCTTAAGTAATATCTACCCTACCTTTTATATAAGCTTTATAAAAAAAACTACCTATAACTTATTATTATTTTAAATTTTATTAAACTTTAAGCTAGGCCTTATTTAGGTTTATTTAAAAGGTTAAGTAAAGCTAGTAAAAGAATATATAGTAAAATATATATTAATTATTAAAAACTACTATAGCTATAGCTAAAAGTACTAGGTATTAGTTAAATAAGTAAGTTATAATATATTTATATAAAAGTTATTAAAATAATTTTAAAATACTATAATATTAAATTAATTTAAAGTAGCTTAAGGCACTATAATATAAATTAATAAACTTATTTTTTTTAAGTATTATACTTTAAACTTAAACTAATTATAATAAAATAATACTATAAATAATATTAAATATAATAATACTACTTTTTTAATAATATATTAAAAAGTATAATAAAGGCTAAAGAATACTATATATACTTTTACTACTATATAAAAAGTAAATTAAAAATAGGTTTATTATTATTATTATCTTTAATAAGTTAAGGCAGTACTAGTATAGTAAGTACTAGCACTTACTTAACTATATAAAAAAATATTTATATTATATTAAGTATTAATATAACCTTATACTGCCTTAGTATAGGCATAATTAATAATACTAGTATTAATAAGCATTAATTATTATAAAGCTATATTACTTTAGCTTATTAATATTAAGCCTCCTCCTTTAGTATATAAAACTTATTCTTTTTTTTATCTTTATTATTTAATAATAATAAAAAAGGAAGTTATTATTAAAAAAAGGCTAGGGCAAGCTTATTATACTTTTACCTTAATTATTATTTATAATTACTATAATACTTATTTAAGCTTAATAAAGTATAAAATATCTTTTAATTATTAATATAAAACTTTATAATATTTTTTTAAAAGGTTTTATTAAGCTTTTTAAAATAATACTATAAAAGGTTAATAATACTTATTATAAAGTTAATAAATTATAAATATATATTAAGTATAATATTAAAGATATTAATAATTTATACTACTTACTGCTTTTATTTAAGTATTTTAATATTACCTTTAGCTAGGATTATTATATTACTCTTTTTAATTATAAATAAAGTATTATTTATTAAAATAATAAAAGTATTAAAGATATAGGTAGATTAAGGCTAGATAAAGCTTAACTTAATAATAATAAGTATTTTTATTTATATTTAATTAAGTATTATAAACTTAATAAATAATTTTACTTTAATACTTTTTATATTTTTAACCTTTATTATAATAAGTATTAAAATATACCTGCCTTAATTAATAATATACTATAGGTTATATAGTGCTTATTATAATATTAAGTTTATTATTAATTAATTTTTAACTTAAGAATAAAATTAATATTTATTAAAATATATTTTATAACTATAGCTATAGTTAAAGATATATTTATTTATTTTATTATTATTTATTAATTATTTAATATATAAATAATAAGGATTATTAATTTATATTAAAGGCTATATATTTTTATTATTAAAGTTTCTTTTTATTAAATAAAGGCTAATAGCTCTTTAATATTTTTACTATATATTAATATTAAATTAATATTTAAAGATATTATATTTATAATAAGTTTATTATTAATTATTTTATTAATTAATATTAATTATTATATAAAAAATATAAAATATATTATTATATTAAAAATAAAGATTATAATAATTAATTAATTATCTTTATAAAGATAAAAAAGTAAAATAATAAGCTTTTTTAAAGAATTTAAATTTTAAAATAATAAAGTTATAAAAAAAGTAAATAAAGCTACTTTATATAATAAAAAGGTAAGGCAGACTTTACTTAACTTAATTAAGGTATATATTTATATCTTTATATTTATTATAATATTATAAAGAATATAAATTATAAAGCCTGCTTAACCTTAAGAATCTTTTTATTTATAAAAATATTATTTATTAATTATATAATTCTTTTTTATATTTTATATAAATAATAAATTTATTTAAAGGCTTTTTAAAAATAATATAAAGAGAAGGAGAGTATATTATAAGCTTAAGCTTTACTTAAACCTTATATAACCTAAGCTTTATAAAGGCCTAGCCTTTTTTTAAAGTATACTTATTTTATAAATATATAATTAATTATAAAAAAATATAAAAATATATAGATTTTTTTTTCTTTAAGTATATAAATTTATATTAAAATAATTATTTATAGTCACTATAAGGCCAGTTCTTTATAATAAGGTTTTAAAAATATTCTATAAAGCTTATATAAAATTCTAATTAAAAATTACTATATAACTTTTAAAAAAGGGTATTAAAGTATATAAAAGTCTAATTAAAAAGGATTATAACTATTAAATAAATATTTAGCTACTAGATAAATAAATTAGCCTAATAGATAAATAATTAAGCTAAAAGATTAAGATTAAAATAAATTTTTAATATTAATCCTTTATAAATTAAGCCTAGTTTTAAACTTTAATTATAAATAATAAAACTTTATTATAAACTTATATAATTATAATATAAAAAACTATATAAAAAAGTAATACCCTTAATAAAAAATAAAATAATTATATTAAACTTAAGTATTTATATAAATATAAGAATTATACCTATTGCTTATATAATATAATTCTTTTTATTTATATAATATTTATATATACTTAAGTAATTAAGCTTTATTTTTATTAATAAATAATCTTTAATATAAAGTAAGCTAGTATAAGGTAGGTTTATTATTTTTTAAATATCTTTAAGGCAAGGAGGTTAAAAAAAAATAGGTATAGGGTAGGCAGGTATAATATAGGTATAGGGTAAGTGGGTATAAGGTAAGCTAATTAATTTTTATTTCATATTTAATAAAGGTTTTTTTATAATTTTATATTTAAGGCTTTATATAGTAAAAAAAAAAAAAAAGAGAGATTTTTTTTTATTTATAATGCCTAGTATTAAGGTTATGTTTAAGGTAAGGGCTTTAAGGCAGGCTAGGGCAGGTTGCTTAGGCTTTGATAAGACAGGCTAGCTAAGCCTGGTATAGGCTCTAGGGTAGGTCCCTGTAGGGTAGGCGCTCTAGGGCAGGCTAGGGCGGGTTGCTTGGGCTTTGACTAGACGGGCTGGCTGAGCCTGGTATAGGCTCTAGGGTAGGTTTATTTATTTATTTTATATTAACAACCCCCTGACTAATTAGTTAAATCCTTAAGCAGGGCAAAAAGGTTGGCTAGAGCTGATTAATATATCTAAATATATAGAGGTTGGTTATTTATAGTAAGCAGGTTAATAAAGGAAAGAGATAAAGAAAAGATAGTAAATAAAGGCAAGGGCTAGGGGCAGTATAAAAAGCTAAGGCTGTATATAAATACCCCTTAGTCTAGAGTAAGTCTTATAAAAAAACTACTTTAAGGTAGGTTTTTTATAAGGTAGGCTTTTATAAAGTAGGTTTTATAAAGTAGGGGAGTAGTATATAAGTAGGTAAAGGCATTTATAAGAAAATAACTATTACTTAAAAAAATAGTTAAGTTAGTTTTTTATTTATATAACTATAAGTTAATTTAGCTAATTTTTTATATAAATTAATTTTATAAAAAATTAAAATATAGCTATAAGCTTAATTTTAACAGCCCTGCCTGCTTATTTAATTAAAAAACCCTTAAAGAGAAATAGCTATAGCTGCTTTCTTTCTTTATACTATATTTTATATAGTAAGGTTAAGGCATTTTTTTAAATAAGCTTACAGGCTTTATATCTTGCTTATAATTAATTTATAACCTTATTAACCCTTTTTAAAAGCAGCTCTTTAAAATACTTACTATATAAAGGCTGCTTAAGGGCATTATACTTAAATAGGTTAAAAGGTTATTTTAAAGTAAGCTAGGGTAGTTATTAAGTAATAAAGGAATTTTATTTAAAGTAAATACTATAATAATTAAAGCTTTAAAGGCTTGGGTTTCTTAAAGATAGTATTAATAAAGTAGTTTTTTAATATACCTTTAATAAAAAAAATTATTATTAATAATCTTTAATATAAAAAGGTCTTTAATAGCTTAATAAAATTTAAGGGAGAGAGGTATTAAAGGGGGGCTTAGTATAGCAAGCTAGCTAGGTTTAAGTAATATCTTTAAAGGCAGCTTATTATAAAGCAGTGCTTTTTTTAAGAATTTTAAAAAGGTAATGCTTTCTTTAAGGCCTAGTAGGTAGCTAGTAGTAAAAGTAGACTTTTTTAAGATCTATAAAAAGAAGGGTTTATTTTTAGTATATATAAATATATAGCTAGGGTTTAAGGGCTTGCTATAGTAATAAATAGTCTTAGTCTTGTAGTTTAGGCAGTTATAGTAGTCTTAAAAGTCCTTATAGCTAGACCTCTTTATAAAGAGATAGTGTAGTAATAGATAAAGGAGTTAAAATTTAAGGGGGGCCTTTAGTTATTAAAGATCTTAACTTTAATAAAAGGCTAGGAAGTTTAGTTATTACTAGTCCTTAGCTACTTTATATTATAATACTTTACTCTTTTTTTAAAAAAATATAAAGTAAGGTTTTATATTATAAAGGGTTTATATAGTATTATATTTAGTAAGGGCATTAGCCTTTTTATTTTTAATAATATTCTTATGCCTAAGAGCTTAAGAGATATAGGTATAGCAGCCTTTAATAGCTATAGCCTTTGCTAGGCTTTAAAAAGCAAGGAACTTATACTAGGAGTAGTTAAGGATAGCCTTTAGTAAGCTTAATATAACTACCTAGTTATTTAAGAAGTAGTAGGCAGTTAAGGGCGTGCTGCTAGATTAAATAAGCTAGGCAGTAGTTTAAGCTATAGCTAAGGCATTAGTAATTTTAATATTAAAGACCTTAGCTTAAGAAATTGCCTTATAGACTTTATAAAGGCAGCCCTATAGGTAGGTAACTACCCTTTAGTTTATATTATTATTAAGTTAAGACTTATTTAAATAAAAGATAATATAAAAAAAAGGGATAAAAGCTTTATAGCTTATATATAGATTAACAGCTTTATTTTTATTATATAGTAAAAAGATAAGGCTAGTAAAGATATAGTTAAGTTTATAAAGGAGGATTTAAAGGCAGGGGTAGCTAAAGGATAAAAAGGCTAGTAGCTAAAGATAAAAGTAAAAATAGTTTTATTCTTTAAGCTAGGCAGTTATTAAGTATTAAGGGTTAAGTTTTATAATATAGTTTATAGCCTTTAGCTTAAGTTATAAAAAGGAAACTATAGCTAAAAAAATACTTAATTCTTTATATAGTATAAAGAAAAGGGTAGTTTTTTAAACTAAAAAGATAATATAAGTAGCTACCTTTATAATAAAGTTAATATAATCTATTAGGTAGTTTATACTAGCTTGTATTAATATAAAAGGGCAGACCTAGCTTAATTATATAAGGCTGGAGTACTAGATCTCTGCTTTATAGTAAGAGGTAAAGAGGATAACTACTTTAGCAGCTTAGGCTATAGTATTTAAAGGTATGCCCTTATAGGTTTTATTAAGTAACCTTATAAAGTTAATAATATAAAGGGCCTTTTTAGCCTATACCTTAATATACTTCTTAAAGCTTAGCCTAAAGTTAAAGAGTATATTAAGCTATTAAATATTAAGTTTAAAGGTAAGGTAAGAGTTATTTAAGGTAATAAAAAAGGAGGGCAGGAGTGTTTTTTTTTAATAAAAAAAAATAAGGTCTGCTTTAGCTAGATTAAAAAAGACCTTATTATTATAGCCTTAATTAAGTAATAAGTTAAGTTTAATTTATAAGTAGTAGATTGCTTTTTTAAAAAAGCTTTTAGTTATTAAGATAGCTATATTATTAATATATTTAAAGTAGTATTAAGCTTTTTTTAAGTAAAGTAAAAAAAAGAAATAAAGTATAAAGAGGATTAAGCTTATAAATAAGCCTTAAAGAGTACTATAAATAAAGAGGGTAAAGGGGAGGGTTTTATCTTTAAAGGTATATACTATAGTAAAGCAATTAATAAAGAAAGAGGCTATTTATTTTATAAATACTTTTAGCCAGCTTTATTATTAAATATAAAGGACTAAGCAGTTATATAAAATAGTATTAAATACTCTTAATATATTAAGGGTTATTAATGCTATATAGTAATTCTTAATAAAGGTTTATTTAATATTATATATTAAGTATAATATTAAGTTAGTAATATATTTCTTTAATAAGGCTTTAAAGTATTAAAGCAGGATAATAAAGTAAGTAATTATAGCTTAGGCAATCTTATAGAAGAGGAGCCTTTTAAGGCCCTTGCTTATATAAAAAAGAAAGGAGATTAATTACTACTTATTAATAATATTATAAAGCTACTTGCCTAACTTAAGGATTATTATAACCTTAGCTATTTAAAAGTATTAAAGGTAATAGCTAAGCCTTAAAAAGGCTTAAAAAAGTAAATAAATAGCATCCTTTATAAAGGGTTAGGTAGTGTAGAGAAGGGAGATAGTAATGCTATTAATACTTAACAAGGTATTATTAACCTTAAGCAATGCATCCTAGGCCTTATCTATAGTAATATTTAGGTAAAGGGGGATATCCCTCTTTAGCTAGATTAAGGTCTATAAGTCTAGTATATCCCTTTTTATAGTTTAGTAATTAAAAAGGCAGTCTTATAGATGCTAGGCCTGTTTTTTTAAGGTAGAGTAGCTTTAATCTTTATCTTAAAAAGGGGGGGTTTAAAAGCTATTAATCTTGTTTTTTTATTTAATAATTTTATAAATAGGCTTGTTAAGGCTAGTAGATATAATATATTCTTTTTAAAAGGCATGCTTTTTTAATTATATAGTGTAATAAAGTTGCTTTTTATTTTTAAAAGATAGGTTTAATGCTATAGCTCTTTATACTTAATAATAATTATTATCCTACTAGCTTACCTTTTAACTAGTATAGTATAGCTTCTTGCCTGCCCTTTAGATTATAAGCTTAAAGATATCTTAAATCTAGGTAATAAGCTTTTTATAGCTATTAATATTAAGGTCTATAGGCAAGGAAGGGGTATAGTAGCTTACTAGCTTAATAAACTAAATAAGGGTGTTTAAAGGGATAGTATAGGGCTATATAAGCAGCAAGGGTATAAGGTTAAGGTTATAGACCTAGGTCTTAATTATTATATAGTTAAAGCTAGTGGAGAGGGTATTATTAACCCTTAATTTAGCCTATAGGTTGTTAAAGACTAGGTTAATAGTATTTTTATAATCTTAAGTTAAGGTATTATAGATATAAAAAGAGAGTTAATATTTTTTAACCTATTAAGTAAGTTTATTATTAATAATATTACTTTAATAACTTAACTACTAGGTTTAATAATAAGTATTAAAATCACTAGTAATAAAAAAGTGTTTAAGAAAAGGGAGTTAGCTTAAGAAGGTAGTTATACTATTAATAACTATAGTCTACCTATAGTAATTAATAATAATAATTTTATTAACCTTAACTTAAAGAGAGTGTAGGTTAAGGTTAAAAAAGGTAATTTAAGTAAAAATAAGTATAAAGGATATATAAATATATATAATTATATTTAGTTATATAGTCTAGTTATTTATTAAGTTAAAAGTAGTATAGCTAGGGTGTGACTTTATTTAATGCACTTTATTTATAATTCTAGTCTAAGGTTTTTAAAAGAGTATAATATTATATTTATACTTTTAAACAAGGTTTAAGGCTATATTATAATAAGGCTTAACTTTAGCTATATTAGCTTAAAAGATTATAAGCTTTTTTATTATTAATTAAGGTTTATTTATTTAAGTCTAAGGGAGTCTAGCTAGGCTAGGTCTATATTAAAGGAGGGCTTTAAGGTAAGATCTAAAAAGTTAATAGCTAAAGGGGTGTTTAAGGTATAGATATAGTGGATAAGGGTAGAAGATTTAATAATAAAAAGGGTTAAAAAGTGCCTTACCCTCTTCCTAGCTTTTTAAGAGAGTAGGGGGAGGATAAGGCTGCTTGGGGCTAGAATGCTTAAGGAGGGGGTTAAGAAGACCTTTAAAGGTAAGACTAAGGGGGGGGGGATAAGGGCCTAGGCCTTATAATACTAGGCTAAGCTAAGGGCTTAAATAGCCTTATAGTTAGCCTTAATTAAGAGGTAGTAAATACTATATAACTTAACTAAGCAGGCTAGGTATATTTAAGAGAAAGATTTATAAGGTTTAAGGTAGTTTATATATTACTTAAAGGCTTTATAGCCTTTAGTTATATATCTAGTTTTATTATATTAATAATATTTTATAAAGTAATAGCAGGCTTGCTATAGGTAGTAGTCTAGGTAGTTTTTATAAAGGGGCAGGGGGTTAGGGTTAATAAAGGGGCAGGAGGGCTATAAGCTAAAGATAAATGCTAGGTAAATAGCCTTAGTTATAATAACTATTTAGTCTTAGGTTAAGAGGTTGGTTTTATAGATTAAGGGATAATATTAAAGGATTTATATCTTTATAATAATATATACTTTAATTATAATAATCTTAAAGATTATAGCTAGTAGTCTAGTTAAGGTTTAAAAGGTTTAAAAAATAATATAAAAAAGGTTTTTATATTAATTAATTAAAGGCTTAATATAGAGTAATAAGTAAGATTTAAAAAGTATAGACTAGGCCTTTAAGCTAAAGGGGGTTATTATAATCTTAAATAAGATAGTATTAATAATAAAGAGTTAAAAAGTTTAAAGTTAAAATTCTTTTATAATAAAAAGGATAATTATAGCTAAAGGGAGTAAGTGCTATAGGTAATCTTTAAGCAATCTTAAAAAAACCTTTAGGTTAGCTAAGGGGGTTTTAAGGGTCTAGGGTTTAGCTAAAGTAGGTTAAGTAGGTTAAGGGGTAGGGCTTTTTATAGTAATTTTTATATAAAAAGGGCAAGGGTTTTACTATAAGATTTTTAAGCTAGGGGAAGAGGCTATAGTATCTTTAAAAAGAGGTATAAGTAGTAATAAAGCTAAAGAGGATAGTTAGTAATATAGCTAGTTTTATTAAGTAAAAAGGGAGGTAAAGGTGCTTATTAAGGCAGTTATAATTTATATTTTATATTTATAATATTTAAGGCCTTTAAGCTTATTAAAGGCAAGGTTAATAGTTTTAAAGACTATAATTAAAATAGTCCTTTAGACTATAACCTTTTTAATCTTAATATAAATAAGCTTAATAAAGCTATTATAAAGGGAGATAAAAAGAGAGCTATTATTAAAGGACTTCTTGTATAAGTTTTAAAATAGTTAACTTTAAGAGGAGGAGTTTAAATTAGTATTTAGGTTAGCTAAGGGGTTATTATAAAAGGTTAGTATTGTAGGCAGGAGATAGGGGGTAGTAGTTAGATTAACTATGCCTTTATAAAGGAGGGGATTTATAATCTAAAAGGTTATTAATATAGTATTTAAGAGCCTAAGGCTTAGGAGAGTAAAGGGGGAGGTCTTAAAGCACTACTTTAAGTATTATAGATAATATTAAGGCCTGGAATTTTAAAAACTTTAGGTAGATGTAAGGTTGAGGTTGGTATAGATGGCTCTAGGGTAGGTCTCTGTAGGGTAGGCGCTCTAGGGTAGGTCCCTGTAGGGTAGGCGCTCTAGGGCGGGCTAGGGCGGGTTGCTTGGGCTCTAACCAGACAGGCTGGCTGAGCTTATTATAGGCTCTAGGGTAGGCGCTCTAGGGTAGGTCCCTATAGGGTAGGCGCTCTAGGGCAGGCTGGGGCAGGCTGGGGCGGGCTGCCTGGGCTCTGACCAGACAGGCTGGCTGAGCCTGTTATAGGCTCTAGGGTAGGTCCCTGTAGGGTAGGCGCTCTAGGGTAGGCACTGCGCTGTATGGGGTGCCCCCCCCCAGGCAGAGTTTGTTTATTTGTTTTCTATTAACGACCCCCTAACTAATTAGTTAAATCCCCAAGCAGGGCAAAAAGGTTAGCTAGAGCTAATTAATATATTTAAATATATAAAGGTTAGTTATTTATAGTAAGTAAGTTAATAAAGGAAAGAGATAAAGAAAAGATAATAAATAAAAGCAAGGGCTAGGGGTAGTATAAAAAATTAAAGCTATATATAAATACCCTTTAGTCTAAAGTAAGTCTTATAAAAAAGCTACTTTAAGGTAAGTTCTTTATAAAGAAGGCTTTTATAAAGTAAGTTTTATAAAGTAAAAGAGTAATATATAAGTAGGTAAAGGCATTTATAAAAAAATAATTATTACTTAAAAAAGTAGTTAAGTTAGTTTTTTATTTATATAGCTATAAGTTAATTTAGCTAATTTTTTATATAAATTAATTTTATAAAAAATTAAAATATAATTATAAGCTTAATTTTAATAACCCTGCCTGTTTATTTAATTAAAGAACCCTTAAGAGGAAATAGCTATAGCTGCTTTTTTTTTTATACTATATTTTATATAGTAAGGTTAAGGTATTTTTTTAAATAAGCTTGCAGGCTTTATATCTTGCTTATAGTTAATTTATAACTTTATTAACCCTTTTTAAAAATAGCTTTTTAAAGTACTTACTATATAAAGGCTGCTTAAGGGCATTATTTTTAAATAAGTTAAAAGGTTGTTTTAAAGTAAGCTAAGGTAGTTATTAAGTAATAAAAAAATCTTACTTAAGGTAGATACTATAATAATTAAAGCTTTAAAGGCTTAGGTTTTTTAAAGGTAGTATTAATAAAGTAGTTCTTTAATACACCCTTAATAAAAAGGATTATTATTAATAATCCTTAATATAAAAAGGTCTTTAATAGCCTAGTAAGATCTAGGGAAAAGAGGTATTAAAAAAGGGCTTAATATAGTAAGCTAGCTAGGTTTAAGTAATATCCTTAAAGGCAGCTTATTATAAAGTAATGCCTTCTTTAAAAACTTTAAGAAGGTAGTGCTTTCTTTAAGGCTTAGTAAGTAGTTAATAATAAAGGTAGACTCCCTTAAAGCTTATAAAAAAAAAAGTCTATTTTTAATATATATAAATATATAGCTAGGGTTTAAAGGCTTGCTATAATAATAAATAGTCTTAGTTTTATAGTTTAGGCAGTTATAATAATCTTAAAAGTCTTTATAGCTAGACCTTTTTATAAAGAGATAGTATAATAATAAGCAAGGGAGTTAAAGTTTAAAAAGGGCTTTTAGTTATTAAAGATCTTAACTTTAATAAAAAGCTAAAAGATTTAGTTATTATTAATCTTTAGCTACTTTATATTATAGTGCTTTACTCTCTTTTTAAAAGAATATAAAGCAAGGTTTTATATTATAAAGGGTCTATATAGTACTATATTTAATAAAAATATTAACCTTTTTATTCCTAGTAATATTCTTATACTTAAAAGCTTAAAAGATATAAATACAGCAGCCCCTAGCAGCTACAGCCTTTATTAAGCTTTAAAAAGCAAAGAACTTATATTAAAAATAGTTAAAGATAGCCTTTAGCAAGCTTAATATAACTGCCTAGTTATTTAAGAAGTAGTAGGTAGCTAGGGGTATATTACTAGATTAAATAAGCTAGGTAGTAGTCTAAGCTATAGCTAAGGCACTAGTGATTTTAATATTAAAGACCTTAGCTTAAGAGATTACCCTATAGACTTTATAAAAACAGCCTTATAAATAGGTAACTGCCCCCTAGCTTATATTATTATTAAGTTAAGACTTATTTAAGTAAAAGATAATATAAAAAAAAGGGATAAAAACTTTATAGCTTATATATAGATTAATAGCCTTATCTTTACTATATAATAAAAAGATAAGGCTAGTAAAGATATAGTTAAGTCTATAAAGAAGGATCTAAAGGCAGGGGCAGCTAGAGGATAAAAAGGCTAGTAGCTAAAGATAAAAGTAAAAGTAGTTTTATTCTTTAAGCTAAACAGCTATTAAGTATTAAGGGTTAAGTCTTATAATATAGTTTATAGCCTTTAACTTAAGCTATAAAAGGGAAATTATAGTTAAAAAGATGCTTAATTCTTTATATAGTATAAAGAGAGAGGTAGTCTTTTAAACTAAAAGGATAATATAAATAGCTACCTTTATAATAAAGTTAATATAATCTATTAGGTAGTTTATACTAGCTTATATTAATATAAAAAGGCAGACTTAGCTTAACTATATAAAGTTAGAGTACTAGATCTTTACTTTATAATAAAAGGTAAAAAGGATAATTACTTTAATAACTTAAGCTATAGTATTTAAAAATATACCCTTACAGGTTTTATTAAGTAACCTTATAAAGTTAATAATATAAAGAGCCTTTTTAGCCTATACCTTAATATACTTTTTAAAGCTTAATTTAAAGTTAAAAAGTATATTAAGCTACTAGATATTAAGTTTAAGGGTAAGGCAGGAGTTATTTAAAGTAATAAAAAAAAAGGGCAAGGGTATTTTTTTTTAATAAAAAAAGATAAAGTCTGCTTTAGCTAGGTTAAAAAAGACCTTATTATTACAGCCTTAATTAAGCAATAAATTAAGTTTAGTTTATAAATAATAGATTGCTTTTTTAAAAAAGCTTTTAGTTATTAAGATAATTATATTATTAATATATTTAAAGTAATATTAAGCCTTTTTTAAATAAAGTAAAGAGGAGAGGTAAAGTATAAAAAGGATTAAGTTTATAAACAAGCCTTAAGGGGTACTATAAATAAAAAGGGTAGAGGGGAGGGTTTTACCTTTAAAAGTATATACTATAGTAAAGTAATTAATAAAAAAGGAGGCTATCTATCTTATAAGTGCTTCTAGCTAGCCTTATTATTAAATATAAAGGACTAGGTAGTTATATAGAATAATATTAAATACTCTTAATATATTAAGGGTTATTAATACTATATAATAATTCTTAATAAAGGTTTATTTAATATTATATATTAAGTATAATACTAAGTTAATAATATATTTCTTTAGTAAGGCTTTAAAGTATTAAAGCAAGATAATAAAGTAAGTAATTATAGCTTAAGTTATTTTATAAAAAAAAAGCCTTTTAAGGCCTTTACTTATATAAAAAAAAAAAGAGATTAATTACTACTTACTAGCTATATTATAAAGCTGCTTGCCTAGCTTAAGGATTATTATAACCTTAGTTATTTAAAAGTATTAAAGGTAATAATTAAGCTTTAAAAAGGCTTAGAAAAGTAAGTAAATAGTATTTTTTATAAAGGACTAGGTAGTATAAAAAAAGGAGATAGTAATATTATTAATGCCTAGCAAGGTACTACTAACCTTAAGTAATATATCCTAAGCCTTATTTATAATAATATTTAAGTAAAAGGGGATGTCCCTTTTTAACTAGATTAAGGTCTATAGGTTTAGTATATCCCTCTTTACAGTCTAGTAATTAAAGAGGCAGTCTTATAAATACTAGGCTTATTCCTTTAAAGTAGAGTAACTTTAATCTTTATTTTAAAAAGGGGGGGTCTAAAAGCTATTAATCTTATTTCTTTATTTAATAATCTTATAAATAAGCTTGCTAAGGCTAGTAAATACAATATATTCCTCTTAAAAGGCATGCTTTTTTAATTATATAGTATAATAAAATTACTTTTTATTTATAAAAGATAGGTTTAATACTATAACTCTTTACACTTAGCAGTAGTTATTATTTTACTAGCTTGCCTTTTAACTAGTATAGTGCAGCTTCTTGCCTGCTTTTTAAATTATAAACTAAAAAATATCTTAGATTTAAATAGCAAGCTTTTTATAGTTATTAATATTAAGGTTTATTAATAAAGAAGAGGTATAGTAGCTTACTAGCTTAGTAAATTAAATAAGGGTATTTAAAGGGATAATATAAGGCTATATAAATAGCAAGGGTATAAGGTTAAGGTTATAAACTTAAGTTTTAATTATTATATAGTTAAAGCTAGTAAAGAGGGTATTATTAACCTTTAATTTAGCCTATAGGTTATTAAAGATTAAGTTAATAATATTTTTATAATCTTAAGTTAAAGTATTATAAATATAAAAAAAGAGTTAATATTCTTTAACCTATTAAGTAAGTTTATTATTAATAATATTACTTTAGCAGCCTAGCTACTAGGTTTAATAATAGGTATTAAAATTATTAATAATAAGGAAGTATTTAAAAAGGGGGAGTTAGCTTAAGAGGGTAGTTATATTACTAGTAGTTATAGTTTATTTATAGTAGTTAGTAATAGTAATTTTATTAACCTTAACTTAAAAAAAGTATAAATTAAGGTTAAAGAAGGTGATTTAAGTAAAAATAAGTATAAAGAATATATAAATATATATAATTATATCTAGTTATATAGTCTAGTTATTTATTAAGTTAAAAGCAGTATAGTTAAAGTATAACTTTATTTAGTATACTTTATTTATAATTTTAGTCTAAGGTTTTTAAAAAAGTATAATATTATATTTATACTTTTAAGTAAGGTTTAAGGCTATATTATAATAAGGCTTAACTTTAGCTATATTAACTTAAAAGATTATAAGCTTTTTTATTATTAATTAAGGTTTATTTATTTAAGTCTAAGGGAGTCTAGCTAGGCTAGGTTTATACTAAAGGAGGGCTTTAAGGTAAGATTTAAGAAGTTAATAATTAAAAGGGTATTTAAGGTATAAATATAATAAATAAAGGCAGAAGATTTAATAATAATAAAGGTTAAAGGGTGCTTTATCTTTTTCTTAACTTTTTAAAAAAGCAAGAGGAGGATAAGGCTGCTTAAGGCTAAGATACTTAAAAAAAGGGTTAAGAAAACCTTTAAAAATAAGATTAAAAAAAGGGGAATAAAAGCCTAGGCTTTATAATACTAAGCTAAGCTAAAGGCTTAAATAGCCTTATAGTTAGCTTTAGTTAAAAGGTAGTAAATACTATATAACTTAATTAAGTAGGCTAGGTATACTTAAGAAGAAGACCTATAAGGTTTAAGGCAGTTTATATATTACTTAAAGGCTTTATAGCCTTTAATTATATATTTAGTTTTACTATATTAATAATATTTTATAAAGTAATAGCAGGCTTGCTATAGATAGTAGTCTAGGCAGTTTTTATAAAAAAGCAGGGGGTTAAGATTAATAAAAAGGCAGGAAGGCTATAAATTAAAGATAAATATTAAGTAAATAGCCTTAATTATAATAACTACTTAATTTTAAGTTAAAAAGTTAGTTTTATAAATTAAAGAATAATACTAAAAAACTTATATCTTTATAATAATATATACCTTAATTATAATAATCTTAAAGGTTATAGCTAGTAATCTAGTTAAGGTTTAAAGGGTTTAAAGAATAGTATAAAAAAGGTTTTTATATTAATTAATTAAAGGCTTAATATAAAGTAATAAATAAGATTTAAAGAGTATAAACTAAGCCTTTAAGCTAAAGAGGGTAATTATAATCTTAAATAAAATAATATTAATAATAAAGAGTTAAAAGGTTTAAAGTTAAAATTCTTTTATAATAAAAAAAATAACTATAGCTAAAGAGAGTAAGTACTATAAGTAATCCTTAAGTAATCTTAAAAAGACCCTTAAGTTAGCTAAGGGGGTTTTAAAGATTTAAGGTTTAGCTAAGGCAGGTTAAGTAAGTTAAGGGGTAGGGCCTTTTATAGTAATTTTTATATAAAAAAAATAAGGGTTTTACTATAGGATTTTTAAGCTAGGGGAAGAGGCTATAGTATTTTTAAAAAGAGGTATAAGTAGTAATAAAGCTAAAGAGGATAATTAATAATATAGCTGGTTTTATTAAATAAAAAGAGAGGTAAAGGTATTTATTAAGGTAGTTATAACTTATATTTTATATTTATAGTATTTAAAGCCTTTAAGCTTATTAAAGGCAAGGTTAATAACTTTAAAGACTATAGTTAAAATAATCCTTTAAATTATAATCTTTTTAGTCTTAGCTTAAATAAGCTTAATAAAGCTATTATAAAAAAAGATAAAAAAAGGGCTATTATTAAAGGACTTTTTATATAGGTTTTAAGATAATTAACTTTAAAAAAAGGAGTTTAAATTAATATTTAAGTTAGCTAAGGGGTTATTATAGGAGGTTAGTATTGTAGGTAAGAGATAAAGGGTAGTAGTTAGATTAGCTATACCTTTATAAAGGAGGGGATTTATAGTCTAAGAGGTTGCTAGTATAATATCTAAGAGCTTAAGGCTTAAGAGAGTAAAAGGGGAGGTCTTAAAGTACTACTTTAAGTATTATAAATAATACTAAGGCCTGGAATTTTAAAAACTTTAGGTAGATATAAGGTTGAGGTTGCCCCCCCCCCAGGCAGAGGGTGGTATTGCAAGGGGCTCTAGGGTAGGCCTGCTGCTCTAGGGTAGGCAGGGCAGCTAGAAATTCGCCCAAGTCTAAAAAAACTAGCCAAGTTGGTTTCCTATTTATATAGCTATAAGTTGATTTGGCTGATTTCCTATATAAATTAATTTTGTAGAAAATTAAAATGCAGCTACAAGCCTAATTCTAGCAGCCAACCCTGCCTGCCTAGCTAAAGGACCTATAAAAGGAAGAGGAAAGTAAAAAAAAAAGCAGCCTAAAGGGGGGTATCTTTTAAAAAAGGCAGCATCCTGCAGCCCTTATCCTTTTTTTATACTATATCTTATAGACTTTAAGTTACTATATCTTTTTAAACAGGCTTATAGGCTTTATATCTTGCTTGCAATTGGTTATAACTTATTATCAACCCTTTTAAAGGCAGCTTCTTAAGGTACTTGCTATATAGAGGTTGCTTAGACTTATGCCTAGGGTCCTTTATCTAAGGGGCCTTAAGCACTGCTAGATAGGTTTAGTTAGTTACTAGCCCTCTATAGCAGCATGTATTTACTAAGCAATAAAGGGAAACCTGCTTATAGTAAATACTATAATAATTAATGCTTTAGTCTTAGGTCCCTTTACTAAAGCGCTTAATACTATACCTTTAAGTATAGCAAAGGGATGCCTTAAGAACTTAAGCAGGGGGGGCAGTTTACTGCCTATAGCGCTTATGCCTGGCGATATAATTATAGCTAGGCGGGTACTATATATAATACTTTTACATTACCTTAAGGCAGTGCAGTTACTAACTTAATAAACTTAAAATTACTTTAGTAGCTTTATACAGGCTGCTAGTAGGCAGGATAGCGCAAGCTTAAATACCTTAATAATAATTACTTAATTAATTCTACTAGTAGTTATATACTTATCTTAAAGATTAAGCTATATATATTTAAGTATAAGTAATTATACTATAAAACTATAAATAGCTTATTATATAAGTTATTATTTATTTAATAATACTTTATTACTTAAATAACTATAATAATTTTAAAGTTAATATATATTAAAAATCTTAACTTTAAAAAGGTTATATTTATTAAATTAAAAACTAATGCCCCTTAAGGCTTTTTAGTAAATTATAATAATTAGTTAAATTATTAGGCCTTGTGCTAGCAATAGCTTATTTAAATTTCTTCTTTATTAACTTTTAATATTTAAGTATTAGCTAAATATAATAGTAATAAGTAATAAAGGGTTAAGGCTTAACCTTAAAGAAGGAGCCTGAGAAATAGCTACTATATTTAAAGAAGGCAGTAAGTATATAAATTACTTAATCTTAATATAAAGAGGTAGTAATAATAAATATTAATACAGGGCTCTTTTAGGTCTTATAATTAGAATAAGTATAATTTAAATCCTTTAATAAAGAATAATTAAAGAGTAAGTCTAGTGCTAGTAGCTGCAGTAATTCTAGCTTTAATAATATATATTAAAGTTATTATAGTTAAAAAGCTTATAGTTAAACTTTAAGCCTGGCTGGCTGGTCTGCCTTACTATATATACTAGTCTAGCTAGGCCTTTCCCTTTATAAAACCTTATGCCTTTTACTAGGTATAGTAAGGAAATAAGACTTTTATTTTAAAAAAATTAAAGTATTTAAGGCAGGCCTATACTTAAATATATTAATATAAAATAATAGAATAAGATATATAGTTTTATTTTATTAATTTTTAAGACTGCTATAATAATTAATAAAGATAGTTAAGGGCATTAATATTTAATTATTAAAGGTAAAATTCTTAGATTTATTAAAGACTAACTACTATAAAAGCATTTATTAAGGATGTTTTTATTAATTAAGAATAAAAGTTAAAGGATTAAAGATAATTAAATATTATTATAGTCTTAACTATAAACTATACTAACTAGGGATTAGATAATATTATATTTTTAATATATTTAGCACCTTATAAAAAATTAAAGTACTTAAGCTTTAAGGGGAGTATAGTTATAAGGCTAAAACTTAAAGAAATTAATAAAAAAGCACTACTAAAGGTAAACCTAAACTATTTCTAAAGCTATAATTAACTTTGCTTTAAAAAGCTACTTAAAAAGGTTAGTGGTGTTCCTAGCACTTGCGCTAAATTAATAACTAATCCTCCCCCTTAAGGAAGGCAATACCCTTAAATTATAAAAAACTCTTAAAGCTGCCTTTCTTAAGCTAGTATTTAAAAGGCAGCAGTGGCCAGGCTAACAGCCTTGGGTATAGGAAAAACAAGGTAGATAGAATAATAAATAATCTATAGCTAAGCCCTTAAGTACCTGCAAGAGGGTATATAAAGAAGGTTTAAAGACTTAATAAGGGTAGGTAGGTAGTCTGCTTGCTTAAAATAAAGTTTATCCTTATATAAAAGCGCAAGGGGTTACAGCTTCTTATAAAAAAGGGCCTTAGTAAAACAAGAGCCTGCAGCTTAATTTAACTTAATATAGGGAAACTTACTAAGTCTAGATATAATAAGGATTAATAGATTAAGAGCTTTTTTTTAATTTTATAAATAGTAGTATATAGCTATTTTTAGTTAGTGGAGTGATTTATCTACTTAATTATAATAATAAATAAAACCTTAACCTGCTAAATAGCCTATATTACTTTAGTAATATACTAGCTTTTTAAAGAGACTATTAGCTTAAGTTAATAAAAGTTTAAGGCAATAATAGGTTAATATTATAAGCCTGTAATAATAAGCTTTTTTAAAGAAAAGATAACTACTAGTCTAGTGACTTTACCTTTATAAAGGAAGCCCCTATCTATTAAGCAGAGGAGGCCCTCTAGGGCCTGGTTATAGGCGATACTACCTAGAACAGGGAATGCCTTTATAGCTAATCCTATAGCAAGCCTGGGCAGCGCCAGGCTATTATAATGCACGCAAAGGGGTAGGCTGGCTTTTATCTAAGGGCCTGGCTTAAGGTATATACTAATCCTATAGGAAACCATGCCCCTTTATAAAGGCTTAATAAGCTAAAGTGTTAAGGGGCGCCTAAGGCAGAAACACCTTGCACGCCAGGCCCTGCCACTGCTACAGCAAGGCGCCAAATGCTATAATGCCCTTAGATATTCTAGGCCACATATACACTATATTAATAAAGCTAGCGAGTTCTCCTTTAGCTAAAAGGCTTAAGTAATCTTATTAAACTCTATTATACTAAGGATAAAGTATTATAATTATTACTCTTTAATAAGGAATCCTTAATAAGCACAAGTTATTAACTTGCATTAATTACATCCCTGCCCTTTATATACACTACCTATTATTACTATTAATTAAATAACTTAGTAAGGCATTTAGACTAGCTTAAAGAGGTAGGCAACTACCACTTAAGGCTAGAAAGCTCTTTAAACTTGGTTATTTAAAGGAAGTAAAAGTTATAATAAGGTCTTTATTAATAAACCAGCAAAGGGATTATTATTAAGTTTACAACTCTTAAACCTAATATAAATACTACTAAACCATTGCCTTAGCAGGGATTTCTGCCTTAAGCATATTGCAGCCCTAGACTAAAGCGCCTGCTAAAGGACTAAAACTATAAACTCTTTTCTAACATCCCTCTATAAATTCTCCCTATATCTTTAAGCTCTTTAAGCGCCCTTTAGCAAGCATTTTAAAAATAAATTAAAACTTTTAATAATAAATCTCTTAGTTCTAATATTAATAAAAAATACAGTAAAATGCAATAAGTAATATAAATTATAGAATTTAATAAACTATTAAATCTTTAAATATATATTACACTTGCTAGCACTTTAGTAAGCATGCTTATTTAAGTATTATTTTAACCTTTAAACCCCCTTAGGGGTCTAGTATTAAGGATTAGCACTTTATACTACTAGCCCTAAAATATAATAATAGTCTTACTACAGCCTCCTTTATATAGTAGTTTGTATACTTATACTAAAAGTACAGCATGCCTATAGCTATAAAACACCCTAAATATCTAAAAGGTTAACCTTAGATTAGGTAGGAATACCTACTAAACTTAAGTATATTAATAAATAAAAGAAAAGAAACCAATAAGGATTGCCTTAATAATAGTAAGTAAAGTAATAACAGCTTAAATTTAAAATCTAGCCCTCTTTAAGGTTTAAGTTATAATTTATAGAGGATGCTTTTAACAAGGCGCTGCCTGAGTTCCCTAGAACAGGACACTATAGAGGGTAAGAGCCCTGTCTAGCTAGCCATTAAGCCTCTATAAAGCTCCTTTAATAAGTTAAGTAGTTTAAGAATGCTGCTTAAAATAAAAGGTATATATCTTTTAAAGCTAAATACTAGCTAGAGATTAATAATATATAAATAAAGTGATTAAAAGATAAAAAGCACTTTAAAAAAAGGGTTAAATAGTATGTAAAATTATTAAAAAGGAAGTGCCTATAACTAGACTTAAGTATAGCAGATTATCTAGGGTTCTCCTTAATACACTTTACTATACCCAGGCTAGTATTAATTTACTATAGGGGATAAAGGCTTTAAGAATATAGCTCCCTTAAGAGTATTATAGCCTATTGTACAATACCCTACAGTAGATTAAGGACTATGCATCTATAAGAATGCTAGTGTAATAATTACTAGCAACCTGTTTTAAAATATAGATTAAAGAGTTATCTTTATATACAAGTATTTAAGTATTAAACCCCTATATATAATAAAAGTAAATATAGGTAAGAGCTTTAGTGCATTATTAATTAATCTTAATATTCTTAAATAGATTTAAGTAAGAGTATACAAGGCTAGACTTAAAAGAAGGTAAACTATACCTATATAAGGTCAAGCTAAAGGAAACTCTAGTAAAGGCTTGTAGCAGTTTTAATATATAAATTAATTATTAAATATAGGTATAAAGGTGAAAGACTAATTAAACCTTTTAATAGCTAGTTTTTACTAAAGTTTCCTTTAAGATAGTAGTATTAAGCTTAGTTTTATAAAGTAAAGTAAATAATTAAGGACCTAGGGGCGCTATATTGCCTTTATCTATTCTTAAACTTTAAATATATAAGAAGCCCTTATTGCTTAATTAAATATAAGTATTTAAATATATTAATACTAATAGGCTATTTTTAGTAAGTAGAATTAGTAATGCAGGATAAATTAAATATAAGGTTAAGGTACTAGAGTAAATACTTATTAAATATTATAAAAGGCATTAATATATCTTAACAGCAAGATAGTAGTTATAAAAGTTAAAATCTACTAAAGACTATATAATAACTTACCTACTAAATATATTAACCTTAAAAATAGATAGTGCTTAAGTATCTTACCTATACCTTGCCCTTAAGGTAGAAATAATGCCTTAAGGAGTAGGTAAATATAGGGGTTAGTAATAAAGCCTAAGGCGCAAGCCTAGGTTAAATAGCCTTTAATATAGATCTTAATAATAATAGTAAATACTTTAATAAGAACTTAAAAGACTAAAGTAAAGAAAGGTTTTATATAAACAGTAGTTAAATATAAGTTAGTTAATCTTAAGCTATAAAGAAGCTTTATTTTAAAGGCGCACTTTATACTACTTAGTAAAAGGGGAGCTGGTTAATATTCTAGCACCTGGATATAGGTTTTGCGCAGTAATATAACTAAATGCAAAGATAATAGCAGGGGCCCTAGGTAGAGTTCTCTTTTCTTCTTAATAATCTCTTACCTTAAAATCAGTTTGTCTAGAGCTAGGGTTTAATAACTAGAAGAGCCTAGTACCTTTACTAGGTCTAGTGCGCTCTTAATATCCCTTAAAAATCTACAGGAGGGAATAATTCTTATGCTAGGTTATACTTATAACTGCAGTAAGTCTTTAAGGTAAACAGTCTTTAGTTAATAAAATAATATAGATAAGGGAAGTTAGTAAAATAAATCTATAACTTTAAGATAAGGATTGGCTTTAAGGGTTAGGTATATTAGGCTTTAGATAGATGCCTTAAGAGCAGGCGGCTATTAGCTAGGCAACTAGCTAGCAGCTACTAGCATCTAGGTGCTAATGTCCCTTGCAGGCTTTAGCTATCTAGTATATAGTTAATAACTAACTTAAAACTAGTATAAACAGAGAGAATCTAACTATTTAATTAAAATATAGCATTATAATGGCTAGAAAGTGGTGTTAATGCAATATAATTTCTGCCTAGTGCTCTAAATATTAAAGTAAAGTAATTTAACTAAGTGTAGGTAAATGGCAGGAGTAACTATAACTTAAGGAAAGGAAGCTAGGGGCGCGTGCGCGCATGCAGCCCTAGTATTAAGTAACTTTAAAAAGGTTATAAGAGTGGTGTAAAAGGTAACTACTAATAAAGTAACTTGCTTTACAATATTATTAAATTGCAAGAAGTCCTTAAAGTTAAGCACTACTAAGCAAGTATTAAAAGACAAGTATAGCTAAGGTAATAACCTAAGGTATAGTAATAATGCACTAGATAATATAATAAGTGATCTATAGCTAAGTCTTAAGTCTTTTAGCCCTTTTTAGCTAAGGCAATATAAATGTAGTTTAATAATTAAATAATAATAGGTTCTATATAAAATGCATTCTATATACTTACTGCAGGGCTTAAGATATAATCTAGCCCTTTGCAAAAGCAGACCAGGGATCTATAGCTCTTAAGGTAGCTAAATGCCTTATTATTTAATTAGTAATATATATAAATAGATTAATAAGATTCCCACTATCCTTATCTACTATCTAGTAAAACTATAGCTAAGAGAACAGGCTTAGCAGAATTAATAAAGAAAGAAGACCTTATTAAGCTTAACTTTAGTTTAATATTATAAAAAGATATAAAAGGTGTAGAATAGGTAGGAGCTTTAGCGCTAGTAAAATACCACTACTCTTATTGTTTTTTTACTTATTTAATAAAACAGGGCTGGATTTATATTTAACTTCTAGTATTAAGGTCCTTTACAGGCTAACCTAGGTTAAAGATATTATTAAGTAAGGAGTTTAGCTAGGGCAGTATATTTATTAAACTATAATACAGGTATCTTAAGGGGGGTTTATAAAGAATAGAAATCTTTAGTAAAATAAAAAGGTAAAAGTCTCTTTAATTTTAATTTTTAGTATAAATACAAACTATAAAAGTATAGCCTATTAATTCTTTAATCCCTTAATATTTAAGGCTAGAGGTATTAAAAAAGTTACTACAGGGATAGCCTTTAGGCCTACTTAATGCAATATTATAGGCTGCATTTATATCTATCCCAGGCCTGCGCTTTTATTAACTATAGCCTAGTCCTTTAGTTATTGCATAGCACTAATAGCTAGTAGGCAATATGCCTGGATGTAAGGAACTCTTATCAGGCCTATAGTACTAAACACTTAACAGCAACACCCTAGCGTTTTAATAATAAGGGTATAATAATAATCTATAGAATAAAGACAATCTACAGCTAAGTCAGCTGCCCCCTTAATAAGCCTCTGCGCCCTAAGGGGGATGCTAGCTGGTTTAATACTTGCTAAGGTATAGGTTGTAATGTATGCTTATGTAATTATAGCTTAAGGTATAGGCTATGCCTACCTAAGAGGGTAGCACTACTTACTAAGAGTATAACTAAAAAGTAGTATAAGTAGCAGTGCGCAAGACATACATAGCTGCAGGGTATTATAGAACTAGCTTGTAGTAGCCAAGTGTTTATAGCAATATTGCTTTTTAATCCTTTAATATCAGCTCTTCTTATTATACTAAAGTAGAATTTAATAAGCATTAGATTATTTACTTACTAAAAGATTTACTTATTAATAAAGATAGTTAGGTCTTAAGGGCAGGGCTCTTAAGGCTATACTAACTAGTTAATATAGTATATAATTACTATAGGTAGCTATACAGCAATACAACCTGGTTTAAAGGAGGCTAAGGGCTTTTATTATACTTATGCTAATCTTAAGAAGAGCTGCATAAAAGCAATCTTGCAGTAGCCCTTGTAGAGTGTAGAAAGGTGTAGGTAGTCTTGCCTGCTGCAGCAAGACTGCTTAAAGGATATACCAGCCCTGCAAGAAACTGCACCTGTCTAAGAAGGACCTGCAGTCTAGACCTTACAGAGGGTGTTTAAGCCTTAAGAGGAAATACTCAATAACAAGCCTAGTATCTTCTAACTGTTTATATAGGTGGCCTTTAAGGGGCCTATACATATAGCTATAGTAAATAAAGAATATAAGCTAGGTTTAGACTATTATAAGATAGGTTAGTTTTACTTTATTAATAACCTTACTATAATAATAATTAAGCTTAATATAAGAGGAACTGCTTATTTAAATAATTAGTTTTTACAGCTATTTAACTAGGCAGTACTGCAAAGCTACTATCTACTAGATAATGGCTAAATACCTTTAAGTTAGAATTTATACTAGAATGCAGTGATAGTACCTGTATATATAGATAGATAAGAATAGGCTTTAGCTTAGTGTCTTAGCAGGCAATTCCTCTACAGCCCTTAAAGCAGGCTGCAGTATTTTATATATTGTAATTTTAATATAAATAGGGTTAAATCCTTTATAAATAATTTAACTATATGAAATAGTCTTATAAGCAGTAGAGTAGCCTTGTTGTTATAATTTACTAAGGGTAAGCTATCCTTTGCCTTAATTTCCTTAATGTTTTTAAGTCTCTCTAAGAGCTTTTTAAAGGGCTGTATAAGGGGGAGAAAATTACTGCTCTTGTCTTGCCAGGAGGGCGCTCTAGGGTAGGCTGGGACAAGCTCTAGGGTAGGTCTGGACAAGCTTAGGTAGGCCGCAGGCTCTAGGGTAGGTCTAGATGAGCTCTAGGGTAGGCCAGGACAGGCTGTTTTTATAAGTCGATTTAGCCGATTTTTTATATAAATTAATTTTGTAGAAAATTAAAATGCAGCTGCAAGCCTAATTCTAGCGGCCCAGGGCGCCTAGATGGCTGGTAGATACCTAAGGGGCCTGGCCAGGGTCTAGGCTGTGGTGCAGGGTAGCCAGGGGGCGGGGGGGGAGAGGGCCTTTAGGGCTATAGGGCCGCGGGGGGCGGGGGGGGGCGGGGTGCCTGTCTGGCCAAGGCTAGGAGGGGGCGGCTACCCTAGAGCTACCCTAGTAAAGATTATTTAATAATAAAAATAAGGCTTAATTACTTAAGCTTATATAAATATTATATAAATAAAAAGATTTATATTATATAAGCAATAGGTATAATTATTATATTTATATAAAAACTTATATTTAATATAATTATTTTATTTTTTTATTTAAGATATTACTTTTTTATATAGTTTTTTATACTTTAATTATATAAGCTAATATTATATAATAAAAGTAT
Organism: Trichoderma cornu-damae; assembly: GCA_020631695.1. Classification (NCBI taxonomy): domain Eukaryota; kingdom Fungi; phylum Ascomycota; class Sordariomycetes; order Hypocreales; family Hypocreaceae; genus Trichoderma; species Trichoderma cornu-damae. Next base: position 1,875,526 of record CM036093.1, read on the forward strand.
AAAATCTTTTTAATAAATTAAACTATAATTATTATTAATAACCTTATTATATTTTTAGCTTTATTAATTACTTTTTTTATTATTTTTATTATTAATATAATTATTAATAACTATTTAATTTATAGCTTTATCTTTTTAATTCTTTACCTTTAATAAATAAACTATTTTTTTAATTATATTATTATAATTTAAGATAAGTAAATCTATACCTATAGGTAATTATTATTATTAAAGTTTAGCATAATATAGTCTATATAAGATAATAAAAAAAGCTTGGATTTATCTCTATAGTCTATAATAAGGCTAGCTATCTATATTATATACTAACTAATGCCTAGGTAAGGCTTTACTATAATAATTACCCCTTTTAAAAAAGTCACTATCCTTAATAATAAGGGCTATAATTAATGAAAAAATAAGTATTAAGCAATATAATAAGTAAGTTAACTATCTATAAGATTATAGATCTTATCTTAAGCATTATTTTATATTAATATTAATAATATTAATTAATTATTAATATTTTAAATAAATAATAATACTTTATAATAATTCTCTTTAATTAACTTTTTAGTTTTATAAGCCTTAGCAGCAATAATTACCTATAGGCAGGCATTTATTTATTTAAGGTTATAGCGCTATAGCTAAAAAAAATAATCTATCTATTAAAGGCAAAAAGCTAAAGGGTATAAAGCTAGAGATAAAGCTATAAGCTAAAGAGTAATTAATAATTATATTAATAATAAAAATAATAAATAAAGTAGTTAATAATATTAAAAATATAATAAAGTTATTAAAAATAATTATAATTAATATTAATATAGGTTATTAAGTAAGTATCTTAAGCTAGGCTTATATTAATTAATAATAATAATAATTAATAATAAGGTAGTATTATTAATATATAGCTTTTATATTTCTTAAATAAAAAGATAAGTAAAAAAAGCAAGAGGAATAATATTAAAGATAAGGAAATATTATAAAAAAAAAGGTAAAAGGAAATAGAATAAATAATATATAAAAAATATATAAATGCATTATATAACTAGCAAGTAACTAGCCTTACTAGCTAGTAATTACCTTGCCTAGATAAATAGTTATTATTATCTAGCTGCTTAAGGCTATTAAATACTATAATAATATACTAGCCTTTAGTTATTAAAATTATAAATTAAGTTAATAATATTTAATATTAATAAATCTTTATTATACTACTTATTATATTATATATCTTATTTTAATTAATAAACTAGGTATTATAAATAGTTATTAATAATTTATTTAATAAAGAGTTACTTAATTTTAAAGAATTATTACTTATTATTATTACTTTTTATTATTAAGGCTTAAATTATATTATAAAAGGGTTTTTTAAATAAGTTATTATTATTAAGGGCTAGTTCTAGTTAAGTAATTAAAATAATAAGGTAAATATATTAATATAAAGAAAGGTTAATTTTAAATATATAAATATTAACTTTTTTATAAATAATAAAAAGGTTAATTTTTTATTAATTAAACTTAATTAATTATTTAAAATATTTATAGCTATAATAAAGTTATAAATAAATATAATAGCTTTTTTAAAAATTAATATAATAATAATATTAATTAAATTATTATTTATAGTAAGTATTAATAAAGTTAATAATAAGTTAAGCCTTATATTATTAAAAAAAGTAAAGAAAATCTATAGTAAGTTAATTAAATTTAATAAATAAGATAAGTAAATCTTTTAAAATAATTAAGGGTATTTAAAGCTTAAAGCCTATTATTAATTTATTAAAAAAGTAATTAATAAAGTTAATAAATATATTATTTAATAATAATTAAATAATAAGTAAAGTAAAGGGCTAGTGCTTATTAAGGTTAATAAAAAAATAGTAATAAATAATAGCTTTAATAATAATATTAATAAATTTAAATTATTTATTACTTATTAAATATTAAGTAGTTATTATTATAGGCTTAGGCTTTGCCCAAGCCTTATATAATTATTTATAATTAGTATAAACTTTATTAAATTATACTTTATACTTAAAAAATACTTAAAATAAAAACTATAAAGCTATAAAAAGTAATAGTTTAACCTTTTAAATAATTACCTATAAGCTTAATAAATATTACTTAATATCTTTATTAAATATTATTAAAAAGGTAAATATATTTACTATAAGGCTAAGATATATTTTATTATAGCCTGCCTTATATAGCTAGTAACTAGGCTAATAGTTATTTATACTTTAAGCAGTAGTAAATAAAAAGAATAAAAAAAGAAAAAAAGTAAAAAAGGAAATGCCCTGCCTTTAAGTTAAGTCTTCCTTAAGAGCTTATTAACCTTATTATAATTATAATATAAACTACCTCTTTAATTATAATAAAAAAGATATAAAAAATATTATAATATATAAATAAGCCTTTTTTCTTTATATTAATACTCTTTAATAATTAAAAATTCTTAAATATATAAATTAATAATAAGTATAATTATTATAAAGCTATTAATAAAAAGGCTATTTAAAAACTAGGTATAAAAGTAATATAAATACTTACTATATAGACCTTAATTATTATTATTAATAAATATATAGGTTTTAAGATTTTATAAATTACTAAAGGTATAATAAATATAAATAAGTAGTAATACTTAATATTACTTTATATTATCTTAAGCCTTTTTAAAAATATTATCTTAAGCTTATTATAAATAAAATATTATAGTATTTAAATAAACCTTAATTAATATATAATTATTATTAAATTAATAACTAGCTTTATAATATTAAAAACTACTTAATAATAAAATAATCTTTTAGTTATATATATCTTAAGATTTATATATATAGCATTAGTTTATTATAAAATATATTATTATAATATAAAGGTTACTTTATTAATTATTAATTTATAAAAAATTATATAACTTTTTAATATTATTTTTAAGTCTTCTTTACTATAAGTCTTAATTAACCTTTAATAAAAGCTTTATTAATATTTCTTAATTAAGCTATATAAATTTATTAACCTTTTTAATAAAGAAAAGGCCTTTAAGCTATCTTTTTATTAAAGCTAGCTTAATTATTATATCTAGCTAGTTAAGGATATAAATAAATATAACCTAAACCTTCTTTAAGGCTTACTATATAATATACTATAAGACTATCTTTTTAAAATTTAATACTAAATTATTAAGTTAATAAATAAAGGTTAAATCTATACTAGCTTTTCTTTAATAAATGCTTTTATTTTATTTATTAAAAAGGCTAAAGGTAGTTAAAGATTTTATATTAATTACTATACCTTAAATAAAGTTATAATATAAGATTACTATCCCTTACCTTTAATAAAACCTTTTATTCTTTTTTAAAGGGTTATTAGTTTATAAACTTAAATATTAAGTTAGCCTTTTACTAGCTATAAATTATAAAAAAAAAAAATACCTTATTATATTCTAGACTTAATTTAAATTATTTAAATAGCTAGTTATCCTTTTTAATTTAACTAGTATACTTACTACTTTTTAATAATATATTAATAAAATATTAAAGAATACCTTTAATAACTTTACTATAGCTTACCTTAATAATATCTTAATATATTTTAATAAAAGCTATAAAAACTATATATATAAAGTTAAGGCTACTTTATATAAGCTTATAAAAGCTAGCTTAAATATTAATATTAATAAATATACCTTTATAATAAAAAAAGTTAAGTACTTAAGTTATATTATTTAAATAAGTAAGTCTATTTACCTTAATGTTAAAAAGATTACTATAATTAAAGACTAAGAACCCTTTATATAGGTTAAAGGTATTTAAAGCTTTTTAAGCTTTATTAACTTTTACTATAAATTTATCTTTAACTTTATATAAATTATTAAGCCTTTTATATAGCTTACTTAAAAAAATATTTTATTTACTTAAGATAATAAAGTTAATATAGCCTTTAATATACTTAAAACTGCCTTTATTTTATACTTAATCTTAACTTAATAAAACCTTAAAAAGGATATAGTTTTTAAAGTAGATTTATTTAAATAAGCCTTAAAGAGGTGCTTTTTTTTAATTTAATAAAAATAATATTTTATACTTAATTATATATTATTCTACCCCTCTCTTTTTAATAAAATAAAATTATATTATTTATAATAAAAAGCTCTTTATTATTATCTTTTATTTAAATATTTAAAAAGCTAAATTATAAAATATAGCTTGCCTTTTTTATATATATATTAACTATAAAAACCTAATGTACTTCCTCTGCCTTTAGTTAATCTTTAAGCAATAAGCTTGCTAGGCTAAACTCTTTTTTTAATTTAATTACTATCTTTAATTTTATTTTAAATTATAAATAAAGCAGCTTAATACTTTTTTATATTAATAACTAGATAAAGCTAAAGAGCCTTAAATAAGCTAGGTCTTTTTTTTTAAGTATTTTTATTATTATAATATAAAACTTAATTAAGGATAAGCTAACCTTATCTTTATTTATTTTTATTAAAGATAATACCCTTTCTTTAATTAATATTACCTTATTTTAAAATACTTATCTTTAAGAGCTTTAAGATTAAGATATAGTTAAAGATATATTCTATAGTTAATAATTAATAATTATATATAGTAATTTATAAAAGTTCTTTAAGGAAGTAATAATTAAAAAGTAAATAAAAGATTATAGTATTAATGCTTAAGGTATATTTATATATTAAGGCTGCCTTTAGCTTTTAAATTAAAAACCTTTTATTATTATTATTATTTAATATATATATAACTTTTTTATAGTAAAATATTTAAAAAAAATATTACTTTTTACTTACTTTAATATTTTTATTATTAAGATAGTATATTATAGTCTATAGTATAGTTTATTTATAATTATTATTACTATAGTAATTATATATTATATAAATAGTGTTAAAGCCTTTTATAGCTACTTTTTATTATAAATAGATTTTAAAAGTAGATCTTTATAAACTTTATAGTAAATCTTTTAGTATAGATTAATAATAACTTAAAATTTTTTATAGTTATTATAAATAAGCTATTAAAATATATTTAGTTAAAAATAATATACTTTATATTAATAAAGGCTTATATATAGTGCTTTAAGGACTGCTAGTAGTATTTTTATAGGTTTCTTTTTTAGATTATTAATAATAAAGGATTAAATTAAGTAAGATATTTTTAAATAATACTTTATAAACTAGTTAAAGTTAAGTAACTCTTCTTTATAGCTTATTATCTTTAAATTAATAATAATATAAAGTAGGTTAATTAAGAGGTTTAAGCTATTTTATATACTATAATCTCTTTTATATAATATAACTAGCTTAAGCACTTACTAGTTTATTAACTTGCCTTTAATAAATAAAACTTATTAATATTAAGTATAAGTTTAAATAACCTTTTTAATAAGTTTAATATTAACCTTATTTAATAAATAAATATACTTATAGTAAGTATTACCTTTTTAAAAGGCAGGGTAATAGTATTTTTTTATTACTTTAAAAAAGGTATAAAGCTTGCTTAAGCTATAATAGCCTTTACTTAATAATATTAATAAAAAGATATTAATTATAGTTAATATTTAGTAAAGTATTATTAAATTAATAATAAGTTATAGTTAGTATTATAATATATAAAAATAAACTACTTTAATAAAAAACTTAATTAATTATATATAAAATATATTATTATAATAATCCTTTCTTTTTTTATTATAAAGCTAAATATCTTTAATAATATTTACCTTACCTTTTATATAAGCTTTATAAAAAGAGCTGTTTATAACTTATTACTATTTTAAATTTTATTAAACTTTAAGCTAGGCTTAGTTTAAGTATACTTAAAAGGTTAAGTAAAGTTAATAAAGGAGTATATAGTAAAATATATATTAATTATTAAAAACTACTATAGCTATAGTTAAAAGTACTAGATATTAATTAAATAAGCAGGCTATAATATACTTATATAAAAGCTATTAAAATAATTTTAAAATACTATAGTATTAAATTAATTTAAAATAGCTTAAAGTAATATAATATAAATTAATAAACTTATTTTCTTTAAGTATTATATTTTAAACTTAAATTAATAATAATAAAATAATATTATAAATAATATTAAGTATAATAATACTACTTTTTTAATAATATATTAAAAGGTATAATAAAGGCTAAAGGGCACTATATATACTTTTACTATTATATAAAAAGTAAATTAAAAGTAGGTTTATTATTATTATTATCCTTAATAAATAAAGGTAGTGCTAGTATAGCAAGCACTAGCGCCTACTTAACTATATAAAGAAATATTTATATTATATTAAGCATTAATATAACCTTATATTATTTTAATATAAGTATAATTAATAATATTAATGCTAGTAGGTATTAATTATTATAAAGCTATATTACTTTAGCTTATTAATATTAAGCCTTTTCTTTTAATATATAAAACTTATTCTTTTTTTTATCTTTATTATTTAATAATAATAAAGAGGGAAGTTATTATTAAGGAGGGGCTAGGGTAAGTTTATTATACTCTTACCTTAATTATTATTTATAATTATTATAATACTTACTTAAGCTTAATAAAGTATAAAATATCTTTTAATTATTAATATAAAACTTTATAGTATTTTTTTAAAGGGTTTTATTAAGCTTTTTAAAATAATATTATAAAAAGTTAATAATACTTATTATAAAGTGAATAAATTATAAATATATATTAAGTATAGTATTAAAGATATTAATAATTTATATTACTTACTATCTTTATTTAAGTATCTTAATATTACCTTTAGCTAAGACTACTATATTACTATTTTTAATTATAAATAAAGTATTATTTATTAAAATAATAAAAGTATTAAAGGAATAAGTAAATTAAGGCTAGATAAAGCTTAATTTAATAATAATAAGTATTTTTATTTATATTTAACTAAGTATTATAAACTTAATAAATAGTTTTACCTTAATACCTTTTATATCTTTAACCTTTATTATAATAAGCGCTAGAATATACCTGCCTTAATTAATAATATACTATAGGTTATATAGCACTTATTATAATATTAAATTTATTATTAATTAACTCTTAACTTAAGAATAAGATTAATACTTATTAAGATATATTTTATAGCTATAGCTATAGCTAAAGATATATTTATTTATTTTATTATTAATTATTAATTATTTAATATATAAATAGTAAGGATAGTTAGTTTATATTAAGGGCTATATATCTTTATTATTAAAATTCCCTTTTATTAAATAAAGGCTAATAGCTCTTTAATATCTTTATTATATATTAATATTAAATTAATACTTAAGGATATTATATTTATAATAACTTTATTATTAATTATTATATTAATTAATATTAATTATTATATAAAAAATAAAGAATATATTATTATATTAAAAATAAGGGTTATAATTATTAATTAATTATCTTTATAAAGGTAAAAAGGTAAAATAATAAGCTTTTTTAAAGAATTTAAACTTTAAAATAATAAAATTATAAAAAAGTAAATAAAGCTACTTTATATAGTAAGAAGGCAGGGTAGCTTTTACTTAAATTAATTAAAGTATATACTTATGCCTTTATATATATTATAATATTATAAAGAATATAAATTATAAGGCCTGCTTAACCTTAAGAACCTTTTTATTAATAAAGATATTATTTACTAGCTATATAATCTTTTTTTATATTATATATAAATAATAGATTTATTTAAAGGCTTTTTAAAAATAATATAAAGAGAAAGAAAGGTATATTATAAGCTTAAGCTTTACTTAAGCCTTATATAACCTAAGCTTTATAAAAGCCTAGCCCTTACTTAAGGTATTACTAGCCTAAGCTTTATAAAGGCCTAGCCCTTACTTAAAGTATTACTAACCTAGGCTTTATAAAGGCCTAGCCCTTTTTTAAAGTATACTTATTCTATAGGTATATAACTAGCTATAAAAGAATATAAAGATATATAGACTCTTTTTTTCCTTAAGTATATAAATTTATATAAAAATGCTTATTTATAATTACTATAAGGCCAGTTCTTTATAATTATTATAATAAAATAAGTTTTTAATAAATAGAATACCTTTATTTAAAAGTTATTTATTTATTAATAATTATAGTTAAAGATAATAACTAAAGGTATTCCTTAATTAATAATAAGCTAAAAAGATATTACTACTTTAGCTTATATAAGCATAAGGTATATTAAGTAATTAAGTAAAATTTTATATTTTTTAAATAATTTATAGGTAATATTAAGGATAATATTAAATTTATTAAAGCCTAGTTGCTTAAATATAAAGTTAATAGTTAAAGTAATTAAAAATAATAAAATAAAATTAAGATATTAAGTTTTATAAAGAATAATAAAAAGAATAATAAAGTATAAGTTATTTAATTTTAATTATTAAGATTATTAAAAAGTAATATAGGCATAATATTAAATATAAGCCTGGATTTATTACTATATATTAAAAAAGGTAAATATATTAAGTTTATAATAAGTTTAAGCTTTTTTAAAGTATTAAAGGTTATATATTATTTTAATAATTAAGTAAACTAAAGAGTAATATATATATAGTTAATAAGCATTATTATAAATAATATATAGCAATATATTATTAAGCTAAAGCTTAAATATTAATCTTTAGTAAGAGTAAATATTAATATTATTAATAATAAAATTCAAGTTAAGCTACTATTTTAATAATAAAGAAAATAATATTAAAAGGTATAAACATATAGTATAAAGAGTTATCTTATTTTATATAAGCTTATTACTACTTATTATTAATATATAGTAATTATAATAAAGTATTTAATAACATATTTAGTTTATTAAAGATATATAATATTAATAAGTAATATTATAAAAAAAAATATTAATATTAATAATATAAAGATTTATTTTAATAATATTTAAAGTAAATAAGGATTTTTACTATATAATAAGTTTAAGTATAATATAGTTAATAAGTACTATAGCTAGATATACTATATTATAGAATAATAACTTATTTTTAATAATAGTCTATATAAAGCAGGCTAGCTTAAGTTTTATTAATTAATAATTATATTTAGCTAAGCTAAGTAGCTTGCTTTAAAAACTAATATAATTAATAAGTAATTTATTTAAGCTATTTATTAATTTAAAGTAATTAAAAGCTTTTTAATAATAAAATAAAGCAATATTAAAACTATATTCTTTAAAGATATTAATTTTAATAAAAAGCTGTTAATAATAATTATAATAAATAAGCTTTAGCAAGAGGTAATAAAGCAGGTTATTCTATAATAACTAAAATACTTCTTTAATAATATAGTTATTAAAAACTAAAGTATTAATAATATAGTAATAATGCTTAGCTTTAATAAAGGGCTAGTGGCTTTTTTAAGTATTTATTAATAAAAGTATTTTATATTTAAGTAGTAAGGCTATTTTATATATATATATAAGTATATAATTATAAATTTAATTAATTATAATATAGTATTTTTTAAATTACTAAAGGTTAATAAAAAAAGACTATTTTTAAAGAGTATTAATATAATTATTAATTAATAAAGACCCTATACTATTTACCTTATAGCTTAATAAGATAATAGATTAATAATTAATAAATAACTTTTATAAAGATAAATATAACCCTTTAGTATTAAATAAAGAGAAGAGCTAGTATAAGTAAGAAATATATTTAGGAATAATTTAAGAGAAAATAATAATATTATTAATATAAGCTTTAATAAAGTAATAAAAAGGATAAAGCTTATTATTAATCTATTGCTAGATATATAGTAATAAATTATAAAAACCTATAAATACTATATTAAGTTATTTTAGTTTATAACCCTTAACCCTTAATTAATAAAAAAACCAGTCTTTTTATAAATTTTATATTTATCTAGACTTATTAAAAAAATAATTTCCTCCTCTTAATAAAAAGAACTATACCTTAACTTACTATAACTAACTCCTCCTCTCTTTTTAAAACTATATTAAAAAGTAAAGTAATTACTTTTTAAAAACTTATAAAAAAATTATTTCTTTAATAATAAGGTATTAAGATAATCTTTATTATATAGCTTTAAAGTAAAAGGTTAAAGACTCTCTTTATATATAAAGAAAAAAGCTTTATTAATAATACTTTAATAATTAATTATTAAACTTTAACTATATCTTAATTAAAGCTAAGCTTTATAATAAAAATATAAATAAAAATCTAAAGGGTATTTATTTTATTTATAAAGCCTTAAGCTATTATATAAATTATTATCTTCATTAAGTTAATAAGTAAGATTAAAAAAATAAAAATAAACTAAAGTAGCTACCTTTATTATAATTAATAATAAAAATACTAAAGTAAAAAAATACTTTAATACTTTAGCTATAATAAAAGACTTAAATTTAATTAAGTTTTATATAAACTTAAATAATAATAATAAAGTTAACTTTATTAATATATAATTTATAAAGAAGTAAAGTTATTAATAAGTCTTAATTAAAGATATAAAACTTAAAGTCTTTAATAACTTAACTATTTTATATTATAATACTTAAGCTATTTTTATTAACTTTATAAACTTAAAAAAGATTATTTAATATTTTACTTATTATTACTTTAATATTAACTATAACCTATACTTTTATAAAGCCTTAATACTTTTAAAAATACTAACCTTAATTAATAAAAAAATTTACTTTATACCTTAAGACTAAAGATAGTAGTTTAAGTTAAATTAAGAATAAATTAAAGTTATATAACTTTATAAGTTTTAAAAAGCTTATAAATAAATATCTTATATTTACTTAATTATAACTATACTTAACAGCCTTTTTTTACTTAATAAAGATAAAAAGATAAAGCCTTAAGACCTTAATAATATCTTTATTAAATTTTTTAACTTTATAAAAGTATTTAACTTTAAAAAATTAAGTATTTTACCTTTTTATTAATTAAGTAACTATATAATTAACCTATTTTTAAAGTATAAAACTACTTTATAAATTTATTTACTTTTTATTTTTTAAAAAATTAAAAAAACTTTAAAAATACTTTAAAAAAAACTTTTAAAAAAAAAGGATTTAATTATTATAAAGTTTTATTAATACTTTAATCTTTTTTATATTAAAGAAAGATAAGACTTTTTATTTTTATATTAATTATTAAAGCTTTAATAAAGTAATAAAAAAAACCACTACCTTTTTTTTTAATTTTAAAAATCTTAAACTACATCTTAAATATAAAATATTTTATAAAGATTAATATTATAAATACTTAGTATTATATTTATATTAAAAAAAAAATACATAAAAAATAGTATTTTAAATATAATATAAGTATTATAAATACTTTATAATGCTTTTTAAACTTATTAATACCCTTACTATATTTTAATACTATATTTATAAAGTACTATATAAACTACTAAATATTATTTATATAATATACTTAAATAATATTTTTATTTTTTAAAGATTTATAATAAATATATTAATTATATTAAGTAAGTCTTTAAATAATTATAAAAAGTAAAGCTATATATAAAGCCTTTAAAATATATATTTTATTAAGATTAAGTTAAGTTTTTTAAGTTTATTTTATTAAATAAAGGCATTTTAATAAACCTTTAATAAATAAAGATTATTATAACTTAAAAGCCTTTTTAAAGTTATAAAAAGATATAAATCTTTTTTAAGTTTTATAACTTTTATTAATACTTTATTAAGGGTTATTTAAAGATAATAGCTTTTTTTATAGCCTTGCTTAAAGGTAGTAAAAATAAGAAAAAGCTTAGGTTTTTTTTAACTAGATTTTATAGTAATAAAGGTATTTTATTAACTTAAGGATACTTTTTAAATAATACCTTTTTTATAATATTTTAACCTATAGTTATAGGTTTAAATAAAAATTAATGCTTTAAGTTTATAATAGCTAGTATACTTTTTTAATTTAATAAAAAAGAAAGGTATTACTTAATAGCTTTTTAATTAAGAAAGTTTAATAAAGTTAAACTTAATTATAAAATACTAAATTAAAAAATATTTATAATTATTAAGTTATTTAAATATTAATAATACTATATTAAAGAGGTAAGGAAGTTTATAAAGGTTTTATTAAATTATAAAAACTTATAAATATTTATATATTAATTAAAGTTATTAAAAAAGTAAATAAAATAATATATATACCTTACCTTTTTTAACTTTATTATTAAATATAAGCTAGGGAAGAGTAACCTTATTAATGCCTTATTAAAGAGACTAGACTATAAGACCTTAATACTAAGGAATAAAAAGCTATTACCTAACCTTAAAAAAAGGCTTGCTTTAATATAAAGTATTATTATAGTATTAATATATTATAAAGGGTATAATAAAAAATTAAAAGTAGTTAAAAAGGCTTATACTCTTAGCTAATTTAAGTATAATAAAATATCTTTATAAAGTAAAATACTTAAAGCTTATAATTAATATAATAAAATATCTTTAATAAGTAAAATGCCTTAAGTTAAAGGGTTAAAGGGTATAACCCCTTTAATTCTTAAATAGTGTTAAGGGATGATTAAGACTATAGCAAGATAGCAGCGCAAGCCCTATGCCTTAATAAAGAGAAACCCTAGCCTTAAGCCCTTAATCTTAAGCTAAAAGAGGAAATATATTTATAAAAGGCTAATTAATTAAATAAAAAGTTAAAAAAAGGTTAAAGATTAATATAGTTATTATATTACCTTTATATTTAGTAATAGCTTTATAGCTATTTTATAAAAGGTTAATAACTATATATTACTTATTATATTTTATACCTTTTTACTTTTTTTTATAACCTTTATCTTTAATAAGTTAATCTTTTTATCTTTATAAAGGCAAGGGGATTATTAAAGATAAAATAATAAAAAACTTAAGTATACTATTTATATAAATTATTAATAAAAAGTTAATAAATATATAGCTAGAACTTAAGAGTATTACTCTTTAAGATAAAGATATTATAATTAAAGAAACTTAATTTATAAAAATAAAAGAATATAATAATTTATTTTTTTTAAAGCTATAAGCCTTTACTTTAAAAATAATAAATTAATAAAAAAAGTATAAAATAATTAAATATTTTATTTTTAATTAAAGTAAAAAAGCTTTAAACTTTAAATTTATTTTTTTAATTTAAAAAAAAACTTAAAAAAAAGTAAATTTATAGCTTAATATAAACTAAGCTTTAACTATTTAACCTAAAGTTTAAAAAAAAGTTATAAATAAAACTCTAGATATATATTATAAACTTTAAAGAGTATTTCTAGCTTAATAAAGATAGGTTTAATATTATAATAAAGTAATAGTATGCATTAGTCAGCTAGTGATAAGATTAATTAGCTAGTAATATTAATTAATAAGGGATTCTCTCTTTAAAATAGCTAATCTAAGCCTTTTTATCTTTATTTTTATATTATATTATAATAATTAATAATAATTTTATTTAAGTTTTAATAACTATCTAGCCCTTTATTAAGTATTAATTATTATTAATAATAAACTATCTAGCAGCCTTTAAGCAATATTATATCTTAGTAATACTACCTAGTTTTTCCTTTTTATAGTTATATATACCTTAGTAATACCTTATGCCTTAATAATGCCTTTTCCTTTAATATTACATTTTAGTAATACTACTTAGTTTTTTTTTTAATAATTATATATATTTTAATAATGCTTTATACCTTAATAATGCCTTTTTTTTTAATATTATATCTTAATAATACCTTAATTAATTAATAAATACCTTACCCTTATTAAATCTCTTTTCTTTCTTAAATACTATAAGCCTTAATTACTTTATTTAAAAATAGCTTATATTACTAAAGCAGCATTACTTTTATAATTATTATTAATAATATATTAATATATTATCCCCCTCCTTTATCTTTATACTTAATTACTATACTTATTTTTATAGCTTTATTTATTAATACTATTTTACTAATTAAGCAATAAATACCTTTACTTTACTTTATTTAATTTAATATCTTTTTATTAATATCTTACTTACTATATTATTATTATTACTAATTAATAAGCTTTTAGTTAATAACTTTATTTTTTTAACTTATATTAATTACTTACTTTATATTAATTATATTAATCTTTCCTTTATTACTTAAGTTTACTTTCCTTTATTAAATAATAAGTTAACTACCTTTATAAATAATATTACCTTTTTTATTTCCTTTATAGTTATTACTTAATAATACCTTTTTTATCCTTTTTTAAGTAATTACTTAACTATAATAAGTAAGGCTACTATTTTTATTAATATATCTAGTATATATAGTCTATCTACCTTTTTTACTTCTTTTTCTACCTCTCTTTTACTTTTACCTCTTTTATTATTAATTATTTAGCCTTGCCTCTCTTTATTAACTATATTTAAACTATTATTAACTAACCCCCTCTTTATATTACTATCTACCTTTAATAACTTTATTTCTTTATATCTTAAAGACCTTATTATTATATTAACCTATAATAAACCTTAAAAATATTACTAACTACCTAGCTATCCCTCTTTAGCCCTTAATAATATCTTACTAATTATTAATAACTTATTAAATACTTTAAAACTTAATAATAACCTTATTTATTAATAATTACTATAATTTTTTAATATATATTATCTTACTTTATAAAACCTTAAGTAATTAATAACCTCTTTATTATTATTTATTAATAAAGATAAAGCACTAAAATAACCTTATAACTTATTTACCTTATTAATAAATATTACTACCTTACCTTCTTTAGCTATAGACTTATTATATAAGTTATACTATATTTATTAATCTTAATATACTTAATATTATCTTACTTTATTTAATAATAACTTATTATTTTTTTTTACTTTTACTTTCTTTACCTTTATTAATTCTTTAATATAAAGAAGATATTAATATTATTAATAATATTATTATTATTAAAAAAATATATATACTTATTATTAATTTTACTTATTATTTACTTTATTATCCTTTTTTAATAATAATACTAGCTAACTTACCCTTAAGGTTAATAAATTTAAGCTTAATAATATTAATTACTTTTAACTTAATATTAATAAATATAATAATATCTTTTATTAAAGCTATACTTATTATTATAAAGATATCTACCTTTTTATTAAAGTATTAAAGGACTATACTACTATAGGATTTTATTATAATATTTATAAAAATATAGTCTTTATACTTTATAGTAAGGCCTTAAAGTAATACTAATCCTAGCTATTATAAAATATTATTTAAAAATATAAATATAGTTTATTTTTATATTATTAAATTAAAGCCTTACTTTATTAATTTAAAATAAATATATTATATATATAGTATAAACTTAAGTTATTATATTTTAATTATACTGCCTGCTATAAAGGCAATAATATTTATACCTTTATTATAAAGATTATATAGCTAGCCTATAATTATAAATTTAAATTTAACCTAGCTATCCTTTTTTAAGTCTAAAACTATTTAAATATCTAGCTTTACCTTAAAGTCTTTAAACCTACTTTTAATATTTAATTATACTATTAGCTTAATAACCTTTATAATAAAGTATTTATCTAGTAAGAGTAGATTATTTATAATAAAATAGAAGAGTTAGGTAGGAGGCAGTAATAATAGGTTATATTACTAGACTAAAGCTTGGGGAGCTATCTTCTTCTTACACTCTTTAAAGGCTTTATAGCTAAAAAGGGGCTAAAGCTATAGAGAAAAGACTAAGCCTCACTACTAGTCAGGCTAACCAATCAGGCCTAGCTATAATAAAAAAGGCTGACTAGTAAAGACTGGTTAGTAAATTAAGGCTAAATATAGCTTAATAATCTATTAAGCTAAACTTCCTTTATAAAAAGGTAGTAAGCTACTATAGGCAGTAATATTATTATATTATTCCCCCTCTTTATAGTAATTATCTTAATTATTATATAAAAGGGATATAGCATTAATCTAGTTATAAAGGCCTTTTTAAAAGCCTTTTTTTTAAGTATTAATAATTTTTTTATTTATAATACTTTATTTATATAAATTATTATATTAATTAATATAAGCCTTATATAAAGTACCTTTATTTATTATATTTAGTTAACTAAGTCTTTATATTTATTTATTTTATAGTATTTTTAATAATATAAAAAGAAAAAGGCTTTTTTTATAATCTTTTAAGTTTTTTATCTTTTTTAATAATGCCTTAAGTATAAAAAAGTCTTATAACCTACTTAATACCTTAAATATATTAATAAATCTTAATAAGGCATTATAGCTATACTATAAATTATTTTATTTATTATTAATAATATACTTATTATCTTTATTATATAAATATTATTAATATAAATATATTAATATCTCCTTAAAGATTCTTTATAATTATTATATAAGTTTATTACCTTTAGTTTAATACTGCTTTTATATAGTATAAAGCTTATATTAAGTAAAATAATAATTATACCTTATTTATAATCCTTTTACTTTCTCTTTTTTAAAAAACCTTAGTTAATTATTAATTAATCTTTTTATATTATTATAGTAAGCTGCTTTTTAACTTAGGCAATAGCTTAACCTCTTTAATAACTAGTATAATAAGCTAGGCAATAGTTCTTAACCTTTTAAAGTAAAGGATACTATATATATAGCTTATTTTTATATAATATAATAAAGTTTTATAATAATAGTATATAATCTTTATACTACTTTTAATTACCTTAACTAAATATATTAGTTTAAGTATAGCCTTTTAAGTTTAAAAAAGAGTTTAATTAAAAGTTAAAGTACTTATCTTTATTTTATTTTATAGTAGTAAGCCTTTACCTTGCAGGAATACCTTTATTCTATATTATATATTCTTTTTTTTATATATAGGCTAAGCCTTAGGGTTTTACTTAATTAATATTATTATTATTAAGCTTTTATATTATTAAAGACTTAAGCAATAATTACTTTTAAGCAGGATCTTACTATATAAACTAAATTTTATTAACTTTATTACCTTTTTCTTAAGAACTTAAATTATATTCTTTAGTAGGTTGCTCTTTATAATGTATTTAAGGTAATTAAAGGTATCTTAATAATAAAGGTAGCAGACCCTATAGACTATACCTAGTTATTTAATTTACTACTAGACTTAAGGGTATTTATTTAATGCTTTAATTATTAAGTTAAGGTTATTATAGATTTATTTAAGCTTTTTAAGTATTTTCCTTTTTATAGCTAAAGCTTTATATATAGGCCTTTATTATTAATTACTTTATTATTATTAATATAGCTAGATCTTTTTAAGTATTATTAATATTATATTTCCTTTTTTATTTTTTTTTAACTTAGTTTATACAAAATCTTTTAGCTAAGGCAAGAGTATTTATATTATCTTTATAAACTTACTAATTATATTCTACAGGCTATCTAGCTTATTTAATAAAATAATAAACTTCTCTTTTTATCTTCTTACTATCCTTAACCTTTTTTACTTCCCACTATCCTTTAGGGTTATCTAGGTCAGGCATTATTAAGGGTTTAGCTAGGCTTCCTTTTTTAAGTCTTTATAGCTTAAAGAGGTTAATATAAAAGATATTATAAATACTTAAATATTTTTTAAGCAGTATAAATCTATAGACTTATTTATTAAATTAAGCAGTAATATAAAAAGGCTTTATATATTTAAGTATAATTTTTTTCTTTTTTTTTTTAACTTTAAGGTTCTTAATTAATAATATAATAAAGTCTTTTATATTTAGCTTAAGGGGTTTATACTTTTTATTATAATAAAATACCTACTTTTTAACTATAATTTATTATTAAATCTTTAATTACTTATATATTTTTTTTAACTTCTTAATATATTATCTTGTATTTAATACCTCCTCTTTATAAATAATATCCTTATTATTAAAGTCTTAAATATAAAAGTTAAGGTTTATGCCTATAAGGGCTATAAAGGGAGATATTTTAATAGTAGTATTTTATATTATATTTAAGTAGTATTAAGCTAATGCTAGTAAGTAGGGCTATACTACTTATTCTTTATTAATAAAGTAGTGAAGGTAGTGCTTAATAATTTAGTTTATTTATTCTATTTGCCTGTTAGTTTAAGGGTAAAATGCTATAAATAGCCTTTATATTATTTTTAATATATAGTAAAGCTTTAATTAAAATTTACTTATAAATACTAAGCCTTAATTATTTATAATTCTTTATACAAGGCTAAAGACTATTTTTATTTAGCTATAAAATAATATTATAAAGTTTACTATAGTAATAGTGCTATTAATAAAAAAGTATAGTAAATACTTTATAAATTAATCTATAATAACTAAAATTATATTAACTTCCTTAGTCTTAAAGAAAGTAAAAAGCAGGCTTATAATAAAGTCTATTAAAACCTTTTCTTAAGGTTATAAAGGAAGTAGTAAGGATTTAAGCTTGCTATATAGCTTATGCCTTTTAGGTATGCTCCCTTAGCAGGGCCTGCAGACTTATATATACTTTTTTATATCTTTATTTATAAATAGCTAAAAGAACTTCTTTTAAATAAAATTAAAGGTTTATATTATACTAAAATACCTAGCTAGGGGATTATTATAATAAAGATTAATTATCTTATCCTTTATACTCCTTTTTAATATAAAAATATAGTTATAATACTATAAAATGCCTTTTATATTTACTAACCAAGCATTAATCCTTTAGTATAGCCTTACTACTACTTCTTTAATAATTTAGCATTATATCTTTAAATCCTTTACTTAAAGGTCTTTAATAAAAGATAGTAATAATTAAAAAGCCTCTTTTTTATATACTACTTCTTTATAAAGTGCTATTTTAATTAATTCCTTAAGAAAGAGCTTTTTATAATAAAGTATCCCTTTAGCCTAGTTAGCTAACTATTTAGGAATTAAAGGGGTTGCACCCTTTAACCCTTTAACTTAAAGCATCTTGCCTATTAAAGACATTTTATTATATTAATTATAAGCCTTAAGCATCTTACTTTATAAAGATATCTTATTATACTTAGACTAGTTAAAAATATAAGCCTCTTTAACCACTTTTAATTTTTTATTATATCCTTTATAATATATTAATATTATTATAATACTTTATACTAAAGCAAGCCTTTTTTTAAGGTTAAGTAATAGCTCTTTATTCCCTAGCATTAAGGTTTTATAGTTTAATCTCCTTAATAAAGCATTAGCAAGGTTATTTTTCCTTAACTTATATTTAATAATAAAATTAAAAAAGGTAAGGTATATATACTATCTTACCTACCTTCTTAATAACTTTAACTAATATATAAATATTTATAAGTTTTTATAGTTTAATAAGACCTTTATAAAGTTCTTTACCCCTTTAATATAGTATTATTAATATTTAAATAACTTAATAATTATAAATATCTCTTAGTTTAACATCTTATAGTTAAGTTTAGCTTTATTAAACTTTCTTAACTAAAAAGCTACTAAATAATACCTTCTTTTTTTATTAAGTTAAGAAAGTATACTAGCTATTATAAATCTAAAAGCATTAATCTTTATTTAAACTTATAGCTATAGATTAAAATACTATAAAAGAGGTGTTATTTAAAAGGCATCTTTAAGTTAATAAAACGCCCTTATTGCCTTAAGATTTAGCTAAAGAAACCTAAGCTTTTTTTTATTTTTACTACCCTTAAGCAAGGCTATAAAAGGGGCTGTTATTTTTAAATAACCCTTAATAAAGCATTAATAAAAGTTATAAAACCTAAAAAAGACCTATATCTCTTTATAGCTTTAAGAAAGCTCTTAGGTTACAATAGTCTTTACCTGCTAAGGGTTTATTAAAATGCTTTTATTTAACAGGATAAACCTAAAGAACTTAACTTAATCTTAATAAAATATATATTTTAAGGGTTTTATATACAGCTCTACTTTTTACAGCTATTTAAAAACTTACTTAATATAGTTAGTATATTTATTACAGGTCTTTAAAAAAATAAAGATATTATTTAAGTATACTATATAGATAGTATTTAGCAACTTATATAGTGCTTTATAGATATAGTATTAAAATATAGCAAGGGTATTAATAAGTTTAAAGGGCATTATAAGGTATTTATAGTACTTATACTATATTTAAAATATTATTTTTTATTTATCTCTTTCTTTAATTTAAATATAATAATAAGTATCTGTTAAAGCTTATAAAAGTCTAACTAAAAAAGCTTATAACTATCGGATAAAAGTTTAGCCGCTGGATAGATGAATTAGCCCGATGGAGGAATAATTAGGCCGAACGATCGAGATTGAAAAATTTTTCAATCTCGATCCCTTATAAATTAGGCCTAGTTTTAAACTCTAAATCCAAGTGGCGAAACTCTATTATAACTTTTTACATAATAAAAATATTATTAAGAAAAAATAACCAATTAAAAGCGCAAGAAAAGAGCTTTTAAATAATATAGATTACATAATATTAGCTTATGTAATCAAGGTGT
The DNA here is from genome assembly GCA_020631695.1 of Trichoderma cornu-damae. Taxonomy (NCBI): domain Eukaryota; kingdom Fungi; phylum Ascomycota; class Sordariomycetes; order Hypocreales; family Hypocreaceae; genus Trichoderma; species Trichoderma cornu-damae. The sequence continues at coordinate 1,896,061 of CM036093.1, forward strand.
AAAAAACTATATAAAGAAGCGATGCCCCTGATGGAAAACAGGATAGTTATATTAGACCTAAGTGCTTATATAAGTATAATGGTTATATCTATTGCTTATATAATATAATTCCTCTTGCTTATATAATATTTATATAGGCTTAGGTAATCAAGCCCCACTTTTATTACTAAGCAATCTTCAATAGTATCCTTAATATTAATCTTTATAAAATAATTTATGCCTAAAATGCAGTCTAAGATCTTTAAAATTAAAGAAAAAGGGTAGTAATTCTTCTTTATTACTTTATTAAAGCCTTAATAATTAATATAAAAATAAAGAGTCTTGTTTTTTTTTAATATAAAAAGGATTAAAGCACTAGTAAGACTTTATAATAATTAAATCCTTCCTTTCTTAAGGTTTTCTTTAAGATATCCTTAAAGTTTTTCTAGCTTTTTAAAGGATAAAGAGTAGATAGACCTATAAGGTAGTTCTATACCTAGAAGTAGGTTAATTACATGGTTGCTTAATTAATAAAGAGGTAAAATACTTGATTTTTTAAGGTTAAATACTTTTATAAAGTTAAAAAGTTTAATAAAAATACTATTAAGGTCTTAAGGCCTTATCTCCTTATCTTTATTAAGTAAAAGAAAGCTATTTAATATAGCTATAATTAAGTAAATATAAGCTATTTATTTATAAGCTTTTTAAAATTTATAAGGTTATATAACTTTAATCTACTCTTAGTTTAGCTTAAACCACTACCTTTAGTCTTAAGGCATAAAGTGGATTTTTTTATTAATTAAGGTTAGTATCCTTAAGAGTACTAAGGCTTTATAAAGGTATAGGTTATAGTTAATATTAAGGTAATAATAAGTAAAATATTAAGTAATCCTTTTTAAGTCTATAAGGCTAATAAAGATAGCTTAAGCACTATAATATAGGATAGTTAGGTTGCTAAGGACTTTAAGTCTTATGCCCTTAATTAAGACTTATTAATAGCCTTACTTCTTTATAAATTATATATTAATAAGGTTAACCTTATTATTATTATTTAAGTCTATATAAGACTTAATAAGGTTTAAGTTTTTTATTATAGTTAAAGTATTAAAGTATCTTTTTACCTTAGTATTTTTATTACTAACTATAGTAAAGGTAGCTACTTTAGCTATTTTTTATTTCTTTAATCTTGCTTATTAACCTAGTTAAGATAATAATTTATATAATAGCCTAAGGCTTTATAAATAAAATAAATACTCTTTAGGTTCTTGTCTTTATTTTTATTATAAAGCTTGGCTTTAATTAAGATATAATTAAGGTTTAATAATTAATTATTAAGGTATTATTAATAAAGCTTTTTTCTTTATATATAAAGGGAGTCTTTAACCCTTTGCTTTAAGGCTATATAATAAAGATTATCTTAATACCTTATTATTAAGGAGATAATTTCTTTATAAGTCTTTAAAAAGTAGTTACTTTACTTCTTAATATAGTCTTAAAGAGAGGGGAGGAGTTAGTTATAATAGGTTAAGGTATAGTTCTTTTTATTAAAAGGAGGAAATTATTTTTTTAATAAATCTAGATAAATATAAAATTTATAAAGAGACTGGTTTTCTTATTAATAAGCTTTATAAAGGGTAGAAGATAAAATAAGCTCTTAATAAATAAAGTCTTTAAGTAATTTATTACTTTATTTTTTAAAGTATTCTTAGTCTTTTTTATAATCTTCTTTTTATTATAGAGTCTGCTTATTAAAGTAATATTTTTATCTTATATAAGCTTTATTATTTATATTATTAAAAATATAAAAGACTTTATAAAAGTCTTTTTTATATTTATAAAAAGCGCCTTTAAAAAAGCATTATAAATTGCTTAGCCATTTATCTTAAAGGCATAAGTCTGCCCTAGCTATTATACACTATATATTCTTAACCTTAATTTCTTTTTTACTTTTTTTAAAGGAGTTACTAGCCCTTTAATGCTTTTTTTTCTTTAACTTAAAAAGGCTTTCTTTATTTTAAAGTTTAATATAAAGTTCTTTTATCTACTCTTAAAGTATTTTTAATTCTTTAAGCTATTTTAATTAAGTTATTTTATCTTAGGCTTTTTTAATGCTATTATAAAGGTATTAAATGTCTTATTTATTAAATAAGGCTTTTATATCTTCTTTTTTAAGTTAAGAGAGGTCTTTATCTTTTTTTATAAACTTAAAGGGGTTTTATAATACTATAAGTATAGGTTTTATAGTATTACTATAAGTTCTTGCTATTATTATCTTTTTAAGTAATTTATAATAAAGAAGCTTTAGAATATAATAAAATAAAAAAGTTAAGTAAAAGGTAGTAATAATAGGTTATATTACTAGACTAAAGCTTAAAGAGCTATTTTTTTCTTGCGCTCCTTAAGGGCTTTATAGCTAAAAAGGGGCTAAAGCTATAGAGAAGAGACTAAGCCTTATTATTAGTCAGGCTGACTAATTAGGCCTAGCTATAATAAAGGAGGCTAATTAATAAAGACTAGTTAATAAATTAAGGCTGAATATAGCTTAATAATCCATTAAGCTGAACTTCCCCTGCAGGAGGGCAGTAAGCTACTGCAGGCAGCAGTATTATTATATTATTGCCTCTTAACCTAATAAACCTAATGCTTAACTTTATAAGCCCCTTTATTATAATATAGTATAACTTTAATAAAGATAATATTAATAACCTTTATAAAACTATCTACCCTTTTATTAACTTAATATTAATAAACCACTAGCCCTTGCCTACCTTTTTAATAAGCAACCTAATACTTTAATTACTTTTAATAATTAGTGCCCCCTTTAAGGCAATTATCTTTAATTTTATTAATACTAGTGCTATTTTAATTAAGTTAATTTTATTAATAAATATTTCTTTATCTTAATTAATAATAATAAAGCAGTATAGTATTATAATAATAACTTAAACTATAACCTAGTTAATAATAATATTTACTTAAATAATTATAATATTAATAACTTTTATACTATAGATTAAGCTTTTTTTAATTAATTAACCTTAAATATTATTTTTTATTACTTTATTAAACCTTAATATTATTATTACTTACTTTACTTTAATAATAATAATACTTTATAATATTACTTTTAATAACCTAGTGTTTATAAAAGTAATATACTTAACCTTAATTATTCTAAGTGCTAGGCTTGCTATACTTAATTTACTACTAGACAAGCCTTTTTTAACTACCTTAGCACTAGTTAGTATTATCTTATTAATACTGCCTTAGCACTAGATAATATTTTAATTATTAAGGTATAGCCTATATTAAAAAAAACAGGCTTATATAACTTTATAGCTTATTTATATACTTTCTTTAATATTTACTCTTAACTTAATATATAAAGTACTACTATATATACTATAGTTAATACTAGCTACTTTATACTTATTATTAATACTTAATAACTTTAATAATAACTTAATATTATCTATAAGTCTATCTTATTAATACTTATTAAAGAACTTAATAATATTATTACCCTTAATTATTAAGCTATATTTATAGTTTACCTATAAGGTAATATACTTATAGATTATAAATACTATTAAGCAGTAATTAAAGTCTAGGTATAAGTAATAAATAACCTTAGCCCTTTACTCTTATTAAGAATATAATAGCTTTACCTTTATAGTATTAAGATTAACTTTTACTATAAAATACTATTTATAGTATTTTATTAAAACTTAATACTTTTTATTTAAATATATTACTATATATTTACTTAAATCTAGTATAAAGTAGTATTATTATTTATTATTTTAATTTTTTTTATATAAGATAGTATATATTTTTATTAAGAATGCTTAACTTTTTATTAACTATATATTTATATTTACTTTTAAATATATTAATATTTTTTATATATTAATTAATATTAATATTATATATATAATATATATTAATTTTAATAACTTTATTATTAAACTTAAGTAAGATACTTAACTTAAAACTATCTTTAAATATAAATATAATACTGCTTATACTTATCTTATTAGCCTTAACTATATAATTCTTAATTAAGCTATTTTACTTAAGTTTATTATTATTAATAAGTTATATTATTATTATTATTAATCTAGTGCCCCTTTAATAATATTTATTATTAATAATAAGCTAACCCCCTTATTAACTACCTTATTAATAACTACCTTTAATAATAATAAATATACCCTTAGCCTACCTTTACCTAATAATAAGCTATATTACTATAATTTCCTTAATAATATATCCTTTAGTATATAATATATTATTATTAAAGAGATTATTACCTTAAAGAGTATATATATTATTATTAATAACTTAATATTTATTAATTATTTTATTAAGTTAATTACTTATTATAATATTTAGCAAGATTAAGGTATATTATTAATTCTTATTAATAAGTAAATAAAGGTCTTACTTAATAATAATTAGTAATTTATTAAGCTTTATATTAAGCTATACCTACTAGGCATATAGGATAGAAAGGTAGTAGTAGATAATATCTTTAATTTACTATATTAAACTAGATATATATTTTAAAATTATTAATTAATACTATTTACTATACTTATCTTTATAATATAAAAATATATTAATAATATTAATAAAGGCTAGGTAGTTATTAACCTTTATTATTTTAATAATATTATTATCCTTAATGCCTACCCTTTACTATATTAAGAAGACTTTATTAATATACTTTAAAAGGCTTAATATATCTTTATTATTAATGCTTACTCTTTTTTTTATTAATTTTTAATCTACCTTAACTATTATAACAAGCTAACCTTAATAACCTATTATAGCCTTAAATAGCTTAATATTATCTTAATAAGCTTTTATAACTTATTACTTTATATATAGTGCTAGATTAATATTAAATTATACCTTTTTTATTATTTTATAAAAGCTTATATTAATAATATAAATATCTTTTTATCCTTAGCTAAAGAGTACTTTTTTTATTTATATTAACTCTTCTCTTTATTTAATAATAAAGGCCTTTACCTTTCCTTTTAAAAGTCTTTTATTAAGTATAGGTTAATAGTCTTTTTAAGATATAAGGTTAATAATAAAGGCTCTTTTTTTACTATTAGCTAGGTTAATACTCTTTATAAATAATCCTTTTTATATACCCTTAAATAACTTAAGAAATACTATACTACTATAAACTAGATTTATAACTATATATCTATATATACCTAGAAAGTAGTGCCCTTACTAGCTAAAGAGATATCCCTACTTATTAATGCCTTTAAAACTAACTAGCTATTTACTAAGGCTAAATATTATTATTATATTACTAAAACCTTAATACTAGATAAATAGTTAATTAAGCAAGCTTTTTATTTATTATAAAATAATTTACTTTATTACTTAATATTAAAACTAGTTTACTATAATAAATAATAATAATTATTTATAAAAATTAATGTTTTTAAAAAATATAGCTTTAGTACTATCTTATTATAAAAAACAGTGCTTATTATACACTAAAGGAATATATCTCTTATATAATATATACTTAAGGCACTAGGCCTTATTAAGATAAAGCTTAATCTCCTAGATAAAAGGACTCTTTTATAATTATTTATAGGCCCTATAGCACCTATTTCCTTTATTTTATATAAAGCTCTTTTAAACCTATCTTCTTAAGCTCTTTTTAACTAATCCACTCTTTTTAATAATTATAAGCCTAGGTAGTATTATAAAATACTAAAAACTTTTAAAAAATAATTATAATAAAGTAATTAATATAAATAGTATAAAAATTAATAATTCCCTTGCTTAAATTAAGCTAGACTTGTTTATAAAATAGATTAAGTAGTTTATAATACTTTATAATTTTATAATTACTTAAGGAGTTTAAGAATAAATTAACTTAAATAAACTTAAGTAAGTAAATAATAATCTTAAGCTTAAAAAGCTTTTAATAATTAAAGAAGTATATATTTAAGCAGTATATATCTTTAATATTAAAGTAAAAAATATTAAACTAGAATAAATCTTTTAAATTATAAAAAATCTATATAACTATATATAGTTAAAATAAGCATGCTTTATAAATATTAAAAAAGTAAATATAGTAATTTAAAATTAGATTAATTAAATAATTAATAATAATATTTATAAAGGCACTATAGCTATATTTATAATTAAATATTTAAATTATATAATATTTATTATATATTAAATTATAATATAATTAAAAAAAAAGCTTGCTTTAAGTAAATTAAGCTTAAAAAAGACTATTTAATAAAAGTATTACTTAATATTAAGGGATATTAAGTATATAAACTTTAAACTAAAAGTATAATATACTATATAATCTTAAGCTTATATAAAGGCAGTAGTTTATAAAATTTTTAATATTAAAGGAAATTTTATAATTAATAATTTCTTAAATATAATTAAAGTATATTTTATACTTACTTAAGTAAAAATAAAGTATAATAAGCTTTTTAAGCTAAAAAATAATAATTAACTAGCTATTTTTATATTAAAGTAATATAAATTAAACTTTCTCTTAATTATTATTAATAATTATTAAAAAAAGTATATAAAAGTATATACTATATTAAGTAAATACTTAAATAAAAAAGGTTAAGTAAGAAAAAATAAAAAAAAAAAAACTTATACTTACCCTTATTATATTAATAAAGCAAGGCATTTTTAGCCCCTTAAAGACTATAGGATTTTTAAATATATATTTATAAAAGATAAATCACACTTTATAAGTAATAAGAACCCCTTAGATATATAGTGCAATATTACTTATTAAGTATTTAACAACCTTAAGTAAAATAGCCTTTACTTAAAATTAAAAAAACTTAATTAAAACCTAGCTAAGACCTTAGTTAATAAAAAAAGGTTTAATTAAAAGGATAACTTCCTTAAAGCTATTATTATTATAGTTATAAACCCTAGGATTATAAATATTATAAATACCTTAAGAGTCTATAGTATATTTATAAATAATAATTATAAGCTTAATATAAATATAGTCTTTAATATTTATAAAGCTATATACCTTATTATTAACTAAGACCTCCTTAAACTAAAAAGCTTTATACTATATAATAATAAAGACTAGGTTAAAGCAGGCACTAACTAGATTAAGGCATTTAAAAAGGGTATTTATAAGCTTAGAAATGTTTTTAATAAGGCTTATAGACTAAAGATAAAAGATCTTATACTTAATAATATAGTAATAATTAAAGGATTTTATATTAATATTATCTTTAAGATTAAAGTTAAAAAAGTAAATATATAGTATATAAAATTTAACTACTTACTTTACTTTAAAACCCTTAATTAAAATATAAAGTTAGTATTTTTAATTAAAAAATAAGGCTTAATATTTTTTAAATATAAACTATTATCTTTTTATACTTTAAACCTTAATAAAGAAATAATACTATATATAAACTATACTTTTATACTTACTATAGTAAATAATTAAGTAAAGTAAAAAGTATAAAGCAAGAGATTAATTAAAAATTTACTAATTCTTTATTATAATATAAAGGAATTATAGTATCTTAAAGCAGGCTATTTAAACTTTTATATACTTAAAAGCCTTATATATAATATTAAAAATATTTAAATTAAAGGTATAAAAAAAATTAAATATAAAGTATACTTAATATTATTTATAATAAAGTATATCTTATATAGATAGTCTAAATATTATATACTAAGGCCTTTTTAATATATATATTAAGATTTATAAAATTACTTATTAAAGTTTAGTAAAGTAAATTAATTACTTATTATAAAAAATAAATATAGTAAATAGTTATATACTATACTATTGCTAAATAAAGAATTAAAAATTATTTTTAATGCATTATTTTATTATAAATATATAGTTAAAAGATAATTTTATATATATATTTATAAAGTAAGGCAAGATAATAAGTAAGTTATTATTATAATTATAAATAAAATGCAATTTTAATATTAATTAAATATTAAAGGTATAATCCTAAAGCTTGTGCCTCCCTTTATATATAAGCTAAATAGTAGCTTTAAATAAGTAAGTTAAAAAGTAATTAATAAGTTTATTAAAATACTTAATAATATAAAGCTTTTTATAAAGCTATAGCTAGAAAGCTTAAAAGCTACTATATATTTAATTAATATAAGCTTTTTAAAAGTAAATAAAATAATCTTATTAATTAATAAGCTAAAGGAATATTTTTAAAGGCATGCTTTTTTATAAGTTTAAAAGTATATTATTAACTTAAGGCTTAATTAAAGCAGTCTATATACCTATAGTTACTATATATATATACTATAATATAACTATAAGGTAAGAAAGAAGAAAAGGTTATATAAAGTTAGCTTTAAAAAGATTATTAAATATTTAATTAATTATTAAGTTATTAATATTTATTAAATTTAAATCCCTTACTTTAAGAAGATCTTAATAATTAAGAATATAATCTTTAATAAGTCTTGCTTTTATTAATTTAAGCTAGAAAGCTTAAATATATAGATAATTATAAAATAAAATAAGCTATTTTATAAAGTAAAAGATAATAAAGTAAAATTTATAAGACTTAAAAAAAGCACTTATTTATATTAAAATAACCTTACTTAAAAAAGTTTAAAGTAAATAATCTTAAAGATAGTAGCTTTTAAAAGCTTAAAAAAGCTTTTTAAAAGCTTAAAACCCCTTAAATATTATAAAACTTTAAGACTAAAGATACTTTATAAAATATTAAAATAAGATTATTTTAATATATAATATTAATTATAAAGGGCTTAAGTAAATATATTAATATTATAAATAATACTTAAAATAAATTACTTACTGCCTTTAATTAGATTATAGATTAATAAAGATAAAGAAAAAGATCTTTTATTACCTTAAGAATAATAAAAAAGTATAGCTTAAGAAGTAGATAATTTACTTTATAAAATTACTATTCTATATAAGTAAAGCTTAATAATATAGTAACTAAAATGTATTATCTTAGCTAAAGCATCTTCTTTAGCTTTATATAAAAATACAAGGCTATAAAGAGAGGGAGCTTAAGTAAGCAGGCTTTCCCTTTTTAAAAAAAAAAAGTAAAAAAAAGGAAATAAGCCTAGTAATATATATACTATACTTAATAAACTTTTAAATAAAAATATTTATAATCTTTTACTTAATTAATAAATATTAAAAAATAATAATTTAATAAGCTAATAAATAATACTTATTATACTTAAAGTAGTAATATATTAAAAATATACTTTAAGGCTAGTAATAATATTAAGCAAGCTTTTTATTAAGTTAAAAGATTTAGCTAAGCTATTAAAAAGGTAAAGAGAGCTTATAAAGCACTTATTAAAAGATTAATTTATTAAAGCTATATATAAAGAAATTAAAGCCCTGCATTATAAAAAAACTTAAAAAAAAATTAAGAAATTAAAAGCTAAGTTAATATCTTTATTATTAAAATAAGTATTTATATATAAATTTAATTAAGCTAGAATATTAATAAAGTATAAAGCTTAATTTATAATTAAAAAGGACCTTTAAAAAAGCTTAACTATCTAAAGAACCTATACTATAATACTTACTATATACTTATTCTAGGTATTTATAGCCTTAACTATAAAATTTAACCTAAAGCTTAAATAATTTAATATTAAAAATATATTTTTAAATATAATAAAAGATAAGTAAGGTATACTAATTATATATAAAATACTATTAAGTTTTAAGCTGCTTAATAAGTTTATTAAGCTTAAAAAAGCTTTTTATAAACTTTAAGATTTACTATAATTATAATTTAAAAAGTTTATAATAACCTTATACTTATTAAAGTTAATCTCTAGTATAAAAAAGCCCTGCCTATACTATTTAAAAGATTAAAAGTTATTTTTTTATTTTTTTATAAATAATATCTTTATTATATATTATAAGTATAACTATACTTTATTTAATAAGCTTGTAAGTATATTAAAAAGAAAATACAAGCTTTATAAAGGGGGTAATATAAAGTAGTTCTTAAGAATTAATATTATTTATAAATATTTTAAATATAAGATATATTTATTATATAAAGTATATATAAAGAAGGTTGCCTAGAAGTTTAATTTAAATAAAGGGAATTAATATTTTATAATTCCCTTTTTTATACTTTTTTTTAAAAAAAATAGCTTTTAGGCCACTACTTTTAAAATTAAAAGCTATTAAGAAAAGGTTAGATTAATGCTTTATATAGCAATTTTAATAAGACTTAATATAGCTTTTATAATAACTATATTAATAAGATATATTACTAATCTAAGACTTAAGCACTATAAAGCTATTAATTAGCTTATTTACTATTTATTTATATAAAAGCACTTAACTCTTTAATATAAAGGGATTAATAAAATACAGGTCTTAACTACTTTAAGTAATATATTATTTATTAATAATATTAAGACTAGAAGATCTTTATAAAGATATCTTATAATATTATTCAGTAGATTAATTATATAAAGTACTATTTATTAAAGTATAGTTAATATATTAATAACTAAAGCTAAACTGCTTACTTTATTAATAATAATAAAAAAAATAATAAGTCTATAATGCCTTTTTAATAAAATATACTTTAACTTAAAGGAAAATTAAAATATTAACTATAATAATTAATAAATAATATATCTTATACTTAAAGATAATAAAAAGATTAATACTTACCTTTACTATATAAATATATAGAATATATAGCTATATTAAGAGTATTAATATAAGGCTTTTAAAGTCTTATACCTAACCTTGCAGGAGATGCCCTTTAATAAATTTATAAAAGCTTTTCTATATTAATAATTTAAATACTTTAAGGCTTTATTAAACTTAAAGGTTTTAAAAAATAAAAAAAAAATAAAGAAATTATTAAAAAAAAGTTTAAAATAATAAAAAAAAGTATAAGAATATTAATTTAAAATACTTTAACCCTTTTAACTAGAAATTATATAAAAAATTAAAAAAAAAAAAAACTTAATAAACTAGTGCCTTACAGGCTATTATTAATTAATAAAAACTCTCTTAGCTTTATTTATAAAGTATATACTTTAATATATATTATTATAGTATTAAAGAGTAAGGCCTGCTTTATTAAACTATTTAATAAATAGTCTTTATTATTTACTTAAATAAAGCTTATTATAAACCTTAAGGCTAAATAATAATACTATATCTTCTACTTAATAATTATCTTTTAAGCTTTTATCTAGTATAAATAAAATAACTTATTATAATATCCCTCTTTTTTATAATACTTTAAAGAACTTAAGCTAGGCTTATTAATTATATAAGTCTAAAAGCTTATAATTAAATAAAAAAAAGATTAAATAAAAAGAATTAAGCTTATATTAATAAGTATTAATGCCTATAGGTAAAGTAATTTTAGTATTAATAAGACTAGCCTATAGTAAAGATATATTAAAAGAAGTTATTTTTATTAATAATAATACTCTTTAAGTATTTTAAGCAGCAGGGATAGTAAGGTAGGCATAGAGTAGCTAGTACTATAAAGGCAGGATTATTATTATTATTATTATTATTATTATTATTATTATTATTATTATTATTATTATTATTACTACTATCTTTATTACTATTACTATCTTTATTACTATCTTTATTATTATTATTATTATTATTATTATTATTATTATTATTATTATTATTATTATTATTATTATTATTATTACTACTATTACTATTATTATTATTATTATTATTACTATCTACTATATTATTATTATTATTATTATTATAGTCTTTATTATCCTTATTATTTTTATTATCTTTATTATTATCTTTATTATTTTTATCTTTATTACTATCTTTAATATTATTATTATTATTATTATTTTTATTATTATTATTATTATTATTATTATTATTAAAAGGGGTATTTATAAGTATAAAAATAAAAGCAAGAGTAAGAGTAAGAATAAAAGCAAGAGTAAAAGGGGCTAGGGGGATTATAAAAATTAGTGTAATAATAGCTAGGAAGACTAAGGCTAGGGCTAGGGTAATTAAGGCAGGAATAAGCACTAAAGGCACTATAAAAGGAATAATAATTATTAAGGCTATAATAAAAGTAAGTATTAAAGGTATAACTAGAATAAAGGCTATAAAGGCTAGAAAAGGAGGGGGAGCTATAATTAATATAAAAGAAAGTAAAGCATTATATAGTATATAGTATTAATTATAAATAATATTAAAAATAGCTTTTTAAGTAATTTAAAAAGTAAATAAGTTTATAAATACTAAATAAAAAGTATTAAATTAAATAAAGTTATTTTAAAAAGATTTTTTATTTTTTAAGCTTAAGTTTAAGCTATTTTTATTATTATTATTATTATTATTAATAAAAATAATAATAATAAAGAATTATAAAATTAAAAAAGGCTATAAAAAGGTAAAGAAAGCTTCTTTATATAGCCTTAAGTATTTTACTTTATTATTAAAGCTTTAAACCTATAAGTCTTTATTTTTATTATTATTAATTATTAAATAAAGTATAAAGTTACTTTATAATTAATTATTTATTAAAGAAACAAGCCTTTATTTTAAGGTAATAAAAAAAGTAATATAAATTAATTTATATATATAAAAAAGCTTAAGAAAAAGGATATAAAAAAGAAAAATAAAATATTAAAGAATTTAAGAAATAATATATAATGCTATATATAAATAGTATTATTATATAAAGGGTATATAGAAAATAGTGCTTGTTATATATTAAAGAAGTATATCTTTTATATAATATATACTTAAGGCACTAGGCCTTATTAAGATAAAGCTTAGTCTCTTAGATAAAAGGACTTCTTTATAATTATTTATAGGCCCTATAGCACTTATTTCCTTTATTTTATATAAGGCTCTTTTAAACCTATCTTCTTAAGCTCCTTTTAATTAATCCGCTCTTTCTAATACTTATTTTATTACTATAGCACCTTTAATCTTACTTAACTATTAATAACCTTAAATAAATCTTTTATTAATTATATTAGTTTTTAAAGCAAGCTTTTAAGGCCTATAGAGTGTAATTACTAGCTTACTAAATTAAAATTAGCCTGTTTTATATAGATTATAATAAAGAATAAACTACTATTTTATAATATACTTTAACCTATAATTATCTTTATTAATTATACTGCCCTTAAGCTTATTATTTAATAAAAGTTATTCTTAATATTAAATATTATTAAAATAAACCTATATATTATTAATATTAGTATTTTCCTTTTATAATACTGCCTGCTTATCCTTTATATCCTTAGTTAATTAAATATTCTTCTTAATGCTTTATTATAGCTGCTATATATTAATAATAGCTAGTAGCAAGCTATAGTATAGAATAATAACTGCCTGCAGTAAATACCTACCTTATTTAACCCTGCCTTCTTAATAATAAAGATTATTGCTTGGCTAGAATTTTATTAATAATTTATTAATAGCTATATTAATAATATTAAATACTTTAAGCTTATTAATTAAATTTAAGCTTATAACTTTATAATTAATACTGCTAGTATTTATTTATAATAAGGCCTTGCTTTTAAACTTTAGCTAGATAGTATACTACTTTATATTATTTATAATAATACTTATTATCCTTATATACCTAGTACTATAGTATATATAGTTATTAATATAGTTTATAATCTTTAGTATTTTAATAAAGCTAGAATATAATATAAATTAAATACTTTTATATTTCTTAATATATAGTAATAAATATATACTTATATTTACTACTATAACTATACTATATTTAAATAAATATAATAATTAGAATTAAGTAACCTTAACCTTATTGCCCTGCTAATTATACCTTATAAAACTTAATGCCTTAATTTTATATCTTCCTTACTACTAGCCTTAATTATTAACTTTATATTTAAATAACCTAGCTTTAATAAGTTTAATATTATCCTTAATATTACTTATAAATCCTTTAAAAAATATAATATACTCCTTAGCTATTTTATATACCTTATATTAATATAGGCTAAAGTAGTGGTTATTTTTTAACTCTTTATTAATTAAGGCATTTTATTTATAATTATTTTTAATTATAATTACTGCTAGACTAGTGATTTTTAGATTAAAGTGTTCTGCCTTTTAAATACTTATTTTATTATAACTATAGCTTAGTATTTAGTTAGTAATAGCTAGTTAAAATTAATAAATATTATTATTAAAGTAGCTATTTATTATTATTTTTTTATTATCTTAAATAACTACTAGTTATTAATACTACTTGCTATTTAATCTTTACTTAATAATACCTTTATTAATACTATTAACTACTTACTTAATAAACTTATTACTAGTTTTAAGTTATTAACCCTACTGGCTATCCTTAAGAATATACTTATACTCTTTTTATTTATTAATAATTAACCCTTTTTTAACTTTTTACATTCCTTTTGCTAATATAAAGCCTAGCTTGCTTTTAACTTTATTAATATATAATATAAGTATTACTTTAACTAGCATTATTATTAATATAACTTTTAAAAAAGATATTATATTTACTTATACCTTTACTATAGCTATAAACTTTTTAGCTAGTTTTATAAATTTAATTAATAAAAGATTAATTTATTAATAATTTATTAAAAAGTAAACCTTTATACCTTTAAGCTTAATTTACCCCTTTATTAAAAAATTCACCTAGTTATATCTATTATATAGCTTAAACCTATACTTAATAAAAATAACTCTTTTATTAAGCTACTATATAATATTATTTAAGCCTTAATGCTAGAAAGAGATAATAATAAATAGTAATTATTTAAAATTAATTAGTTATTTATTAAGAGAATTATTAATAAATGCCCTTAATATTTAGTATATTAGTTAGGCTAGGATGCTTAATATAATAAATAGTATAATAAAGACTTATTAATTATTAATACTTAAGAATTAATTTAAGAATTTAATAATTAATAGCTTATTTATTAATATAGTATTTAGCAGCTATATATAGCCTAGCGCTAATACTTACCTTTATAGCTACTTACTAACTACTAGCAGGATTATATATTAAGATAATAATATAGTTATATTATTTTTTTTATTATAAAATTTATTTTTATTATAATTTTTATTCTTTTACTTTTTTCCTCCTTTAACCTTTTTTTATCTATTTCTCTATCTATGCCTTATTACCCTTACTACTATCTTCCTTATATTATAATATTATAGTAATTATTAACTATACTACTATATATTTAACTTAATATATTAACCTATATCTTTAACTTAATATATTATTACTACCTTTTAAGTTATTTAATATTAATATTATTATTATTTATAAATAATATCCTTAAGCTATATAGGCTATTTAAGCTTATTAATATTAAGTAATTAATATAATAATTTAAGAATAATATAAATATAAAGAACTTTTAATAAATTATTATTTTATTATAAAGAGTACTGCCTTAAAGGCCTTAAGTAATTACTGCCTTTATAAAAGCTACTACATGCAACCTACTTAAGTAAAATATATCTTTATTTATATACTATATTTTAAAATAGCTAAACTAAATAAATATATACTTTTATTATTCTACTTATTAATAACTTTAAGGCTATATATTATTAATATTGCCTACTTATACTTATTAATAAATAGTATATATAAGTTACTAATGCCCTAGCTTTTACTTTATTAACTTTATTATTATTCTTACCTAGTACTATAATTTCCTTAAGGTTTAACTATAAGCACTCTACTTAACTAAAATTAACTAACCTTTATAGCCTAATACCTTATCTTTTTTAATTATTAATAATAACTACTATAACCTTTATATTTAGTATATTATTAATCTTTAGATTGCCTGCACTATTTTATAATAACTCTATATTATTTAGCTCTTTACTTAATACTAGTTAAAGTACTCTTTAATATAGCTGCTTATTAAAAAATATTAATATATATACTTATACTATTATAATAATAAAATATATAGTACTTTACTAGATTATTAATAAAAACTATAATAAAGTCTTGTTAATACTTTAAAATATTAATAATAAAGTAATATTAATAATAACTATATAGGTTAATAATAAGATAAATATCCTTATTATTATTAATAAAAGACTGACTTTTATTATTAACTATCTTATAGTATAAAGACCTGCTAATGCTTATTAACCTATATAATTACTAAAAATAGTAATCTTTTTTAAAAAAGGGTAATTATTATAATAAAGTAATAGTATATATTAATTAGCTAGTAATAAGATTAGTTAGCTAGTGATATTAATTAATAAGGGATTCTCTCTTTAAGATAGCCAATCCAAGCCTTTTCATCCCTATTTTATATTATATTATGATATTTAATAATAAAGCTTATAAAGTCTAGTATATAAATAGCTATTTAAAAAGTAATATAAAGCTATAATAAACCCTTTATTTTAATTAAAAGTATAAAAAGGTATTTAATTAAATTATATATAATTAATACCTTAAGTAATATAAAGATAATATTAAAAAAAAAGGCACTTATATTTTAAAAGTAATAATAAAGTTAAATACCCTTTATTAATAAAATTATAAAACCTTTTTAAGATTTTTTTTATATTTTAAAACCTTTATTAATAAAATCTTTAAGAAAATACTAAATATATTTAAGATTCTTTAAGTAATTAATAAATATAACTTTTAAATTAAAAAAAACTTAATTAATATTAAATTATTTATTATATAGCAAGAGCTTTATAATATAAATATAAAAGTTAATATTATAAAAATCCTTTATAATAGTATAAGGCTGATAAGTCAGCAAGGCTGCTAAATTAGCAATACTTATTAATATAGATAGATTAATAGTTTTTTATAATAAAGAGAGGCTAAGCCTTTTATATTATTATATAATATGCCTTACTATAATAATTAATAGTAATTCTATATATAACTATTATTAACTACTAACTAGCACTAGTATACTACTTATTATTAATATAATAACTACTTATTAAACTAGCAGCCTTTAGCTTTCTTTTTATCTTAGTAATACTCTATATCTTAATAATATCCTACCCTTTTATATCTTAATAATATCTTACTAGCTTATAACCTTCTTTATTTTTTTTAATTTATTTTATTTTTTAAATATAGCTAGCCTATAATACCTTATTTAGCACTACTTAATACTTATTAATTAATAATAATTATAAGATTATTATTAATAATACTTTATTAACTTATCCCTTTAAATTACTCTTAGTTATTAAACCTAATCTTAAGGTCCCCTTTATTATCTCTACCCTTTAGATTAAATAATTAATATTTTAATCTTACTTTACCTTATTTATTACCTTTTCTTAATACTCTCCTTTAATAATATACTATAGCCTTTAAATTACCTTAATGCATTATATTAACCTAGCTCCTTACTACTTAAAGCCTTTATAATAAGCTAGCTTTTTTATATTCATTATATACCTTTTATATTATACTTTTTATTATTTAATAATAAAGTAATAATAATTTAACTTAATATTAATACCTTACTTATTATCTTTATTATATATAAATATAAATCCTTAACCTCTTTTTATAATAATAAGTAACTATACTTTTTATATTTTTATAATAGTTAGTAAATAACTATAAGTAAGTTTATAACTAAAGCCCTTATTTTTAATATACCTAGCTTATTTATTTCTTTTTCTTTTTAACCCTTTATACCCTTCCTGCCCCTCTCCCTTAACCTTTTAATTTAAATACCTTTACTTATTAAGCCCTTTTTTAAATTACTTTTATTAAAACCCTTAAATCCTCTTTTCTTTTTTATTTACTATCTCTTGCTTTATAATAAGCTTATATCTTTATTATTAATCTATATTAATTAACTATTATTTATATCCTTAATACTACTTTATAAAGACTTACTATAGCAGGCTATTTACCTTTATTTATTATTTACTTTATATAACAGCCCTTTACTACTTATTAACCTATCTATAGGCTTTAAAGATTTTCTTAATTAATAATAATTATTATAATTCTTTAATTAATATTACTTTACTTTATAAAACCTTTAGTATTTTATTATTATAAATTATTACTTTATTAATAAAAGTAAAGCCCTTAAGTAATTTTATAACTTTATAATATTATTAATTAATCTTAATATACTGCTTTTTAAAAACAATACTACCCCTTAGCTATCTAGCTCTAGCTCTTTTTATAGTTAATTTAATGCAGCTCTATATAAATACTACCCTTATTATTTATAGTATTTATATTACTAGCTTACTTTACTTAATAATAACTTATTATTATTATTTAAGTTTATATTATCTTTATTTATTAATTTATCTATATAGTAATAATAATATTATTATTATTATTAATACTACTATAAAAAATTAAATAAATATTATTATTCTTACTTTTTATCTAGCTCTTTATTAATATTTATAAATAATATAACTTCACCTGCCTTTAAGTTTAAAAAATTTAAACCTAAAGATATTAATTTCTTTTAACTTAATACTATTAAGTATATTAATATCTTTTATTAAGGTTATTTTTATTATTATAAAGATATTTATCTTTTTATTAAGGCTTTAAAAGATTATATTACTATAAACTTTTAGCAAGATATATATAAAAATATAGTCTTACTGCTTTATAATAAGGCCCTTAAATAATATTACTTATAGTTATTATATAATATAATATATAAATATAAATATAGCCTATCTTTATATTATTAAATTAAAATTCTTTTTAATTATTTTAAAATAAATATACCTTAAGCTTAATAAAAACTTAATTTATTATACTTTAACTATATAGCTTATTATTAAGGTAATAGTATTTATATATTTATTATAAAAGTTATCTACCTTACCTATAACTATAGTTTTAAATCTAACCTAGCTATCTTATCTTAAGTCTAAAACTATCTTAATGCTTATCTTTATTTAAAGGTACTTAAACCCAGGCTTAATATTTATTTTTATTATTAACTTAATAAATTAAATAATAAAGCTATTATTTAATATAAGTAGATTCTAGCT